>OY754901.1:2041951-2660964 GCA_963576445.1 Lithosia quadra | reverse complement strand
GATATACCCAAAGGAATAGATGATAAGATAGACGATTTCACAGATTCGATAGAAGTATTAAACTTAGATGATATAAAAGGAGATAAACTATCAGATTTGAAAACTTTAGAGGCAGAAGAGAGACAGATAGAAGAAATAGGACGGATATTAGCTTCAAGAAGAGGCGGAAAATTCGTTTTAGATAAAAGATCGGAGAAAGACTTAGAATCTAAAAGTATAGCTGTCGATAAAGAACTTACAGATTACAATTTTGGTAACAGATTCAATCTTGAAAGGAGAGGTATCATTCAAAAAGTGACTAAAGAAGAGATAGAAAGAGAAAGGAATGCAGACAAAAGCTTGGAAGTGAGTGAGACAGCGTTCGTTCGACCTCCTAGAATATTATCTACTACCGATAATATACGTAAAGCTATCGTTAATGGAAAAGTGTATTACGATGCTACAATAAGAGAACAGAGGGAGATACTACATAACTCTACGAGAAGAAGCAAAAATCTAAGAAATGCAGATGAATCTCGAATACCTAATCTGACTGCAGCATCTAATTTTGGTAAAAAGATCGTAATAGCAAGAAATGTTAACCCTGTGCGTAGAGTTAGAAGAGTGTTTAAAAAGAGATATAACCCGGACGAAGTGAGAAGGAGATTGTTGGAAAGAGAAAAGAGTAAGCCAGAGAGTAGCACAGAAGTTTATAGAAGATTCTAGTTTGATTAGCCAACGGATAAATGCTGGAAATTGAAAAGTATGTGAAAAGAGTAACCAGAGGGTACCTACAGAAGTTTCCAGAAGATTCTAGAATGAATTAAATGACAAGATAAGAAAAATAAATAAAAGAGAGATTATAATAAATAAACAATTCTTTATTACAACGGATAAATGCTAGAAATAAAATAAAAATTAAATTAATAATTTTAAGTATAAATTAATTTAAATTTGTATAAAACTTTCTTTGCTTATAATTAATTGTCAGTTTGACTTTAATTGGAATTTAAAATTAAAGTTGAATTGACGATGCAACTTCGGAATGTTAAATTTTAAATTATATTATTTTAATAGTAAATATCAAGTATTATGTGTATACGTTTATAATAAGTATATCATTAATTTTAGACAAAAAATATGTTTAAAAAATTATATGGCGTCCTTTCGAATAGATGATGAATTTAACCTAATAAACATCATCATCATCATTTTAGCATTGGTCCGATTTGGACCACCTTTTGGTTTGACTTATACGTTTGACTTTTATGGGAGCGACTGCCATCTGACATACCAACCCTGAAAGAAAAGCTTACATCAGGTTATTTTCCTTAAATCAGCAGAATTTTGATGTAACACATACAACCACCTTCCCTAATAACCTCCCAATTTCTTCACCTCCCAATCCCTCACCAACACCCTTCAATTTAATATGCTAATTAGGGTTAATTTCTGTAGTATATTGAATGGGATTCGAACCTTATAACCAGATGATCGGAAGTTCGACCCCATAGATATTAAGACACTGCCGTTTTAGTATATACCTATTATTATTATATTTGTGATAATTATTAGTTACCATTATAAAGTAAGTGACACTTATATTTTTAAATTTTCTCACTTTTATATAATAAATACTTAGTTTAAAAATATATATTAATTTGTAACATTATAATATAAAGCAATCCTTCTAAAATGCTTTTTTTTATTCCCAATGACTTTTCTGAAGCCGTTTAAAAAATGCATCACGGTTCCTAAAGGAATTCGCCTATCAATCAGCAGGTGTACCGGTTTTTACAGGTGTACCGGCTTACAGGTGTGTACCGACTTACAGGTGTGTACCAATTTACAGGTGTACTGGCTTACAGGTGTACAGACTTACAGGTGTACTGGCTTGCAAGTGAATCGGCTTACCGTTGTACCGGCTTACAAGTGTACCGGCTTACAGGTGTGCCGGCTTACAAATGTACCGGCTTACAGATGAACTGGCTTGCAGTTGAACCGACTCACAGTTGTAACAGCTTGCAGGTGAGCTTGTCTTTCCAAAGATCTTGATGAAGCCTTACTTTAATACTTTAAAAACAATCTTAACTTTTACATTTATTATCTCAAAACTTATGCGGTAAATAAAATATTGCAGTAATTATTCGAGTTTGACCGCAAAACGTGGTCACGTATTACCGCCTCTCTAAAAAGACACAACTGTGTAAAATAAATACAGAAAGTGAAATAGTTACTACACTGTTTGCATATAATTTTAGTGCAGTGTGTGAAAGTGCACTTAAGTGTACTTAGAGAATAAGTAAAAGTGCTCTCTAGGGTCCGTGCGACGCATGCCTGCGTTATGCATAAATTAATATTTTAAAACCAGCCTATGCCCGCGTCTCCGCCCGTGTGGACGTTAATTTTCGCCACACACCAATGACTTTTCGATGCTTTTCGAAATTATGTGTGTATTTATAGCAGGTTTATAAGTGCCCGGTTAATGGCAATAGGCTCGCCACCTATTACATTGGGACCTAAACATAAACTGGCGAAATGTGGGTGCTAGCACCTCTGCCTACCCCTTTGGGGATATAGGCGTGAGTTTATGTTATGTTATGTTATGTTTTAGGGTTCCGTACTTCGAAAGGAAAATACGGAGGAGAAACTATGTTACTCGAAATAACATTGTATCTAGACTAAGGCAATTGTTGTAAATAGACCAAAAAAAAAAAAACAGCCCGCTGAGTTTCTTGCCGGAGTCTTCTCAGGTCTGGGCCGCGTTTCGAACCGGTGGTCCATTTACTTCTAGTTTTAAATATTTATAATTTGTCGTTTTGTAAGTGCCGCTTAAAATGGTCTATACAGAATAAATGATTTTTGACTTTGACTTTGACTTTGACTTTGGAGCCCTTACAGAATATTTTTTTTATCTATATCTCCGGTTCAACTCAACCGATTGTGATAAGATCAAAATCTGATCTTTTTTTTTGCGTCCATCGCACACAAACAGACAAACAGACAAGAATTCTAAAAACAATATTTTTGTGTTTACGAGTAGAATCGTTCATATAACATAACCCAAGTATTTTTTTAAATAGGTATCTCTTGGTATCTCTAATGTGCAGACACAGCTACGATTTAAAAAACATTACCCTCGCTGGCGCAGTCGGGTGAAACGAAAAATCTGCATTTAAAGATTTTGGTAAACTTATTTGCCATACCTACTCGGTAATCGAACTAGTTAAAATGCGAAAGGAACTCTCATAAGTTGCTTCTGTAAAAGTCAAGATAGGCTTCTTCAGGATTGTATAACTATTATTTTATACATTTGGCCCTTAACTCGAGTTATTGCACTTTTTGAAAGGACGGCAGAATTAGTAGTTTACATTGACATACATAGTTACAATTACGGCATGTTCCCAATGGGGTTGACAGAGACTGAATGTTTCCACTTGAACCTTCTTCTACTTTCAAAATTAACTCCTTTCTAGTTTAGATATTCAGATTATACCACATTATACTTGGCACAGGTATTGAACTTATGACCTTAGGTGAGAATTTCTCCACAATCTGATTATATATGTCTAGATGTCTACGGCTACTTTCTATACTAAATTGACTTGACATTTTAAAATCACAAAGGTTAAAGGGTGGTAAAATTTCTCTATCATTTAAGTGCCTAAATTGGCCGCCTCTGAAAACCAGCGCTGTCCACTTTCTGGCACTAAACGCGGACAGCATGTTAAGCTGAGAGGCGGCCGTTATTGCCCTAATATTGCCCAGGAATACCCTGGGCAATGTTAGGGCCGAAACCCTGTACCTATTTTACTAGTATTTTTTGTACAGAATAAATAACATTTTTCTTTCTTTCTTTCTTTCTAAGTACCATAAAGTTACTTAGGATTCCTTTATCATCATCATCAACTTAGGGACATGTGGTTTTCCCTAGTGTCTACAATATGGGGTTCTTCATGAAGGGCATTAGAAGGCTTTTACAGGGTCAGCACTTAGCAGCGCGAGTGTGACGCCCCTTTGTACACAGTCCATAGGCCACGGTGACCGCTTCCCATCAGGTGGGCCGTATGCTTGTCTGCCACCTACGTGGTATAAAAAAAACCTTTCTAAACTAAGTCCAACCTAATAAGACAGACACTGCAACTTGATATGTAAACTATTGCGGTCAGTGCAACATAACTGCAAGTGCAGGGAAAGTCGGGTTCACGACATTGTCAAGCTAGTCATCTGTAAATCCTATTAAGTAACCCAACTTTCAAAACTGGCTTGGGTTTCACTTAGATTATTAAAACACTATCCATCTAGCTGAATGGATAAGGACGCGGCCTCTACTCCGAGGTATCGAGTTCGAATCAGACAGTACCAATGTGAATTTCACTTTGTGGAATTTATACGTGCTAATCACATGATTTACCATCTGCTGACGGTGAAGGAAAAACATCGCGAGGAAACCCACATGTCCTAGAAGCAATTCTAAGGACATATCCCACCAACCTACATTAGGCCAGCGTGTGTGGATTAAGGTCTAAACCCTCTCAGCTCTCTCGTTAGAGGAGAGGAGACCCGTGCCCAGCAGTGGGACATAAATGGGTTGCTATTATTATCTATCTTAGTATAATTATTTAAATTAATAGGTGATGCTTGCGGCTTTGCCCGCATGCACTTAGGTTTTCACGTTTTTTTGACTAGCTATATCCCCGGTTCTACTCAACTGATTGTGATCAAACATGGGTAAAATTGTAAGTCTAACAAGACCTTCTTAACCTAAGCCACATCAAAATCCGTTCAGCAGTTTTTGCGTCCATCGCGCGTAAACAAACATACAGACAAGAATTACAAAAAACTATTTTTGTCTTTGGAATCGTTCATATACCTACCTAACTAACATAACCCATGTGTTTTTTTAATATCTCTAATGTAGAGTTGCTTAACAAAAATGTTATTTAAAAAACATTATCACACCCAAAGCTTTTTAAGCAATTGCATGCTAACTATTTCCAATGATTTTCTGATCGGAAAATATGATCATCCAGGACGGGGCTTGAACCCGTGACCAGTCCCTTACAGGGGGAATGCTCTGACCAACGGCGCCCTAAGCCGTAGAATATATTGGAAAATTTCGAGCATCTAGAATGGGTACAGGTAGCTCAGTTGGTCAGAGCATTCTCCTACTCTTTGTCTTGTTTTGTCATATTGTGACTTTAACGAGAGCGACCTGCTGTTTTACCCCCAACCCCGACAGGGAAGCCTGCACCAGAGCCACGTCCATGACTAACTCATAATAGCATCAACGAAAAGGAAATTCATCACTTTCTCTATGACATCACATTAGCTAGCCAGATAGATAGTATTTATAGCGGTTTTATACCGTCACACATATTATCATTATCGTTAGATATACATAGTTATATTTATGGTGCTGATAGACTTGAGCATATTTTACTTGTAATACCATTCGGTAAGCCGTGTGTTTGTCAGCCATTTGGTATTAAAAAACTTGGCGATTATAGGGTTAAGTAACCCTTTTTATCTTGAGGAAATTCACACAATTAGACATAATTATCTCAGAGGTAAGTGTCATCTAATAAGACGGAGGTGCGGGGCGGTCAAAATGTCCGCGACGCACTCTTATTATTACTGTCATTAGATCGCAATTAGCCCGCGTAGGTATGTCTGACAGCTAAACAACATGAGCTATTGCACGGGCAAATGCAGTCTTATAATCGTACAAATAAGAGTGCATCGCGGACATTTTGACCGCGCCGTCTGTTTATCGCCATACTGTCCGTTCGCTAACTGCGCGATAATGCTGGCCAGAAGGCTCGATAGAATGCTTACTAAAATGCTCTCGTTATTTTCTGTAGTGTAAAATTCGCAAGCATGCTCATTACAAGTAAATGCTCGAGTTTGTCAGCACCTTTATGGTTAAAATCAAATGTAGCCATGATGACAACATGGCGGCTCCACACGACATGCGCATTAGTTACCAACTGTTACCGCGAAATGTCGATGATATAATCTGTATTAAGTATTTAGACGCCATTTTCTACGTAAGATTGCGTATCTAGTGTGTAAAAGAGTATTTATTAGTTTGTGCGTTTGTATTTTTTTAAAAGGTAAACTTTTTAGATAGATAGGTGTACATGTACATACTTGCAATTTGGAGCCGGGGGCAGCCGGACCCCGGGCAATGTCCAAATTGCAAGTTTAGGATGCGAGTGGTTTTTATAAAGAGGTATTAATTGCAACCCATTTATGTCCCACTGCTGGGCACGGGTCTCCTCTCCTCTAACGAGAGAGCTGAGAGGGTTTAGACCTTAATCCACACTGGCTGGCCTAATGCGGGTTCGTGGATCAGATATGTCCTTAGAATTTCTTCTAGGACATGTAGGTTTCCTCACGATGTTTTTCCTTCACCGTCAGCAGATGGTAAATCATGTGATTAGCACATATAGATTCCACAAACCGACATTCACATTGGTACTGTCCGACCGGATTCGAACTCGATACCTCTGAGAAGAGGTCTGATGAAGAGGCAAGCGTTTGTAAACAAAGGCCTCACCAATTAGTTGGCAGAGCTTACACACTTTCTCAAGTACTAGAAAGTGCGCAGGTGCGTAGTAATTGTAAATGATAATTAATTTTATTTCTAACTACTTTCATAGGCTAATTGAATTAGTTTTCATTGTGGCTAGTAACGCAATCATACTGGCTTGAACAAGCGAACATTGCAGCTAATAATTAGAAAGAAACGAAGAATGAGAGCTAGAGGGATAAAGAGAGAACACAGAAACCCCAATGCTGCTTGTGATATAGGTTCTAGAATGTGTATAAACACAAAATATTGTTTGTAAGAACCCAGATAAATGCAAATATACATACCTATATGCATACAAAGATTTGCAATGTCCGGGAATCAAACGCACGACCTCTGACTTAGCACTCGAATGCACTACCGCTTTACCACATTGCCTTTAACTTTCCATCAGGCGAGATGAAGTCATGTTGGCGTGTCCAATATACAAAAAACACATTTTTTATTGGTAATAGGCTCGCGTTTGACCACAATCTCACCTGTTGGTAAGTGATGATGTGGCCGACGGTGGAGCACGCTTGCCTAGAAGTGACCTATTCAATCCAGACTTGAAGACTCCCAGGTTGTAGCTTTCCGGAAATACAGACTCAGGCAGGGCATTCCACTCTTTAGCAGTACGCACGATGAACGTACTGCCAAAACGTTTTGATTTTTATACACATTTTTTTAAACACAAATCTTATTCATTTAATCGCTTACTCGCGCAACCAGACCCGCAGAATAGAGTTAGTAGCAGCTAAACGTTTGGAAAGCGACAATAAACGTTAAAAATAAAAGCGTATCGACGAAATATTACAGTTTGGAGATAATCAGAACGTCCAGTTACGTAGAAATGGTTAATTCGCACAATCGCGTTACTCACTTTCTCCGTGTTTAGTTATGACCACAAGCTCGTCAAGAATAGGAATGTCGTGGTCATCAGATTGTTACCAATATTGCTTAGTGTATCACAAATGTATAGACAATGTAGTTTTCATTTGTCACTATTCAATGCTTATAATATTGCCTCGTATTATTGTAACATAACATAAACTCACGCCTATATCTCCGAAGGGGTAGGCATAGGTGCTAGCACCCACATTTCGCCAGTTTATATTTAGGTCCCAATGCAATAGGTGGCGAGCCTACTGCCATTAACCGGACACTTATAAACCCGCGATAAATACACACATAACTTCGAAAAGCATCGAAAAGTCATTGGTGTGTGCCATGGTGAACCTGGGATCGAACCCGAGACCTTGTCTCAGCAGTCCATTACCCATACCACTAGGCTACCGCGGTCTTTTTATTGTAGAATCTAATTAAATAAAAATGTATTAGTTGTTGCAGAAAAAATGATTTATTATACAACTTAGGTGGTAAAAAAGCACACGGCCCGGGGATGCTATATCAGATTTGATCCAATTACTGATGGGGTGTAAGGTTACCCAATAGGCATTCTTTCGCACTCCAGCTGACCCCGGGCCATCTAGGTAGGTACGGTTTTAAGATGGCCCCCTCGACCTACAGAAAATTTATGACGCAGCGCTAGTATAACTTCCCTAATGTTGAACACCGCTTCTTATCAGGTGGACCATGTACGTGTCTGGCACCCAAGTGGTATTACAAAAAAGTTTTTTGATGTTTGTTGAAAAAGCGCTTCATAGACCAGTTAATAGGTGAAAATACTTCCCAGAAGTGTATGATATTCTCTCCAAATATTACACCTTCCTCAAACAACGCTTTTATCCACTCAAATTCCCTTTGTTTGCCTTACACATAAACCTAAAAAACCTGCGGACGGACAGCGTTGAAGAGAAGATTGTATCACAAATATGGTGGTGGCTAACCATGTGTGAATGAATTTTGGGTTTCAAAATAAATAATAAATAAATATTCTACGACATTTTACACATCACTCCCTAGACCCAAAGTAAGCTTAGTTTAACTAGCTTGTGTTATGGGTTCTAGAATGCTGATAAACATACTTATACACTTTTTTTTTGTAAATACATACTTATTATACATAGAAACACCCAGACCAATGCAAATAGACATATTCATGTATACAAATATTTGCACTGAGCGGGAATCGAACCCGCGCCTCCTGCGTAGCAGTCGCATGCACTACCGCTACACCACAGAGGCCGCCATGTTACCCAAATTTGATTGAAGTGTTATTCCTGGATATTTTTTTCTTGTTATCACTACAGTTTCATCGAATCGAATCGAATAACGTTTGTAACAGCTGAATAGTGTGTGAGTGTGTGTGTGTTGACTTGTGGTAATGAATGGAGGTAAGACACGAAGGGGTAGTACCTCCACCTATTAGAAGACCGCTCTCTATCCACTAAAATCCATTGTTAAGATCCATTGATGGATCTTTTTGGACTCCACTTTAAAATCCACTTTACAAAAAAATCTGCAGCTAGGATGACGTGGACCTAAGAGTGCAATAAGGTCCATCAATGGATCTTTCCATTGATGGACCTTATTGCATTCTGGATGGAATTTAGCGGACTGGTTGAGTGCCAAAAAATCCACTTCCCAAAAAATCCGGCATTCAGGATTAAAGTGGATATCAGAGTGCAAAAAGATCCTTAAATGGACCTTTACAATGGATTGTAGTGGATAGATGGGAAGACCGCGGCCATACTAAGCATCGTGTTGTGTTCCGGCCGGTAAGTAGGGTAGCTAGAGCTCACAGGAGGGATTCTATGCTGTCAGCGTGAAGAAAGAAAGAAAGAAAGAAAATGTTTTTTATTGCGGATGACTCAACATGCACACATATAAATAAACGAAATCTGAAAACAAAATTTAAAAAAAAAAAATATATATATATAATAATAACAATATCAACATCTGAAAAGCCCAAAAGCCCAAAATCTCCTGCGTTTTCCGCCAACCACCCCTTAGGTACCCTCCAGAGTCGGTAGCGCGAGTGTAACGCCTTTGGTGTTGAACACATCCATAGGCCACTGTGACCGCTTCTCATAAGCTTGGCCATGTGCTTGTCTGCCACCAAAATGATATAAAAAATACGCAAGTAATTTGACTCTAGTGTCATCAGTTGTATTGTTCAACGCGTTACATCCATATATTTTATAGGTCCATAGCCTTACATCACACAATTTTCATCCATCCACAGTTCATTGCCACTATTTGACACCCGCACAGAACTTTTACTATAGTGAAAGTAACTTTCGCTCTTCGATATCAAACTATTGATATCGAGACAGGGCAGTGCGCAGGCGCAGGTGACATTCAATAGCATTTCGATTTGTGTAATTGTATATTCGCTGTACATCTGAAACCTTCGAGGGAAAACTGTTTCCCCCTCCCTTTTTTTCTTGGGGCGTGATGGATGCCGTAGTTCTCAAACCTAGGGGGTTATCTTGATCGCTGGAGATTGCCTGGGTCAGCCGGGGTGCGAGGGCAATACCTTTGGGTCAGCCCGGCGCTAGAAAACCTGTGACGGCGTGCGCTTTTAGTCGGTTCGATTCCGACATAACCACTCGTTGCAATCCAAAATTCACTCACACATGGTTAGCCACCGCGTTTTTGTGTCATTCTTGTCTTAAGCGCGTTCTGCCTGTAAGTTTTATACATACATGTTTTTTTTATATTGGTCACATCAATATGACTTCACATCGCCTGATGGTAAGCTAAAGGTAAAGTCTCAGGAAGGGGTCCTCATTGCATATACCGACAGTGACATAATGGTAAATTTATGTTTTTCATATCGGTCACGTTAATATGACTTCACCTCGCCTGATTGTAAGCTAAAGGTAAAGTCTCAGGAAGGGGTCCTCATTGCATATACCGACAGTGCCATAATGGTGGCCCTCAACTTGACGGCCTCATAAAATGCACTCCTTACGTCCCGCTTAAATGTTCAAGTAACTTAGGAAAAAAAAATTTAAACAATTTCGGTCCAAAATGAAGTGCTTTTTCCAATCCCATCTAGAAATTTGACCGCGGCTTAATTGCTTGACCTTATCAATTAAAAAATATTTACGCTATCACCAATCATAATCGCTATTCAAATTTAAATTTTCTACTAATCGGTTACCCATCTAAAAATCTGACCGCGACCAAGTAGCTTTACCTCGTTAATCGATCGAATGTTACGCTATCGCCAATGTAGAATGGCCGTTACTAAATATGTTATGCGCATAGCATGGACCTAAAAAAGTTATGGACGGAGCATGTTGAAGACGAGGCCGCGTCACAAAAATGGCGATGGCTAACTATGTGTGAGTGAATTTTTAGGTTGCAATGTGTTCTTAATATAGGCTTTATAATAATAATTGTATATGCACTGGGCAATATTCAACACAGGAAAACATCAATAATTATTTAAAGTTAATTGCTAGGTAAACGGTTTTTGAACGGTACTGATCATCATGTCAACCATCTTAATAAATGTTGTCGTAATAAAAATGTACTCATATTTTATTAATTTACGCCCTTGAATTTCGGAGTTGAATAAAATATAATAAAATTGTGTTTTTTCTCTTTTTTTCTGTATTGTGTACAATTAGGAGGCCCAAAATTAAACATCTCCTTTGATTGAAATGTGATTCCTGGATATTTTTTCTTGTTATCACTACGGTTTTTATACAATTTCACTATGCAAGATATCCTGTATTTTTATTTTTATTCGCTACTAAAAACTAACTGAATCGAATAACATTTGCCACGTAGTGGCTGACTAATGTGTGAGTGTGTGCGTGCCGACTCTTTTTTTATATCGGTCACGTTAATATGACTTCACCTCGCCCGATGGTAAGCTAAAGGAAAAGAGTCTGGAACCACCGATAGTGCCACAATAGGCCTCAGCTTGGCGGCCTATTACCCGGGACTGTGTAGGAGGAAGGAAATACGTGAGCTGGTAAAGAATTCCAGGTTTGGACCATACGTGGTGGTGGACTTGTATGTATAAGCAAATGGGCCAACTCTAGTGTCGACAGTTGTATTCGTCAACGCGCTCCTTCCGAAGGTTTTTTAGTTTCATTGCGCAAAGTTGTTTCTTTACGCGTCTGGCATAAAGAAGGTCGCACAATTGGGAGTTTTTGTGAATGAGTAATAAAGGTCGTTGAACTGTTGACCGACTGCGTATAATGAGGGTATTCTGTTGACCGACGGTAAAAGGGAGAGTTGGGTTATACTGTGCTAAAAATGTGGCTCTTTAACTCTCTCAAAAAGGAGTAATCTTTAGATTTTTTGGCAATAAGTACATATCCATACCTACTGATTTTTTAAAATTCGATTCATTTATGTCATTTACATATAATGTGGTCCCTACAGAACACCGCGCCCATGATGACCATCGTAACTGTGTTCCCGAAATTTCAGCCAGATCCATTCAGCCGTTTTTGCGTGAATGAGTAACAAACATAGGTACACCAAGACATACATTCTTACAAACTTTCGCGCTTATTATTAGTTGGAAGTAGGATTTAATAGAGGTATAAGTTGTGATCATCATCACCTTATTGCCTATGGTCCGAAAATAGCTCAACTATAGGCCTACCATATAAACAATGGTGGGAAGAAATTACAACCGATTGCCGGTATTTTGAGGCTATTCAATTGTCTTCGGAAGTTCTGAAGTGTGTAGCATGAACCTTAAAAAGCTTACGGACAGAATGCTTTGAAAACAAGTCGTGTCACAATACTTCTTACAAAAACCGGCCAAGTGCGAGTCGGACTCGCCCATGAAGGATTCTGTAGCAGCAAGTAACTATATACGAGCCATATAGGCTTGTGATAGCTAAACAAGCTAATATATAATACCAGTTTCACAAGAAATATTTAAACCAAAAATATGAAAAGTGGCTGTGACATACGGACGGAGAGACGGACAGACGGACAGACGGACAGACAGACAGACGGACAGACGGACAGACGGACAGACGGACAGACGGACAGACGGACAGACGGACAGACGGACAGACGGACAGACGGACAGACGGACAGACGGACAGACAGACAGACATGACGAATCTATAAGGGTTCCGTTTTTGCCATTTGGCTACGGAACCCTAAAAAAGACTTCAACTAAACTAAATTGAAATCGGACTACACGAGAAGCGCCAGCTATCAAATAAAAAAGAATAATCAAAATTAGTTTACCCAGTCGAAAGTTCTGGGGTAACAAACGTAAAAAAATACAATCGAGAACCTCCTCCTTTTTTGAAGTCGGTTAAAAATGGAGGCGGTTAACCATGTGCGAATAATGTGATGATGAATGAGTTGCAGTATGTTACCCAAATTTGATTGAAATATAATTAAGTACTGAATATTTTTATTCGCTGCCATTATGGTTTTTACTCCATTTCACTACACAAGACATGCTGAAAGGTTTTCGCTACTTAAACTGACTGAATCGAATGATGTTTGCCGCGTAGTGGCTGACTAGTGTGTGAGTGTGTGCGTGCCAACTTGTACCTACGTATACGAAAGTAAGTCGACTATAATGTCGTTTTTTTATATATATAGGAGACGTGTCAAAATGACTTTACCTCGCCTGATGATAAGCTAAAGGCAAAGTCTCAGGACTGGGGTCACTACCACATACACCGGTATTGCTACAGTGGCGGCCCTCAGCTTGACGGCCTCATCAAATGCTTTTTCACGCCCCGCTTAAAGGCCCCGGGACTATAGGAGGAAGGAAACAAACGCTGGTAAAGAATTCCAAGTCTTTATGGTGCGGCAAATAAAAGAGGCACCGAACCAGTTGGTTTATTCAACGCGTCCCGTCCATAGAGTTTTATGTTTATGTTGTGAAGTTGGCTGTCATACGGTGAAAATGAGAATGGGTGTGTTAAATGTAAACTCGTAAAAGCGAAATTTTTAACGACATTGGCCGAGGGGATTAACCAAAAAAAAAAAGAAATGTAATGTTGACAGAGAGTGGTCAGAGAGAAATGAATGTACACAGCTTTTAAATTAACTTTTTCTTATCATAACATAAACTCACGCCTATATCCCCGAAGAGGTAAGCAGAGGTAATCCGGAGATGGCCCGGGTCAAGCCGGGGTGCGAGGGAAATGTTCTTTGGGCCACCTTACACCCTGGCGTCAGCTGACCCTAGACGGCGTGCGGTTTTAGTCGGTAAGAGTCCGACATAACCTAACCCGCTGGCCGCGGGGTGGGTATCCATGAGGATTTCCGCACGGAAAAAAAAAGAAAAAAAAAAGGGGTAAGCAGAGCACCCACATTTCGCCAGTTTTGTATTTATCGCAGGTTTATAAGTGCGCGGTTAATGGCAATTTATAAACCTGCGATAAATACATACATAACTTCGAAAAGTTATGATCCAGATCTAAACATTGTATTTATGATATGATACGTATATGATTGTGATATGTTTTGTAAATAAATAAAAAAAAAAGTATCGAAAAGTCATTGGTGTGTGCCATGGTGAACCTGGGATCGAACCCGAGACCTCGTCTCAGCAGTCCATTACCCAACTTTTTCTTGCGTGGCGTAAACCTGAGCAAGCGCCCGATTCGATAACTCACTACTGCAGAGTAGGGCGGAGGTACTACTCAACTCGGACTGTTCAGTTCGGACGGGAGATACCGTCGTGTCCTACCTCCGTTACTACTATCTGTATTAAGAAAGCTAAAATCCGCTGGCCTATGAGAACCGAGCGATGGTTGCTGAATGGATAAGGATGCGGCCTCTACTCAGAGGTATCGAGTTCGAATCCGGCCGGACAGTACCAATGTGAATTTCACTTTATGGAGTTTATTTATGTGCTAATCATATGATTTACCATCTGCTGACCGTGAAGGAAAAACATCGTGAGGAAACCCACATGTCCTAGAAGAAATTCTAAGGACATGTCCGATCCACGAACCCGCATTAGGCCAGCGTGTGCGGATTAAGGTCTAAACCCTCTCAGCTCTCTCGTTAGAGGAGAGGAGACCCGTGCCCAGCAGTGGGACATAAATGGGTTGCTATTATTATTTTTATTATATGAAAGCCTAATGCCCCAAAGACACAATTTGAATACCTATTTACCCCCTTTCTTCAATAATCGTAAACTCTTAGACGATTGTAACCTTTGCCTACTTAAAAGTTGGATCCGTTGACCTAGTCGGCGCCCGCGCAGACGCGAGCCGCATGCGTGAATCCCATGGTTTTCACTCAAACAATAGTTGATTAGAAGTCGCTGCGCATGGGCAATATAGGTAGATGAAAGTTCAGAATGTGAGCTTTTGGTTCACGGGTGTGTCCAGTGGCAATTTTGAGTTTGTTTGTCTGAATAATTCATTGGAAACTATTCTATACTAGACTATGCTCGCGGCTCCGCTCGCCTGAGCGCTGGTTTCTAACTATATCGCCAGTTCAACTCAATCGATTGTGATCAAACATTCGTAATATTTTGAGTCTGACCTAGACCTTTAAAAAAACCGCATCAAAATCCGGTCAGCAGTTTTTGTGTTCATGACGAACAAACAGATAAACAGAAAAGAATTCCAAAAAAAAAATTTGTGTTCTTATAATTATCATAACTCAAGTTTTTTTAATATCTCCAATATACAGACACAGCTACTATTTACTTTGTAATAGTATAGAAGTAGCCACTTCAGTAAGTTTATCTACATTCTAGAACCCATAATAACAAGTTATAATAAAGAATATTTCGGTGTATCCACACCTTAAAGATGCATTCAACCTCGGATACTAGTCAGCTATTATAATCTTACAACGGTACCGTCCGCAAAAAAGTCAACTCAATGTTAAATATTATTAGTCGTGATTTTATTACAATACTTAAAATAAGGTAAAAGATAGAAGAGTGACTATAATTATTATACGTATTTTAGGCTATATTCTAGGCTCGTTCGTAGAGTGTTCGTAAAGATATCGAAAAAAAATTCTAAGTATGTCAATCAACAATTTATTTTGTTGAATGTTGATGCACGCTCTTAATAATGTTTACCTAATTACGTTCTAATGGAAAGCCAATGAGCCTGGTTTAGTGATGTGAAATCTATTAGAGAGCCGAGCCATAATTGTCGATATCAATGATGAAAATTGTGAAAGCAGCATTGAGTAGGATACCTATTATGTTTTTAACACCATTACTCTATACCAAAGACCATGATTCCTATACCCATGTTTGCTAATAAATAAATGATTGATTGATTATTGACAGGTGAGAGGTGTGTATAATATACACACCTCTCCTTTCCTATACAGAACAACACGTGCAAGGCTGAGATATGCCTGCAAACACTTCCATCAAGAATTATACAGTTCGGTGCGGTTTTTCTTTGCTGCACCATAAAGACCTGAAATTCTTTACCAGCTCACATGTTTCCTTCCTCCTTTAGTCCCGGGTCCTTTAAGCGGGGCGTGAAAATGCATTTGATGAGGCCGTCAAGTTGAGGGCCATCATTATGGCACTGTCCTTTAGCTTACCATCAGGCGAGGTGAAGTCATATTGAAGTGACCGATATAAAAAAACGTATTCCCTTCTTATAATCCCGGATTCTTTGAATGGGGTGTGAAAAAGCATAGATCTGTCGAGTCTGTCTGTCCTCTGTAATAATTTGACATACTAGACTACTTTCTTCACTTTTTAATATCAGTGTAAATTTAAACACGTAAATTTTTAATTTATATTCAAATTAGCGTATTTTAATAGCTGCATAAATATTAAAAATGCAGGAAACGACAAATTATAAAGTAGTTATGATGCAGGTTGTCAACAGAACAAGCTTAATAGATGGTATCTGATTATATAAATGACTTTCATTGGATATAAATTTAATAAAATCTATACCTACTTATATTATAAAGCTAAAGAGTTTGTTTGTTTGGTTGTAATCTCAGGAACTACTAGTACGAATTAAAAAAAATCTCATTTATCCAGGAAGGCTATAGTCTAGGTATATATCATCATTCAACATACTGCCCAGGGGAGCCCAGGCGGCCGAGGTGGGAGTGGCCCTCTAGAGGGCTGCTCCGAGGCTCTCCACGTGTCCCTCTGACTAGCAGATGGCACATTGGGGAGCGAGCGGGGGGCGAGCTGATTGTCTGCGCGCCGACGGTTGGGTGACAGGACGGCCGCCCACCGTCGACGAAGTGGCGCGATGCTCACCCCACCCCCCCTCTCGGGGGTCGAGGGGGGCCATCTTAAAACCGTAGATGGCCCGGGGTCAGCTGGGGTGCGAGGGATATGCCCATTACATATTTTAAATTCTCATAAATTATTAATAAACTGCACGTTTCACCAATGAATGAATGAGTTAATTCTACATTTTTTACGTTTAATGCAAGATTTTATAAATTTATTTTGTTATCATAATTTATTTATTTATATTGATGGTTAATTTAATTACATCTGTAACTAGTCAATAGTGCGGACGAAAAAAAATGTGCAAAAATAGTGGATTACATACAAAACCTAAGGATATATTTTCAATCATTCCTCAAAATCGGTTTAAACATTTAGTAGTTACGAGAAAATAAAAAAACGAATATTACATTCGTACATACATACAAACATAACCCTCCTTTTTAACTCCACCATAATCGGCAAGAAAATAAAACTTATATTATTTTTCGATTGTCTTTTTTGTTTGCTGACGCTCCAAATCAACAAGACAAATAAACTTTCTATTGTGTCGGGCCGTATCGAATAATTTATCGATAATAATATAACTAGTGGTGTGGCCGTCGACGTTTTATATCTATGAAGATTTATGGATTAGGTACTTCAAAACGACGTTTTACAACACTAGCACTCGATATAAATCGCGTGTTATACTAATTTGTGTTATTTATATTTCTTTCATTTTCTAGATATTATCTTATACGTAGTTAGGTACAAATAAATAAAATTGGAATGTGTGTTTGTATTGTGTATTGTATTAATAAAACAGAATTTTAAATGAATTCATATGAATGATGTAAATACCTACCCTTTTTTTCGTACGGGCATCCGCGTGGATACCGCCCTCGTTGGCCATCAGAACCATGTCAGATACGTACCTACTAAAACCGCACGCCGTCCTGGTTTTAGCCGCTGCACACTGTGAGATTTTCCTAATCTAGCTCGATTTAATTGATAATGTCTACTTGCTCCAATTTCCGTAAAAAAATTATATTATACAGCAGATAAGTTCTTCGTAAAGACACTAATTTATTTTTTATTGTGGATAGTCAGGAAAATAAATAACACACTTCTAAACTCAGTACATTTTATTGTTCTTAGTAATACGTGTTCACTAGATGATAGTTGTTGAGTCAAAATAAATATCCTCATTAATGTTATTGTTACAAAACTTCTGTTATTGGATACTTTAAGGTATGTGCGACATAGTACGTTAAATGGATAATTGTTTTAACTGCATTTAATATCTTATTGGTAATGATAAAATAAGGGCATTTTCATAAAAAATCGTCAAAGTAAATTGGATAAAAAAAATAGTTATTCAGGGTTATTCACCTCTCTTAACTATTTAATAATTTAGCCAGAACCCTGAGCTTTTGCATTCGTTTAGAATTTATTGCGTATAGTTGCGCAAAAAAAAACGGCTGTACAAATAACAAGAACAGAATGTTTTGATGTATGGTGTAATACAAGTAGGTCAATTGAATGATTCCCTGACACAGCCGACAGATAGTAATTAATAAAATATTTTTTTCATTTGTAAAAAAATTCTGTAGCGTTTTATTAATTTTTTCTCAAAATCTTGTTTTCAGTTTCGAGTAAAAATATTTAAATCAAGTAAATATCTTTTATTTCACGAACTTAATGTTTCATTCATCTTAAATAACTAAAACATTTGTAAAATCGTTAGTTTGTCATAATAAATAATTAAATCGAGATAGATTAGGAAAATCTCACAGTGTGCGCTGGAGTGTAAGTTAGCCCCTCATAAGCCATTTACTTCGCATCCTGGATATTAAGTATATCCTGTGCGCTCCTTCCCCTTCCTTCAGGGAGAAGACGGGGACAGTTTTTACACCCGAGAGGGCCATATCTTAACTGGAGATGGCCCGGGGTAGGCTGGGGTTATTAAATAACGATTAGGTATGCAAATAAAATCGTAACATCGATATTTTAGTCCCCTCACTAATATTTAGACGTCAAATTGACGTGACCCCAGCGATAAAGTCTGAAGGAGCTAGTGATGCGCTTTATGTACGAAATCACTAAATAACATCGACTTCAGTTGAACCTTGTAAACTGACATACTTATGAAAATGAAAGTTTTCATCGATGTTTCGGATTCCTGTGGACTTTTTTTACCATAGTGACAAACAAGGATGCGGTACGGCTGATGGTATGCGGTTACCTCCGCTTATGGAAATAATAGGAACGCTGGTATGTGCAATCGAATACAAACAAAAAAATTACTGGTTTGCCATCTTTATTCTGACTAAAATTTAACATATTTTATTTATATTTATCAAAATAGTTCGAATGAATTACGGTAGATGGCTCGCGCCCTAAGCCGTAGAATATATCGGAGAAATTCGAAATTCTAGAACAGGTCCAGGTAGCTCAGTTGGTCAGAGCCTACCCCTGTAAGGGACTGGTCACGGGTTCAAGTCCCATCCTGAATGATCACTTTTTACAATTAAAAATCTACGCATTATACACTCTGGACGAAAATCAAATTTACAAATGTATGACTATATCAAAGACAGATAACATGGGTCTTTGACCTACCTGGAAGTCATGCCTAAATATACATAAAAAATAAACATTTGAATTGAGAACCTCCTCCTTTTTTGAAGTCGGTTAAAAGCAAATTGAATCATTAAGTAGTTACACGATTATTTTACCGTTTGCATATAATTAGCTCGGATTGCAATCATCTAGAACTATGCGGGAATAAATCTACCATTGCATTAGAAAACGTAACTGTGAAAAGCTTTCTATCTCTTTTCCGCAACCGAAAATTTATATAGACAGTTTAAATTCTAAAGAGTGTAAGTAGTATTTGGTATTCAAAGGAAAATCTGTCAAATGAAATGAAAAACAATGTACATAAGAGTGGCTTTCGTATCAACTGTCTTGTTACTTAATTCTTTTGTCTTTCAAATGCTAAATATAAGTATTTCTTTCCAATAGTTTGGTATGCAGTATGCAGTATGCAGTGATGAATGTAATGTTAATATATTTTAATTTAAATCTTGGAAACTTAGCATGTGTATAATATTAGACGTACCTATAAAGTATGGGACAGAACGTGTCGAAAACGAGACTCATAAAAATACAGTGGCTAACCATGAAATCAGTGTAACCATGGGTCAGAAGCCTGAATTTTGGGTTGCAACATGTTACCTAAAGGAGATGTTTCATTTTGGGCCCCCTAATTGTACACAATACAGAAAAAAAGAGAAATAATACCGGTTATTGGCAAAATATACAATTATATTTATTCACCTCCGAAATTCAAGGGCATAAATTAATAAAATATGAGTACCTACATTTTTATATTTTTAGTCCGCCATGTTTGTTGTATTGCAAGAAAGTGTTTATTTAGTTAGATTCCACCCATAATACGAGGCAATATTATAAGAATTGAATAGTGAAAAATGAAAACTACATTGCCTAGCTATTTTTCTAAGTATTGTACAATTATCGGGCCCAATGTCCATACATGTGAAACATCTCCTTTGATTTAAATGTGATTTCAAGTTTTTGTCAGTATATTGTTATAGGAGGTAGGACACGACGGTATCTCCCGTCCGAAATGAGCTGTTCGACTGGGGTAGTACCTCCGCCCTACAGAACACCGCGGCCATGATAACCATCGAGTTGTGTTCCCGCCGGTAAGTAGGGTAGCCAGAGCTCACTGTACCCCTCCTCCTCCCATCCCTTCCTAGCCTCCCCACCCTTTCCCAGCCCTCTCCCCTTTCCTTTAGAGTAGGCAGCGCGTGTGTGACACCCTTAGTGTTGCACACGTTCATTGGCCACGGTGACCGCTTCCCATCAGGTGGGCCGTGTGCTTGTCTGCCACCTAAGTAGTATAAAAAAAAGTATTTTGGGTATACAGACAGAGTAAATTATAATATCTGTTAACTTTTTCGCAGTGTGATATCCGGGAACTCAACTTTCTTTTCGTTATCATGACATGACTAACAATGACTCAATCGGTCAAAAATGCTCACTGGTGGTCACTTGGGCTATATCTAAGTAATAAAAAAAATCTACGACATTCTATACAGCTTCTCTAGTGCTAAAGTAGTCATAGTTTAACTAGCTCTTGTTATGGGTTCTAGGATACGGTTAAACATACCTACTTATGTAACATTTTTGAAACATACAACTTTTTTGTGAACACCTACTTCCATCAAGAACCAAGCGGTTCGGTGCCTCTTTTCTTTACCGCACCATCAAAACCTGGCATTCTTTACCAGCTCACGTTTTTTTTTATTTATAGGACACGACAATTTGATCTCACCTCGCCTGATGGTAAGCTGAAGGTAAAGTCTCAGGAAAGAGGGTCACCATTACATACACCTATGGTACGAGTACGTACGTTAACTATGGTGGCACTCAGCTTGACGGTCTCATCAAAGAGGATTGTCGTCGTAGCACCGCGTGACACCCATCGGTCCCACTAGTGCTGCGACAACAATCCCCGTGTTTCCTTCCCCACACAGTCCCGGGTCCTTTAAGCGAGGCGTGAAAAAGCATTTGGGCCGTCAAGCTGAGTGTCACCATTGTGCCACTATCGGTGTTTGCAATGGTGACTCTCATTCCAGAGACTTTACCTTTAGCTTACCATCAGGCGAGGTGAAGTCATATTGACGTAACCGACACCTAAAACAATTATATTATTATAATTTCCGATATTTATGTTATATTTAAATATTCTACGATATTCTGCCTCTGTGGCGTAGCGGTTGTGCATTCGAGTGCTACGACAGAGGCGCGGGTTCGATTCCCGCTCAGTGCAAATATTTATATGTATGAATATGTCTATTTGCATGGGTCTGGGTGTTTCTATGTCTAGTATATAATATTTACAAAAAAAGTATGTTTATCCGAATTCTAGAACCCATAACATACACTAGATAAACTGTGCTAAATTTGAATGTAGAGAGCGCTACGTAAAATGATATAGAACTGTTTATCCGAATTCTAGAACCCATAACACATACTAGTTAAACTGGACTTAATTTGAATGTAGAGCGCTCTCTACGTAGAATGACATAGAACATTTATTTATTAAGTATTTATTTTCAAATTATAGTTTTTTGTTAAATAAAAATGATTATTGTGAACAGTGAAAAAAATTATATACTCATAGTCAAGATTTTTTTTAAATCACAATTCTGCCCTACTAAGCACAAAAGCGTTATCTCAAAAAAAGTTGAAAATCTGATTTTTATGGCATCGGGTAGCTTAGAAAAATACGCATCTATTGAACTAAGCCTCATAGCGATATGTCACTTAAAAGGTATAAAAAAATCGTTTTGAAATATTTCTCTATCTCAGTTTTACCTTAAATTTCTAGGGCTATTAGAGGTATATCAATAATACGTAGGCAACTCGCCGTATATTGAAATACAGCCAAATCTTTCAAAAAACAGAAGCGTCGTGTTCTAAGCCAATAAGCGGTGTAATGACTTACCGCTACAACGCTTAGGTATTTAATACTGACTTGATTCATAAATTATGAGCTACGACTGCTGCCGCTAGTCAAATTGGTCTTTAAGGTCCCATATGGTCGAATTTGTTATACATTTTGCTATGATTTTTCCCTACCTTGGCTAATATTCGTGTCATTACTTGTTTATAGGTAAATTTGTTGTTGTAAACAAGTGGAAATGTTATAATTACTGTTTTACATAATTGAAAATACTGTAATTTCTTGACTAGTTGATTTCGAAGTCTTCAAGTCACGAGTGATTAGTATCCTTCTAGGCAATTTGATTCCTCGTAGACCATGTCGTCACTTACCACCAGGTGATATTGAGGTTAAACGTAGGCCTATCATGGATGAAAAAAAATCTTGACTGAACTGCATTGTTTGCTAAGTAATGCGTTTTTAAAGATGAGTAAGGTCACACGAGTTATATCTTCAGTAGTCAAAGAGTAGGTATACAAAGATACTCGGCAAATGGAAACCTTATTTATTAGAAATACAGCGATAGTAACAGTTAGCTAGCTTCAATTGGAATTTGAAGCTTCTAAGCATCTTTAGGTTTTTTTACCTAGGTAGGTATATATTGCCAGGATTACTTTCAAATTTGTGATATTATAATTAATTTTCTGTTCAAATATTCTGCAATCCAAAGGCGTACAAAACATCATAATCTCAAATTTGTTCCTGGTTGCTTTCGTCCGCATAATTCTCGTCTTTGGCTTTTATGACTTTTATGGGAGTGACTGCCGTCTGACATTAAAAACCCGAGAGAATCCGTCTTAGGTATTTCTACAAACAAAATTGATAATATTTTGAAATCTTTCGAAAATATTATACCACAAAATGGAATGTCCTTTTGGAGAAAACTCCCTACTTTTAACTGATTAGAATTCATAGAACACGTCTCTTTTTTTAATATTTTTTTTTATGATTATAAATTTCAATAATAAAAGACTTTGTAAGTGCACTTTGATTTGTTTTTTTGTATTTAAAAATACGTTTTTTATTTGACTGAAAATCAATATATTTTTGTATAGAAGAATGTTAGGCGGAATGCTAACCAAAAGGCGGCAACTCAAATTTTAAGTTTGTAATTACTAAGCGGTGTAGCAGTAACTCACGATTATGGCATTTCCATGTATATTTTACATATTTTAACTATTGGAATAGAAAATATACCTAATATTATACATACACTACATATAATAACCAAAAATAACAATCGATAAATTAACAAAAAACCAAATTTTACAAAACATCAATTATCTCGAAACTAGCTTTCACTGAGATACCGCTTATGTGATTAGTGGGGCAGAATTCTTAAATTGAAAAATATTGATGCTGTTACAATTTATTAGAAAAATATAGAATACGACCTGCTTACTCTAAACAAGTTGTGATCGTTCTGAAACGAACCACACCGGGATGTATGTCGTTCTTGAACGTGTCATATTTTTTTCTATAATTATATAATTCCGAACGAGTTGTGGAAATGTGATACAGATTATTATGTTGGACTTTTTTATGACACTGCTTAAACTATGGACTATGTTTATTATATAATATTTTTCGTTTAATATTTTATTTAACTATATGTATTTAAGAGTGATTTAATATTTTTTGTTTAATATTTTATTTAACTAAATTAAGAGCCTCGATAGAAAGTACCAGATACATATTTATTTTTTCTTCTACGGAAAATAATTTGACACCTATTTTTATTAACATAGCGCGTCTTTCAGTAATGTTTATTGTATGATAGCTACAAAAATTTACGTTTTGTTGACAGTGATGAGTTAGTGCCCTGTCACTTTGGGCATATATTGGGCATTTACTATGCATTCCCAAAATGTTAGGTCAGGTCAAAAAATCAATCTAGTAGGGTTTATGATAGATGGGTTTATGCCCGACATTAATCGGGCCATTAATGGCCAAAGTGACATAAACCTGTAATTAACCAAGTAATTTGTATTCATCAGGAATACAAATTTGTGATGCGAGTTAGTCTATCAATTTTATTTATATAGACGTCATTGCTAGTAGCCTGCCGATTCTAGGATCTTACTGTTGTTTCTATCGATGTGAACTAAATTACTTAAACGGAACTACTGCATTTACATAATGAATATTAGTTCAAATTATAGATTTTGAATAATAATTTAACTTACGTTTATAAACTCAAAGTTTTAAATTTAGGGTAATTTGACAGTTCTTAATTTTGAAATTCTAAATTTAAATAATTTAATTTAAATGTAGGTATCTACCTACAAATTCATATACATAAATAAACAAATAAATAAAACCTATCAAATTCTAAGTGGTAATTAAAATTTAAGGAATTTAATTTAGTCAACATTAATATTCTAAGTTCAAATTTAAATTTCGGATATTTAACAGTAACGAATTCTTAAATTTAATTAATTAAAATTAGTTATCATTTTATTTTATCAAAATATATTATCTCAAAAAATAATTTGGAGAATAATAATAATATCTAACATTCTAAATTAAAAAATGGTCATTACAAACTCATTCTCTGCCAGACATTTTTAAACTATAAAAACCATGTCACTTTCGATTATGTTCCGTTACACTACAACTCAATTAAAAAAAACTTTGAAGATCCTCAAAGTACTCCAAAGAATCGCCTACCTGTTCAATAGATTATAAAACCTGATAATAAATACCACGGATGATTTCTAATGTTCTCAGTTTCACCGGTTGTACTATAAAAAGAAATGTCTACCTGTCTCCTTCCGACATATACCTGTCTCTCACAATTTCTCATTTCACCGTTCACTCGTTTAGCAAGTCCGTACTAAGTGTGACCGAGTTGCTTTACACACTCAATATACACCAATTTAAACTTTATTATTTAGGTTATAAGACACAAAATTAATTGGTGAAAGTAATGTATATATAACTTTCTCGAAATAAATCATTGTTAGTAATATGTATGTTTCTTATTTTACAGTGTAAAGTTGGTCACTTGGCTAGTAGGTTCAAAGCCGTGACGACGAGCAGTCGTCTTTGCCATAGATTAATTTAAAAAATATATCGAAAGATATGACGACGAAGTCCCGGGATGACATTTAAAGAATTAATAAAAAAATGTGAATGTGTGTTCTAAATACGAATGAATTTTATTTTCGCGCGCGTTTTGAAACGTCAGGATGACAGTTCGAAAGTGGTTCAAATTTGGAAGGTCCTTGCAGCGTAGTGATGTGAAAATGATGTTTTTAATTTTAGTGTCGCTTTACTTTTTGGACAATTTGCCCTTAGGTTGTAAGGGTGAAGATTATGATAGAGGTATGTTTTATAAATAGTTATTCAAAGTAAACATTGAAATAGGTATATTACTTTAATTTTCATTGCACTAAGTTTAAAAACAAGCACACGACCTAAATAAAGACTCACGTTTTGTAAAACCTGTTGCCTTTCCAAGGAGTTTAGATGAACTTATTCCATCCAATTTACCAGATTAAGCTTAGTTTTTTTTTTGCGGTTTTTTGTGGCTTCCCCAGTCAGCTCCAAATTTGAACGAAAAATACCGCTGTGCCCTTACCTTCTTACAACGTATATTTTATTATGTAGTAGATAATATTAAAACAGTAAAAATCCATTGACACTAATCTTAGTGCGGATTTGAACACTGACCTACACTTAAGTTTTCGATACACCATCGCAATAAAAATATTCTTTGATTTCGTTTTAATACGATTAAGGTATTCATAATGGATTTGGAATATGGTTTAACAAAATGGTCACCTGGTGTTGCACATGTCCGTAGGCCACGGTGACCGCTTCCCATCAGGTGAGCCTTGTGCTTATCTGCCACCTAAGTGATATAAAAATAGTCAAAAGTTACCAATTTTGAAAGTAAATACTCTACGATATTTTACACAGCTCTATCTAGACCTAAAGTAAGCATAGCTTAACTAGCTTGTATTATGGGTTCTAGAATGCAGATATACCTACCTATTTTGATACGCATTTTATTTTTAGGCACGAGAGAACTAAAAGGGCTTAATGCGGGTTGGTGGATCGGATGTGTCCTTAGAATTTCTTATAAGGCATGTAGGTTTTCTCACGATGTTTTTCCTTCACCGTCAGCAGATGGTAAATCTTGTGATTAGCGCATAAATTCCACAAAGTGAAATTCACATTGGTACTGTCCGGCCGGATTCGAACTCGATACCTCTGAGTAGAGGCTCCATCCTTATCCATTAAGCTACCACCGCTCTTGTTTACATCGAATTATTTCAATTGTACAGTCATTATAATTAATTAAAACTAAAACGTTAGATTCTCCAAAATAAGTAGGTACAACACTATTTTCAGGACAGTTATATCGCACCGGATGCTAATAGCTGATAAATAAAAATATCTACAAAGAAATATGGAGTAGCACATAGTATTCACTGATTGGCACTTCATGCAATACTTAGACCACGTTAAGTATAGACGAGTAGGCAAAAAAATACACCGTTACTTATGGTATACTTTATAGGCACTCTATTATCTGTCTGTCTATCTGTACCATTTTACGACTAAATTACTGAGAAGGCTTGAAAATTAAAACGGGCATAATATAAAATGTTTAAGTTATTCTGAATTTTATTTAATATTTATATCAAGTTTCATCGTAATCGAACCGATAGTTTTTGTGTGATGCCTGAACAAACAGACAGACAAAAAAAATAGTTTTAATCACATTTTTGGGTTCGGTATCGGCCTAGTAACACCCCCTGCCATTTATTTTTTTGATATTTTCATGTACAGAATTTTCACTTATACAGATTTATTATAAGTATAGACTGCAATAGATTTTTAGGTTTTATCCAAAATAACCTTATAAAATTTCCTATCTGCCAGTGAAAATCTTATCTAAATCGAAACATCCGACCATCTAGTATCATCTCCAGAGATTACCTCTTTTAAGCAAACAAACAGCATGATTTGAAAATGTCTTTTTTGTTTTGTATGCTCAGAAGTCGTACTCATTACTACTGCGATAATATAAAGGCAGTTAAATACTTCTTATTTAATTAATTCAATAACATAAACTATGTATTCTATATAAACCAAGCGGTTAGGTGCCTCTTTCCTTTGCCGTACCATCAAAACGTGGAATTCTTTACCAGCTCACGTGTTTCCTTCCTCATACAGTCCCGAGTCCTTTAAGCGGGGCGTGAAACAGCATTTGATGGGGCTGTCAAGCTGAGAGCCACCATTGTGGAACTATCGGTGTTTGCAATGGTGACTCTCATTCCAGAGACTTTGCCTTTAGCTTACCATCAGGCGAGGTGAAGTCATGTTGACGTGTCCGACATAAAAAAAATCTATTTCCAATAGGTACGAAAAATTGTCAATAATTAAAGAAAAATGATCGAACATTTAACAAGTAGCTTACATCACAATTATCACAAATGACTTGATGATCAACATGTGTGTACGGCCACAATCAGCGTGACCGCAATCTGGCAATGGTTGATCTAGTCTGTGGTTAACCGCCCACCTGATCAACTCATCTTATAATATTTATATATAACATTAGCTGTACCAGCGACTTCGCCTACAATTCTTAAGGATTTATTTTTTACGTGGTATCCTAATTATTTTTTTAACAATTAAATTAGCCTATATACGCTCTATAAAATTACCTTTTTACTAGCGAAAAATCGGTCTAGCTGTTCTAGAAATTAGCTCTTGCTAATAGACAAAAAGACAGTCAAGAATTTTAAAAAATATTTTCTTGTACACATACTCATATGCATATTTTATTTAAAACCTGTTATTTTATGTTACAAACAGACAATTATATAGGCATCAGGGATGGTAATGTCGGATTCAGACCGATTAAAAACGCACGCCGTCTCGGATCTCAATTACCTAGGCCATGGGCCATATGAAGTTTTAAGATGGCCTTATCAACCCCCAGAATGGGCGAGGGGCGCATCACACCACCCTAAATCAAAGATTTATATATATACAAACATGTATGCAAAATTATAAGGTTTCTAATAGTAGCGTTAAAACATAGTTGTTACTACATCAGATAATAATAAATTGTTAGATTTACTTATACATGAAGCTTCCCCATCACTAAACCGGTTGATGCTCCATACTCTGTGGAACGAGGACTCTATACTGTCTATGATCGGACTTAATTGTCAAAATATGCGCGCGAAAAGTAGGCTGCAGGTGGAATGCAGATGCAATGCAATAAAGCTTGGTGATAATTGTATGCATCAATCAGGAATCTACTGCTATTAATCTAGTACTTAACGCATTTCTATATTTTCGAAGTTAATTTTATTAATTTTGAAACAATTTAGTTGATAACCATAGGCAAAGCAACATTTTTTTTGTGGCTGTCATATATTTTCAGCGTTGATTTCAAAACTCCATATAAGCCTCTAGAAAGTCTCCACTTCTCCATAATTTTACTAGGGTAACAATATGAAGGAAGACTGAATTGACTATGAAGATCCTGACTGTGACTAAATGACGAACACGCTACAACATAATATTGCATTCGTACATAATTTGGTTTATCAAATTACTTGACAGTGGCTTCATAAAATATTTTTGCCAAAGTACGAAAAAAAAAACATAATGAGTCTAGTTTAAAAGTACCTACTTGTTTTAAAATCACAAGTTGACATAACATAACATAACATAAACTCACGCCTATATCCCCGAAGGGGTAGGCAGAGGTGCTAGCACCCACATTTCGCCAGTTTATGTTTAGGTCCCAATGCAATAGGTGGCGAGCCTGTTGCCTCGGTAATATACCTCTATTTGAACCTCTAAATATATTCTCATAAGCCACTATAACCGGTTAACAGCAAATGGGTATACCTTAAAGGTAATTCAGTCGTAATGAAAGTACTTCCTCAAGGCTTGAGGTGCCATTAAGTGTCATAAACGAAATGAAATGGTTACGTAATGGTACTTATTAAAAGCTATGGTTTATGGTAGAAAATGCAATATCCTATAATATTACATGAGAATATTTTATTGCAAATATATTTAATGTGTTACGTATAAAGACTTTTCTTAAATTGAGGTTGGAAAAAAATATCACCGTAAATAGGAAAGGAGATGTTTCATTTTGGGCCCCCTAATTGTAAACAATACAGAAAAAAAGAGAAATAATACCGGTTATTGGCAAAAATATAATTATATTTCGCTTATTATTTCGCCTCCGAAATTCAAGGGCATAAATTCATAAATTAAGAGTACATTTTTATAGTTTTAGTCCGCCATGTTTGTTGTGTTGCAAGAAAGTGTTTATTTAGTTAGATGCCGCCCATAATACGAGGATAATATTATAGGAATTGAATAGTAAAAATGAAAACTACATTGCCTAGCTATTTTTTCTAAGTAGTGTACAATTATCGGGCCCAAGCTCTATACATTTGTAAAACATCTCCTTTAACATAGACGACAGGACAGGATTGAACCCGCAACCAGTTCCTTTCAAGGGGGTATAAAGTGACCATCGGACTTTTTGTTCGTTCCGGTAATCCCCACGGATACTACCTTTGCTGAGTCAGCGGAGGCAGTTATGTCGGACTTCTACTGACTAAAACGGCACGTAGTCTTTCAGGTCTTCTAGCGCCGGGATGTATTATTGCCGAACTATCTATAATAGTTAGGTATACGATCGATAGTTCTCACCTAAAAAAGCTAAACTATCATTAGGCCGATAGTTCTAGAGTATCGGTAGTTTGCGAGCAACAATACTATCGAAAATATCGATAGTATTGCAGTCATTCAATAGTATTACTTCGTTCTGAGCTATCGACAGTACCTAAGTTGTATCGATATTATCGATAGGCATGTAGATAGTTGAGTGATTTGTTGGCTATCGATAGTCGAATATCGATTGGCTACACTACCGGGCTGTAAAGTGACCCTAAAGGTATTTTCCTCGCACCCCGGCTGACCCAGTACCATCACCAGCTTCAAAATGAACCCCTCAGTTTTGTGTGACAAAATATTGTTGTTCTAAAGTTTATCTAGCATACATGTCTTGGTTTAAAACGTTATTTTTCAAGTGAAGTGTTCTAAATTTCATATACAACAATACTGGGAATTTAAAACAAAACTAAGTTAATATGTGTAAAGAAAGTACCTACATGTTTACATATACGCCCAAGAGGTTAAAATTGTTACATGTAGAATACGCGCCAAAATATGAAACAGCCATGTTTTTAAACCACAGACTGATAAAAATATAGAGTCATGTTTTTTTTAACACGAATAAGCTGATTCGACGGAGTGCTGGGTCCCATCCCAAGTCTGTAATGGTTTTGAATCGTTTGATGTCATAAACTTAAGTAAACTTATCAGTCCCTATCAGTCTTCTCGCACCCCGGCTATCCTACGATCATCTCCTGTTTCAAGATTCCCTCAAGACTAACTTACCCTTAGAAAAACCTGTTTCTGTTAGGGTGACAGGCGGCTCCAACTGTCACCCTCCGTCTAAGCTCGGAGAACCAGTTCCCCTTTCGCCTGCTCCCTATTGTGCCCTCTGCTAGTCAGAGGGACACATAGGCTCCGAGGAGCCCTCTAGAGGGCCCCTCCCGCCTAGGCCGCAGGCAGCAGCATTCTGAGTTGGCCCCTGGCATTAAACCTAAACTTTAACCGTTTTAAATGCCACATTATGAGCCACATGATTAAATAACTTCATTATATTTAAAAAAGTACATAAAATTTTTAAGCTACATTTAGTTAAATTACCGTAATATTCTCATATTAAAAACAAAGCAAGTTCACACATTATTACCATTCTCTTTGACCTCGTCAGGTGGTTGGGTGATTATTTCCCCACAAACCAACTAGTAGTGTACACTGCACTACTAGGTGTGCGAGCGGGAATGTTGAACAAAAATCTTTTCCCATGGTACTACTAACGTAGTTTTTTCTTGTACCTTTATCCAAAGCTCCATCTAAATCCAAACCACTCACCCTTTAACAATTTGGATTGATTTTGAGCTTAAATATTTCACGGACAGACTGGTTCTATCACCTATAAACCAATCAACAATAATTAATTCATCACCAAATGCAGTTACAGTCAATCAAAAAATCTCTACAGCGATAAACTTCATTAAGGCTAAGGCTGTGTTTCCATTAGAGATGAGCGAGGATGTAGCTAGGTGTGTATTCTTAAAAACTTATAGTCGTAACAATCATGAGGCAGCTATAGTGGAAAGAGCTCAGCGGAGCGAGGTTCATGCAAAACAAGGCAATGTGTTCTACGAATGTAATGCAAGGGATAATGTTGCAAGGAATGTTGAGAGTGTGGTAAGGGTATGTTGCGAGGGGTGCGTTGCGAGGAATGAATTACATGCGATGCGTGCGAGGTCTATGTTGCGAGAAATGTGCCGCATGGGCTGATAAGTTGATAGAAATTTGTGTTCCACCCCCACTACACTTTATCCTACTCGCATCAGGAACAAACCCATTATGTATCCTTACAACGTTTTACAGCGTCCCTACATATCAGTACAGCTCAGCGAACTACCACATCTCAGGTGGTACAAAAACTCACACCGGTCCACAGCTTCACTACACATCCTCGCACCGCTCAACTACATCGCACATCTCTGTTGTAAACGCAGCCTAAAACATTCACCTGCAGCATAAAAATTGGCAACAACGCTGTACCAATTTCGCGTACCGAATAGTCACATCACTATTCGGGTCGCGTACCCGAAATCGCGGTCACTGGATACCGGAATCGGTATCACTCGCCGTAGACCGGTTGGTGCACCACTAATGGGAGTTTTACTTTTTTCTCTGTTCCCAAAAACGGTCTTAATTAACTTAAATTTGGGTCTTATGGTGTTGCTGGGGTGAATTCAGTTTGAGTTGTTTTACTCCTGTATATTATAGAAGTCACTACCATCTGGTTAAATTAGCTAATTAGACGCCTTTAGGCAGTTCATTATAGAATGAATAAAATAAAAATAATAACCCTAAATAAGGAAATTTGCCAAGAAACCCGGGGAGAAACATCCAACACGCAACAAGCGGCTTCACCGTAAGAGCAGGGAGCCAGGCCCCCCATCTTTGAGCATGGCAACCGTGGAACACATCGCACAATCATCTGGCCTGCTTTTGTTAGGGCTCAGGGTAACCCTTGCCCTTCGCCCGCGCTTCCCAGATCCGCGCTCAAAAATACCTGTCCTTTTGTAACCTCTCCACTAATTACTTACCAACCAATACATACAAGCCATACATTTTTTTTCGTCGCCGTAATAAGGAATCTCCACGAAAATTCAACGTTTACTGGTTTCGTTGTTCGTGTGCGGAATGCGTGTAGTCCGTCGCGGATAAGAATCCAGCACCGATTGAACAGGCGGAATGCACCGTTCCGTATGAGCTCATCCGTCGGTTCATTGTCTCCTACTTTCTTACTTATTTATACATATACATGTATACATTATCACGTCTTTTTCTCTCCAGGGTAGGCAGATACAGAAGCCTTCCTTATCAATTATTTCTGTGCCCTTAAACACTTCACGAGCTTTTTTTTTATAGCACTTAGGTGGCAGACAAGCACACGGCCCACCTGATGGGAAGCGGTCACCGTGGCCTATGAACGTGTGCAACACTAAGGGTGTCACACACGCGCTGCTTACCCTAAGGGAAGGGGGGAGGGCTGGGAAGGGGTGGGGAGGCTAGGAAGGGATGGGAGGAGGAGGGGTACAGTAAGCTCTGGCTACCCTACTTACCGGCGGGAACACAACACGATGGTTATTATGGCCGCGGTGTTCTGTAGGGCGGAGGTACTACCTCAGTCGGACAGCTCATTTCGGACGGGAGATACCTCCGTGTCCTACCTCCTATATATGTGTAGAGCTTCCTCTACACATGTCATTAAATATTTTTGTAAAACCAGGTGCAATTTTTTTTTAATATAAGACAAGTCAAAATGACTTTACCTCGCCTAATGGTCGGCTAAAGGTAAAGTCTCAAGACTGTGGTCACCACTACATACACCGGTAGTGTAGACGGCCTTATCAAATGCTTTTTCACGCCCCGCTTATCGGACCCGGGACTGTATGAGGAAGGAAACACGTGAGCTGGTAAAGAATTTTAGGTTTTGATGGTGCGGCAAAGAAATAAATTACAAGACCCCACGTATTACTAGAAACTTACTAGAAATATCAATTCTCATCTATCTACACCACAATTGGGTAAAAGAAAGACGTCTTTAACTTGAAAACAATAAAACAAAACTCGAAAACATAAAAAAGGGAAGCGCGTTCATTATTTACAATTTCTTGTGGTCCATAAATCTTGTTTGAGTCATTTACAAAAATACGGGCGGCTGAGATAACGACCGGCGTTTCGCCGTGTACTGTTATGCCCTCAAAACTGCTTTGCACTTTTTAACATAACTTTTTAATTTTTATTTTCGTTGACCGCGATAGAAAGTGGTTTCGTTATGCGTTTTCGAGTGCGATATTATAATGTATGGTTATCTATTAAGGTGTCTGGAGTATTATTAATTTAATGGGAGCCTAAAAAGGGTCTTTTTTTGAAGTTCTTATTAGTAACTTTATTTTGTATGTTTATTACCTATATGCGTTCTGCTTGTTCCCTTAGGATTCGAGATTCGAGATGGCCCCCTCGGGTTTGGGAACCACGGGGTTCCCGTCATGCCCCAGGAAAAGGGGGGGGAGGGGGGGTGGTACCCTTAGGGATTTCCACACGTACGAAAGGAATATTTTTTAAGTCCGTCAGAATTAGGTAAAACCCTCAAAAAAAAAAAATTCCAAGCTTATAACGTTTGACATGTCCTTATCGGTTGTCTATTTATCTTATCCATCTATGAGTATTTCTCCTAAACAACTGGCCTCGTCTTAATGGGCCTTTCACTACCACATTGTTTGTCTGACGATAAGGTACAGGAATTTCATTGTCTTGTTTGCTCATATATTATTTTTTATGGCTACTCCTGTGTAGCCATAGAAGAGTGACCCTTACAGGTTTCCAAGAATAAAGATCTAATATTTGGGTATAATATTATGATGACGAAGGTTATTTTTTTTAGTAGGTACTTAGTAGGCAAACAAGCACACGGCCCATCTGATGGGAAGTGGTCACCGTGGCCTATTGACGTGTGCAACATCACGGGTGACCCGGTGGGGGGAGGGGGGGAGGGGGGTAAGTTGTATAGGTCCCATGGTGATAAGTAACTCATTTATGTCCCACTGCTGAGCATGGGTCTTATCTCCTCTAACGAGAGAGCTGAGAGAGTTTAGACCTTAATCCACACACGCTGGCCTACTGCGGGTTGGTGGATCGAACATGTCCTTAGAATTTCTTCTAGGACATATTATGGGTTTCCTCATGATGTTTTTCCTTCACCGTCAGCAGATGGTAAATCATGTGATTAGCACATATTCATTCAATATGAAATTCACATTGGTACTGTCCGGCCGGATTCGAACTCGATACCTCTAAGAAGGGGCCGCGTCCTTATCCATTCAGCTACCATCGCTTCTTATAGGTCGGAATGTTATATTTGTACACCTGCAAGCCGTCGTAGGAGTATGACGGTTTCGATTTCGTTCAGCCCGAGAAACATTTTACTTTCTATTATATAGTCTGTGGTACAGATCGCAGCCTCCGCAGTCAAAGATTCGATTAGACGATTGTTTTCAATGATAGATTGACGTTTCTATACAAAAAAAAATAACACTTCGGATTGAATTGCTTTCGTTAATAAACTATTTAAAAAAGAAATCAAAATAATGTTGTTGAAATGTCTTTCACTTTTGTTAACCGACTTCGAATATGGAAGGTTATCAATTTTGATAGAAGCGTTTGTAATTTTATTGAAATTTGTGAGGTCTGGCTACCCTATTTACCGGCGGGAACACAGCACGATGGTTATTATGGGCGCGGTGTTATGTAGGGCGGAGGTTAGTACCCCAGTCGGACTGCTCAGTTCGGACGGCAGATACCGTCATGTCCTACCTCCATAGAATGTAAGATTATATTATTATTATGTGGCAAAAGTAAAAGCATTTAAAAACACATTGAAACATTACAATGTATTCAGTTAACATTTGACACACGAACATGGCATTCTCTCATTCAATACGATTGGGAACACTCTTGGTTTTCAATTTGTTTTGTTTATAACATTGTAGGCATTAAAATTAACGTAGGTATGTAGTAAAAATAAATATCCACTCATAATATAGTGGGTGTACGGGGAAATTTATATTCCCCTTTCGTCCCCTAGTGGGTAAGACCAAAATAACTAATAATAAGAGGTTATATTTGTTTTTTACCCACTGGGGGGTAAACGGGCAATTTATATTTCCCTGTACACCCGCGGTGAAACTCACAGAAGTGATAATAGGAACTGATTATTATTATGTGGTTGTTGTGGTTATTGGGGTATGAAAGTGTCATGTTTCCATAGAGACTACTTACATTTTCCTCTCAGGGCCCCGACTTTGGAGCCTCAGTTTTGGAGCCCAGGTTCTACTCCCAACTCCCACAGGCGCAGGCGCGGCAGGCGTCAGCCAATGAACGACGTCGATGAACGCCCTCCGTCCTAGCGCAAACCTGGGGGTGATCCCCTATTCAATTTAGTTCAACTCAAATTTCAACGTTTTGAACTAATTGGAATGTTTTTCCAATTAGTTTAACTTAATGAGCGACGGGTGGAGCCGCCTGTCACCCTAGCAGAAGCAAGCCGAGGCGGCCGGCGGTATATGTTCAAAAATCTTTATTAGCTATAACAGTTAGTTCCATAGTTTAAGAAAGGTGCAATATTTAAATACCATATAGAAAATGATGTGTGAAATTCATTATATGCTTGTCATTATTATACCTATCGTTTGTCTTTTGGTTATATATATATATATATATATATATATGTCGGGCACCTTTTTATTAATTTTTATTTTGGAGGACCAAAAAAGAGGTCGTAAGGGCAATTTTGAAAAAGGGTCCAAACTTTGAGGTCCTACGGGTACGTCGCCGTATAAAAGATCGGAACTGATTTTTGAAAATATTTTATTACGAGAATTCAACCTTATGTCATAATGCAATAGCTACGATTTAAAAGAAGCTCTCAATTGCAAGTCTAACATCTTGTTAACACAAATGCCTATTCGCAACTTATGTGACAAAGAAAACATGCCATTATCCAAATTTCTCTTTCAACCTTTAGGCACTAAAGAAGACAAATCGTACGCAGCTCGTAATGTATTCTGCGCACCATAACAGATTTTAATTCAATTTTCTCTGAACTTTCGCTGTTAAGCGCGCACCGAGAGATGCCGCTTCAGTTGCTATGAATGTCATGTGTTTATGAGATGCGTTTACAAATATTTTGTACATGTTACTATCTTTAGTACGAGTAGTACTTATACTATTCTAATATATATAAATCTCGTGTATTCGAGGCAAAACTAAACCCTCCATAATTCGTCATAAAAGAGTGACTAAGGCGAATATTCGTGCGAATAAAGCAAATATACACGAATAAGCCCTCTCCACTTCGATTTATACACGTGAATAAACGCGAATACAGCGAAGTGTAGTTCTACCATAAAAGGTCTGATAAATGATGCAGGGTAGGCAGGGTATTCCCCCAATTTTATTGACAAAAAAATCGAAAGCCTGTCTATTATAGTTGTCCATACCTACACATTATTAATAGTTAACAATAAAACGTTTACTTATTGATTAATTAACAAAACCGCACTTTCTTCTTTTGTTATTTTATATTGCACGCGTGACAGCTGTCACTTTGACAGATCGAAAGTGATGACGTCACCGCCTTTGACATTGAAAGCTATTGTTTGGATTCAGTGGCACGATAAGCGATCTGTGAACTGTCAGTTGTAATAGTTTATCAAATGGGAATGAAGCCGGAACATCCGTGAGCTGTGATCGTTTGCTGTATTTTATTAGCCCATGCCCGCGGTTGTTGTTGCTTTTCGCGTTTTGTGACTATAATCTCTGGTTCTACTCAACCGATTGTGACCAAAATATGTAAGATTATAAGTCTGACCAAGACCATTTAAAAAAACCGCATCAAAATCCATTACAACAGACAGACAAACAGAACAGAAAGACAACATCTTTCCACTTGCTACGATCTTGGCATACGCTTCTCGCTTCTTCAACTTTCATAGTTGTTTTCATACAATGTGAAAACTAAGCTGAATAAACTGCTATACACCGTCGTTAGACCGTTTGACCTCCACAATGTATAGCGATATCGAACTTCTGTAGTTAAACCAAGCTGTCGGACTTTGTAGTGCTCCAACTACACGCAACAAATACCTTTTTTTTTTTTTTTTTATCGTGGATACCACCCCCGTCGGCCATCGGGGGTGGTTATGTCGGGATCGAACCGACTAAAACCGCACGCCGTCTCGGTCCTTAGTAACCGGGGTGTAAGGTTACCCAATGGGCATATCCCTCGCACCCCAGCTGACCCCGGGCCATCTACGGTTTTAAGATGGCCCCCTCGACCCCCCGAAAGGGGGGTGGGGCGAGCATCGCGCCACTTCGCCGACGGTGGGGTGTACGGTGACAGGAGGCCGTCCTGTCACCCAAACGTCGGTGCGCAGACAATCAGCTCGCCCCCCGCTCGCTCCCCACTGTGCCATCTGCTAGTCAGAGGGACACGTGGAGAGCCTCGGAGCAGCCCTCTAGAGGGCCACTCCCGCCCCGGCTGGATTGGCCGCAGGCAGCAGCGTGTCCCGTGGCGAGTGGGAGGCGCTGCTTGCCTCCATTGCCCAGGTGCACCACGTGGAGGTTCCGGCCCGCACCCACGCAACAAATACCTTAGAAATTCGTTTGACAACCGGGACTGATGGCTCAATGTGGTCTCCGAAGCACGAAGCACCCATCCTAAAACTAAACTGGCTAATATTTCCAAATATTAAGTATTTCAGCAATTTTCGTCAACATAACTCATAAGGCGCGGTTCCTCTCTAAATTCATACATTCGTACATACTTACTTCTTCTCCTGCGAAGCTGTTCTTTCCTCAGAATAATCTACGGGACAGTAGCAGGCATCCACCTTATTACGGAGAGACGGAAGCTCTACTTGCCAAACAGAGCGCAAAAGAAACGCATACCAGATGCCCATCTCACGAATCAATAATTTTATATTTGCACAGATTATACGAGATAACTAGATGGTGCTCTTACATTATTGAACGGTAAACAACCTTTTTTCGTGCAGAAATCCTCACGGGTTCCACCCCTGTTGGCAGTAGAAAGGGGTCTTCTAGCGCCAGGGTGTAAAATGGCCCAAAAGGCGTTTTCCCCGCAGTCCGGCTAAGCCGGGCTTCGAGATGATGGTAAATAACCTGACAAAAAGGAATACGTATGGGAAGCCCTCAAATATCTGTTCACTAAAAATATTGAAGTTAGGCCGCTTCGCAGTAAGACTCAAAGCCCGGTACCGAGGATGAAAGAAATTATTTAACAGTTAACAGTACCTATTAAGTCGAAATTTTGTGCATTTTATAAGTTTGTTTTTATTATTTACCGTTAATTTATGTTGTATGATCCAAGCTTACGAAAACGGTATCCAATGTGATAATATTTATGTACTTTCGCTTTTTCACTTAACTACCTTATCTAATTATATGAAAATTACTAGTTGTTACCCGCGGCTTCGCGCATCTGGATATTTATTGCCGTTCCCGGTTTCCTTAAGAACCTAACCACGAATAAAAAGTAGCCTATATTATCTATCCCAAATATCTTCTAAACTTCAGCCAGATGCTTCAAAGAGTAACAAATATTCGTACATTCACACATCCGTACATTCATACATCCGTACACCCGTACAGCTGTACAGCAGTACATAATTATTATTATATACTTACATCCTTATTTGCAAACTTTCGCGTGTATAACTTTGTATGTAGATACGTAGACTCATAATGCATTTATTCAAAACCTGCTTTTTACTTTTTATTTTGACTTTTAAATTTTTTTAATATAATAATAATACCAGAATGACTAAATTAAAATATTAAAAAATATTATCATTGGAAATACAATTGAGATCCCGCAATTTTGGGATCCCAAGATCACAGAATCAAGGATCTACAACGTCAATTACCAACTACTTACTTAACAACTCCCAAAATTCATGACAGGTTAAAGATAATCTCGCTAACCTGGAATTAGAAATAACTAAGGTACAGTATCAAGTTCCGTTAAATCGTTTGCTATCCTAATACTACAAAAATGGTTGTCTGTAAGTCCGGTAGACATCTTAGTATGCGGCAAACGACACTCAATAATATAATAATAGAATAGGTACCTACATTATGTAAACTCTTTTCAGTAAAGCCGTGAGTAATATTGAACATTTGAAAAAGTCCAAATAACACAATTCCGACGAATTACATAAAGTAGTTTGGTCATTCACGAGTCATGACTCACTCAACTGAGTGAAATGAAGAGTCACTTTCTCTTGTAATGACATCAGAGCTTTTTGTTATTTTGTCGTTTATGTCATGGATGAGTTTAACTTAAAATAGAGCAACTTATCACTATTCTAACCGAGGTATTCACACAATTTCGTCCAATGGTATGCGAAATGGCGAGATTACCGTAGGTATTTTTGTTTCAGCAAATTGCATTAGTCTGGATATTGCCGCAATTAATATATTGATTTTACAGAAAATTTGTATATCAATTGTTCATTCACAGGTGGTTATATGCTAACTTCAGGTCTAGTAGAGCTGCGATGCTCCTGAATATATATTGTATGCGCTGGATCATTGCCATTTCAGCTTGCTTATTCTGCGAGCTATCTCGGTAACTTTATTTCTGTTTTAGATAACTCTTAACAAATCCTATCCTTCACAGAAACTCCAAGCATAACTCGATGATAATACTCGTATATACCTACTTTTGTCTAATTATATCGCAAATTTTACTTTTTTTCACAAAATTTCGGTTGCTTTTCAGCAGTTATGATCCCGATGAGATTAAGATTGTGGTTATACCTCGCTGCTTAAGTGTAACTTGTGAAAACGACAGTAAGTTATTATAAATTATGTGATACGTAAAGTGTGAGACGAAAATACCTTCAAAACTTGCTGAACATCAACAAAATTTCAAAAGTAACGACAGAAAAAGCTGCACTCTTCTCAATAAGACTGCAGAGTCTTCGCAATAAACAGGTGTACTGGCTTGCAGACTTTGGCTACATTTTTGGAATACTTGTCTGTATGTTCGGGATGAATGCAAAAACTACTAAACGAATTTTGATTGGGCTTTTTATGAGACAGGTCTTGGTCAGACTTAAAACTGTTGTATGGTAGATTGCTATTAGTTAAGTAGAACTGGAGATATAACCAAAAACGACACGAACCGATACCCACGTGGACAGAGCCGCGGGTATCAGCTACTTAGCAATGTATTTTATATAAATAGAGTAATGAGGGCCCCACTACTCCAAAACCTTGCCAAGTTAGATGCCGTACACTATACTTGTTTATATGCGACCCATTTTGCAGTGTACAGCATCTAATTTGGCAAGGTTTTGGAGTAGTGGGGCCCACACTACTCCAAAATCTTGCCGTGTTAGATGCCGTGAACTATAATAATAATTATCTTTTCCTTACCGCACCCTAAAGACCTGGAATTCTTTACCAGCGCACGTGTTTCCTTCCTTCTACAATTCTAGGTCTTTAGGCGGGGCGTAAAAAGCATTATTTTGATGAGGCCGTCAAACTGAGAGCCACCATTATAGCACTAATTGGTGCCAGTCCTGCCAACAGTAACTACCTTATCAGGCGACGTGAAGTCATATTGACGTGTCCAACATAAAAAAAGTCTCTTTAACCTGTTTCAAAATTAACAAAAAAATCTTGAGAGGTGTCAAGTGACATCCGGATGGAGTGACGTTCCTTTCAATAAATTATAAAATATAATAAAAAAATATAAAAAATTATACCTATAACGATGAAAAAAAAAGCACTCTGTCTATTCTTTCGTACATGTCATAGATGTGCGGGACTTTGTAAACACAACAGCAGCAAATAGTGTCGCAACAGTAACACTGCTTCTTGTCTTAAGTGTCGTTACAACATTAGGTCCTAATTTTTTCCGTCTAGCCCGCAACGCGCGATAAGGCACTTCGTTCCAATAATATCTAAATACTAGTCGTCACATACAATGTGCCTGCGCATACGTCATTTTGCTTCTGATCAAAACACTCCATACCGTACTTTACATATTGAGGTCAATGAAAGTGTACGGTCTCAATGGAGGCAGGTGCGGCATTGTTTGATCATACTTGGTAAATATACAGTGTAATAATATCTATTTGACAGCCTCTGTGGCGTACCTAGCGGTAGAGCATTCGATAGCTAAGTCAGTGGTCGCGGGTTTGATACCCGCTCAGTGCGAAAATTTGGGTGCATGAATATGAAAATTTGCATTGGTTTTTTTTTTTATATTAGACACTTCAAAATGACTTTACCTCGCCTGATGGTAAGCTATAGGCAAAGTCTCAGGACTGGGTTCACCACCACATACACCGGTAGTGGTACAGTGGCGGCCCTCATCTGACGGCCTCATCAAATGCTTTTTCACGTCCCGCTTAAAGGCCCCGGGACTATAGGAGGAAGGAAACACATGCGTTGGTAAAAAATTCCAAGTCTTTATGGTGCGGCAAATAAAAGAGGCACCGAACCGCTTGGTTCTTGATGGAATTGATGCCACCGCGTGAGGGTGATAACTCTCTCTGTCTGGCACGTGTAGTTCTGTGTAGGAAAGGAGAGGGTGGGATTAATTGGAAGAGCTCATCGGAACACTCGCCATGGTAGAGACGGTAAAAAATCTGTATTGTAAATGTATTTACAAAAAAAAAGTATCTAAGTATGTTTATCCGCTACGTTAGAAGGTTTTTGCAGGGTCGGCAGCGCGAGTGTGATGCCCTTGTCACGCGTCCATAGGCCACGGTAACTGCTTACAAACAAAAAACTGCATCTAAATCCGTTCTGTAGTTTTTGCATTCATCGCTAACAAACAGACAAAAAAATCCGGAAGAAATGTATAGTGTTCGTTCATAAAATATGACATAACATAACATAAACTCACGCCTATATCTCCGAAGGGTAGGCAGAGGTGCTAGCACCCACATTTCGCCAGTTTATGTTTAGGTCCCAATGTAATAGGTGGCGGGCCTATTGCCATTAACCGGGCACTTATAAACCTGCGCTAAATACCTACACACATAACTTCGAAAAGCATCGAAATGTCATTGGTGTGTGCCATGGTGAACCTGGGATCGAACCCGAGACCTCGTAAATATGACCCAAAGTATTTTTTTAATATTGCCAAAGTACAGACATAGCTACTTATGAGTTTTTATGTAAAAATTCTTACTTTTCTAGAATCAGTGAAACTCTTGAAAGTAGAGATACATAATTAAACCAAAATAACTAAGTGTTTATTTAGTTTAACTATGCAAATAACTCATTCACATTAAATCTCTCTTAACGTCTCCTAAGTAGAATTTCATATTACTTCTTATTTAATATCTATCTATTTTACCCGACTGCCGAAGAAAGGAAGGTAATGTTTTCCTTAATAGGGAAAAACAGGTTAAGTGCAGGGCGAACCCACGCACGAAGGAATTTTTTTTATAATATTGACAATACACACAAGATCTGTGTTGTGGTGTTGTTGTGCACCTAAAATATAAAAAAATCTGACCGTAAAAAGTAATGTCAATAATAAAACTATAGATAATAAAACAATAGATTATAATAACAGAAGATGTGAATGTAAAATAATGAACTGTAAAATAATGTCAATTAAAATAGGAAGTTCAATTATTAATAGTAAACAATGAGAATGAAAGGAGATTTTAGTACGAAAATATATGTTGAAAGGGAAAGCTAAAAAATTACTATGGAGGATTTGGGCGTAAAATACCTCGAGAAGTTATGATTGCATCTCTATAACTCACACCAAGGATTTTTCTTTGTTCTGTGCTCACACCAAACTGTAATTTTTAAACAGTTTTATTTAACTCGACCTGTTTGTTTGGGTCAAATCTAGTAATTGAAATTTGAAACCCTTCCAGGTGTCTGATTGGTCTGATATTTTGCAGAAGTCTTTAGTTCTAATGACAATAAAATTTAAAACTGTTTAACTGAAAAAAGATTTTTCATAATTTATTATTTAAAATCACACATTCCCAGTGGCTCACAAAACTTTCTCAAATTATTAATTGACTGAGATCAATGGGAAAGTGTCCCAATTCCACGAGAATAACAAATGAAATTCAATTACAATTCGCTCCTCGTACGGCACACTTTGCTCTGATAGATGTTAACTATCCTTCCGGCTGCTCTACGTGAGACTATTGCGTGGTTTATAAGTGGCGATACGGGGACGACACGACCTAACGATGGAGGTTTGCTTGGTTTGTTTTTTAGATACTTTTGTTACTTATTCTGTGCCCCACAGTGTAATCCGCCGCTATACTCAATTATATTGTTTAGTCGTAGATCGTATAGTATCACTCCCCCTTCCGTCTTTCTGAGTTTATTTTTTTACCTACTTAGTTCCTTTTTCCATAATATTCATGTCAATATGACATAACCTCGTCTTATAGTAAGCTATAGGTTAACTTAAAGAAACGGGGGTCACCATTACATACATCGATAGTATTACAGTGGTAGCCTTCAGTGTGGTTGCTTCATCAGATGGTTTTTCACGCCCTTAAATTGTATAATTGGACTGTAGGAGTAAGGAAAGTGTCTCGAGGCATACGAAAAATAAGGTATACCCCCAGAAAGAGGGTTAACACAAACGCCTTAAAAAAATTATAATTTTTAAAATTACGTTACGTTAGTATCGTATCGTTGTCGTCCCGTAGAGTGTGAAACACCTTTAACTCATAATGTAGGCTGTATTATTAATAGTAAGTCTCGGGTCAAATATTTGACACTAATAGCTAGTTGGTATCATAACTTATAATTATAATAAATTAAGGTTATGTTTAGACTGACTGATAATAGGAGATTTATTTGTAATGTATTGTCTTGAATTTAAAAAAGCTATTCTATTTTACCGGAGTAGGTCACTAGACTTGACTTAGTGGTTAAGGAGTCAGCGAAACAATCGAGCGGTTCTAGGTTCGAATTTCCATTACATTACCGCTTAATTCGCCTTTTGATTTGACCAGTGGGTAATGGCGTAGTCTAAACCAATATCTGCGCTTTGTCACGCAGTGCTGCGACGACAATCACCTCTTCTTTCACGAGGCCGTCAAGTTGAGGGCCACCATTATGGCACTGTCGGTGTATGTAATGGGGATTCCCTTCCTGAAATTTTACCTTTAGCTTACCATCAGGCGAGGTGAAGTCGTATTGACGTGACGGTAAAAACGCGCGCAGTTTTCACGCGGGCGAATTCGCGGGCAACAGCTAGTATATGCATAATGCAGTTTTCCGCAAGTCATCCAAGTTATCTATGTAGCACGAGCGGAGAGAAATGGTGGAAAGCGTCACAGCATAGCTCTAGAAGTAACAACATGAGTGATGGCTAGAAATTACCGTGGCTCTCGCTGGCCGACAGTCAACAACTAGCTTTAAGTTATGTGTCACTAATAATCGTTTTCTACTCCAAAGTAAACATGTTTGTGGTTATCTGCACTTGCGGTAGGATAATAAATAGATTGGAAGTAGAAAGGCGATATAATTGAATATGTATTGCGTTTCGTTTATAAGAGAATGTTGAGAATTGAAAACCTTAAGAAAATTGAGGGCCACCATTATGTCACTGTCGGTGTATGTGATGGAGACCCACTTCCTGAGACTTTACTTATCAGGCGAGGTGAAGTCGTAATTGACGTGATCGATATACAAAAAAAAGATTTCCTTTGGGATTGAAAGGTTCGCCAGTCGCTTTTTTCAATACTACTCAGCTGGCACTGAGTGGTAAGCACATGGACCACCTGATAGGAAGCAGTCACCTTGGCCTATGGACATGTGCAACACCTGGGTCGTCACACTCGCGCTACCGACCCTGTAAGAACCTTCTAATGCCCTTCTTGAAGAATAGCTTCTAAAATAACCGAAATAACTGTAACAAGAAGTAGGGAGTGTTTGTGAATATGGGTGTTAGAGTTATCTACAAAAAAATATTAATAGCATTTTTTCTTTTCTTCCAGAATCAAGAAAACTCTTCGGAGGTTATCGAATAACGCCATCATACTGCAAAGCATCAAGAGCAGCAAAATACAACAGAGGGAACACGATATGTATGTTCAACCACGAGTGCACCCAACGAGGGGGAGAAGTCGTCGGAGCCTGTATGGACGGGTTCCTCTTTGGAACTTGTTGCCAACTGAAATCTGATAGCCAGTCACATATACCCAAAGGCCCAGGAGTAGTCATGACAAGCTACTTAGACTACCCAGAGGCCACAGAAGCTGATGAATACGACGTAGAAGAACTCAGTGCTTTGCATAATAGCTACAAACCTATTGTCACTCCAGGATATAAACCTGTAGATAAAAATCAAATAACAACATTGAAACCAGAAGATACTTTAAATACAGATGAAGAACAGGGAGAAATTCTGTCAGAAGGACTGACTCAAATCACGAACACGCTACTAAGTACACCGCCTAAAGATAGTGATATCGCTTATTTGAGACCTAAACCAGATTATTATACTCATAGCAGTATAGACCATGGAGGTCCAGAGACGATTCTGGTTCACGTAAACGGTACAATAGATAATACTGTGGTAAGGCCTTCAGATTTTAATATACAGCTATCTTCTATGCAGACAAAGCCTACAAGAGCACCTAGCACAACAGCTTCTGTTCCTCCAAAAACTGTATCAACACATCGTCCAATAAGACCGATATTCAGACCAAAACCTGTCTCAACAACTGAGCATTATGTTGTAATATCTACAGCAACAAAAAGCCCACAGAAAGTTCCAGAATTGTCTTCAATCAACTCTATAATTCAGATGTTAAATGATAGTACACCAAGCATGAAAGAAGATGTGACTCCTTCTATAGATATGGGTGAAACTAAGTCTTCGCCAGCGCCATTATATACGTATCCAAGCTACCCATCAACTGGTCATTACGTCACTTTAAGACCTACATCTCTTGCAACACACATAACTAAGAAACCGTCAACTTATTTGCCTAATAAAAAACCATCTTACGATTATCTTCATACGACTCCGAACAGCTTGCCACAGGATGATAAACCAACATCATACTACTCTTCACCTAGTCCTAGTCAATCCACTAGTCAAGCAGCCATCGATGCCTTCAATAGGTACCCTACAGATCCTACTGGTTTCGGAGATTTGTCTACCTTCAGCTATGTTAGTTCTTCAACAACGCCCAGACCGAAACCAAAACCAACTCCAACAAGAAAACCACCTTCTACTAGCTATGTGACTGGATCAGCTCCTATCAGAAGACCTGCAATCCCTCAGAATGTATTAACATATGACCCTGTAGATACATTCTCAGGTGTCACTCCTACTGTAATAGTTTTGAATGATATACATACAACCGCTCCACCACCAGTATCTGATGAACCTCAATTCGTGGAGATTTCTCAAGAGCCTTTTAAGAAACCAGTCAGCCAAATTACTGTGAACAATCATGTTTCATCAACTAACAATATTTATGTTCAAAAACCTTCGCAATACAAACCATCGTCTCCTACAATAGTAATCACTCCAAAACCTGGTGTTACAACGCCATATCCAATAAAGGCATCTACACGACCTGTACCTGGTTTAACAAGACCTGCATCTGTTTCAACAAGACCTTTACCTGTATTAACAAGTGCAAGTTATGATTATGTGGAACAACAATACACTACGAGTAAACCTGAAATGCAAACTTCTCCCGATGATCTGATTAATTTTCCACCAGTAAGAAATCCGATGCTCAATGCTACTGGATCTAACCCTGCAATGTTCAACACAAGCATATCATTATCAGACAATGAATTAGATAACCTACCAGATTTGGGATTCACAACACCAATATTTGAATCTGATGACAAACTAAATGATAAAATGAATATATTCGTCAATAAAATTGTAGGAAATCTCCAAGGTACTTTCCAAGAATTACACGATATAGTAATTTTAGGTGCGAAGCCTAATAAAACGCTTGTGGCGACGACCACACAAAAACCAAAAAAGAAACCACCGACCACAAATAGACCTTTTTTGACGACGACTAAAAAGCCGATTAGGTTGACGACTACGACTCGTAAGCCGCCGGTGAGGACGACGAAAAAGCCGGTTCGATTGACCACACAAGCCAGACGGACTACTACTACCACGACACCTGCGCCAACTACGACCAGTACTAAAAAGCCGGTAAGATAAATTTGTCTTTTATTTATGTATTTTTTTATTTATTTAATATTTTATCAGCTGATGTATAAGTGGCCAGATGTATGTCTAATGTGTCCAGATAAAAAGTATTCAAATAATTGCCATATCATTAAATTGTTCCATGAATCTTAGAAATTCTGGTTCATGTTCAACGAAAATTTCGACTGTCCTCTAGGTAGGTAGTAAATAAAACCCCCTAAAAATTAATGTTATTGTTTTTTATTATACTCGTATGTACCTGTAAGATAACATAAAAGCTTCAATGTGTTTTTAATTAATTTTAAAATAATAATTTAATATCTCTGAATGAATTATTTATTCTAGAAATGTTTTTAAAAATCATTAAAAACATACCTACATTAAATTAAATTAGATTTTTTTTGTATGTACATTTATGATTGTGCCACATACCAACTGTACACACTGCTGCGTATTTTTCATATTGTATACCTATAATTAAATGAAATAGCCATAAGATAAAGTAGCCATAGTTTGTTTTAAATTATTTATTAGTTTTTTTTATTTATTTTAGAAACGATTTAGTTTTACGTAGTACCTAATTATTTATTACTAATTGTACAACAATTAAATTAACTAGTGTAATGTAGTAATGACTAGTGTGTGTGAAACAAAAAAAAATTGTATCCCAACAAAGAAATGAACACAGATGCCATTACAAAAAAGGGCGTTATGCCTATACAGATAAGTGTCAAAATTCATTATCCCTTTTTATCTAGTTTCTGGGTTCAGTTCATAAGTCATTGATTTTCCTAGCAGGCATCGCCTAATTCCAGTAGTAGTAGGCTGGATGGAGGCTTTGCCTTTTGTTCTTAAACTGTCCTGTTTAATCACTCGTATACGCAATTGGTGACGTACCCATAGGACCTCAATTGTCACCTATTTTTAACCGACTTCAAAAAAGGAGGAGGTTCTCAATTCGTACGCCATTTTTTTTGTATGTATGTTACGCGATAGCGGCTCCACAATTATGGATGGATTTTGTTTTTTTTTTTGCTTGAATGAGGCTACTTCTGAGGTGGTCCCATATCCAGGGTACCAGGCTCTGATGCTGGGAACTTGGGAAAATCGAAGAGAAATCATCAAATTTACGGCAAAAATTCTGTTTTTGATGCCTTTTGTACATAATAAACCTCATAAATGGGTACTTTTCTATTTCTGTACACTAAAAGTAAAAAACATTAGTTTGTGAAGTCGGTATTTTAAACGTAGTTATAATTATTAAAGTACGAAATGGTAGACTAGGTTATTACCTAATTTTAATTAAATTTACGGTTTTTTATATTGCATTTTGTGAACTTTACTGTGGCCAATAAAGGAATCAATTTCAAGTATACATAAATATGAATGTTTCTTTGGTTGTCCCTTAAGTGACCCTTGGGCTTCACCCCACCAGAGCTTATAGGTGGGTATGTCGGGTTGCACCCTTGCACCTTGAGAGACGCTATAAACAATAAAAAAATGTGATTGTTTGTTTCGTTCATATAATTCACAAAGTAACACATATTTGAATTTTAATGTGATAATTAAACTTACATACATACATACAAGTCACGCCTTTTTCCCATTGGGGTAGGCAGAGACAACATGTTTCTACTTGCTACGATCTTGGCATGGTAATAATTAAACTTATGGTCATTTTTTTTCTTGAGGAGGAAAAACAAAGATATAAATTAATTGAGAAATTATAAAATTACGCCGGTTGTAAATATTTGTAAAAAAGCTACTTATTTTTTTTATAGTATACAAGTATACAAGATATTATTATACCTAATGGTTAAATGCACAAAATTTTCAAGAAATTCTTTGTTCGAATAAATTACACATTAAGCTATTAAATATTTGGTTTATTATCTCACTAAATGAGAGAATCGTATCAATTCTGTCGTATATTTTCACTAAACTTCTTAATTCTTTATTGTACACAAGTATAGACAAATATTATTACATTTATTACACTAAAAATACAATACGTACAAAGGCGAGCTCTATAAGAGTTTTCCACCAGCAAACTTTTAAGCAGTTGAAGCTTTGAGCATTTTTACTAAACTTAACTAAACTCTCTAAATTTAAATTTAAATTTCATCTCATTTTACGTGTTTCAAAACTTTTCTTAAGCATTGAATATTACCACGGCTTGCAACCGATTGTTTTTGCGAATTTTAGAAACAAAATAACTGTTAAATTTGCTTTAAGGTCAGCATAAAAGATATTTTAGCTAAGTTTAGTGAAAATGTACAACAGAATCAACACTAGAAACACCGACGTACTACCCCACAGCGAGGACTGGCAACTTCCACACAAAAAATATACAACTCAGGCTTACCTACAAAATCAAGACACACTGACTCAAGACACACATCAAAACTAATCTAGAAGTACATCACTGTCATACATCTCCCTACAAAGCCAGGCATCTGGTGACACGGCACAAAGAGCAGCTTACATAGTCCAAAGCATTCTGCCAAGAAGCCTTGCAGAGTTGCAGGCTCCAGCTTCATACGTCAAGCTTTGAGGAAGAGGAATTACGGAGACACAAACTTTGCCATCAAGCCGAAACTACAAAGCAGCTTTATCTGAACTCACCTAAATTCAATAAAGCAGCCGTTATATACTCTAAGTAGTCTTTAACTCTAGAGAATTGATCACTTGCGCATTGAGCATTTTGCTCACTCGTTATAAGTACTAAAATGTACTATAGTAAGTAATCTATTTATGTGCAAATTAACATAATTATTATATTTGTAATCGACGCTTCTGTAATGAGCAAAATGCCGCACGGTAATGACAAGTGCAATCAATTAATGCCTCCTGCGAGCTATTCTCACACACGGACACAATGATATTAGTTCCCGTGGATAGAGACTCTTCTAAATCACAGCTACTGAGTGAGTTGATAAAAAAGAGCGAGTGTTTTAAAATTTGCGTGAGCAAAATGCTCATAACATGAATGTTCGCAGGTTAAATCAGATCCATGAATTATTCCCAGTGAACAATAAACAGGCATTGTATTAACATAGTTCTCATGGAATGCTAATTATGATAACGGGGTAATAGAACTTTACTTACTGAGTAATATGATAATTGCGCCTATATCACACCTTCGCAAACGTGTATAATAGTTCAGCTTGACTTCGCTAGATGGCACTGGTTAAATTTTTATTGTCACAGATGTATAACGTGAAGTATGCTTTGAATGTAATATTATTAGTATATTTTTTATATTGATTATTCCTCCAGCAGTAATTATGGAGTAAATGTTTAGCTATATGTATATAGAGATCTGGGTGATTCCAATCGGATCCTCCCCCACCCTGCTGGACAGCGGGAGCGTTCACGTCAGACTCGAACCGATTAAAAACGTACGCCATCTATGATCTACATCCATGTGGCCCATGAGGCATATCCCTGGAACCCGGCTTCCAGGTTTGGGTACCACGGTGTCCCCCACCTTACCCCCTGGAAAACGGGGGCTTACCTTCTACAGATACCTCTGAGGTACCAAGGGGGGTCATGGTAATCTTACCTTACCTTCTGAGCAGACACCTCTGGGATGCCATTTGGTCATGGGGTCATTCTAAACTTACCCATCAAGCGTGTAACTTTTTAGCAGTAAAAAAATACCCTGTTTCTTTTAGATTCGTGCGCCGTCTTTACTTACCCTGGTTTCAGGTGACGACCACGAAAAAGGTGAAGCCTACGAAAAAAGTGACCACGACCACACAAGCAGTGACCTCCACCACAGAGCTGAATGATGAGGTGACCACCGAGAACTATGCGGACCAGCCTATAGATTATAGCGATAAAAATTGTGAGTACACTTCTTTTTACCATAGTAAAAATGCATCATCTTTAGATTCGCTGATCTTTTTTATACCACTTAGGCGGCAGACAAGCACGCGGCCTGTCACCGTGGCCTATGGAGGTTTTGCCACACCAGGGGCGTCACACTCGCGCTACCGAACCTGTATAAATCTTCTAATGCCCTTCTTAAAGAACCTTAGAGATCCGATTCTCAGCATTCCATGGATTCACCGTGCGGTCGCCGGGTCCATGGCGTGGTACAGAGAGGAACCCGTGACGGTGCTTGGGACTTGCGACCCAGAAGTAGGTTTAGGGTGGCCGCCTTGCGACACGTCAGCGCTCACCTCCACAGTCAGTGGTCTTCCCCCCTCTAACTATCCAGATTTGGTACGATCCTGTCAATGCCGTTTTGGATATTCGATTTAATAAAGAGCTTACTGCAGCTCTTGGCTATATATCTACTGATTCCTCGTCTTAAACTTTTCAGTATGCGGAGTCCGACCCCTCACGAAGTCGGGTCGTATCGTCGGTGGCAAGAATGCCAAGTTCGGTTCCTGGCCATGGCAGGTACTGGTCAGGGAGTCGACATGGCTCGGACTGTTCACGAAGAACAAGTGTGGTGGTGTTCTTATTACCAGTAGGTTTGTCACCACGGCTGCCCATTGCCAACCTGGGTAAGTGTACAGTTACATACATACATTTACATTCTTATATACTTTTCCGAATGTATGAGGGCGAGTGATGGGTTTATGCCCTGGATGGGGATGGGGATGTCAGGATAAGATGGGAATTGGGGGATAAGGGGGGAATGTGGGCTCTGGCTACCCTACTTACCGTCGGGACCACAACACGATGGTTATTATGGCCGCGATCTTCTGTAGGGTGGAGGTACTACCCCAGTCGGACTGCTCAGTTCGGACGTGAGATACCGTCGTGTCCTACCTAATTGACAGATTGAAGGATGCACGAATTGATGTGTTGACTGATTGATGCATTAATTCCTTATACGACATCTAAAAAATCTCTGACTCTTTGTACTCCACTTTTTGTTAAGCCCCCTTCGATATTCTACTTCCAGATTCCTGGCTTCCCTGGTAGCAGTCTTCGGCGAGAACGACATATCAGGAGACAATGAACCCAAGAAGCCTGTCTCCAGGAACGTACGCAAGGTGATCGTCCATCGACAGTACGACGCAGCGACCTTCGAAAACGACCTGGCGCTACTGGAACTGGAGTCACCCATCAAATTTGATGCTCATATTGGTGAGTTCAGTAACTGAGAAGGAATATTACAAGCCACCGACCGGTCGCATTGGGAAGAGGCTTGAAGGATGATCCTCATATTAGTAAATGTGATTTAGGAGAAGCATGGGGGCTCCATGGAAGTATGGTGCTACTTAGGATGAGGCCTATGTCCAGCATTGGACGTCGATAGGCAAATTTAAATGGCCTATCGGTTAAATGGCTCTTTGATGATTTGGCGTTTGTAGAAATGGGCTTCGCAAATATGTCTATCAATAATGAGTACGATTACAACCCTACTTCACCGTAAGCCGATAAATCTACTGACTGATGGACGTGGCTCTGGCCTAGGCTTTCCTCTCAGGGTTGGCAGGTCAGATGGTATTAACTCACATAAAAGCCGTATGAGATAAAGCTAAGCTGAATATAATAAAAGAATAAGGAAAAAACCGACCCGGGTTTGGGAACAATGTTATGATTATAATGAAAAAAAATGCAAGTTTTTTTTTACCCGCATACTGGAACCCATTACACGCTGCGCGTCGTAAAATGTCCTTGAATATTAAAATTCCTTTTATATTTACATACTAAGTACATAATGGTCAATATTTAATTTCAGTGCCAATCTGTATGCCTTCTGAAGAGAGCGACTTCACCGGGCGAGTGGCGACCGTCACCGGCTGGGGTCGGCTCAAGTACGGTGGTGGAGTACCAGCGGTATTGCAGGAGGTCCAGGTACGGTCCATTTATTGATTATCCATTTAAGTACCTATTTAAAATTGACGGCAGTTTACGTCGCCATAGAAATTTTGCCATGACTGCTGGTCACACGGAGGGCCAGCATTGTGGTCCACCACTATGACGTGTATCGGCAATAGTGACCCTCATTCCTGAGACTTCCTCTTTAGCTTGCCACCAGGCGTTGTGGTCAAGCGGGAAGTAGTACTGTAACCAGAGCTCACAATCTCCCCCCTAAAATCCCCCCATCGTCCCCCAATCCCCCCCACAATCCCCCAACCTAAACTTCCGCCTCTGATGTTGCACACGTCCATAGGCTACGGTGTACATAAAAAATTGTATAATCAAATATAACAAAAAAAAATCGCGATAGAATTCAAAAAAAAAAATTGTAGCAGACTTTTAAGTACTAACAATTTCATGGTTTTCCTCAGGTACCTGTGATAGAGAACAGCGCTTGTCAGGACATGTTCCAGACAGCTGGCCACTCCAAAGTGATCCTTAATTCTTTCATCTGCGCCGGATATGCGAACGGACAAAAGGACTCTTGCGAGGTAATACTCCAGTTCATGTATAGTTAAATCCCGACTAAGTACACCTGATTTACTGATCACATTTCCACCAGGAAAAAGCATTTATGCCAAGAATAAAAAGTAATCAATGCGCTACTCTTTCTCTGTCTGAGTATTTTTGTGGCCTTAGCATGATATTCAGAGCCAAGCCAAGCTAAATTCACCTACAAGCCAGTATAGACGGACAAGACTCTGGCGCAGGCTTCCTCTTCGTGTAATGAGATCTATTCGCCCCCGTATTAAACCGTATAAGTTTTGGCTTATATAGTGGTATGGTAAGCGGACCCCGGGCTCCGAAGGACATGCTTTATGTACAAGAATGTACAAGTAGCTTTCTGATTATAATATTAAAAAAGTGAGACATAATCTCACAAAACATTATGATCTTCCCCCATTTTATATATAACCTTGCCTCAATTCTACTAAAAAGAACTGTAGAAAGTAAGATTATGTTGTCACAAAGCATATTATGATCTTGCCCCAATATTTATATGACCTTGCCCCAAACCTACAGAAAAAGCCAGCCCCAATTATACATGTATTTCTGTTTCTAGGGCGACAGTGGAGGTCCTTTAGTACTCCAAAGAGATGATGGCAGGTGGCAACTTGTGGGGACAGTCTCCCACGGTATCAAATGCGCCGCCCCATTCTTACCAGGGGTATATATGAGGACTACTTTCTACAAACCATGGCTAAAGAGCATCACTGGTGTGCACTGAAAGGTTGCAAATAAAAAAATAATTAGGTGAATAAAGAATCTACTATGAACTAGGTACTAATTTTTTAAACTGGCAAGGAATAATTTCATTTTTGTCATTAAAAAATTAAAAAATAATAACTTTTTTTTGAAATTCTAAATATATAAACGTACTTCGAGTTGAAAATGAATAATTATTATAAATTTTCATAATAAATTAACGATTTCCCACCTCTAATAATATAAATGAAATCAACAAAAATTTATGTACGTTTGATGTATTTTTCAAAACTCAAATATAATAATAGTTCTAAATCTATTATTTAAAAATGTAACAGCTCTCTATTAAAAGAAATCCATAATTAAATATAATTTAATAGAATAAAATAAATAATATTATTTAATGTATTTAAAGAGTGAATGAAGCCCAAAATTGTAATTGTTACTGCAGATTTTTTGTGGATTTTTCAAATTATGAAAAATTAGGTTACCATTTTTCTTCCCTATTTAACATGTTATGGGGGAATATTGTTTAATAAACTGTGTTAAATTTAATTTGCATATGTAACATTTGATGGGGCTTTTAATTGATGACATTATTAAATTTGAAAAGATTGTATAATAACACTAGCTTAATATAAAATTGTAAATTATTAGAGATGCATTTATTTATTGTTATTTATAGTTGTAAATGTAGCATTTAAGACTGAATTGTAGAAAAAATGAATTATTTTATGTAAAATAATTTGATTATGATAATGAGCTTGGTTAATATATTTTAATATTTTGCTCAAGTTACGGATGAAATGAAAATAAAATGTCCTAAACTCTATCACTGTTTTATTTTTTTAATAATTAATAGTACAGTGTTAGAATTTAATTTGTGGTATAGGTACACTGTATACCTATTAAAAAAAATAGTAATTACTCAATTATTTGTTATTATTCGTTTGAACGTGTGTGTGTGTGTGTGTGTATGTGTGTGTGTGCGCACAATTTTTAACATGAAAATTGTTTATTAATTTGCAGTGTCAATCCTTTTAAATCCGTAATGTTGCCAGTAATATTTTATTACTCAGAGTAAATTAATAATGTGTGAATTACGATGGTTCGAGTTAAAAAAAAAACTCAGATGAACCTACTTAAGTGAATCGAGGGCGGACTGCTAATTACTTATAAATAGTTTTCAATTCTCCAATAAACTTTGTTCATAAATTCTATAAAATTTTAATTCTCTTTCTTACTTCCTTTAAAATAGAATAATGATAGAAAATGCTCAAATGAAATAAAAGGATGTTAATATTAACAGTTATGCATTTATTAAACATGTTAAGTACTTATATGGAGTTTTATTTTTGTGAAATTTACTGCCTTACTGCCTTCATATAATGTTTACGTTGCGACAACGCATCGCAAAAATCACGTCTCACAGCCATACAATACAAATGATTCAATGTATGACTGTACGACGTAATTTTTGCGATGCGTTGTCGCAACGCAGTGTTGTGGCTTCACCCTACAGGTTGAAACAACAACACTGCGTTGCGACAACGCATCGCAAAACATACATTGAATCATTGTATCATAATTGCTGTGCGACGTCATTTTTGCAATGCGTTGTAGCAACGCAGTGTTGTTGTTTTCCATTAATTTGCATTTACGTATCACTCACAGGGGAAATTGAAATAGGTAGGTAATTGATAGAAAGTTATCATGTTATTGAATTGGTTTTAGTCACTTTTGAAATCCATTAAGGGTCATTATGTTTTTGTAATTTCCATTTTGTCAATACATTCAAAGGTTTGTTTAATAAGACAGTAAAATTAAAATTCAATGCTTCATAACATATTTATTACACATAATTTTTTAAAGTTAAATATACATTTTCGACTACTTGCCTAATGCCTAGGACTTATTTTACATTCTTCTATTATATTCATGGTATACACATAATATAACATAGTAATACTACTTATAACGTTAAAGTTTAAGCCAGAAAGTTAATTAGATTTTAATTAAAAATATTATTATTTTTCTAATAAATCAACTTTGAAATTAAATTCTAAAAATATTTTTTTATTAAGTACACATTTTTTTCCTCCAGTACCTAGTACAATAAATTAATATAAGTAAAGATAATATATATAGTAATATAAATGTATTATATATATTAAAGTAATTGTTATATTCAAAGAAATTCGAATGCTAACATTTTGTTCACAATTTTTTCTATAATAATATTTATATAAGTATTTATACGAACCACACCGAAGTTATACAATACCATAAATACTATAACTTTTTCTATTTAATTAGAGTAAGAATGACTATCCTTGTTACTTGTCTAGTATAAAGCGAAAAGAACAAGGAATTTATAGATTATATATAACTTTCATTTAATTTTTCCATCCACATCCACCAAACCATCTCTTATTTCTCACCTGTAACTCAAATGTGCCAAAGACTGGATGGGTATCAACGATAGGTCATACACATACACATATATAATAATATAATATAAGTAATATAATATAATTTTACAGCATATTATTATAAATATCTTCTACGAGAAATTTCATAAGCGAGTATATTATTTTTTTATTGATAATGCACAGCAGTATTTTGATGTAATCTTCAATATATTTATATAAACATATATATTGTTATATATTCTAATTCCAATTTATAACAAGCTACTATAAATCACATGAAAGCCACACATTTTCAACAACAGTTTGAATACTATATTTTTATAATTTATTTAAAAGTTATATTCAGTATATAATACTCCATCAACTAGTAAAGCATTTCTAATGAGCAATATATAATTTTTAATATATTTTTTTTGATCCTTAAATTACCTACACTTAAAATAACTAATAACAGTGAATAATACAATATTTCATCGCAATAACTAAACAAATTGTGCATCAAAATAAGATTAACTTAACCTTTCCCAAATAAAGTAATATTATATTTATTAATAATATTTAATTATTAAAGAAAGAAATAACTGCATAATCAGAACAGAATTTAGTTGTGGCAATTTACACAAATATTACACAATGCAATGGAAATACTTTGTATCATGATTGTGTTGGTGATATATTTATTAAATTAGGTATATGTATTTTGATGATTTTAAAAATCCTTAAAACAGATTTTAATACTTGAAATCAATACATTTCTTTTTAAAATAAATGTAAATTATCTATTTAAATAATAGATATATAAGGTACAGCATTACCACAGAACGGATAATAATACTGACACACAGAATGGAAACTCACAATCTCGGCACCGGTATTGGTTACCTCACCGCACCCAAAAGATCAGTGTAAATCATGGGCTTCTTAAATAAAAGCCACTAACACCAACACCCTACACTTAACCCGCACCTTCACCCAGACCCACACCTACAATCCATACCCACGAAATAACATCATTTCTAACCGAAATAATATCGTTTAAGAATAAAATTCATAATCCATTCAAGTCGGAAAATATTGATGTATAAGGTAGGTACAGCATTACCACAGAATGGATAATAATATACTGACACACAGAATGGAAACTCACAATCTCGCACCGGTATTGGTTACCTCACCCCACCCAAAAGATCAGTGTAAATCATGGGCTTCTTAAATAAAAGCCACTAACACCAACACCCTACACTTAACCCGCACCTTCACCCAGACCCACACCTACAATCCATACCCACGAAATAACATCATTTCTAACCGAAATAATATCGTTTAAGAATAAAATTCATAATCCATTCAAGTCGGAAAATATTGACACTTTTTCAAAAATAGAAGCGTATACTTTAGCTAATATTCCAATTTCTCCAGCATCACCAATCGCATCTTATTTTGAAATTTTACCCTTATAGTGCAAGCATTTTTTACAAATCGCATCAGCTTTGTTTTTGATAGTTTGTGTAGACATGGCTCTCTCGCTTTCTGGCTTAGGGTCTTCTGCTTCAAATGGTCCTTCACTGAACTGCTGGATCAACTTTTTAATATAACTTCCAGGGCCTCTAATAGTTAATTTACTATTATTATCTTCAGTTTGTTCTTTATTATCAGTATTTTTAGAATCGCTTAGAATTTGTAAACCATCTTGAAAATTTTCAAAAGCTTGACTAATTTTATCTCCAATATTCAATTTTTCCTCATTATTATCAGACTTAGATGCTGCCATTTCTTCTAAGACATCTTTAGCTTCAGTTGGAGTGATAATAATTTCATTATTCTTTAAATCGACAGTTATTTTTGCATCATCTAGTAATAGTCCGGACAGAGAGACATCGACAGATTTGGACCTGTATTGTCTAGCTGGTGTCAATGGTACTTGAAGCTGGTTTGATTCAGAGTTGTGGTCTTGTTTAATGGTGCTGATAGATGTCACTGGTGATGATGTGAGTGATGACCTGTCCCCCGGACTCGATCCTGGAGTTTAATTAACTTTGTAAAGAAAAGAGAATATTGTTTAGTTATACATTTTATTTATAAAATTACACTTAACATTGTGTAGGGTAACATGCATCTTGGTGGCATAACATTCATGGTAACAGTGGGTTTATATGCCACACCGATAGCAGTACCGTCACATCGACCTTTATATCTTTGTTTGCTATCTTTGTGATGTAACGAAAGAACTCCATAGGTGAAATTTTGAAGGTGCATACAATTTTAAACTATAAAATACGTTATTTTATATTAATTTTAAAGGGAATTTGTATTTAAACAAGCTTTTCAGGGCACAAACTAACCTCAACTGCAAACCAGTGCAGCTGATTGATAGGCTAGGCTCTGGCCCATGCATTCCTCTCAGGATTAGAGGGTCAGATGGAAGGTGCTCCCATAATAGCCAAAATAGAAATTATAAGAAGGAGTAGAAGACAAAGTTCAAGCTTTGGATACAACCAGGATTAACGCTGGGGACAAAGAATAGTAATTTTATTTAAAACCCCTTTAGGGTTCCTCGCTAGTAAGTTCCCCTTGTTAGTAATACTTAACCTATTGGTTAGGTAACCCCACCACCACTAATACTTTGTCTAGTTACCTCTATCACATGCTTGCTTCAACTTTTTCAGAATTGGCACCTACAAAAAACATTTAATTGATTAATAACTAAGACCTAACTGTGATGGTACTCCCTTCTCTTGCAATAAGTAAAACGGTGATCTTGTTGGTGCAGAACCATTAACACTATCGATAGTGTCAAAAGTAGTTTTGAAACACATGTAACCACCGGTAGCATCAAGGGTATTTTTCAATCCCCATGACACCATCGATAGTGTTATAGGGATCATGACATTTTTTGTACCTATAGGTAGGTACGTTTTTTTTATATATAGGACACGTCAATTTGACAACACCTCGCCTGATACACGTATTATGTTAACAATGGTGGCACTCAGCTTGACGGCCTCATCAAAAGAGGATTGTCGTCGCAGCACTGCGTGACACCCACCGGTCCCACTAGTTCTGCGACCATAATCCCCCCTGCCCGGCTATGCTCTTGCTGACCCCTGAACACAATCCAACCGAGATTGGATTACTATGGAGGGTTTTTCGCAATCGTTCACGGTGGTACCTACCTGGCCGAATTTTGTGACAAAATTTGTGCCATAAAATTTCTACCACCATCTACGTCAATATGACTTCACTGTTGTAGCAAAAGAACTATAAACTACAAAGTAAAAGCCGTGATAATATTCCAGCAGTGAGCAATGCTAGAATGGCAGTCGATAGATATTTTGTGCCTACTTAAAGGATCACGGGGTCGTAAGGAGACGGCAACCCATAAATCCAATACCTTTATGGTGAAAAAAAAGTAATAATAAACCCACCAGTAGAAACATCTTCCCTGTCCTCCTCCGAACACTGAGGCAATGATTGTTCCATCATCAAACCCTGCACCATGTCCATGCAAGAATCCAAAGACAGTTTTTTCCCGCACATCTTGATGCCTCTGATGCGTCGACGCATTTCTATTATTGTGTTAGTTACATGTTAGTATGATAGCAAATTATATACGAAGCAGGCTGTTTAGATAGTAATTATTAAGATAGTTAATAGATAAAGAGTCTTAAACGACATGGATCGTATAAAGAAAAATGGTCCCAAAGACATCGTCTAAGAGTTTGCCCTGTCATTTATTTTTACCTTCAACCATAAAGATCATTATCATATAAAGCAGTTCTATTGCAGAAGTACCTTCACCCATGGATAGTTAAATGACCTTGATATAATTCTTGAAGTACAGGTAAGTATTTAATTTACTCCAAAGCTTCATAATAAAATTATTACAGCTAATAACAGTTGAGATTCTGATCCAGTAGTCAAAATATGATCTCCGGTGTACTCCTGATATACGAGTACTGTAATTATATTATGCCAAATTAATATTACACTAGCGCAGTCAGAAACTTCGAGTATAATAGTTGACTAACTGATAATATATAATCTCTTTAGGAAATTTTGGAAACGATAATTTTGACTATACAGGCGACAGAAAATAATGGACTTCTCCATTCAAAGAAGCTTGAGGAAGAACATTAACTTGCAGATACTTGTTAATCTTGGATTCAACTAGTAAGTACCGTCACCAGGGCTTTCCTGCGAGCGGATAATATTGATTCTGACCACAGATCTAAAGTTGGGGTATATATCGCTTTTGTTGTTACTCATTTTAATATGAAAACATTTCTGCGTTCCACAAAATTCTAAATTTATTCCCACCTCACCAAAAATCCTTGACACATTTTTGTTGTAAAAAGTCATTGTGTTTTTATACTCACCGGGACTATCTTTAGGTTCCATTTTGAGTTGTGCGAAGGTCTGAGCACAGGAGGTCAAGACCTGGTCGTAGTCGCATATAGCAGCGTGCGTACCATTAACTATCTTTGGACTCATAGGACTGTTCGCAAGAAGGAGACTCGTACCGAAGGCAGCATTGAGCTCCCGAGTGTCTGTACAAATAAAACAATTATTCTCAAATAGTGAGATGCGGGTGACTTATGTGGAAGACCGACGCAAGTGGTCAGCTGCAGAGAAATCTTACCCCCCAACGATGTAAAAATTAAGCTTCACCAAGATCTCAACTTCTTGAATGAAAATTGATACAAGCGTATAATATTGATGACTGAGAGTTATCTACTTGAAAAGCCTTACTCCTTATGCGCAGACATCTGTTGGTCCTTATTTGCCAATTCAATGGTCGACGGATAGGTATCGTGAAACATGTCAACATTGCCCACATTATATCAAACCCCATAAAAACCGGTAAAAGCGTGTTGGCATTAAAAGCGATTGTTCAATAAAGTTACTATAGGTATATCGTATGTAATATTTTTCTACTAAATTAAATGGGCAATGTTGTCCTGACATTTTTTTTCTTTTGTTTAACAGTATGTAGTGATTTAGAAGATGTAGAAAGAAGAAGAAAGATAAGAAAGAAGTGTGTAGGAAGAGGTAAGAAAGATAAAAGATTTTTAGTTTCAAGGTTTTTTTATTAAAGATTCACTCAAACTGATCATAATTTTGTTAAAAATACTCAACATTTCAATTTTTTTAAATTAAACCAAACATAAAAATACTCGTCAATTTTTATAACTAAACAAAACATGATAATAATCACAACCATAATAAAAATAGCATTATATAATTCTATAAGACTCTATAATGCTATATTGGTACGGTCTAGAACTGGTACGGTCTAGAATTGGTATGGTATGTTCTGCTTCGTTGGTACAATCACATTATTTCGCGGCAACCTCTTGGCTATTTGGGTAACTTGGGTAACAAACGTCTGGCCATGCCGTCTCCGCCGGGAATCTGTAGAAGGGGAAAACCCAAGAAGTGCTTGGCTTGACGTCATTATAATGATATTATGCATGCCAATGTCCTTAAATCGAAGTATGCCGAATTTCGTGAAATGGAGGGGTCGCAGAGCCAAATTTTCGGCAAGCGGACTTGGGGTGTCATCAGACGCGAACGGAATTGTTAACGTTTAGTAATAATTATGAAGTTAATTCGTTTGTTTCTCCCATAAGTTTTTTATATATAAATTTTCATGAGACAAGTGATTTTACCTTTTAGGGAAGACCTACTAGACCACCATACGGAAATGCTGCTCTAGTCAAATAAAATTTTATTACATGACTCAAAAAATTGCAAGAAAATAAAAACAAAAAATGTCAATTTCAAACGACTGATAATGTCGCCGCTTAAAATGGTCTATACAGGATAAATGATTTTTGACTTTGACTTTGACAATAATTTGGATGAGTCAAGTTGGCAAATTTCACGTTCTGCCACATTGGACTACAAGCATCTACGGTGGCATTTTTTAACCATGATTGACGGAACCAACGGAACATTACCTTTATGTTATGAGTAAATAAAATAAATGGACCAGAATAATACTGGATGGTGCCAGTGAATGCAGAAGAAGTAGAGGCAAACTGCCAGTACAAAAGTAAGATTTCCAAATGATTTTCTGATCGGAAAAAATTATCATCCCGTCCTGGATGATAATTTTTTCCGATCAGATAATCATTTGGAAATAGTTAGCATGCAATTGCTTAAAATTTCATTCAAAAAAGTAAGATTTTTAAGAGATATTATTGTGTGTGCATTAGTGCAGTTTGATAAAAGCAGGAGGAAGTTGAATAAAAAAGAAATGAAATTTAGTGGTTTTCTTTTTAAGCATTTTTTTAAGTAACAAATTGCTGAGCACGGTTTGTTATTATTAAATTCAGATTTTTGTCAGTCAAACAATTTGCTGTCTGCAACAAGATTTTCGAGGTCTAAGCCAACCTCATCTGCAAGCCGGTACAACTGCTGATTGACGGATAAAGTTCTGGCGCAGGCGTTCTTCTATTCAGACTGCAGTTATTCTCGTAAAAGCCAAATCAGGCATAGAAGTTAAAGCGAAAACCAGTGATTTCTGTCACGAGTAACCTTTTCTGCCATCTAAGAAGTATAAAATAAATAAGCATCTGCTGAACAGACTTAGGTCAGAGGACAGTCTCTCCAATAAAAGCCAAAATAAGAAAGAGCACAAAAACAGATCTAGTGCTTTAAAGTGATGAGTGATGATGAAAATACATCTGGTGATAATGATGTTTTTTTATTGACTCACCCTTTAGACAAATTCTTGGCTTTTTAGGTTGCGCTATATTGCCATCCTCCGAACCAAACTCGTTGACTATAATCTTAATGGCAACTGTCTTGATTTCATTCCAGTCATCTGAAAAAAAAAATTGTTTGCTTATGGTCATTTAAAAAAAACAGAATCAAAATCAGTTCATTCGCTTAGGAGCTTCGGGAGCATCACACTCACGCTTCCGACCCTGTAAAAAGCTTCTAATGCCTTTCTTGAAGAACCCCATAGTTAAAGTCAACTCACCTAAAATATCTTGACAGTTAAAATCAACTCACCTAAAATATCTTGATTGGTAGTTCTTGGTGACGTCACAGTGAATCTGATGACGTATATCCCTTTGAAGCATGCCGGTACAGCGTGGATGTGGCCACGAGCATTCAAGCGCTTCAACAAGCGCTCGGTAAGCGCGTTGTCTCCTTTCAAGCGGAAAGCTACCATACCTTTAATGAAAACATAGAGAATTTGTTAGAAAATATTCCCATGGATCCATATAGGACCCCATTATAGGGTCTTCAGGGCCAGATGCGCTGGAGACGATCGAGAGACGAGCCAAGAGGCTCATCAACAACAATCCTGTCTGTGTTTCCGGAAAGCTATAACCTGGGAGTTTTCAAGTCACGAGTGAATAGGTTCCTTCTAGGCAAGCGTGATTCATCGTAGACCACATCGTCACTTACCATCAGGTGATATTGAGGTCAAACGTAAGCCTATCATGAATTAAAAAAAAAACATTGAAAACTTACCCAAATTCCTAGGTTGTGGTATTTCAAATCTTGGGTCAGACAGCACCAGCGCTTCGAATTTAGATGCTAGACGAACACTCTGGAAACAGAAAACAAACAGTCTTTTTTACCCGACTTCAGTAACAAATAACTTACATAAAAATGATAAAAATAGGCTTTTGAAGAAATAACTAGCTTATGCGCTTTTTTCATTTGGATTTATATAAACGATTTGACGTTTTGTAAGTGTCGCTTAAAATGGTCTAGAATAGATGATTTTTGACTTTGACTTTCATTGTGATCAAAAATACACTGATCAAGGCGTTTCAACAAAAAATACTGCATTAAAACCCGATTCCGCACTTTTTGCGGCCATCACAAACAGACGAAAATTTCAAAAATATATTTTTAAATAGTAAGTATTTTTTCTTTACACTTTCATTATGTCTAAGAAAGTAATGTGGTCTGCTTACCTCTCTAATATGCTGCTGAATTCCCACTGCACCATAGTTTCTAAGTACGAACCATAACTTCAAGGCCCTGAAGCGACGACTCAGTGGTATTTGCCAGTGCTATGAACAGATGAAAAACATTGTTATATCAAAAAATAATGGTGGCATCAAAATATAGGGTAATAGGAAACCACTCCCGAAACCGACAAAAAATAGCAAAAATGGCACTTGAAAGCACTTTAAAAAATACAATTTTTCAACTACACGCATCTCAAGTAGGTAGCTAAAAAGTTAACATAATTTTTTGAATTTGTTTCAAAATTCATTCGTATAATCAGAAAAGAGTCAACAAAAAGACTACATAATATATCATTCTTTTATAATAATTTTTAAAGAATGAAAGTAAGTAGTGTGACTTCTTTACCATCCGAAATGCATGTAGTCGAAATTTTTAAAGAAGAGATTTTTTATCATTATTTATGATTTGCCAATCACCAAAATATGGAAGGTATCCCAACACCATTATCATCCAATAATATCTAATACTATTTCAAATTAATAATCCCATTTAACTCCATCACCATCACCGACACCATTCATCTAAATTCTTACAAGCAACTCCTTTTTATGAGGATCTTCAAGCTGTATTTTGTCACCACAGCCGGATGACATTTTACTGTATCCGTGAAGTTTCAGGTCATCGTCATCATTTAAATCACCGTCAGTCACTGTATCGCTATTTGGAGTTGCTTCCCCATTCCGGTAATCACCATTAGATGTAATATTACCATTTTGATAATCACCATTCGACGCAATATCACCATTTTGGTAATCACCATTGGATGCAAGATCACCATTTTCTTTTATACCATTTTCATTTATAAGTTTGTGATGATCAGTATCACCATTGATGACCTTCGTGGTTGGATTATTAATTTTCTTGGTATTTATTTTTCCTAATGGTTTTTTCTTAATTTTCTTTTCTTTATCTGCAACCTATTTCAGTGATATTTTTAAAATAAAATGAAAATTTTAAGAGCCTTATACTGACAGATATCACTCAATTTGATATCTAATATTATAGGTAAGTATAACAAAGACATAAGTATTACTATAAGGGGAAATATTAATATATGGGAGATGCCTCTCGGTTTTGCTCATTTTGGAGAATAAATTGAATTAAATATCTTGAACTTCACTAGCACACGGCCCACCTGATGGGAAGCTCTGGCTACCACACTTACCGCCGCCGGGAACACAACACGATGGTTATTATGGCCGCGGTTTTCTGTAGGGCGGAGTTACTTCCCTAGTAGGACAGCTCATTTCGGACGGGAGATACCGTCACTCATTCTAACACCGCGCCGTAGGTATCTATAGTGTTATGGTCACCCATCCTAATACTGTCCTGGCTAGTGTAAGTTAACTTTATAATCTGTTGACCTACTAGCCAAAAGCCCCTCTTGAACCTCACAAACATTGAACTTCACTGTCCATGACATTGTGTTATCTCAATGCTAATGATTGCGTAGGTATTTGCGCATTTTAAGTTTATTATTTCATCGACTCCAAAATAACAAAATGACGAAGATTCAAGTCCAATGTCATAATAATCTACTTTATTAGCACAAAGTATATTAATTTTACTCACCATATAATCGATAGCTTTGCCTGAAAATATAAAAAAAATTGTTAAGGTCATCATTTCATTTGAAATTAAATACATTAAAAACTATAATTTTACTAGCTGTTGCCCGCGGCTCCGCCCGCGTGGATGTCGAAATCCGTTCCAAAAACTATCCTATCTCTCAAGTTGGATCGAACTGCACATGGTGTGCGAATTTTATTATAATCGGTTAAGTGGTTTAGGAGTCCATTGAGGACAAACATTGTGACACGAGATTTATATATATTAAGATTAAATTTAATAATATATAGTTGAGTTTGAACGCTGCGTTCTTTAACTCCCGTGTGAATGAGGCCTTAGTGTAATCAGTGAAATTTGGAAGTTATATGTAAGTACCTGAATTTTCATGTCTTAGATAGATAGGGTTCACGTTGAAGGTACGGTGAAGGGCGGTGCTGTCCTTGACCCTGGAATAAGACGTAACACTCTTTATAACATCTACTACATCATTTTAATATAATTAAATAATAAATAAATAAATATTCTACGACATTCTACACAACGCTCCCAAACCCAGACCCAAACTAAGTTTAGTTTAACTAGCTTGTGTAATAGGTTCTAGAATGCTGATAAACATACTTATATACTTATATTTGTAAATACATACTTATTATACATAGAAACACCTTGCTAAGTAAACCCATTAACTACAAACACAATTATATTGAACTAAAATATTTACTTGACGAAAAAGTGATAAAATTCTCGTATTCACTTGATAATACTCCCTGTCCAACCTTGCCAAGTTAGATGCCTTACACTATACTTGTTTGTGGCAAAATGCGTCGCATATAAACAAGTGTAGTGCACGGCATAACTTGGCAAGGTTTTGGAGTAGTGGGGCCCACACTACTCCAAAATCTTGCCAAGTTAGATGCCGTGCACTATAAGCGAACCCAAATTCTTTGTTTTCTAGTGCAGAAATCACTTCGAATACCGCTCCCCCTTCTAAAGCCAGTGGAGGCGCTTATGTCGAACTCGAAACAAGACTAAAACCGAACACTGTTTCATGTCTGCTGATCAAAGGCCATCTCCGGTTTTGAGATGACCCCCTCGGGGTAGTAAACGAATCCATGGCTCTAAAGTACAGGGTGTGGATGGAAACTGGATGGGTGCTTGGATGATGATGATGATAATCTTACCACATTGCTGTGCAGTCAAAGTTGACCATCAGCCACTTGGAAGGATTGAAGGCAAAGGAATCTGCCAACTCCACACCTCTCAGCCAATGCCTGCAAATAAAGAAAAATAGATTAAAAAGCAAAGTTACCTACATCTTTGCTCACACGTATTTGTTTGAATTGAACAAGTCAATATAACTTCACCTCGCCTGATGGTAAGCTAAAAGTAAAGTCTCTGAGACAAGGAGTGTGAATCATTAGAAAAAAAATAGTTCATCGCCTCTTTCCTATACTGTATTAATAGTATATAACCTCACCTCGCATGATGAAAAGCTTCCAAGATGTGACCCATGCTAACAATAGGGCAAGTTGAATAAAAGCTTGTAAAAATAATGTAATACGTACCTAAATTCAGGGCATATGAAGGCGCTACCAGCATAGGCTGCGTCCACATGTAACCAGGCTCCATATTTTTCACACACCGCTCCGATTTCAGGAAGGTTGTCAAATGCAACTGTTCCTGTAGTACCTAGGGTTGCACACACCTGGTAAAAAAAAACCAATGAGTAATAATAATAGCAACCCATTTATGTCCCACTGCTGGGCACGGGTCTCCTCTCCTCTAAGGGTTTAGGCCTTAATCCACACACGCTGGCCTAATGCGGGTTGGTGGATCGGACAATACATGTCCTTAGAATTTCTTCTAGGACATGTGGGTTTCCTCACGATGTTTTCCTTCACCGTCAGCAGATGGTAAATCATGTGATTAGCACATATAAATTCCACAAAGTGAAATTTAAATTGGTAATTTTTAATGAGTAATTAATATGAACATATTTTTAACTGATTATATCGCTTTTAGACATACGACTGCTACGACAGAGGGCGCGGGTTCGACTCCTGCTCAGTGCAAATATTTGTATGCATGAATATGTCTATTAGCATTGGTCTGGATATTTCTATGTATAATTTGTACATTTTTTTTATCTATGATAGACTTACGTTTGACCTCAATCCCACCAAAAAAATTATCAAGTGTGTTTATCCGCATTCTGGAACCCATAACACAAGCTACACACACTGTTGCTACGAAGGTGAGTAATATAACGTACTTATACTTAAAACGTAATGAAATAAGCGTATGGAAACTCATTAAAAGCTGATCGAAAATTATCAGCAGATTCTTAATTATTTATCTACACAGATAATAGTCTCCCTGGAAGTGACATTGACAAATATTTTCTATTATCTGTTACATAATTATTATGTAATAGATAAAATAAAATATATAAAATATATATAGATAAGCTAAAGGTTTCAGGATCGGGGGTCACCACTACAAACACCGATAGTGCTACAGTGGTGGTCCTCAGCTTAATAATAATAGTCTCCCTGGAAGTGACATTGATAAATATTGTCTATTATCTGTTACATAATTATAATGTAACAGATAAAATAAATATATAAAATATATATAGATAAGCTAAAGGTTTCAGGATCGGGGGTCACCACTACAAACACCGATAGTGCTACAGTGGTGGTCCTCGGCTTAATAATAGCTTAATAATAGCTTAATAATAATAGTCTCCCTGGAAGTGACATTGATAAATATTGTCTATTATCTGTTACATAATTATTATTTAACAGATAAAATAAATATATAAAATATATATAGATAAGCTAGAGGTTTCAGGATCGGGGGTCACCACTACAAACACCGATAGTGCTACAGTGGTGGTCCTCAGCTTGACGGCCTCATCAATTGCTTTTTCACGCCCTGCTTAAATATCCATTAATCATCAAAATTACTCATTTTTATCATCATCATTCTCTGAACCTTTTTCCCAACTCAGTCGGGGTCGGCTTTCCAATTCCCCCCCGCCCCCATTCCCCAATCCCCACCTCTATTCCCCCCTAGACTCCTTATCCCCCCCCCCCTCCAGAGTCGGCAGCGCAATTGTGACGCCCCTGGTGTTGCACACGTCCATAGGCCACGGTTACCGCTGCCCATCATGTGGGCCGTGTGCTTGTCTGCTACCCAAGTAGTATAAAAAAAGAGTATTGATTTTTAAAAAATCAATGGTTCAGTTTTAATTTTTATCCAAATCAGTGCTTTAATATTTCCTTTGGAGCATTTTTCGCTATTTCTCATAATTTCGCATTTGGCCATCCACCCTGAAAAATTCACCCTGTATATTAAATAGCCCGCTGTTATACACCTCTGTCTACCCCTTCAAGGGAATGTAGCGCTTCTAGTAACTCCATGTTCTACGTACGCATCTCAGCATAATTTAATGCGTTTGTAATTATGTCTTATAATATTTTGTCTCGACTTAACAGGTACTCATTTTATTGGAAACTAGCTGTCTCGGCGAACTTCGTACCGCCATATTTTCCACCCGCGTGCAATTCCGTTCCCATTCCTGTTCCCGTTCCCATTCCCATTACTATTCCCATTCCTATTCCTATTCTCATTCCCATTCCCATTCCTACTACTACCTACTACTACTAAATACTAATCCCGTAACGTAAACATAAACTTGTCTCACATAATAGAAAAAGTTTGTATGAGAAAAAGAAAAGTTACTTTCTGAAATTTTCTGTACAACTGTTTTATTATTTTTTTTCGTAAGAACCTTTTCCCGATAATAACAAACACAACAAAAAAAGAATTAGTGAAATCGGTAGAGCCGTTGGTGAGTTATGCGCTTACCAACACATTTTGCGATTCATTTTTATATTATAGATAGGCTGATGTATCGATGTACAGTCAGCAAAAAACCCTGTGAATATTTTGTAGAATATTATATAAATTAACGGCTTTTATGGGAGCGACTGCCGTATGACCTCTTAATCCTGGAAGTCTCATTTGTCACAGATTGCAGGTTGGCTTAGCTATTTAGGTCTTGGTGGGGCTTAAAAAACAATCATGACATGAGGATCTAATATCCTCTCAATATTCCATCATCACCAACATCTTAGCACCACGGAATCCAGGGTCTGCTTTCCTTTGAGCCACCTTACACCCCGACGCTAGAAGACCCGAGACGGCGTGCGGTTTTAGTCGGTTCGATTCCGATAAAAACGCGTAGGTATCTGTGGGGATTTCCGCACAAAAACAAGATATTTTCTCCTTTTTCTATCCACTTCGCGCGATCTTAGGCATTCATGGAAATGATACCATTGTCATTTATAGGAACTATGGAAACAATTAACAATGTTACAACTCCAGGTCCAGGAATCTTAATGGTCAGAGTATTCGCCCTGTAAGGGACTGGTCACGGATTTAAGATCCGTTAGATCCGTTTAAGATCTAAAATAATTAGGAATTGAAAGTAGTTATAGTGCACGGCATCTAACTTGGCAAGATTTTTGAGTAGTGTGGACCCCACTACTCCAAAACCTTGCCAAGTTAGATGCTGTACACTATTCTTGTTTGTGGCAAAATGCGTCGCATATAAACAAGTATAGTGTACGGCATCTAACTTGGCAAGGTTTTAGAGTAGTGGGGCCCACACTACTCCAAAATCATGCCAAGTTAGATGCCGTACGCTATAGCAAACTAATTATTTCAATGAAACAATATTAAATGATAGAACAACGCCCACGTTTCGTTTACGATATAGCAAGCAAATCCCTTCACAATAAAATCTAGATAATATAGATAGCCTCATTTGTTTCTCTTAGTGTGTGGCCCAAGTAATAAGCGAAAGCGAGCATGTTTCTAATGGCTTAGTAACCGCAAGTACAAGCTGCATATCTCACTCAAACCGCAAAAGGTTATATATATTATGCATTCATTTTTATGTATCTCATTCTCCAAAATTACTATAAAACCGTGGTGCATTATGAAATCATTGCTGCTGTCGACCACATCATCACTTACCAACAGGTGAGATTGTGGTCAAACGCGAGCTTATTACAGCAGATTACGTGACATGAAAAAAACATGTATCATTTTATCCTTGCAATTCGCTTATTACTTGGACCACAAACTTTAAAGTCCAAAGCTCCTTCCGCCCATCAGTGTTGCCAACACAAATTGGTCCCACAGAGAGTGGAGTTAAAAATGACGAACAACTAATCTCTATATAACGAACGTATTAATTTGAAAGCATTTTGTAATATTTCCTTGAAATCCCTTGAGATCGCCAGGAGATTTAAAATGCTAGGACAAAGAAAAGGGTGAATAATATTTAAAAAAAATTGTTTTAAAAATAACGTCAATTTGACTTCATCTCGCCTGATGGTAAGCTGAAGGTAAAGTTATTACAGAAGCAGGGTGTATGGGGCCCTTCAAGAATAACGGGGCCCTGCAAAACATCACTTAACACAGTAACATAATTATACATACCTACATAATACATACAAATCACGCCTTTTTACCCGACTGCCGAAGAAAGGAGAGTAATGTTCTTTGTCATTGGGGTACTCAGAGACAACATCTTTCCACTTGCTACGATCTTGGCATACGCCTCTCGCTTCTTCAACTTTCATAATTGTTTTCATACATGCACGCCGGTTGCGGGTACTTTTGACCTGGCCTTTCTCCAAAACGTCCTGGATCTGATTAGAATAATTGTACGCCTAGGACGGCCTTTACCGGGTTGGCCATTGACCCTCGCCTCATATATCTGTTTCGTCAATCTTCTTACATCCATCCTCTCTACATGTCCGAACCATCTAAGCATCCCTTTCTCTATCTTGGTCACTACATCTTCAACCATACCGTAACAATAATAATAATAATTCAACATAGTTCGGTTATTTTGAGATAATTTACACTTTTTATATTGGTCACGTCAATACGACTTCACCTCGCCTGATGGTAAAGCTAAATCACGGGAATGGCGGTCACTGGGGACACTGTAAACTATAAGATAACTATCATCTTTAGTCTCTCTGCAACCATGGGTGCTGAAAAGCACTCGAAACAAAGGGATATTTTTTTTTTATAGGTACTACGTAGGTGGTAGACCAGCACACGGCCCACCTGATGGGAAGCGGTCACCGTGACCTATGGACGTGTGCAACACTAAGGGTGTCACACACGCGCTGCCTACCCTGAAGGGAAGGGCGGAGGGCTAGGAAGGGGTGGGGAGGTTAGAAAGGAGACGTACAGTGAGCTCTGGCTACCCTACTTACCAGCGGGAATACAACACGATGGTTATTATGGCCGCGGCCTTCTGTAGGGCGAAGGTACTACCCCAGTCGGACAGCTCATTTCAGATAGGAGATACCATCGTGTCCTACCTCCTATCGCGCTAGAATCCGTTAGAAATAGTTTTATTTCAATGTATGAAATTCGAGTAAACTTTCAATAATATCACGTAAAAAACATAACATGACATAAACTCACGCCTATATCCCCGAAGGGGTAGGCAGAGGTGCTAGCACCCACATTTCGCCAGTAACAAGTAAAAAAACTTTGATTTAAATACAGCAAGGTTGAATACTTGATCGATTGATGAAAGGTTTCAGGCCTTTTCTAAATGAATTGCTTATTTAAGTACCTTTGGCCAGTCTACTTTCGATGTTTACAGTTTGCCAATAAAAAAGTTTAATAAAACGAAATGTATTATACATTAATCGGCAGCATACTTTATATTATCGCGTGGTTTTTGGCACAGTAAAGTGAAAGGGCTATCCCACAGACCCTTCATCCATATTCGTAACTGAAATTTCGTAACCAGTTACAAGAAAAGAAGAAGAGAATAAATTTTTCCTTGTACTTAATCGAATTGATACCACCCGGATACCACCCCTGTTAGCCATAGGGTGTGGTTATCTCAGATTCGAATAGAATAAACCCCTACGTCGTCTAGGGTCTTCAGATGCAAAGCTCTCCAAATCTGTGGGCGCTTCGCACATATTCGTAACTGAAATCTCGTAACCAGTTACAAGAGAGGAATTATTTTTCGCGGTTTGGTAACTAGTTATGAGAGAAGAATTATTATTCTACTTTGGATCTTTGGAAGATCTGTCAAAATGAAATCTACCTCTCATTAATAAATGTTTAAATCAATCATAATTTGATCAATTTTCAATTTGAAAAATTAACATTCAGAAGTTCTCGAAGCTTACGAGAATTTCCAGGTATTTTTTATATTTAGGTATTTTAGGTAGGTAGTTTTAAGATTTCCATTCTTACCGATTCATCTTTGCTCTAAGAAATAGTACTAAAGTTTTAATATTGAAGACTTAAAATGAAAAGACTTACCCAAAATGGTACTAGGCCTTTTGCTTTGTCATTTAAGATGGCTTCCTCCAGCTTGTCTCCGCGCATGCTCTGCTGAGAGTCCGACTCGATGTATCTCATTCGGACCAGACCTTGGTAAAGATAAATAAAAAGATATTACAATTTTCTCAATACTAATATTAAATCTGTTATAGCTTCATGCACGTAGCTTGGCCAGGTTAGGGTTAAGTTCGCGCATCGTGCACTTTGAGCCAATCAAATGATTCAAAGTACGAACGAATGGAACGTTGATTCGCTACAAGACGTCTCTCGGAGACATCTGATTGGTCCGTCAAGTGACGGACCAATCATATGTCCGCGTCAGCGCAACCGTGTCTTCCGCGACCCGCTCATACCTCAAAGAGGACCTAAAAATCGACCTTTGCGCATATGACGCGTCTGGCCAATTTACGTGCCGGTATCTGTATGCTGGTTTTTAATCAATTTTCGAAAGAATATCTTTTGGTTCATTCATTAAAATTTTGGTCATATATCCGGTTCTACTTAGGCAATTGCAATTGAAATACGATAGATTTTATTTCTAATTAACCTATCTCTCCCGTCCAAAATGATTAGTCCGACTGGGGTAGCACCTCCACCTTACAGAAGACCGCGGCCATAATAACCATCGTGTTTTGTTCCCGCTGGTAAATAGGGTAGCCAGAGCTCACTGTTTCTCTCCTCCCACCAATTCCTAGCTTCCCCACCCCTTCCTAACCTGCCCTCTTTCCTTCAGGGTAGGCAGCGCGTGTGTGTCACCGCTTCCCATCAGGTGGGCCGTGTGCTTGTCTGCCACGTACGGAGTTTAAAAAAACCTGGAAATAGTCTACTCACCAATAAGTCCAGCTTTCTCAACTGAGGAGTGTGCTTGATCGGAGCAGTAGCATATCAAATGGCCCAGTAGTTCTGATGTCTGCAAGTCAGGGTTCAGCTCAGATAGCTCTATCAGGGCACGGGTACGAGCTGCCAGTAGACTCACCAGGGTCGCTTCACTTGCTGTTGTCTGCGAGGAAAGTTCATTGTCAATTTATAATTTCTCCATAAAATGTTGATTGCTGGTGCAGCAAAGATGCGCAACATTCCCGACTAATTCACCTATTAGATGAAAAAAATAACAAAATCAAAATCGATTCATCTGTTCGGGAAGTACCCACGATGCTACAGACAGACGCACACACATGTAAAATCACTTCACATGTCTAAAATTGTTTAAACTATTGCATTAAGTTCCATCATGTAATTTTAGTAAGTATGAAGATAATAAATAAATAAAAAATAGAAAAAAAAACTTAACGCACTTCATATCTTTGCGTCTGGGATTTAAAAGTACCTAAATAAATTTATGCCCTCGTAACGTCTCGTTTACCCATCCATCTAAATAAAGAAACTTACATACATACAAACACTGAATACATTAATATTCCTTTCTGTGCAGTCGAGTAAAAATCCAAATATAATACAATTATATTTTGTTCCCACTACCCGTGACCCACGGGAACCTGTTCCCGGGATAAAAGAAGCCTATATAATTATTCCAGACTATAATCTATTCCAAAAATCTGTACCAAATTTCAGCCAGATCCATTCAGCCGTTTTTCTTGAAAGAGTAACAAACATATATCCAGACATACATTCTTATATGAAAGAATTCACCTGTATAACTCCACCACCAGGACTGTCGTTCTTCTCATTGAGGAAGCACTCAGGCATACCCAAGAGTTTGCCCAGCCAGTTCAAGGCAATGGTTTCCAGTTCTGTACCAGCTGGTGACGAGGCCTGGCAGAAAATTAAATGGTTAGAAGTTTTAGAAGGAAAAACGAGATTCTTTTTAGTTATTAAAATGTAGACTGGTAACTTACCCATGTAAAACACAGGACGTTCAACGAGCTGGACAGCATTTCCCCCATGATAGAGGGGTATGACGTCAGCGCTGGGAAGTATGCATGCATATGCGGACTTTGCCAGTGGACCAGCTAGAAAAAGCATTTCTTTTTAATACATGTTCAGATATTGATACTTTTATATTGTTACTAGCTGTTGCCCGCGGCTCCGCCCGCGTGGATGTCGAAATCCGTTTCAAAAACTATCCTATCTCTCAAGTTGGATCGAACTGCACATGGTGTGCTAATTTTATTATAATCGGTTAAGTGGTTTAGGAGTCCATTGAGGACAAACATTGTGACACGAGATTTATATATATTAAGAGATTGAATAGACAAATAAACAGTTGTCATCTGACACTTACAACAATATAAATCGAACATTTTTGATACCTACTCAAAAAGACAATTTCGGTAGCTTATTCATCATCTTTGTGACCATTTTTCATCAAGACCCTTCCGTGCTTCAGAGAGCACGTTAAGCCATCGGTCCTGAACATCGTGGCGAGTAGTTGGAGCCCTAAAAAGTTCAACAACTCTAACTACAGAACTTCAGTATCGCCAATGTGTTGTGGAGGTCAGATGGCAGTCGCTTCACGGAAAATATCGAAGTCTGCCGCTTCGTAGTCAGGCTGAAAACCCTACCCCAACCGAGTTGTGAGAAAGGCTCGGAGCTTGATAGAGGGATAGAAAAATTGAGGAATCCTAAGCCCACCAGTGGGATAAAATTGGCTGGATACAAAAAACTTACTCCAGGCATAATATGTTTCTCCACATCCACAAAAATATCATCCCATTGTTCAGGCAACTGGGGGGCTTCAGTAGGTAGCAGCTTGTGGAGATACCCTGGCTGCACACCAGGGTACACCCGACGGTCGCGGATGTTCTCCAAGTAGTCAGCTATGTAATCCACCATCTCCTTGGCTGAAACAAAATTGATCTATACCCACAGATATATTATATACATAATAGCAACCCATTTATGTCCCACTGCTGGGCACGGGTCTCCTCTCCTCTAACGAGAGAGCTGAGAAGGTTTCGACCTTAATCCACACACGCTGGCCTAATGTGGGTCGGTAGATCGGACATGTCCTTAGAACTTCTTCTAGGATATTATATAGGTTTCCTCACGATGTTTTTCCTTCACCGTTAGCAGATGTTAAATCTTAATGCATATACCTAAACACTATTTGAAACACATAAGCAAATAATAAAAGTTACGATGGCTTGAGTTAAAAAAAATTCAATCGAAATTTTTTTAGGATTCCACGTAAATAAATTAAAAATTTTAGCGCGTGAAGTATATAAGGACAGAGGCAGATAGCGGTCTGTTGTCTCTGCCTACCCCGGAGGGGAAAAGACGTGAGCATATTATGTATGTATGAATTTTAAAAATCTTAATCCACACGGACAAAATTGGAGGCAACATAAAATACAACACTTGTTTAAAATCTCTCTACTGACTCAAAGACACAAAAAGTCGTTTGTAGAAACCTATCAACGGATACAAAGGACCATTTGATTAAAGGAAAATAGAACACAGGCCAACACTTGTGCTCGCCTAGTCTCAAACGATTCTATTGTTAGATGCTCCTAAAGAAAAAGAAACGTTCTGTTTTTTTTATACTACTTAGGTGGCAGACAAGTACACACCTGATGGGAAGCGGTCACCGTGGCAGGGGTATCACACTCGCACTGCCGACCCTTCTAACGCCCTCCTTGAAGAACCCCATATTGTAGAAGGAAAACTACAGCATGGAGATCATTCCACAGCCTAAGCATGCGCAGTATGAGATTTCTTTCATATTTTTTACTTACATACTATATTATTAAAAAATAAATTAGGTATGTAAAAAAATGTTTTAAGTTAAACACTTTTATGCACTAAAAGCGGCCATATTAGATTTTCTTTTTTTTTTCATAACATAACATAACATAAACTCACGCTTATATCCCCGAAGGGGTAGGCAGAGGTGCTAGCACCCACATTTCGCCAGTTTATGTTTTAGGTCCCAATGTAATAGGTGGGGAGCCTATTGCCATTAACCGGGCGCTTATACTGCGATTTTTTCACAGACTATTCACAGTGAACTATATTCTACTATAATCAAACACTTTCATTTGATATCCATATGGCGGTAGTTGTGGAAAAATACGTAAGCCGTCATTTTGTGGCGGTGGACATCTTGGATTTACAGAATAAATTAACTTGTTTTATCACCAGAACTAAAGATATGTGCCAAATATCAGAACAATCCGTCCACACGAAGAGGGTCAATTATAAATTATAGATATTTTATCTCACGAAGGCGGGTGAACAATGAAATAGTAGTACCTGTGTCTTGTAAATACCTACGCGTACATGTGTGTGCGAAAGTTCATGTCACGTCAAAAGAAATTCATGTAGCAGTTAGTAGAACAATAATTGCATTGCAAGTAATTCATTTTTAAAAGCAATGTGTATATTATTATGTTTTACTAAAATTACAACTAAACCACCTTCGTAAGTATACTAGATTTGACTCAAACAAACAGGTCAAGTTAAATAAAGCAACTTCTGAGAGTGTACATTCCAGACAATGTTGACGTGACATATCTCCTAAAACAATAAAAAACAAAATCCCTGTTTACGCTCAGATTCTGTTATTGAATCGTTCGATCTGGTTTTATCAGCTTTGAACCGCTTCGATCCGGCTTTAGCTAGTTCATTGCAGTTAGCATAAAGCCCTTTTATGGGTGTTTCTTTATTGATACCAGTGTTTCAGTGGCCATTGGCGTTTATTGGGTACTGTTTACATATTGACAGATAAATTGTGTGATTGTCTGAATGTTTGTCTTTATAAAGATCTGTTTGGAAGTTTAGTTTAGATTCAACCTAGGTGGCAGACAAGCAAACGGCTCACTTGATAGGAAGCGGTCACCGTGGCCTATGGATTATGTGCAACACCATGGGCGTTACACTCGCGTTGCCGACCCTAGAGGGTGGAGGGAATTGGGGAAGGGGATGGGATAGTTTCTGTGTTGACAATGCAGGAGACTTCGGTCTCTCCGCTGACAGCACAGAATCTCTGCAGTAGGCTCTGGGTACCCTACTTACTGTATCAGTAATAGCAAACATGAAATGAACGCGCATTTCATGTAGTTTTATCATTAATTAGTTTACGGAACTAACTTTATATAGTTGTGGAATACAAAATCTTTATCTTATTTATAAAGTACTTAATTGAAAAGAAACGACTAGAATTTTGACTACTAAATTGGCAAACAAGCACACGGTGTCACCTGGGGCCTTACCAGAAACTTTTAAAGCAGTATTATTTCAATATTACTTAACTTTCATAGTGTGGATCGAACCATCGACATCGACAGATATAGTGTTATCTATGTGGTCTAGCATTCTCTTACTTTTATGGTAAGTTGTGGATATATTTATTTCATTAAATTTGTTAGTAGATTTACAAGACACAGAACACTAGTTTGACCGAGTCTGATTAAAACTATGAGAGTTAAGTAATATTTAAATAACACTGCTTTAAGAGTTTGTGGTAAGGCCCCTTATGGTAAATGGTTGCCGTAGTCTATAGATGCTTGCAACATTGTTCTGTAAACGCGTCGTCTACACTATAATTATAATAACTAATCAGTCCTACGAATCTAATCAATATTCCACAAACGTATCGAACAATAATTTTGCACTATATGTAATTGTAATGCAATTTCTGTGTAATGGTAGCAAATAATTGTAATGTAATTATATAGTTTTATGTTGAGTACATTGGTTTGTTTACTTACTTGTAAGGTCAGCATTAACATTAAAGGACAATTGAAAAGAATCTAATATTTGAATCAAAAGTTGGTACACAACCTTTCTTGCTAGCCGTACCTACACCTGATGCTGACTGATGATGATGAGTAGGTAGCCTATTGAGTATAACCTTACGCCCCGGTAATTAAAACCCGATACGCTGTGCAGTTTTAATCGGTTCGATTCTGACATAATCACCTCCGATGGCCGACGGGGGTTTTTCCACCCGATAAAAAAAGACTCTGTTAATGGTTTTTTCTCGAGGTTGAGAGGTCGATAGTTGCTCCAATAAACGCCACGATAAGTCAAATCAGGGTATAGTTTAGCTGAGCATGGCTGGGCATTGGAAGCGGTCACCGTGGCCTATGGACGTGTGCAACACTAAGGGTGTCACACACGCGCTGCCTACCCTGAAGGGAGGAGGGCTAGAATTAGGTGGGAAGGCTAGGAAGGGGTGGGAGGAGGAGGGGTACAGTGAGCTCTGCCTACCCTACTTACCGGCGGGAACACAACACGATGGTTATTATGGCCGCGGTGTTCTGTAGGGCGGAGGTACTGCCCCAGTCGGACAGCCCATTTCGGACGGGGGATACCGTCGTGTACCTCCATATAACTTAGTAGTTTGTAAGTTTGTATGTGTTACCTTTCACTCGAAACTCGGAGTGATCCATGGTAGTGGAGAATGGTTGATTACCTGGAACAAATGAAAAACCATTAAATTTATATGGGATTATGAATGTTAGTTCAATATTTGTTAGTATCACTTATATCTAGGTTATGATTATGATTATATAACATTATACAACATTCTACACAGTGCTATCTAGACCCCAAGTAAGCATAGGTTAATTAGCATGTAAGCAGCAGCAATAATCATAATAATAAGAGCATAAATGTGAACAATTCCGGTAGATTCCCATACATTTTAGGAAAACTGATAAATTATGAGCATAATAAGTGAGTTAAAAAGGGTGCATCGGGGTTCGAAATACGCCACGGGCGAAGCCGGGGTGGGTCAGCTAGTAAACAAATAAAAATAAAAAACAAAAAATGATCACTAACAAACAACAACAGATGCTAAAGTCTTTATGTGATTTTGTTACTCAAAGATTCAATTTTCTGCTCTATAATGACATTATAACTGCTTATTCCAAACAGGAAATGACGTTCCTTACACGTAGGCATTTATAAGAAGTAGAGCGATAAAGTCACAAATTCGGTATGAAACCGCATCGTATTAAACTAATCCTGACCGGCAGACGTTTTAGAAGCCTTAGCAGTACACGTCGATACGATGTATGTAGCTACGCTTTACGTGTACGGGGAATTTTGTTTAAAGAGCTGTTCATTTCAGGGGCATCCCTACAAAACGCTGGGTAAAGTAATTTTACCCGACTTCGCTAGGGAGGGTAATGTATTTTGCGGGTAAGTTTTTTTATTACTTTTTTTATTATTAAAAGCATTTGATGAGGCCGTCAAGCTGAGAGCCACCATTGTGGCACTATCGGTGTTTGCAATGGCGACTCCCATTCCAGAGACTTAGGCTCAGCTTACCATCAGGCGAGGTGAAGTCATGTTGACGTGACCGACATAAAAAGAAATTACCTATATCACAGTCCCATTCTTAAACCACAAGTACCTCTCAATGAAAAAATGTTAAAATGAAGATTTCTTTAGAAATAGATTACAAGAATAAATGAAATATCAACTTCCATTTGATTTATTATGACGCATCGACCGATAAGTCAACAGTTCGAATCACCTTTTAACGGCGAACAATATTATTATTTTCTTCTATTTTTTATACTACTCAGGTGGTAGACAAGCACACGGCCCACCTGATGGGAAGCGGTTACCGTGGCCTATTTACGTGTACAACACTAAGGGTATCACACACGCGCTGCCTACCCTGAAGGGAAGCGGAGAGGGCTAGGAAGATGTGGGAAGGCTAGGAAGGGGTGAAGAGAGGAGGGATACAGTGAGTTCTTGAGAGTGTGAGAGTGAGGGAGGAAGGGAGGCATCATGTCAAACAATTCATCTGAACACACACCGTAGTATCAGCGGTAAAACTCACATCATCATCATCTACCTGCCCTTGTCCCAATTATTTGGGGTCGGCGCAACATGTATTTTTCCTCCATTCATTCCTGTCAGATGTCATCTCTTCGGTTACCCCCTTCCTTGCCATATCCTCTTTCACGCACTCCATCCATCTTTTCTTAGGCCTACCTCTACCCTTAAAGCCCTCCACATTCATACTTAGAACCTTTTTAACAACATTGCTTTCATCTCTTCTCATAACATGTCCATACCACGACAATCGCTCGCTTCTCAATTTTTCATTTATTGGTGCAACTTTCAGACTTCCTCTAATGTACTCATTCCTTATTCTGTCCATTCTTGTCACACCACACATCCATCTTAACATTCGCATCTCCGCTACATGTAGTTGTCTTTCTTCCTTCGCTTTCAAAGCCAAGCATGACGACCCATACAGGTAAAACTCACAAAGAGGCAAAATCTCTCCTTTACTCAAATGCTGAAACTACTGAACGGGTCTAATCGAAATTTCGTATAGAGATAGATTAAAGTTTGATATAATACATAGGCTTTTTTGTATAGTATATAGGACACGTCAAAATGACTTCAACTCGCCTGATGATAAGCTAAAGGTAAAGTCTCAGGACTGGGGTCACCACTACATACACCGGTAGTGCTACAGTGGCGGCCCTCAACTTGACGGCCTCATCAAATGCTTTTTCACGTCCCGCTTAAAGGCCCCGGGACTATAGGAGGAAGGAAACACATGCGCTGGTAAAGAATTCCGAGTCTTTATGGTGTGGCAAATAAAAGAGGCACCAAACCGCTTGGTTCTTGATGAAATTGATTCCACTGTGTGAGGGTGTTAACTCAGTCTGGCACATGTAGTTCTGTATAGGAAAGGAGAGGGTGGAAATAATTGGAGGAGCTCATCGGAACACTCGCCATGGTAGAGCCAGTAAAAAACTGCCCAAGACCCAATATCTCTACGTAGATGTAGAGGTTACTTTTTATTCGCAGGACAGGCTTCAAACCCGTAATCCATTGTAACTCTTTAACCATTAAGCTACTGACTTCTGTCTAACTTTTGAAACAACTAGGGTAATGTCGTATTCAACCGCTCCATGCCTTTATTGCGCTTTCTGACCTCGAAGGATTTTCAAAAGAACCTTTGATAGGTCACTTGCTGTGTATAAAACCATAATATCTCGGGTTTGTATCTTTTTCACACCAGTTTTTATTTAATGTTAATTAGTGAATGTAATTTGGTTTTAAACCGACTTCAAAAAAGAAGGAGGTTCTCATTTCGACTGTATTTTAGAATTTTCAACTGGGTGAACCGATTTTGATTTTTATTTGATAGCTGGTTCCCGTGTGGTCCTATTTTTCTATATAGGTCCCATCAACATGACTTCACTTCGCCTGATGGCTGAGCTGGCTGAAGCTAAGGGTAAAGTCACAGGAAAGAGGTCCCCATTACATACACCGACAATGCCATAATGGTAGCCTTCAAGTTGACGGCGTCATCAGATGCTTTTTTATTAGATTAATGGAGGTAGGACACGACGGTTCTACTCAACCATCATCATCATTCTCTGAACCTTTTTCCCAACTCAGTTGGGGTCGGCTTGCCAGTCTAACTGTGATGCGGCTGAACTTCGATATTTTCCGTGAAGCGACTGCCATCTGACCTCCACAACCAATGGTCATTATGACCAATGGTGATATCAAAGTTCCAAGTTAGACTGGTTGGACTTTTGTGGGCTCCAACTACCCGTAACGACTGCCATAGATTCTACTCAACCAATTGCAATCAAATATACAGCGGATTTTTGCGTTCAGAAGTATTTCTTAAAACATCTCCAATTTACGTATTTACACGACTTAAGTACTTACAATTTTAAAATAGGTAGTTAAGGTGAAAATTTTTGAATTCACGATGAACGCAAAAACTAAAAAATTGATTGTGATGCGATTTGTTTATGTAGATAGGTCTTATCAAGCTCAAAAACTGCCGTATTTTTTATTGCAACTGAAGGAGTTGCCCAGTCCACAGGTCTATGCCCGTGGCTCTGCCCGCATGGACGTCGGATTTCACGTTTTTTTACTTTTTTTTTTTAAGTAGGACCGGAGATTGATTTCACGTTTTTTCACTTTTTGTTTTTTTTAAGTAGGACTGGAGATGACTAAATAAACAATAACCAAACTCCGGGTGGTGCCACGGACATCAGCTAGTTTTATTTAATTTTTTTATTTTTAAGTTTTCTCTCCCTTTGAAATTTAAAAATGTAGTGAATATTTCTATACACAACCTCAATAAATTATTGATGGGATTTGACTCTGTATGGTTCATTTAGTTTTACGAAAGGTCTGCAAGAGAACCCTTTGATTCATGGGTTTCCAAACTGGATTGGTTTTCTAATAATACTTTATGTATGTCAATACCTTTGGCATATCAAAAACTATTACTATTTTTGCAATTTTATGACTATACAAGTCTATGCTCGCAGCTCTGCCCGCATGGATGTCGGTTTTTGCGTCTTTTTTATTATATCTCCGGTTTTACTCGACCGATTGTGATCAAACATGCATAAGATTTGAAGTCCTTTCAAATAAAATAAACCGCATCAAAATCCGTTCACTACTAAATGTTTGATGAAGAATTTAAAAAAAGTATTTTCAGAATCGTACATATAACATAACCCAAGTATTTTTTAAAAATTTATATATTTTTTTATATTCTACGACATTCTACACAACTAGCTTGTGTTATGGGTTCTAGAATGCGGATAAATATATTTATATAGGTACTTTTTTGTAAATACATAGGTACATAACTATACATATAAACACCCAGACCAATGCAAATAGATATATTCATGCATACAAATATTTGCAGTGAGCGGGAATCGAACCCGCGCCTCCTGCGTAGCAGTCTCATGCACTACCGCTACCCCACAGAGGCCGTCAATCAATGTACAGACACAGCTACTTTACAATTTTATAACACTACTAGCTGTTTCCCGCGGCTCCGCCCGCGTGGATGTCGAAATCCGTTTCAAAAACTATCCTATCTCTCAAGTTGGATCGAACTGCACATGGTGTGCGAATTTTATTATAATCGGTTAAGTGGTTTAGGAGTCCATTTAGGACAAACATTTTGACACGAGATTTATATATATTAAGATAGATCATCTATAAATAGACAGATAACAATTTGCTCTCTAGAAATCGATAGGGTAAAAATTGCCATAGATATTGAAATTCGTTCTTGCATACATAATGTTACAACGGTCAGGTTAATAAATGAAATAATCCCCCCACCCCCTCACCCTCACCCCAACGGATGTTTATACAGGATGGATTTTTCATCTGGGCTGGCCAAATCCGAAACTATGAGGATTATTTAATGCTCAAAGGAGTCTCGGGGCCGATTTTGATGATAACTAAAATAGCATCAAAGGATTTTCGAAAATTATTTCTTTGCCAGAAATCGAAAAAATTGATTTGAAAAAAAAAACCTGTATTATTACTCCATTCGATAGTGTTGCTAATAAGGAACGATTTTTTTTTTTAAGTGAGGAATGCGTGCTTATGCATGATGCCTCCGAGTTTAGGGAAAACCCGTAGACCTATGTGGGACTCCCCCTAAAGGGCATGCCCACTAAACCTCACTATGTCCACCTGGTCGCTTTAGTCGCAGGATAGGCAATAGTATGCTCACTGCAATCTACGAAGTAATAACATACGGTAAACTTAAGGAAATGATCTTATTTTATAAAGTAAACAGGATATCGACGAAAGTTTTTTTTTTTTAAATATTTTGTTTTACAGTTTTATTGGGCTAAATGAAATAATGTTTTAAGGGGCTAATGGAGGTTTAATTTGCTTGAACAAAGACCCATACAAGGTAAACCCTGGGACTTACCTGACGCCTACATAATTTGAAATTGAAATATTAATTAAAAACTTTTAAAAATATTACTAATCAATCAATCATTATAAAAAATATAAAAACGAGCTTTTTTATAATTAGTCTTAATAAAATTCACTACCAATTTATTGTATAACGTAACTTATGTTCAAAAATATATATAAAAAAATAGTTTTAATAAATTTATTATACATCTATAATATATCACCAATAATAAATTGTTACATTTATTTTAACACAAAAAAATTATCAATAATTTATGTTTAAAAAGTAATCTGTAACTTTAAACCAAATTGCGTGTTATATTAATAAATAGTTCGTTCCGTAATAAGTAATAATAACACGATTATTATTAATAATATTATGTAATGATAAGTACTCACTTGGCCTTGATATTGATAAGTTGACACAATTTGTAAGCTACAACGCGATACACAGGGTGCGACAATACTGCGCCGAGAACTCCTACTGTATCGTTTATATAGGGGTGGTATAGCGGCAAGCTGTTTAGGCTGTGAACTTAGATATAAGCGGAGCGGAGAGCGGAATTATTATTTTGGGGCAACATTGTAACATTGCTACAACCACGACCGGTGTAACCTGGTAACCTGGTCGAAACGCATAACGGGAATTAACGCGATCATGGTATAGGTACATACCTTTGGAATGCCTGACGTTTCGACCAGGTTACACCGGCCGTGGTCACAGGCTGACTGTCTCAGCCGCGCACGCCCTCAATCGTCGAGTCCTAGAGGTAGCCGGTTGTTCATCTACCCGCACATTTTCGACATTTTTTATATTATTTTTTCTCCAGGTACCGTCACATACCGATGTGATTCCCGTTTACATATTAGTATGATCATTGAACGCGAAAGTTTAAAAGTTAATAGAGGTGGGTAGTAGTGGACAATAGAAATTATCCATATTATACTCCTTATTATAATTATTATAATGTTTATAAAATCTAATAGGTAAACAAATATATAAATAGCGGTGTATATGAAAACACTGCCTTTTTCATACAAGTATTTTTCGATTTTGACTTTCGGTAGATCAAAATATCCCATTTGAATCGACTTTGTTATTGTCTGCGTTTTTATCGGCGTCTCAGGAACCTTTTACCTACTTAGTTTTCGTGTATATTTAACATTCGCATAAACTTACAACAATATCATTAATCGATTTTGTTTTTTTTTGTCAGTTTAATTGGTAAGTATTTTTTCTTTTCTATTTATTTAAAGACTACGGTAGTCAGCAAGACCAGCACATAAACCGCTGTAATAATTATGCAATCTAATAAATCGCTGCGCCTCTTAATGTGTGCTTTACCTTAAGAGGATGTAAGAACCAGAATAAATATCGTTTGCCTTACTTTTAATAGATTTTCCGGCAAAAGTTAAACGTACCATTTTATAGAGTTTTTAATCCTAACTAATATTTTCAGCACGAATGGACTACTTACTTTTTATCACAGGAACCATAAGGTCCCCATACACATACATAGGTAGCTTACTATGTACCCTTGGGCAATTTTTCATTTAGTCAAAGTCATTCAGATGAAAACTTTGGGTACGACTGGGATTAACGCTAGATTGAAGAAGAGTCAAAGTCAAACCTTTTTTTTCGCGTGGAAATCCTCACGGATGCCACCCCCGTCGGCCATCGGGGATGGTTATGTTGGACTCGGACCCACTAAAACCGCACGACGTCTCGGATCTCCAGACTTCCTTCAGGGTTTAATATAACCCAAAAGGCATTTGCCTCGCACCCCACTCAGCTAGGGCCAATCTCCGGCTTCGAAATGGCCTCATCGGTCCTTGGGCTTGGGAATCACAGTGTCCGCATTTTGCCCACGGAAAAGGGAAGCAAGCATCGCACCTCTGCACCGGGTAGGGTGCCAGGGTGATAGGTCAAAATATTTATTATATTTTTTCGATCACCGACGCAGCGGCGCTCGTAAACTTATTTTAAATATATTAGGACACGTCAATTTGACTTCACCTCGCCTGATGGTAAGCTGAAGGTAAAGTCTCAGGAAATAGGGCCACCATTACATACACGTACCATGTTAACAATTGTGGCACTCAGCTTGACGGCCTTATCAAAAGAGGATTGTCGTTGCAGCACCGCGTGACACCCATATGAGTTGCGCGCGCGCCTCTTGTCGTGTTGACGTTCTAAGTTCTACTACATAACTTATTACGAATACAAATACAGTCATAAAAATTGATACATAGATTGAACAGACGCGCCGTCACCAACAAAATAGGTCTACTTTTCAAAATTAAATGTTGTAAATTCAACCTCTTAAGTAAAATGTCAGATGGGTAAGCGATGGTAGCTGAATGGATAAGGACGCGGCCTCTTCTCAGAGGTAACGAGTTCGAATCCGTCCGGACAGTACTAATGTGAATTTCACTTTGAGTAATTTATGTGTGCTAATCACATGATTACCATCTGCTGACGGTGAAGGAAAAACATCGTGAGGAAACCCACATGTCCTAGAAGAAATTCTAAGGACATGTCCGATCCACCAACCCGCATTAGGCCAGCGTGTGTGGATTAAGGTCTAAACCGTCTCAGCTCTCTCGTTAGAGGAGAGGAGACCCGCGCCTAGTACCTAGTGGGACATAAATAGGTTGCTATCAACGAAATATCAGCAACTTTTAGATGTTTTAACACTTTTAATAGTATAAGCAATATTGAGTTTTACATACTCTGCATAGAACAAGTTCGTAGTTAGGTGTTTGTAGAAGCTCGTAGGAGGGTAGTTAGTAAGTAAATAATATTCATACAATAAATAAAATTCATGTAAAACGTCCCTGCTTACCCCTTGGAGTAACTATCTGACATGACTATTCAAAAAAAACTTGACTCGGATCGATGGATATGACTAATTTAATAGTTATCAAGAGAAAATTATCGAATCATGACATCTAAGATATTAGACATGGTGGCCATCTTTTTTAGCTATTCCCACAGACTCACAAATAGACTAGATAATACTAGATATTGGGTATCACCAGCAAGCCAGTACACCTTTTTTTTATTATCGTGCGGAAATCCCCATGGATACTACGATCACACATTCAAATATTACACTTACCATCAGGCGAGGTGAAGTCAAATTGACGAGTCCTATATACCTATAAAAAAATTACGAGGCGTATCCTCTATTTTTCCCTTACCGGGGACGATGGCACTTGATTTGTGTCATCTGGCCCGGTCAACATTATCAACGGGCCAGTTAAAACTTTTTCTTCCCATGTGGCCCGGCACCGGGCCCAGTCACCGGGGCAGATGGGATACACCCGGTATTTTTATGCTGACTAGGATTTAGCACACTTGAATGTGGGGTAAGGACTAGGAACGCAGAAAAGCATAGAAAGTTTGTATTCACGCTGGGATCGACGGTTACCTCTAAATCTGTAGCTATTGAGATCTATGTTCAACCATAGACAAAATAGTTCTACGCAATATTTTAAGAAAATAATTAAAGTGTGATTTGCAAGTTTTTTTTTTCACTAATTCTTAATAGGGTTTCACTTTTTATAGAATGACTTACTACCGGTTCAAAATGAATTAGTACCATAAGCTTCTTCATTGGTACAGTCGCTATAGTAACATGACTTCACCTCGCCTGATGGTAAGCTAAAGGTAAAGTCTCAGGACCGGGGGTCACCACTATATACACCGATAGTGCTACAATGGCGGCCCTCAGCTTGACGGACTCATCAAATGCTTTTTCACACCCCGCTTAAAGGACCCGGGACTGTATTTATAAATTTGGCTCCATTAAAACTAAAAACATCCAGTAGATAGAGATATGACTTGATGACGTTTGATACCTGACCAATCCGTCATAATAGTACCTACTATATACCCACACAGCCTCACAGCATAACGGGCCCCCGAATACCAGACAAACACATATACACTTATCAATAAAGGGCATCTTAAAATCATAAATTACTAAGAAATTCATATTTAATATTAATTAATTGATGTAATATAATATTTAACATCCTGTTTCGTTGTTTTACTTAAATGTTATGCAATGTTACTTATACATTACTATATGTGACACCAGATGATTCAATATGTGCGGTTGTGAAGTGTGTGTCAGGATAGCGTGAGAGAAGTCTGAATAGTCACAAAATTTGCACCAAATAACTGTACCTAAACTGTACCTAACTGTACCTATGGCGTGTCTATGTTACCTACTATCTATTTAATATGTGATTGCATGAGGTACAGTTTTTTTAACAAAGCTACAGCTAAGTACAGTTTAGGTACAGTTATTTGGTGCAAATTTCGTGACTATTCAGACATCGGTCACGCTATCCTGACACACACGTTGTGGATGAGTATGACAGATTGATTTGATTGATAGCAACCCATTTATGTCCCACTGCTGGGCACGGGCCTCCTCTCCTCTCACGAGAGAGCTGAGAGGGTTTAGACGTTAATCCACACACGCTGGCCTAATGCGGGTTGGTGGTTCGGACATGTCCTTAGAATTTCTTCTAGAATATGTGGGTTTCCTCACGATGTTTTTCCTTCACCGTCAGCCTGCAGATGGTAAATCATGTGATTAGCTATAAAACCCACAAAGTGAAATTCACATTGGTAGGTACTGTCCGGCCGAATTCGAACTCAATACCTCTGAGGCCACGTCCTTATCCTTTTTTTGAGTATGACAGATGTAAAAAAAACTCAAAAATATTTTTTTTGAGTTTTTTTAACATCTCTAACGTACAGAAAAAGCTATTTTACAATTTTATAATTGTATATAGATATATCATCGCGTTCTTACTCAGGGGAGCAAAGCAATAATCACTGTCAACAAATTGTGCAAATTACCATACATTCTACATCAGTCATCATTATGTGACGATGTGGTTGACTCCATCATCGACCACATCATCACTTAATTACCACCCAGTGAGATAGTGGTAGTTTGATAGAGGTAGGACACGACGGTATGTCCCATCCAAAATGAGCCGTCCGACTGGGGTAGTACCGCCCTACAGAAGACCGCAGCTTTAATAACCATCGTGTTGTGTTCCCGCCGGTAAGTAGGGTAGCCAGAACTCATTGTACCCCTCCTCCTCCCCGCCTCTTCCTAGCCTCCCACCCTTTCCTACCCCCGCCCTTTCCCTTCAGAGTAGGCAGCGCGGGACTATAGGACTAGAATAGTGGTCAAAAGCGTATCGACTATAAAAAAAAATTGTAAAATTAAAAAACTACGGGTTAAATAGGTACCACGGGGACGAAGTATGTCACGAGCGAAGCCGCGGGGGATAGTTAGTAATTAGTTAGTTCATTAATGAAAAAAGCATTAAAATTCGTTGCTAGTCTGAGCGAAGTAAGGCAGCATATGTGTGAGATAAGCGGTCGCGAGACGAGAGGTGGATATCCACGCGCCACCGAATGCGTCCCAGACTTGCTATTGTAAACGATTTTTCAATCGTTACAAGTAATCGAACAAGAGCAAAAGATTATCACAATTGGTTCATTTGTATTTGGAGAATATGTAATTAAATTACACTAAACTCATGCCTATATCCCCGAAGGGGTAGGCAGAGGTGCTAGCACCCACATTTCGCTAGTTAATGTTTAGGTCCCAATGTAATAGGTGGCGAGCCTATTGCCATTAACCGAGCACTTATAAACCTGCGATAAATACACACATAACTTCGAAAAGCATCGAAAAGTCATTGGTGTGTGCCATGGTGAACCTGGGATCGAATCTGAGACCTCGTCTCAACAGTCCATTACCCAGACCACTAGGCTACCGCGGTTATTCAACAGAATTGACATCATTGAAAACGATTTTTTTTAATTTCTTGTCTGTTTGTTTGTCGCTATGGAAGCAAAAACTACTGAACGGATTTCTTAGTTTCATAGGTCTTGGTCAGACTTAGAATCTTACGGTTGATTAGAACCGGAGATAACCAAAAAATCGCGAAAACCGAAGTCCATGCGTGTACTCTTACTAAACAACAATACATGACTCAGTTGAGGTCACAAACTGTTTACGGCAGTTTTTTGAACCAAATGACAAATAATAATAAGGATAAATTGTAAAAAAACAATAAAATAAAGTAAGTAGGGTAGCCAGAACTCACTGTACCCCTCCACCCCCACCCCTTCCTAGACTCCCCACCCCATCCTAGCCCTTTTTTGTGGCAGCGCATTTATGAAACCTTTAGTGTTGCAATCGTCCATAGGCCACGGTGACCGCTTCCCATCAGGTGGGCCGTGTGCTTGTCTGACCTACGTAGTATAAAAAAATAATAACATTTTCAAGTGATACTAGAGTGAAATCATCACCCTCTGAGTCTTTTCCGGAAAAACCTTTCATCAGGTGGGCCGTGTGCTTGTATCCCACTTAAGTGGTATAAAAAAAACATTTTCTAGTGATACTAGAGTGAAATCATCACCCTCTGAGCCTTTTCCTGAAAAACCTTTCATCAGGTGGGCCGTAAGCTTGTCTGCCACCTAAGTAGTATAAAAAAAATGTTTCAGTATATACTTAGCCGACTTAAAAAAGAAGGTAGGTAAGTCAGTTTTATTTATTATTGTTAGTGTTTCTATTACCGCGGTAGCCTAGTGGTCTGGGTAATGGACTGCTGAGACGAGGTCTCGGGTTCGATCCCAGGTTCACCATGGCACACACCAATGACTTTTCAATGCTTTTCAAAGTTATGTGTGTATTTATCGCAGGTTTATAAGTGCCCGTTTAATGGTAATAGGCTCGCCACCTATTACATTGGGACCTAAACATAAACTGGCGAAATGTGGGTGCTAGCAGCTCTGCCTACCCCTTCGGGGATAGGTGTGAGTTTATGTTATGTATGTGTTTCTATTCTGGTAGATGAAGCTCGAGAAGTAGGCAAAGACAGAAGCTGTTGGCGGCGCGGCGGTATGTTCAGTTGTCTCTGCTAACTCTGAAGGGAAAAAGCGTGAGTATACGTATGAATGTATGTTTCTGTCGTAAGATTCGGTTCTTTTATAGGTCTGTTTACCGTTAAGTATAATTTTTATATATATTTCCCCATACTAACCTTGACATATTGCTATTATCTTGCGCGTACGTCTCAGATAAATTTGCGACGTATCTAACTGTATAGCATTGTGATTGTAAAACAGTTATTTTTAGGTCTTTAGAAATTTGGTCATTTTGAGAATTAGCCGTATAGTAAATAAATAAATAAATAAATAAAATAAAATAACAATCATTTATTTCAAGCAGTGCCCATAAAATGTTAGTAACATAAAAGTGCTTAAGAACTATGTAAGTAATTAAGTAGTAATTAGTAAGAAAGTAAGTAGGAATTAGTTAGTAGTAGTAGTTAATTGGCCATTTTGGGAATTACGATTTCAGCGAATTGGCCATTGTGGGTATTAGAATTTTAGAGAAATTTTATTAACCTAATTATATTTATTATAATTAGGCCTAAGAAAAGATGGATGGAATGCGTGAAAGACGATATGGAAAGGAAGGGAGTGACTGAGGAGATGACATCGGACAGGAATGTATGGCGGAGAATGACATGTTGCGCCGACCCCAAATAATTGGGACAAGGGCAGGAAGATGATGATGATAACCATTTTAAGAATTAAGGCTTATAAAGAACTGGACTATTTTCAGAATTGGGCGTCAGAGAATTGGTAATTTTGAGAAGTAGGCTTTAGAGAATTGGTAATTTTGAAAATTGGCCATCTTGGGCATTAACCGTTTAGTGAATTGGCCATTTTAGGAATTGGACCTTTAGAGAATTGGCTATTTAGAGAATTGACCAAATCAGTCAGCTTCGATAAGTAAACATTACCAAAAAAGTAGGTACCTACAAGTGATTTAATTCAATAACTAAGACTAAATGTGATTAATGTTTAAAATTTAAAAGTAAACAAGTCGCTATCTACTTACTCCATTTTTAATTATTTATTTCCTACAAATCACCCTCTTACGTCAGTAACTAATTAATTGTTTGAACTTTAATTAAAATTGATTGATTTAAAACAATGCGTACTGAGGTTTGGAGTTACAATTAGGTATATAATTGCAGGTTCGAACCTCTCCTGATGCCTCTCTGACCTGACTCTGACCGCTTCCCATTAGGTGGGCCGTGATCTTTTCTGTCACCTAAGAGGTATTAAAAAGCCACTGCTCTTATTAGAAGGAGGTAGGACACGAGGGTATCTCCCGTCTGAAATGAGCTGTCCTACTGGGGTAGTACCTCCGCCGTACAGAAGACCGCGGCCATAATAACCATCGTATTGTGTTCCTGCCAGTAAGTAGGGTAGCCAGAGCTCACTGTACCCCTCCGCCCACCAATCCTTTCTAGCCTTCCCCCCTTCTCTTCAGGGTAGGCAGCGCGTGTGTGACACCTTTAGTGTCGCACACGTCCATAGGCCATGGCGACCGCTTTCCATCAGGTGAGCCGTGTGCTTGTCTCCCACTTAAGTGGTATAAAAAAATAACATTTACGAGTGATACTAGAGTGAAAAACTAAGAGGTATAAAAAACAACACCTCACAAAGGTCTCCAATGGACCTAGGCCTATGTATAGCCTCGGAATCTTTGTGTGTGTATATTACGATGGTATATAAGTTTATAAAATTTATATAAACCGAAGCACTCGTAGCTGAATGGATAAGGATGCGGCCTCTACACTCAGAGGTATCGAGTTCGAATCCGGCCGGAAAGTACCAATGTGAATTTCCTTTTGTGGAATTTATATGTGCTAATCACATAATTTACCATCTGCTGATGGTGAAGAAAATACATCGTGAGAAATTCTAAGTAAATGTCCGATCCACCAACCCGCATTAGGCCAGCGTGTGTGGATTAAGGTCTTAACCCTCTCAGCTCTCTCGTTAGAGAAGAGGAGAGCCGTGCCCAGCCGTGTAATGGTTTACTATTTTAAACCGAAGGAAGGGTTTGTTAGTAACATAACTACATTTTACAAGCTTTTATTTAGTTTCACCTGTCCCGTTGTCTACAACATTGTCTGTAATCAAATCTTGCAAGCTATTTTGCGACCACTTCTAGTTATCCGATTGAGCTGAAATTTGGCATACTTATTAAATGTAAGTCCCAAGTATTGTTTTTAAAAACGTTTTTTTTAACACCAGCTTATTTAGAATCAAAACATCAATAAGTACGACCTTAAACTACGCCGACATACGTAACCATAACCGATAAAGTAATGTAATAAAATAATAATTAACAATATTTACGTGATATTAATAATACAAAAATATTTGACAGGTTTTCTTATCTTACAAATATATCAATAACTTAATTATTATTAAATAGACTAATCGTGTCCCCCGGCTATGATCTTTAAAATATTAATATTTTGATATGTATCGTTAACGGAACAGTTATTGACATTAATAAATAATATTTCTAGAAGATTAGTCTGGGTTATGACGCGGAAGGACATGACTTTAGGGTGCTTTGTTCGTCAATATCATCCTCCGAGCCTGAGGCCTGAGCTCCTTGAGGTGGGCTTTTCAGTCTATCTACGAAGTGGCGTACTTCGATATGTTCCGTGAAGTGACTGCCATCTGACCTCCACAACGCACTGGCGATATCGAAGTTCTGTAACTTTTTAGGGTAGGTACCAACTACCCCTAACGACTACTTTTTTTATGTCGGTCATGTCAACATGACTTCACCTCACCTGATGGTAAGCTAAAGGCAGTCTCTGGAATGGGAGACACCATTGCAAACACCGATAGTGCCACAATGGTTGCACTCAGCTTGATACTACCAAAGACCATGTGGTCTTTGATAGTACTCAGGTGGCAGACAAGCACACAGCCCACCTGATGGGAAGTAGTCACCGTGGCCTATGGCGTGGGTACAACATCAGGGGCGTCACACTCGCGCTGCCGACCCTGGAGGGAGGAGGGTTGGGAGGTTTGGGGGAGGGTTGGAGATGGGGATTGCGGGATGAGGGGTGATTGTGAGCTATGGCTACCCTACTTACCGCCGGGAACACAACACAATGGTTATTATGGAGGCGGTGTTCTGTAGGGCGGCGGTACTACCCCAGTCGGACTGTTCAGTTCGGACAGTAGATACCACTTAGGTACCATAGATTAGCATAGACGTTCGTATGGAAATAGGGACCAACATTTTAACGTGCTCTCCGATCTCCTGCACAAAAGGGTTTTTTTCTAATAACCAATAGCCACAGCAGTAGCTGCTGTCTTTTAAAAAATAATTTGTATTGCATCGGACAGGAATGTATGGAGGAGAATGACATGTTGCGCCGACCACAAATAATTGGGTAAGGGCAGGTAGATGATAGTGATGAATCGTTCCGACAAAAACCGCACGCCGTCTCGGGTCTCGGGTCTTAATTACCGGGGTGTAAGGTTACACAATATCTCTCGCACCCCAGCTGACCCCGGGCCATGTTCGGTTTTAAGATGGCCCCCTCGACCCCCGAAAGGCCCGAAAGGAAGGAATATTTTTAGTACCTACCCAAAATTTTTGAAACATTAATATTGTGTTTCACGACATCTCTCGATGAGTATTAAAACTACATCACCATCAACATTACTGCGAAATACAAATGTATTTATTTCAGTTTTAATTTGTATAGATGGCGCTAATGTAAAATTATAGCCAGAGTTCACTGGAGGGATTTTGTCTTGCAGTAGGAAGACCAATGTCTCCTGTGTTGTCAGCACAGAAAATTAACTCAACCACCCCCTAACCGACTCACCTTTCACCCGCCACCCCCTCCTCTCTCAGGTGGGCCATGTGCTTGTCTGCCACCTAAGTTGTATAAAAAAACATACTCACACACTTTCACATGTATAATATTAGTAAAATTTATTGATTCATTTGAAGACCTCCAGCGGTAGAGCGTTCGACTGCTACGTCGGAGGTCGTGGGTTCAATTCCCGCTCTGTGCAAATATTTGCATGCAGGCTGGAATATGCCTATTTGCATGATCTGGGAGTTTCCGTGCCTCGGAGAGCACGTATAGTGGAGTGCACAATCGCCATATCATTAAACTGTCCACTATAGTATCCGTAACCAGTCCCTCGTTACGAATACTATACGCTTACTATTCGAATGTTATTTCATGCTCGCCTTGCAGTGACTTCTAAGACTGAACTACTGGCATTTAATGGTCTTTAAGCAATAGTACATTATCTTTACGAAATTAAAATACACCTATTTGAAATCGGTATTAAAAAGCACTCATCTTTGTAGTAAATTGAAGATGTTATCAAAAATAATTGTAATGTACAAGGTAATATGACCATACATCTCGCTTTAAGAAAGACAGTCCCATTTTTCATCCGTTTGACCAAAATCTCACCTGTTGTTAAATGATGATGTGATCAACGGTGGAGCACGTTTGTCTAGAGGTAACCTGTTCACTCTAGACTTAAAGACTCCCAGGTTATAGCTTTCCGGCAACACAGACTCAGGTAGGGCATTACACTCTTTAGCAGTACGCATGATGAACGTACTGCCAAAACGTTTTGTACGTATGGCATATCTATCATATACCGGTGGCACGTCGCCGGCCGTATACTTCTGGTCGTTCGATGATAAGAGTCCCATTTTTAGAAAGGACAGTCCCATTTTTAAGATGGTAGTACTATAAGGCAGACCACCATCACATACATTGTCGACTAATAGTCAACTCGAGCGCCTACATCCGAGTGGTCTTCTAATCACGTTCACATAAGCTTTTGCAAACTTATTTCAGGGTTAAAAAGTAGCCTATATATTATTCCAGACTATAATCTATCTTTGTGCCAAATTACCGCCAGGTCCGTTCATCCGTTTGAGCGTGATTAAGTAACCAACATTCATACAAGAAATCTTTTTGTAACACTTTTCAGTTGTCCCATGAAGCGTCGATAGTATAATGATTTAAGAATCAGCCTTAAGATCGATAGGTCCCGGATTCAAATCCTGGCCAATAAACTATAATCGTGAACCTTATCTTAACGCAAGTAATTCAGCATACCTCGAGGAGTTACAACTAAATTAAACTAAAAAATTTGGTTATTCTTTTTTTTTCATAAGGCAATATAAAATAAAAGAGAATTCCCCGTATTGTAGCAATAAATGGTCACATTAGTCGAAATACACACAACTAATGATCTTATTCTAAAGAAAAAAAAAAATTATATCTATGGCCCAAATTGTCTGAATTTGTTGACTGGGCCAAGGGCAACAGTGAGTGGTCGTTTGGGTAACACATAATGACGGTAATGGCCTAATGATAATCATTACATCGTGTTCAAAAGTAACAAAAAATATTTAAAAAAAATTCGTGCGGACATCTCCACGGATAGGTAACCGCAGCATATTTAAAAAAAAAAACAGAAATATTTCAAACCATTTTTTAGAATTTTCTGTTGTCTAGTGGTTATTTTAAAAATAATAATTTACATCATAACATATCATAAACTCAGGCCTATATCCCCGAAGGGGTAGGCAGAGATGCTAGCACCCACATTTCGCCTATTTATGTTTAGGTCCCAATGTAATAGGTGGTGAGCCCATTGCCATTAACTGGGCACTTATAAACCTGCGATAAATACATAACTTCAAAAAGCATCGAAAAGTCATTGGTGTGTGCCATATTTTTTTTTATACTACTTAAGCGGTAGACAAGCATACGGCCCACCGATGGGAAGCGGAATTATTTTTAAAGACAACAGCACGGACTAAGTATTTGGTCTACCCACTTATGAGAATGATATAAAATTATTTATAGTCCGTTAAATATAGCATGATCTCTGTGACATATGTCAAACTGTGATTCCTTGGGTTGGAAAGTGACGATAGTAATTATCGATGTTACGGACTATTGTCGATGCTAATGTAACATAATTATTTGGGCATAATTTAATTAAAAGCGTTACTAAATGAAACAAATACTTTAATGTGAAATCTAGTAACAAGCCCTTGAGCCAAACGCGGCGTGTCTTCTGCCAGGACGTTGATGGATGGAGTGTTGAATGCTATTTACTCACTTTTATTTTGGATCAAGTGTATTCACATATAAATATTATAATAGTATTAAAATACCTATACAAAGTATACAATTAGTTTATATGATGAATTAAATTTTATTCCAAATATGGATAGTTTATAGTATGGGGTCACGATGATTTATCGCCCATCACTAATTAGGTCGGCATGCCCATAAAGTATGACATTGACAGCTACTGTGAGCACTGTTGAAAAATTCAAGACTTCATAGGCATAATTTTACTGACAGCTGTCACAGAGATCATGCTACATTTAACGGAGTATAATTATTATTATGATAAAACATATCATTGGTCTATGGTTAAAGGTACCTGATTTCTTAAATAACTCGTCCTAAATAAAACTACTTTCTCACAGCTGCTAAACGAGAAAGTTTGCTCGTTTTATACTAGAGAGGTCGAATTTAATTTTGCATGTTTGTTTTTATTAATACGAGTAGGTATTAACTTAACATAAATATTTAATCATTGGCAGCCACTTCCATGAGCATAGACCCTTTTTTTCGTTGGGAAATAATACCCGTGGATACCACCACCCCCGTCGGCCATCGGGGGTAGTTATGTAAGTAAGTAAGTAATCATTTATTACTCGAAATACGGTAAGTTACAATGGTGTTACAAGGTCCGACATGTTTCGCAGATTCTCTGCATGCATTAAAAATGTTACATACCTAATATATCGACACCAGAAGTATCAATTAACGTAAGGGACAAAACACGACTTTTCAGGAGAGCCAAAAAACCATTTTTTTTTTACAAATTTGTCTGTAACTTTTTGTCATTTACCTTGATCTCAAAGGTGTCTAAGGCAAAGTTTCTTAGAATTTTCTCTTCTTTATAACTATAAACAAAAGATTTATGTAAACTTACGCGTTTAGAAAATAAAAAAAATTGCTTAGTTAGCTTTACGGCACTGAATTTTTCATTGTTAACTATTCCATATTAAATTAAGCACCAAGTTTAATAGGAAACTACAACACAAATCTACTGTAAAGGACACAAACAATCATGACTTGGATAAAATAATATGTATGATAAACTATTAGGAACAAGTATCAATTGTAATTTTGGACCTTATGTCCTTAATATTGAGTCCATACTTATACTAACTTTACCTTCTGATTTATTTCGGCGATTTTGAAGAAAATTTTGGCTTGTGGAATTATTAAGTCATAATTGACTAAGACTTCTCTTAAAAAATTACCTGAGTCTGAGGAAGGGACTAATGAATGTGACGGGAACACTGGTTTTATTTTTAAAGTGAGGTACTTATGCATGATGTCTCCGAGTTTGGGGAAAATCCGTAGACCTATGTGGGACTCTCCCTAAAGGGCATACCCACTAAAACTCACCATGCCCACCTCGTCGCTTTAGTCAGATCGCAAGTTAGACAATAGTATGCTCACTGCAATCTGGCCAGCGTTTTTTCCCTCCCTCCCCCCGTACCGTCTCTGTGCCATTCTGGCGAACACCTGCGGGATGGCACGTCGCGAGGCCATTTAGTTGGTTGGCGGACCCCACGTCCTCCATCCATGGCCATGCGTACTCTGTACGCCGCCACCCTACCACTCTGGACTTGCGAGGAGGGAGTGTCAAACCACTACGTTCCCTCTCTCTCCGCCAGTTCAGCCTCGGATACAGAAGGGACTACGTCCACCACGGTTGGCTCCTGGGTGCGAGACGACATGATCGGAGGGATCCATTCGTCTCGCGTTCAGCCCACCGTTCCACGATGGCCAGCTCGATAGCCAGCTCCCAATTGTTGACTTTGAATCCCTGTTGAGGAGCACCACGCCAGTGGATACGGCCCACTCTTCCAGCATTGCTCCTCTATGATTGGTGTTCGGTGATCCTCACGCACACGAGTATGCGTTGAAGTCTCCGGTAATCACTACGTGAGTGGGGCGCACCCCTGCCACCTTACCATCGACTTCCCTGAGCTGTTGCTCGAAGTCGGCGAGGTACCTGCTGGGAGGGCAGTACACCCCGATGACTGCGATGGCACCTAACGTGACTACCACACATCCCCGGCCTCTCAACACTTTGTTGAAGGCAGCGGAGCCGGGGACGTGCGGTTGCGTAATAATCGCAACTAGGTCGTCCCAGTCACACACCCAGTCGTCGCGGGGGCGAACGTAGTACTAGAACGTAGTCCGCTGCCTACAGCTCGGAGATCACCGTAACCGATGCCTGCCACAGCGCCATGCACTAGGTGCATCAGGTTATCCTGAGCGGCAATGCAATGGTTGATATTCGCCTGTAGGAAGGTGATACTGGCCATATTTATGACTGGGTCATATCCATCGCCTCCTCGGACTGTGTGGGAGCGGCCGGCTGCGAGGGCACCGCGGGACCACCCTTCGCCACCTTCTGCTACGCAATCTTTGCTGCCCAGCCGGTGATCAGACACCTTGCCCGAAGCCGCACAGAGCGGAAATTTGGGTTTGGCCACGCACGAGGATGCCTTATGACCAGGCTGACCGCATTTGAAGCAGAGTGCACTGCGGTCGATGCCCAAAGTGCACTTCACCCCGATGTGACCCAGTCGTCGACAGCGGAAGCACCACTGCTGCCTGGGCTCCGGGAGTGTTAGTCGGACCACTGACTGCCCTACGAGGATGCGGCGACCATCGGTCACCCTTTAGGCCGCGGTGGTAGGGCATTTCGCCCAAACTTCAGAAACACGTTACTTGAAAAGTGGTGTTGTCTATTAAGGTAAGGGACAAATTATAGCGAAGTTTTTGTGTCGAAGAATAATTTGTGCAACGTAAAGGACATGTTGTGAAAACTGAACTAAACTGCAGTTAACGTAAGGGATTGAATTGTATATGTACGTCCATTAAATCATTTTTTTATTAAAAAATCAGTTTAGACCCTCATAAACGTATACTGTAAAGGACATTTTTTTAACGATAGAGAAATTTTAAATATACCAAACGATAGAGCGCGAAATTCTGAATCGAATGGTATATATAACTCATTTTGGTCAAAATGTCCCTTACGTTAATTGATACTTCTGGTGTCGATATATTTGATTGATTTTAATAAGATTAAATTTAGAATAAAAATAAAATGTCAGATCCGAACCGACTAAATAACGATTTATTGAATAAACGATTCTAATGAACGATTTACTTTTTTTTAATTATGTCTGCTTGTCTGTTTGTTCGTAATGGACACAAAAATGACTGAACGGATTTTGTTTTTTTGTTCTATCGTCGTGGTCAAACTTTATTTTATCTACCGTTTGTAATATATTTTGATTGTTAAGTAATAATAGCAACCCATTTATGTCCCACTGCTGGGCACGGGTGAGAGAGCTGAGAGGGTTTAGACCTTAATCCACACACGCTGGCCTAATGCGGGTTGGTGGATCGCACATGCCCTTAGAGTTTCTTCTAGGACATGTGGGTTTCCTCACGATGTTTTCCTTCACCGTCAGCAGATGGTAAATCGTGTGATTAGCACATTATAAATTCCACAAAGTGAAATTCACATTCGTGCTGTCCGGCCGGATTCGAACTCGATACCTCTGAGTAGAGGCCGCGTCCTTATCCATTCAGCTGCCATCGCTTTTAAGTAAAACCGTTGTTAAGTAAAACCGGAGATAGTGTAACCGCGGTAGCCTAGTGGGTGTAACCGCGGTAGCCTAGTGGGTGTAACCGCGGTAGCCTAGTGGTTTGGGTAATGGACTGTTGAGACGAGGTCTCGGGTTCGATCCCAGGTTCACTATGGCACACACCAATGACTTTTCGATGCTTTTCGAAGTTATGTGTGTATTTATCGCAGGTTTATTAGTGCCTCGGAGAGCACGTTAAGCCGTCGGTCCCGGTTGCCATACAAACATCTATGGCAGTCGTTACGGGTAGTTGGAGCCCTCAAAAGTCCAACCAGTCTAACTTGGAACTTCGATATCGCCATTGGTTGTGGAGGGCAGATGGCAGTCGCTCCACGTAAAATATCCAAGTTCAGCCGCATCACAGTTAGACTGGAAAGCCGATCCCAACTGAGTTGGGAAAAGGTTCAGAGAATGAAGTAAAACCGGAGATAATGTAATGTATGATAAGATAATCAGAAACGAAAACCGACCTCCATGCGGGCGGAGCCGCGGGCATCAGCTAGTAATAATACCTAATAGGTATAATTTTATTTTAAAAACAATCTGTTATGATATTACGATATTTCCTCTGTGTTTTCATTTTATAAATTTAATTCGAAGTTTTAAATGTTTATTTAAAATTTTTAAGAAATTATGTAATGAAGAATGGATAATAAGTAATTAATTTATTATTCTATAGAAAAGAAAAGAGTTTTAATACTAAGGTCAAATAGTTTAGTCCAACATTATACAAATAGTTACGTTTAATTCTAAGGCTCAATGTACACTGCCGTGAAATGGAATGGAATGGGAGTGTCAAATTCGCAAATGACGCTGAAATTCTTGGGAATACCCGTGATAGTGCGCCTTGATAATTTTCTGCACTTAACCCTTTAGAGCCATTTCCTATGGATACCCCATAATAATAGCATAGTTAGATGAATTTCAGTGTGAACTTTTTTTAGCTCGTGTTTAGTTTGTATGTTAATAGGTGTCTTTCTTCATAAGGCCCGCGACTTTTTTGTACAGTTCCCATCAATATGACTTCACCTCGTCTGATGGAAAGTTGAAGGTAAATCTCAAGCAAGGGTCATCATTTGACGGCCGCCTAAAGGACCCAGGACTGTAGGAAGAAGTAAACACGTGCTCTGGTAAAGAATTCCAAGTCTTTATGGCGCGGCATGGTACATACGTGCACAACAAACATAACAATTACAGTCGAATTAAGAACCTCCTCTATTTTGAAGTCGATTAAAAATGCTAGATCCCAGGTTCACCATGGCACACACCAATGACTTTTCAATGCTTTTCGAAGTTATGTGTGTATTTATCGCAGGTTTACCTATAAGTGCCCGGTTAATGGCAATAGGCTCGCCACCTATTACATTGGGACCTAAACATAAACTGGCGAAATGTGGGTGCTAGCACCTCTGCCTACCCCTTCGGGGATACAGGCGTGAGTTTATGTTATGTTAAAAATGCACTTCCATTCCATTCCACGACAGTGTATATTGTGCCTAACTCTTCAGTTGGTCAAGGTTTATACAAGTCATGCGTTAAGTTGTTACATGACATATACACTACGTTTTGTTATTCGCTAATTATTTCGAGCATGGCTCGTCTGTCTGTTTGTTTAGTGTGCTCTCCGAGGCACGAAGGTCTTCACATCCGTTTGCTTAATCTAAAATACTATGTCGAGTTAGTATACTTATTTTTATACGTTTTCTGCGAAACCCAGCTTGGTATTGGCGTAATTCTATTTCTTGTACTTCTCTGGGTAAAATAATAAAAAAAAAAACCTTTCACAACAACTAACTTAACACAATCTAGATGGATTGGTTCCTCTTTTTTTATCGTGCGGCAATCTTCACCCCTGTCAGCCATCGGTTCTAAATTACCAGGGTATAAAGTTACCCAAAAGGCATTTCAATGACCCGGTCAACTACCGTACGGTATGGCACATAATCATACCACACAAATTAACACATTATTCTTATTTGTTAAAAATCTTCAAAGTACTTGCAAGGAAATCAATTTAATACGCCATTTTTCAAGTATAACTCGAAAATAATACGAGTAGGTTTCCGAAACCCGACATTTTTTAGCGGGAGTCAAACCTACTCCTAACGTAACAGTCGAATACGTATAAATATTTATCGTAAATAAATATTTAAAATATCAAAAAATCGGAATTTATTTTACAGGAATTAGAAAAAAAGGTAGTTTTCTGATGCCTACAACATTATACCTACATATTATCATAACAAACTCACGCCTATATTCCCGAAGGGGTAGGCAAAGGTGCTAGGACTCACATTTCGCCAGTTATAGTATACAAATCAATCTAATTAATTGTTAGTAAAGTATTGGTTAGGCTCGCACTTGGCCTTATATCAGAACGTAATTTATTTTAAACCTTGAGGCCGTGGCACTCATGCAATGCAAAAAAAAAACCTTCAGTGATAGAGTCTACAAAAAAAGTAAATGTAAAATGTAATCAATCTGTGGTCTAAAAAAACAAAAACGCATGTCAGTCTGTATGACCTCTACAGTCACTCACTTATAACCATGCTGGGGAGGTTTCGACCTCTCGTTTTTTTATGGTAGAGTAATTACACAAGTGATTTCCCTGCCCGAGTCTGTGTTTCCAGAAAGCTATAACCTGGGAATATTCAAGTCACGAGTGAATAGGATCCTTCTAGGCAAGCTTGATTTATCGTAGACCACATCATCACTTACCATCAGGTGAGATAGTGGTCAAACGTAAGCCTATCCTGAATAAAAAAAACAAGAGTTTTTTTCAACTGCAATGAGTTTTCAAGGAGGTAGGACACGACGGTATCTCCCGTCCGAAATGAGCTGTCCGACTGGGGTAGTACTATTACCTCCGCCCTACAGAACACCGCGGCCATAATAACCATCGTGTTATGTTCCCGCCGGCCGGTAAGTAGGGTAGCCAGAGCTCACTGTACCCCTCCCACCTCTTCCTAGCCTCCCGCCCCTGCTAGCCTAGCAGCGCGTGTGTGACACCCTTAGTGTTGCACACGTTCATAGGCCACGGTGACCGCTTCCCGTCAGGTGGGCCGTGTGCTTGTCTGCCACCTAAGTAGTATAAAAAAAAAAAAAAAAAAAACAGTCGAACATTACCTACCGCCATGCCACAGGCTATATCAAATGCACGCAGATAGCAAAATGCATTAAATCTTATCTTAATATACCTATATAAATCTCGTCTCACAATGTTTGTCCTCAATGGACTCCTAAACCACTTAACCGATTATAATAAAATTCGCACACCATGTGCAGTTCGATCTAACTTGAGAGATAGGATAGTTTTTGAAACGGATTTTGACATCCACGCGGGCGGAGCCGCGGGCAACAGCTAGTCAACTATAAATATAATATTTTCTTTTGCTAATTAAAAACTGTTTGCAGTGTCACTTGCGAATTGCATTTTAATTACGAATTAAATGCAAATAAGATAGCCATGACATAGAAACTGCAATTATAATATAAACAATATCTTTACTTACCGTTGTTTATTGAGAACTATGTTTCTTCGCTTGCCTTGTTTATACCACCTGTGGCAGACAAGCACACGGCCCACCTGATCCAGAACTTTGATATCTTCAATGGGTTATGTGGACGTCAGATGGCAGTCGTTTTAAAAGTAAAGAAGTTTGTCCGTTTATTGTTTACAAGATAGAAGATAATAAAAAATATAACTTACAAAAATAAAATTTTATAATTTAATATATTAATATTAACAATAACATAAGTTAATAATAAATATCAAGTTATAACAGTGAAATAAATAGGCAATCGGAGGCAGTAAACATCAATATGAAATTTTTATATAATTTTGATATTATTTTTAATGATATTCTAGAAGACCCTTAAGTTGTACCGGTGGCGCTAGATGGCGCTGACGCGGGACCTGAAACCCTTGCCTTGAAAAACCAAGACACGAGGAAGATAGTCCCACCAGGTATTAAGTAAGAAGACATAGCAACACAGTAGAGGGAACGCCATAAAATTCAATTAGCTGCAAAGACAATGCGACAATCCTTCGTATAAAAAGATTCATCGAATATGGCTGCATTGGAAAGGACCTCCGTATTTGTATAGTCAAAGCTAATAGTGTTACAATATCAAAGAAATTTTCTACTACTTTAATATTTGCTAAATTATAAACTCAAATATCAGTAGCAGTATTTGAATCTTAAAGTTCTCCATAAAGTAATAATTTTAGTCTTAAATCTTAAATAGTATTTATAAGTTTCTTAATCATATCAACTGATTCATTCTGTCCAATAGTCCCAATATATTCAGTCGCTTTTTTAGCGTGCTCATCACATAGCGTCTTAGTCTTATCAATAGCATCAGTTTTTAATATATTGAATTTCAAATCTTCATAATCAACATCTTTCACATCATTCTTTGCCTGATCTATTATTTTATACAATTCAGGATTACTATCTAAAGCGAAAAGTACAGGAGCACTTGCTAGACAAAATTGTTCTTTATTATTAGATGTTAGTTGTTGTATTTCTGTAGCAGCTTGCCATGCTAGGCCTACATGGCAACCGAATTGATAAGCCTTGTTCTGCGTCTCACGATTTTGTCTATCAAGTACCATGGCTGATTGGCAGCCTCGACCTAGAAGACTTACGCCACTATAAACGGTTCTAGCAGTCCATTCTTTTCTAGGTTTTCCTAGAAGATCATCGACAGCCATCGAATTTGTATCAAATGTTATTTCGTAATCTTTACCAGTAGTTTTAGGTTTTCCTGGCAAAGGCATATTCTGTTCGTCTCGTTCACCGAAAAATTCTCCTTCAGACAAATCTTTTAGTGCAGTTGAAATTATGTAAGATACGTCTGAATTTCTAAGGTTTGCAAGCATACCGTTTGCTGTAACTAGAAGATAGTCACCTAGTAAAATTGCAATTTTATTACCAAATATAGCTGATTCTGTGTCCTTAGATCTCTTAGCGAAAGGTACATTGACAATACCTTTGTGAATCAAATGACCAGTTCTCATCATTTCCGTAAGTTCTGCGAGTACTCTGGTATCCTCCTCGATTTTTTTCATCTGGGGAGTGCAGTTAGAAGTTTTGACTGACTTCGAGAGGAGAAGGATGATGAGGCCCCAGGGTTGAAGGTTCTTAGAGTCACCGTAGAGGACATTCTTGGCTGTTTGCATCACCAAATGATTGCTGCCAACCTGTAAAGATAAAAACATCTATTACTTTATTTTTTGTGTATCTTTTAGACTAGATTTCATTAGTGAAAATCCGTTTTATTAAACTGAATTTTCGTGTCATCAAATTCGTACAGTAAAATGTGCTAACGCAGTTTAATTAGAATAAAAGTATACGAGTTTATATTCACCAGTGGAATCCAGGTTCACATAGAAAGTGGTACTGGTTCCATAGCTGTACTTTTAGCGGGACTTAGAAACGGCAAGCAAACGTAGAGAGTTCCCTGAACGCGAAACGTGTGAATTCTAAACTTAAGAAAACTCATTTTATTGAAATTTCAAAACTAATCGAAATTAAATCAAAATATGAGTGATTTTGAAGGTTTGATAACCGTATGAAACCGTAGGCAGATTTGTTTTCATACATGCTCGTTCATACATTCGATGTTTCTAAATCACGCGTTTCTAAAACGTAATTTTACTGAATCAAGCCGCTGTATTGATCTGGTATCAAATGCAATAATATATCTGCGAATGTTATAACGATATAATGTCTTTTAGCTGCGCTTACTGAATATAAGTGGCTATGTGTGAAAAAAAAATAATTTTAATTAAGTAATATTATGAAAATAATACATTATTATATTGTGATGAAAGATTATTTTTTTCGCAAAAATGTCCTTGTCAAACCGAATGTTTAAGAAATATGTAACGGTAGACAACAATAGGCTGGCATTCTGTTTTTTTATATTGGACATGATAACATGACTTCACCTCGCCTGATGGTAAACTAAAGGTATAGTATCAGGACCGTGGGTGATCACTACATGCATCGATAGTGCAATGGTAGCCCTCAGCTTGACGGCCTCATCAAATGCTTTTTCACGCGCCGCTTAAAGGACCCGGGACTGTAGAAGGAAGGAACCTCGAATAAGCATGATCAAACAGCTGATAAAATGTGGTGTAGAACCCACATACCATCGGCTAGATAAGCTTTTGAATACATGGCTTTTATAGGAGCGACTACCATTCGACTTTCCAACCCCGAGAGAAAAACCTGCGCTAGAGCCTTTTTTATCGGCGGTTATATGGTTCGAACCGACTAAAACCGCATGTCATTTCAGTTTTTGAGAAGCCGTTCTTAAGTTTATATAAGGCATTCCTCGCACTTCGATTGACCAGAATCAACTCAAGTTTCGAGAAGGCCCTCTCAAATTTTGGAATCACGGCGTTCCACATCTTGTTCCCGGAAAAAGGGGAAACCTTTGCCAGACCCTCGTGCCGTCGTCCGTCAATAAGGTCTAGGTATCTATGGTCTAAAGACAAACGTGATAATTATAAAATTCTGCACTTAGCATTTTTGTCTTTTATGCAATGAAAATGAGGTTCATATTTGAATGTAACAATATTTGTTTATATTCTAGACGTAGAGATACGTATCGATATAAAGATGGCATACCTCAAATGTTTTGGTAGAGCCCTATTCGTCTTTATTGACCATAAGCTAACAATTGTCATGTCTAAGTACAACATAATTATTGGGTATGTTTCTAAGCTTAACAATTCTAGCAATTTCATAAGTTTGTATACGCCTAGCACACCTATTCTTACAAACGGATGTTAATATATCTATAACTATAAATGAATTTTGATGTGTTCAATTGTGTATGTTTGCATATAAACAAAGCAGTTTAGGTTCATATGGATATAAATAATGACAGCCCCCTCCACCCCTTTTCCAGGGGCATGACGGAGACACCGTGGTTCCAACATCCAAGAGGGTCATCTTACAGCCGTAGCCCAGGGTCAGTTGGACTGCGAGCGAAATACTTTATACGACACATTATACCTTGGTGTCTGTAGACCCGAGACAGTGTGCGATTTTGGTCGGTCCAAGCCTGTATTCCGCATAGAAAAAAAAGGTGAGTATACCTAAGTACTTATACTCGTATTATAAGTTCTACAAAAATTACTAATACGGTTTTTCTTATGAATTAAGACATTATTCTTAAATACAATCTAATAAATAAAACAAATAGACCGGTGTTTGTATTAAGACTTATATGGAAGTGGTAAGTGGTCGCAAAGATAATAATTAACAATTTATTACTTACGCATCAACTACCATTTAAGAAGAGGATATAGTATCATATCTACTTGAATGAAAGGTTTTTAACTGCCTGTCATCCTGAATTTCGAAGTTCAAAATAGCGATGAACTGTAGCCCTGTAGTGCGAAAGTGCGCCACATCGATACTCATAATTTCGAATGTTTTCCACCGCGAAGCACGGTAGCGCGAAAGTATTTCATCATTTTGAAAAAAAAAACACCAGGATTCCAACTTTGGTTAGTTTAGAACTGTGACTACAACAACGCACGAGCCGAGCGAGCGAAGCGAGCGTGCCGCGGCAGCGGCCGACGAAGTGCCACATCCAAATTATACTTTCTACAGGGCTACAGTTCATCGCTATTTTGAACTTCTAAATTCAGTATGACAGTCTTTTTAACTGTTATACAAAATTAATATTATCAAATGATTAATTACAAAAAATCGTGGCAGTCCACCTGAAGCAAATACGAGTATACCTATAACAATACCTAAACCATTATACTATACCTAAATACCTATAACTATACCTAAAACAATGTTTTTTTTTTGGTAACTACACTCCCCCTGTATGTTTGACTAATTTTGTTTGTGTTAGTCATTTTGATCAATTTTGCAGAGGCGGATGTCCTCAATTCGATACGGATTTTTAAGAATGTAAACCGATTTCTCTAAGATTTCTTCGGTCATTTTGTGTAATATTTCTCGATTTTGTTTTTTTTTTATAATAAAATGCCAGCGTAATAATTGTTATCTCTGTGATATAGTCGTGTAAGGGCTAAATACCTAGAAGCTATTCAATCTAGACTCCATTTTGGTTAGGTACTTAATTAAAGGTAAACCATCTTGTAGCAACTTTTCGGCCAGGTTAAGCCGTCGGTCCCGGTTGCCATACAAACATCTATGGCAGTCGTTACGGGTAGTTGGAGCCCACAAAAGTCCAACCAGTCTAACTTGGAACTTCGATATCGCCATTGGTCATAATGATCATTGGTTGTGGAGGTCAGATGGCAGTCGCTCCACGAAAAATATCGAAGTTCAGCCGCATCACAGTTAGACTGGGAAGCCGACCCCAACAAAGTTGGGAAAAAGGTTCAGAGAATGATGAATCTTGTAACGACTTTTTATAAAAACAAATAGTAGGTACTTAAATAAACTAGGCTAATTAAGTGTCTAACTTGTGGTTCAATTTCGGTTTTTGTCTTCCAAATGAGTTTCTAAACTAAAAAATATTGATAACCTAAGTTTTTAAATAAAACAGATTAAATAGACACATCAAGATTATTTACGTTTAGTTAAGTACCTAACCGAATGGAATATAGACTTGAAAACAAACATTAATTGTGAGATCGAAACGAGATCGGAACTGAGTTTTGAATATATTTTATTACGAGAATTAAACCTCAGGAGTGTACGAATGAGAAGAAGGCTCAAGTGGGTCGTAGGAACAGGATCAATATAGGTGGCAGACGAGCACACGGCCTGCCTGATGGGAAGTGGTCACCGTGGCCTGGGGGGGGGGGGGGGGGGGGGAAGAGTGAGAAGTTGAGGAGTTGTACGTCTTTATGTATATTTTACGGGACACACTTCACGGAACTAAAATTTTACGAGTATCCATTTAGTTACGGCCAATTATTCAATACTCATCAAATTATAGTGCTGCTACTGTTGCGCTTGCGCTGAACTAATGGCGTAAAGGCTATAAAAATCACGATGTTTTTATCATCAACCGGTGTAAAGATGTGTTTGAAAAAGTATAACATTTTTCGAGACTTCGACATAAAAGTAAGGGATTGTAAATTTATATAAGTTAATAAAATTCTGTACTGTAGGTATGTTTATAATTAAATGCATATGAGTGCATATACAATTTTAATTTGTTTTATCAGTTTGTCTGTCTTTCTGTTTGAGTACTGTAATCTCTGGAACGGCTGGGTCGATTTTGACGCGACTTTAATCACTGTTAGATAGGAAAATTATAAGATAATACTCTACAAGTCGCGTGCATAGCAAAGTTTTACTTAATGAAATTCATTGAGGAAACCATATAAGGTCATCACACATTAATCACAGTTTCTATCGTTGGTAAATCCAAGCTTAGGGCGAATACCACTTTCACCGGTGAAAAACCGTTTAGAACAACTGGGTTTCACCACAATATTCCTTAACATGATTCATTGAGTGGAAAACAAGGACTTTATGTATATTTTTTTAATAAATTAGCCTATGCTCGCGGCTCTGCCAGCGAGGTTGTCGGTTTTTGCGTTTTTTGACTATAAAATTATACTTTTTGACTGATCACATCACAATCGGTTGAGCATATCCACCGATTGTGATCAAAGATGCGTAAGATTTTAAGTCTGACCAAGACCTTTCTAATATACAAAACCACATCAAAATCCGTTCGTAGTTTTTTGCTTCTATCGCGGACAAACCGACAAACAGATAAGTGACCAAAAATCAATAACCGACATTTCGTGGGCGGAGTCGCAGGTATCAACTAGTTACAAATAAAAACAATAAGTTACTCACCAATTTCCTCAAATACAGCGCCAAGTTCGCAAATTCATCGCTTAACAAACACCTCAGATTCATAAATGAAGTTGGATATCCGACCACTTTCTCCGCGTCTCTTATAATATTACTCCAATTTGTAAATGGCGGCCTTAATAATATTAAAATTTCGTCTTTTGTCAAACTAGCTACTGTAGACTCCAATCTTTTTTGGCAAAAGAAAGGGGACATTCGTCTGAACGCGCGGGAAGCCGCGAAACACGCCATGACAGTTGTTGTTTTTTTTTCAGGCACAGGTAACACGAGTATACGGATGCGCGGTTGTTTAAGCAATGGAGTTGTAGAATGATAGTAAGTGTGTGCTATGTAAGGAATCAAATCTCCCTACTTTTTTAAATAATAATTACCTATGGTATTTTGGTGGTTAATCATTATTTACAATGACTTGTAATCTCATAAACGAGAATTAATTAGATATTGCGCACTTTTTGTGAAGGAGACAGATTACAATATGACTTGTTACTGTTATTGAAATATCAAATGTAAGTATAATTTATTTAAAATAAGTTGAACATGTAATTTGAGTTGCATCTGTATGTGGAAATTCTTAATCCAACTGTGTAGTTGTACCTACTAAGAATTTCTCAATATCATTAAAAAAGTGGTAAGTATTATTATTTTAGACACCACACATTTTAAGTAGGTATATACCTAGGTAGAAATTAAAAATTTAATACTTCTTTTTCCAATTATTTACGATAGGTACCTATTTATTTCATCTAATTTAGATTTTAAAATAAATAGAATTCATTTGAAAGTGGTTTAAAATATTATGTTATTTACCATTAAACCAAATTATAACCTAGTTACGAATTCTTCTATAGCATTTGACGAGGCAATCGTAAGAAACTATTTACGTTTTCCTTAACTCCCCAATTTTAGGTAAAAGTATTAAAATGGCCACACCTATGTTCTTGACCGTGAAGTGGAAAGTAGCGTTGAACTAGTCTTGAAACCGTATTTATTTACCGTTCATCATGTTCCATTCAACCTATATTATACCTTAACGCACTGTAATAAGGGTCAAGTTAAATTATGTACCTGCTTAAGTCATGTTGCACATATAAAAACCAGATTAAGTTAGACCTGTGGCTTGGAAAGTCGGCCTACTATAGGGAGATCAAGATATAATTGGTAACTGCTCCATCGAATGCATTCTTTTTATTGTGGGCTGCTTGTGAATGAATTTCTCCTTATCCAGTTTACCTTTTAAGTTTAATAACTGGTTTGGAATTCCAAGTTTTTGAATTAGGAATCAACTTACTTTTTTTATTTGTGTCAAAGATGGATTAGATTTTTAATTTTTTTCTTGTTTTTTTTATAGATTTTAGTGGCTTTTATGACGTGGCGGTAACTGCTCCCCTTGGTAGTGGCGTAATGATATATAGCCTATAACCTTCTTCCATAAAGCCAGAGCTCACGGGAGGGATTCTGTGCTGTCAACACAGAAATTCTCTCGACCCTCCCCCAACTTCTACCGCATTCCCCCACTCCAGGGTTGGCAGTGCGACTGTGGCGCGCGGCCCCTAGTATTGCACACGTCCATAGGTCACGGTGAGTGCTTCCCATCAGGTGGGCCGTGTGCTTGTCTGCTACATAAGTTGTATAAAAAAAAGTGTCAAGGGTTTTACCTATAGATGCTACGGGGTATCGAAGTATGTCACGAGCCAAGCCGCGGGTATTTACTGTAGACCTATATTACACAATACAAATTAACCAAGACGTCATGCAGAAGGTGTGAAACTTAACAATAATGTACGTGTTAAATTACATTTGTAAACATATATTACACGCAATGTTCCGAATATATCATAAGCCCACTAACTATTAGGCGATAAGCAAACGGCGGGGCGGGGAGTCAAAATGACCGCGACGCACTCTTAATTGTGCGATTATAAGGTTGCATTTATTCGCAAAATAGCTCATGTCGCTTGTCAGACATACGTAGTGGCCCTCAGCTTGACGGCCTCATCAAATGCTTTTTCACGCCCCGCTTAAAGTACCCGGGACTGTAGGAGGAATGAAATACATGCGCTGGTAAAGAATTCCAAGTCTTTATGGTGCGACAAAGAAAAGAGATAAAAGTAAGGAATACCTAAGTAAATAGAAAGATTCGTATGTGGATTATATAAAACAGTTAGGACATACATAATTTTACTTTTGACATAGTCGACATTACATTATTTTGAAAGTAAAAATGTAATCAAGTGTTATACAAATTATCTACGGTAGGCCATTACGAACAACTGATCAGGGTTGCCAGTCTCAATAATAGAAAAATAAGACATCATATTCAGCTGAAAATGTTGACACACACTAGTTTTTTTAATTTTTTTATTCAGTATAGGCTTACGTTTGACCACTATCTCACCTGATGGTAGGTGACGATGTGGTCTACGATGAATCACGCTTGCCTAGAAGGATCCTATTCACTCGTGACTTGAATATTCCCAGGTTATAGCTTTCCGGAAACACAGACTCGGGCAGGGAATTCCACAAAATGTCAACTACACAAATGTCTAGTTTTTGGAGCCCTATCAGCACAGGGTCCAAATCACCTGGGCCTCGATTCTGCTAAAGGTAAACCACTGAGTAATACCACTGACACTCTTAAAAGCGATATTAATTGTAGACTTTACCACTATACAGTTGAAGTCTAAAATCAAATGAAAAGAATTCATTTAACTTCTTCATTCGCTCTACAAAATATCATTTAATTTTGGACTTTAATCTGATAATAATAAAGTCTACAATTAAATGGCATTTTTAAAAGTACCAGTAGTATGATAGTGGTTGGCCTTTAGCAAAATCGAGGAACTGCTAGTCGGTGCACCTGCTAAACAATGGTTGAGGGTCTGATGCAGGCTTTCCACTCAGGGTTGGTTAGGTGAAAGGTAAGACGGCAGTCACTTCTGGAACAGGAGGTCACGACGAGACGGACACTAGGTGGGGAGGCTAGGAAGCCGTGGGGGAGTAGGGGTAAGTGAGCTCTGGTTACCCTACTTACCGGCGGGAACACAACACGATGGTTATTATGGCCGCGGTGTTCTGTAGAGCGGAGGTACTGTCCCAGTCGGACTGCTCGTTTCGGACGGGGAATACCGTTGTGTCCTACCTCTTTCGAAATGATTGATTTATTGATTGTATATAAGTAGTATAGATATAGATCATTTTAGCCGACACGACTATAAAAATTGGACGTACCTAAAATAAATTACCTGACAACCCTAGCCCCTAACTAGCGTCAAGTGTTTTGTAATTTCATATGGGTATTGTCATCTACATTATGCGGTTTTACGTTTACACAATAACTTTCACTATTAAACTACGAGTACATTATCTGGACTAGACTGTTATCGAACTGAAACCCGAGCGTCTATAATATGAGTCTCTTCAAGAAGGCTTCAGAGGGTTTACAGCGCAAGTCTGTCAAGTGAAAAAATAACTAAGCTGTCTATAGTTGGTATTTACCCAAAATTGGCTATTGAGGTGAAATTTAATTTAATGCAATTTTTTTTTTCATTGTTTGACGGGTGTAACTCAAACCCATGACAGGTTTATGGTTTGCTTATTTGTGACATGACGACGAATGTCAAGTCTGACACCCCTGGTGGTGCAAGCGTTCATATGCCTTAGGGCTTAGGGTCATGTGCTTGTCTGCCACCTAAGTGGTATAAAAAAAACATATAACGAGTGTTTATACTCACAAGAGCGCCTGTTTGATTACAAATAACTTAAACATGTTTAAAACATTTGCTAATCATTATACCAGTTTGACCAATTAAGTAAGGCACATGTAAGTGGGCAGGCAATCCAGGGTCAACCTCGCAGAGTATACACTGACCAAAATTTTTGATTTATTGCAAAAGGGCAGGTCAAAAGCACTCGGAACCGGCGGTCTTGCATGAAAAGTTTAATGATAGTAGAGGAAGCGCGTGAAGTATGTCAGGACAGAGGCAGATAGCGGGCTGTTGTCTCTGCCTACCCCGAAGGGATAAAGATGTGAGTATATGTATGTATTTATGATGCAGTTTGACTGAACTAAAAATGTATCCTGATCTCGATTTTATCTTAGACAAAAAGTGATGCAAATACATTTTGGTCCAGTTAAATTCAGGTTTTGTTAAATTTGTAGCAGATTAGCTGTCCCCCGCGACTGCACTGGTGATATACTTCAATCCCCGTCATACCTATATTTAACACATAGGTAATTTATTAGTTTTGCAATAAATGCTTAGAAACTAGCCCAATTTATTGACATACGGTGTCAAGTTGAGGGCTACCATTATGGCACTGTCGGTGTATGTAATGGGGACCCCTTTTTTTTTTTATCGTGCGGAAATCCCCATGGATACCACCCCCGTCAGCCATCGGGGGTGGTTATGTCGGGATCGAACCGACTAAAACCGCACGCCGTCTCGGGCCTTAGTGACCGGGGTGTAAGGTTACCCAATGGGCATATCCCTCGCACCCCAGCTGACGCCGGGCCATCTACGGTTTTAAGATGGTCCCCTCGACCCCCCGAAAGGGGGGGTGGGGCGAGCATCGCGCCACTTCGCCGACGATGGGGTGTAGGGTGACAGGAGGCCGTCCTGTCACCCAACCGTCGGCGCGCAGACAATCAGCTCGCCCCCCGCTCGCTCCCCACTGTGCCATCTGCTAGTCAGAGGGACACGTGGAGAGCCTCGGAGCAGCCCTCTAGAGGGCCACTCCCACCCCGGCCGGATTGGCCGCAGGCAGCAGCGTCTCCCGTGGCGAGTGGGAGGCGCTGCTCGCCTCCGTTGCCCAGGTGCACCACGTGGAGGTTCCGGCCCGCACCCTGTAATGGGGACCCCTTCCCGAGACTTTACCTTTAGCTTACCATCAGGCGAGGTGAAGTCATATTGACGTGATTAATACGTATAAAAAATATTTATATGGTTACATGGATTTTACGATACTGTAAGTAGACGTACAGTCCATTAGTCATATAATATTTTCAAACTTAGCGCCTGCTAACATCTGATATGCAATTCCTTAGTTTTTTGCGTTTACACTTGTTTTCTGCTGGCTTTCAGATACTTTATTTTGAACCGTGATAGATACTAACCACTTCATAGGAGGTAGGACACGACGGTATCTCCCGTCCAAATGAGCAGTCCGACTGGGGTAGTAGCTCCGCCCTACAGAAGACCGCGACCATAATAACCATCGTGTTGTGTTCCCGGCGGTAAGTAGGGTAGCCAGAGCTCACTTCACCCCTTTTTAGCCTCCCCACCCGTTCCTAGCCCTCCCCCCTTCCCTTCAGGGTAGGCAGCGCGTGTGTGACACCTTTAGTGTTGCACACGTCCATAGGCCACGGTGACCGCTTACCATCAGGTGGGCCGTGAGCTTATCTGCCACCTACGTAGTATAAAAAAAAGTTACTTGAGTCGTATTCAAAAAGATATTAGGGTTTTTTTTTCGTGCGGAAATTTCCACTGAGTCAACGGGGATAGTTATTTCAGAATTGAACTGCACGCCGTCTCAGGTCTTCGAGCGCCGCCGGGGTGTAAGTTGACCCCATGGTTGACCCAAAAGCAATTTCACTCGCAACCCGGAAAGTTATTGGGCCTAAGATGAATCACCCGGGGCCTTTAAGCGGGGCGTGAAAAAGCAATTGATGAGGCCGTTAAGCTGAGGACTGCCACTGTAGCACTACCGGTGTATGTGGTGGTGACCCCAGTGCTGAGACTTTACCTTTAGCTTACCATCAGGCGAGGTAAAGTCATTTTGACGTGTCCTATATAAAAAAAAAGAATCAACTCCTTTCCGCGTCTTAACTACATGCATACAATCAGATTACATTGTCATTTTAGTTTATCTAGGTATGTATTTCTGTGATAAGATATCTTTAGATAATGGACCGATGAGATATAATTTGGTACGTGTCTTTTTAATTCTTACCGATGCTGCAACTAAGACTCTTTGTACGTGATGAATATTATTGATACTCTTTTTAACCGACTTCAAAAAAGGAGGAGGTTCTCAATTCGTCGGCATATTTTCTTTTTATGTGTACCGATTACTCAAAGACGCCCTGGACCATCATCATTCTCTGAACCTTTTTCCCAACTCAGTTGGGGTCGGCTTTCCAGTTTCCAGTCTAACTGTGATGCGGCTGAACCTCCACAACCAATGGTCATTATGACCAATGGCGATATCGAAGACGCCCTGGACTATTTTGCAAAATTATTTTTTCGTTTGATAGGTTATAAGGATGAAAATATTTTTCAGACTGACAGACAAATAGGGTATCAATACAAAGTTAAACATTTGCTTTGTCTCCTGCGTGGCCAGCACATAAACTCTCTCAACACCCTTCCCAAACGCCCCTAATCCTTCACCTAATCCCTTAAACCCTTACTCCTTTCAGGGTTGGCAGTGAGAGTGTGACGCCCCTGGTGTTGCACACGTCCATAGGCCACGGTGACCGCTTCCTATCAAAGCAATTCTAGCCAGATCAGTTTCAGGATGGGTAGCTATTCCAACACATTGAGACAACTGGGGATCTTCAAGAAGGGCATTAGAAGGTTTTTACAGGGTCGGCAGCGCGAGTGTGATGCCCCTGGTGTTTGTGCCCATATTTTTGACGACATATATTTCAGCGCCAAAAATCCAGCGTAAATTGTTCACATTTTATTTACCTTACTTATGCCACTAGGGAGATGAATACCCTTCATTTGGAACCTCGTCCATCGAAACCCATCCACCCGTTAATCCTACAGAGAGGAACAAAGAAAACTACATGCATGCGAAAACGAAAAACATTACCCTCGCTGCCGCAGTCGGGTAAAAAGCACAATGATGTCAATTCTTTTATTGCAATCACCAAAATTTCCTCGACAAGAAAACTAGAATCTATATTACGCGACCTCCGTATTCCATTATCCATCATAGCTATCCACCACAGAACAAAGAAAAATCCTTACTATCCACATTGGCTATGACTTAAAAAACGTTTGAAAAATTGTTCAAATTTTAGAAACAAACCATCACATCACATTACACAAAGAGTTCTGATATGACCAGACACTTCCAATCTGGACCACCATTTTTATTCCACTTTTTTCATACTATTTTTAACTATCTTCTGGTCTCCTGGTGACCTCAAATCAGCTTGAGTCCGTCTTTCACTGGAATTCCATATGAAGTCGTTCAGAACCCAATGCGCATAGTATAAGAATACTAATAATAAAACTGTAGCTGCGAAGAATATGTAATAGTAGACGGAACCTACGAGTAGACTGAAGACATGGTAGACCCATACGCCTTTGAACAGGTATACTCCAATTACCCTGAAAAAAAAAACGAAAGATTAAAATCATGATTACGTAATGACAGTTTTGGCAATTTCTTGTAAGGAGTGGTTGTATGGGACCCGCATGATTAAAAAAATCATACGGTAATCCCCACGATATCACCTCCGTCAGTCATAGAGGTGTCGGACTCGAAACGACTAAAACCGCACGCCGTCTCAGGTTTCAATTACCCGGGAGCAAGGTTACGAAAAAAGCATTTCTCTCACACTCCAACTGAATTTGGGTCATTATACGGCCCCTTCGACCCCCGGAGAGGGGGTGAAGCGGGCGTCAATCACGCCACTGCAGCCCTATACAGGGCCACTCCCACCTCGACCTTTTTTATACTACGTAGGTGGCAGACAAGCACACGGCCCACTTCATGGGAAGCAGTCACCGTGGCCTATGGACGTGTGCTAGACTAAGGGTGTCACATACACACTAGTGGGGAGGCTAGGAAGGGGTGGGGGAAAGAGAGGTACAGTGAGCTCTGGCTACCCTACTTTACCGGCAGGAACACAATACGATGGTTATTATGGGCGCGGTCTTCTGCAGGGCGGAGGTACTTCCCCAGTCGGACACCTCATTTCGGACGGGAGATACCGTCATGTCCTACCTCTTTACATTACCCGGGGATTCACGAGCCACGTCCCACGCATCCCTCTGTCTTACATACCTATACGATCAGTAGGTACTTACGTTGCGAAGTATATGGCATCGGTTCCTATCATGGACAGTAAATACCACTTATGGCTTCCTGGATTAGTCCTGGGTTTCACCATTAATTCCCATAACATGATGAACACGATGGATGTGTGCATTATATGGTTTGAGGTAGACGAGATGGCCAAATCTATTCCTTTAGGGTACAGGAGATTACGGTCGTAGTAGAAGAAACTCCAGAATATGATAGCTACCAGCTGGAACCAGAGAAAAAAAAATATAAAATTGAAGTACAGATGCACGTGAATTGGCCAGACGCGTCATAATATGCGGAAAGGTCGATTTTTAGGTCCCCTTTGAGGTATGAGTGGGTCGCGGGAGACGCGGTTGCGCCGTCGCGGACTTAATGATTGGTCCGTTCGTTCGTACTTTTTGTGGCTCAAAGTGCACGATGCGCGAACTTACCCCCACTACTCCAAAACCTGGCCAAGTTACGTGCATCTGTACCTGTTTGTAATATTAAAATAACAGCTTATGTATGAACGATCCATAATTTTATTATAACAGAAAAGTATCGACTATAAAAAAATGGTCACCATTCCCAAGGGATGCCCCTAGAATGGTTACCTCTACCCAGATCTCTATGGACTCACCATGCTAGAAGGCCATACTATTGTGAAGTAAAATGCATCCCGGCAGGTATTCAAGAAGTTCAGAAGCTGCTGACCAGGTTTCTTGGATTCCTTGAGTGATTCGACCTCACAGTAGAGAGATATCGCTGCGTATATAATTTGGAAGGTCTGAAAAGAGAATAATCGTGATATCTGATTAATATTATAAAACTGAAGATTTTGTTTGTTTGTTTGAATACGCTATTCTCGGGAACTACTTGTGGCCGATTCTATAACGCTACGTTTTCAAAACGTGTGATTTCAATTCGATTAAAAAGATAAGAACAAATTTAATCTTTTCTTTTTAGTTATTTGGACAGATCACACATCTGTCCAAATAAAATCTACTTATTTACGCTTTCGTGAGATTACTAGTATTAAACCTTTAAAATCACTCATATCGTAGGTACATAAGTATCTACTTTATTTTCAATTAGATTAAAAAAAAATAGGTAATGTACGATTATTAATTCTAGTCAGTAACATTACATTTCCAGTGTTGCAGGTTTTTTGTTACAAATAAATAGTGATGTGGTTAAATCGAGTTTTTCAAATTTAATTATAAGTTAGACTATATATAACCACCCCCGATGGCTAACGGGGGTGGTATCCATGGTACCTGTTCAACCCCAAGTGAATTAAATCTTTTTTTTTTACTAACTTTTCTATCTTTTTTTAATTATGAAGCGTGTAAAACAGTAATACTCACAAAAGTCCAGCACGTGAAGAAATAAACCTGCACATCACTGAAGTGTTTCACGTCGGGGTTCTTCATGACGTCACCACGGAACCGGGTGGTCATCCACAACGCGTTGCCGACATGCAACGCTATGGTGACCACGTACCCTACAATTCTAAGGTAGGTGATGTTCATCGTGCTGGGGGAAAAGAAAACCACCTTTGAAATTCCTATCCTATTATTATACACTAGTTGGCCGTCCCCGGCTTCGCCCGTGGCGTATTTCGAACCCCGATGCACCCTTTTTAACCAGTTTTCCTAAAATGTATGAGAATCTACTGGATTTGTTCACATTTATGATTATTGCTCCGCTCCCTTGGGCAGTAGCGTGATGATATTCACAGATAATATGGCTTTCTATTGGTAAAAAAATTGCCCCCCTACAACGTTACAAACTCACAAACTTTACCTCTTTATAATAATTATTAGTATGATGTAAAAGTTTGTAAATTTTGATGTTTGGGACTCAATTACGCTCTAACGACTGAACGCTGAAAGGAGATGTTTCACAAATGTATGGACCCTGGGCCCGATAATTTGTACACTACTTAGAAAAATAGCTAGGCAATGTAGTTTTCATTTTTCACTATTCAATTCTTATAATATTGCTTCGTATTATGGGCGGAATCTAACTAAATAAACACTTTCTTGCAAGACAACAAGCATGGCGGACTAAAACTATAAAAATATACTATTTTATTAATTTATGCCCTTGAATTTCGGAGGCGAATAAATATCATTGTATTTTTGCCAATAACCGGTATTATTTCTCTTTTTTTCTGTATTGTGTACAATTAGGGGGCCCAAAATGAAACATCTCCTTTGGTAGGTATAGAATATAGGGATAGAATATAGTGTGGAATAACATAAAGGCTACTTTTCATAGTTAAAACATGTGCCGATGGGAAGTGGGAACGGGAAAACAAAATTCCAATTTCGAAAAACGTATCCTTCTGACCATAATTATATGGTACGGTACTATACCTTCTTATATGGTATTTTTCGGGTTTCCACCAAGATCTTAGGAGCCAAGCCAACTTCACCTGCAAGCCGCTCTTTAATTATTAATTTTTATTTGCAGCATTTTAGTTGTGGACATACAAGTAAAAAAAAAAAATTTCTATTTTATTTATATGGCAAAGAGGTTCAAACCATGTTTAGTTCGTTTCCTGCCAATAAAAATATCAAGTTTTCACACAAGGCCGTCTTTCGAATGTAGAAACTTAACCCTAGTATGGCAACACTTCCTGCGAGAAAACGACTAACGACCAACTATTTTCTTGCTCAATAAACGTACATGAGATCTATACAGATCGCGTGTGAACACGAAAAAATGCATATACCCCGGAATAAATAATAGTACTACGTACAGAAGTAATACTCCTTTGATCTTGAGGAAAATCAGCGTTTTAATAGCCTATAGAATTAGGTAGGTAGCGGCTTTTGTCCCGAACATACCTTCACTACCAACTCGAGTGTAAAGGGTTATCACTTTTTTGAGTTCTTTTGATATAGGTGGTTGTTAGATTGCGATTCGCCATTGTTACAAACGGTGTAGTACATACTGCAGTGTATCTACTGATCTCACAAGCAATAGCACAGATATTTACGTAAAGAACGAAACATTCAAAGCAAGGCTCCGAAACCATCTACCGCGACACGGGTGTACTAGCAGGCGCGGCAGCCCTGCCTGCCTAGACAACTTCAAGTTGTTGCGCGCTCTAGGTGTTTACCGCTATAGGTATGGACGAGTGAAATGCCTAGTTTATCACTGCTTGCTCAAACTACCGACAGAACCCTCACTAGTAGCTGAAAAAGTTACAAGAGCGGTTATAGATAATAATTACTGAGTAATTCTCGCTTGGCGATCAGAAAAACTCGCCGAGCGGATAAGCACACTCGTCGAGCGTGCAGATAATTAGGAATGTAACGCTGCGGCCGCTAGGCGAGCGAGTGATTCGAGTAATTAACCCTTCACACACACACCACTCACACACTCGCTTATAGACTAGCTCCTCTCACTTATAGCCTAGACCTGGGCACTCCCTCCTAGAAAAAACTCGTTACTCTTTCGTCACCGACGACGGTGGGATAACTAAGTACCTTAGATCATTACATAAATGGTAATTATGGTACTGCGTATAGGTATTTAATTTTTTTATGAGTGATACAAAAAAGAGAAATTATTGTAAACTAATTGACAAACTTAATATTAATTATTACTTTTTTTATAAAATTGTAAAGTGCTTGTGTCTATGTATATGTCTGAGCTGTGTGTAAAGATATTTAAAAAAATACCTACTTGGGTATTATTCAATGAATAAATGATAATAAAAAATACTCTTTTGGAATTAATCAATACATTATATAAAACTCAAAGTCCTGACTGACTGATTGACCTAGAGACAACGCACAGCCTAAACCGCTGGTCGTAGAGACTTGAAATTTGATGGGTGTGTTCGTTTTGATGCGTAGAGGTGTACTAAGAAAGGATTTTTAAAAATTCAAACCCTAAAGCCCTTAAAAGGATCCAAAAAGGTACTTTTGTTAGAACTCAAGAACGGCTGAACGGATTTTCATGATCTATGATTTGTTAGATTTGTCTTCGCTGCGAATAGCAAATAAGAAAATTAAAAAGATATGATTAATTCACGAAATAAAGAAATAATAAGAAAATTAGATGTTCGCAGACGTTTTTAACGCCACCTATAATTGTTGTCATGGCAACAGGAACTAAAAGTGACGCAGTCTACATTTTAATCCTTTGTTTCTTTTTGCTCAAAGGCAAAGAGGATACTATTTATTTTTAGGGTTCTATGCCTCAATAGGAAAACACGAAACCCTTATACTTAGGATCTCTTCGTTATCCGTCTGTCTGACTGTCAAGACCTCATTCTTAGAAACACGTAGAGGCATCTATTGAATTAGATCAAAGGAATTTTGCGGATAGCATTACACAAAGCGTAATATCCAAACTGTGGTCTCACTATCGAGTCACTTACCAACACCAGGCCTGCGCTCATGGAGGACGGAGGTCGTTGAGTGGCCTTTCGCCACGTGAGTGAGTCACTTGCACCGCAACCGGAGATTTTCGTGCGGAAAGCCCCACGGATCTCTCCCCTCCGTAGTAGGGACGTAATATCGGACTTGACTGACCAAAATCGTATTCCGTCTTGGGTCTAAAGGGTAGGTGGCCCATGACCCTGAACTATCCAAGACTCACTGATGGGCATGGCTGTTTTGGTGAGTTCCTGCATTGTGTAGGCCGGGCGCTGACGCCCAAATGCCACCGTTGCCGGGGCTACTCCGTAGACACTTCGCCGCTTCACACATTGGCAGAGTATCCAGAGTGAATAGAGTGGCGTCATATCCTTGAAGCAGACGTCGGTATAGCCGGTATAGCATCATGCTCTGATTCTGGTGTCGACCATGGTCACCATAGAGTGTATGTGGAACGTGACCGCTTTTTTTGCGAGGCGGTAATGAGCGCAGAAACAGCAACGGAAAAGCTACTGGAGACATCAAGCACTGCCGGCCCTTGCCGTTGAAGGTGCACCGGGCGGCGTAGTTCGCAGAACTATTTCCGTTCTCCATGATTGCGGGTCTAGGGTGACAGTCGGGGCTAAGCGTCACCCTAGCAGAAGCAGGCCCAGAGTGCCAGGGCGTTATGTTTCCACGCGTGCTTTTTTATAGATAAGGTCGAGGTTTCTGGGATATCCTTTCTAGGACACACCGGATCCCGGGTCACGTAGGCCGATAGGACGAAAGACCGTGCGATTTTAGTCAATAGTAGTCCGACATACTAACCTCTCCGTTGCCACGATAGCTCCGTTGAGGTGAAGCCCGACGGGGTTTTCGCACGGAGAAAAAGAAAGGGTACTTCCTTTTGGGCAAGTTTTTCAGAAAGTAAAATTATTGGCAAAGGTAAAGGTAAAAGTTTGAGAAAGCGTAAATATTACCCTCATCACCAAAAAAAATCTGTGGGTACCTATGTCTGTCAGTCAAGACAAGAAGCACTGCACCAAAGCTAAGTTCGTCCCTCAACCCAGTGTTGTACGGAACCGGGATGGTTTTTATTATTATACACACGGGTATACTTACTCTTTCTTTAGTTTCAACTTTTTGAATGTCAAATCAGGTTGTCAAAATGTCAATGTCTACATAGCAAGATTTTAATAATGAAAACCGATAAAACCAGATTTTCGGAAATAAATAATGTTTAACTAATTTGAAATAGTGCATCGAATGTGAAAGTGCAATGCAACTATGGTAAAAGGGTTTATCAAAGGGCCTCTTCCAAGTCACACGGGATACATACGCGGGATCAACAGTTCATAAGATCAACAATCAATATTTCAACGCTTGGCCAGAGTAGCTATCTAATCCCCATAAAATCTCCATAAAAGGACAATGATGGTAGACAGACTGGCTTTGGTCGCGATGCACGGCACTTTACCTTGATAGGGTTTGATAGGACTCGAGCTGAAATAAATACGTTTAGCTGCAACCACTGTTTGCCAAGGAATAGACACATTGAAAGTTAGTACGGGTAGTTCCTCAGTTTAAAAAAGACTTGGTGACGATAGTCAACATTCACGCGGGCGGAGCCGCGCGCGGGTAAGCTAGTTACTAATAACGCAAAAACTACCAAACGGATTTTGATGCGGTTTCTTTTATTAGAAAGGTCTTGGTCAGAATTAAAATTTGACAGATGTTTGATTGTATTGGGTTAAGAAGAACTGAAGATATGACCAAAAAACGATATCTAACCGACTTCCGCGCGCTAGTGCTAGCTAGTTCCTTATATTGAAATCCGACCAGCCAGTATGTCTATATAGGAAAACAAAAAAACTGCAATCGAAAAAGAAAAGAGAACATGCTGCCTAGAATAAAAAAGTATAACAGTATATATTATAAAGTACAAAATATGCAAGGCTGTTTCGCATAAAACAGGAAACAATTTATGATTTTTGAAATTTAAATATTATTATAAATTGGACATTTTTCACGATATTATTCGTTTTGGACCAATTAGCCGGTCTGTAGTTTAGATATTATTGTTTCATTATAGTATCTTGCTAAAAGTTCTCACAATTTAGGATCTGTTTGTCTAAAATGGACTTTGAAACAAATTTTTTATTATCATAATATGACTGTAATGGCTATATTTACTAACTATACCTATACTTACTCTCCGCTCTGCTACAGCTCCATCTACACGTGGGTCGGTTATACTTTTTTGTCATACGAGTCACATCTCCAGTTCTACTAAGCCAATTGCAATCTAACATGCGGCAGATTTCAAGTCTGATCAAGACCTGACCAATAAAGAAATCGCATCAAAATCAAAAAACGTAAAAAACGACAAAACTCGCCGAGCGCAAGGTATACTCACCGAGCGAGCAAGCGTTAAAAAATGTACCGTCGCGTATCGCGGCTGCCCCGAGCGTGCGAGTGATCAACCATCGCCTTCGTACGCTTGCTTAAATAATCCATAAGCAATCGCTAACGGGTAGTGGGTAGGCATACAATGTTATGTCAGGCGTTCGTCAAATTATCAATACCTAAAGCGCGCGACAAACTGGAGTTGTTTAGGCAGTCGGGGTGCGAGGGAAATGCTCTTTGGGCCACCTTACACCCTGGCGTCAGAAGACCCTACACGGCGTGCGGTTTTAGTCGGTAAGAGTCCGATAAAACCTGCCCCGCTGGCCGCGGGGTGGGTATCCATGAGGATTTCCGCACGGAAAAAAAAAGGTAGTCGGGGCTACCACGTACCTGCGAACTGCTGCGAACTCACTCGTGACATGCACAAATTAAATAATATAGGTATGTATTTAAGAGAATGTAAATCTCAAAAAAGTACCTATTAAACTTAAGAAATATGTTTTGAATATACTGTAAGGGGTGCGATTTGATTTTTATATTGTATAGGTACCAACATTGTGTAATTGTAGCTACCAATTGTTTCTAAAACTAATTTAGTGTTAGTGTTTAGTGGCTAAGTGGGTAGTCTTGGCGAATGTTCATGTAGGTATAATAAATAGTTATGATGATAATATGTTATTATGGTGATAGGATGTTATGATGAATAAATAATTTTGATGACTCACATTATCACGGGTTTAAATCTACGTGGTTTTTTGTTGCTATTATTGTTTTATATTAATTAATTTTTAAATAAAATAAAAATGTGATCGGTCGGCCGTTTTTGAGCCTTGTTTAGAATGTTTTCATCTCTACCTAAATATCTGTGTTATTGCTTATGAGACCGTTTGTAATAACGGCAAATCACAATACTACAATAATTGTTGCGTGGAGTGATGTCAAAATAAACAGAATCAGTCGAAACTCGAATTTTTCAATTTTAATTTTTTCTGATTAAGTGATAACCGTAAATCTCAAGTTGGCGGCGAGGTATGTTGGGAACAAATTTAAAAGGACCTACCTACCTAATCCACAGGCTATTAAAACCGCGTCTTTCTTCAAGATCAAATAAGTGCAGCTTCTGAAAGCAGTATGTATATAATAGGATATTTAATACATAACATAACATAAACTCATGCCTATATCCCCGAACAGACTGCTATGGGTGCTAGCACCTCTGTCTACCCCAGACAGAGGTGCTAGCACCCACATTTCGCCAGTTTATGTTTAGGTCCCAATGTAATAGGTGGCGAGCCTATTGCCATTAACCGGGCACTTATAAACCCGCGATAAATACACACATAACTTCGAAAAGCATCGAAAAGTCATTGGTGTGTGCCATGGTGAACCTGGGATCGAACCCGAGACCTCGTCTCAGCAGTCCATTACCCAGACCACTAGGCTACCGCGTTTTATTTATTCTGTGGTTAAATACTATAAAACTACAAGTACATAAAATTAATATACTATATAATTATAACACATAGGTACCTACACTGTTGTCCATTTAATGAATGTACCTATGCAATAATAGTTAGTTCAAGAGTTCATCACCTTTTACCATAACACTATTATTAGATACCGTATATTAGAATGGAATAAAGCATTTTATTACAGTCCTCAGCACAAAATGGCTACTTTTGTATCTGTGACCGAATTTATCGAGTGTTAAATTATCTGCCAAAGAAAAATAGGCGACTTCAATGGACCAAAGTTGGGAAGCGCCAACTATCAAATACAATAAGAATCATCAAAATCGGTTCACCCAGTCGCCAGTTCTGAGGTTTTATATTAGTAAGTAGGTACTAACTGTGCCCGCGTAGTTTTTAGATTTTTAAGGGATTAATAATTTTTTACACCGAACCCTAATTCTTTTTCCAAAATAAAATTACCCCTTTTTTTATCGTGCGGAAATCCCCATTATTTTACCCTTTACTTTTTTTTACCTTTTTTTTACCCTAAGTTACTTCTTGTTACATCAGCTGTATGTCAGTGAAAGTCCTGTCAAAATCCGTCCAGCTATTTCAGAGATTAGCCGGACCAAACAGACAGACAGGAAAAAATGTAAAAAATGTTGTTTTGGTATTATGTACCGTGTGTACATCCAAATATATTTAGCAAAAAAAACGGTTATTTTATATTTAAAACGGACACTCCAATTTAATTTATTTGTTTTTTTTATACCACTTAGGTGGCAGACAAGCACACGGCCCACACTAATGGAAAGCGGTCACCGTGGCCTATGGACGTGTGCAACACCAGGGGCGTCACACTCGCGCTGCCGACCCTGCAAAAACCTTCTAATGCCCTTCTTGAAGAACGTTTAAAGTATAGATAAAAATACTTACATATATTTAAATAATGATTTCCGAAACAACTTCAAATTTTCAAATCACTGATCACAAAATCTTTCACTACCAATTCGAGGAACGTCTATAGATTCACGCAGATATTTAAAATCCTTACTAAACGTACACGATATCGTGTATAACATAAGAAATAAAGAGAGATCAATTCTGTAACATGCAACACATCTATCTAGATTCAGAGCTAACGTTAAATACACAGAGAATCATTGAATCGACTATGAAGCACGTTGCGTTAATGCTGCAGCCACACTACCGTGATATTATCCCGATAAAATTATTGCCATAACTTCAACATATCTTATCCTACTGATATGTCCAAAGTCAAAGTCAAAAATCAAAGTCAAAAATCATTTATTCTGTATAGACCATTTTAAGCGGCACTTACAAAACGTCAAAATTATAAATATTTAAAACTAGAAGCAAATGGACCACCCGGTTCGAAACGCGGCCCAGACCTGAGAAGACTCCAGCAAGAAACTCAGCGGGCTGTTTTTTTTTTGGTCTATTTACAACAATTGCCTTAGTCTAGATACAATGTTATTTCGAGTAACATAGTTGAGTGAACAGTTAGATGCCAAACTTAGATGGCAGATAAGCACACGGCCCACCTGATGGGAAGCAATCACCGTAGCTTATAGACGAGTGTAACACCGAGTCACACTCGCGCTGCCGACCTTAGAAGAGGAGTTTGGGGGGAATGGGGAGGCAAAATAGAGGGAGAGGGGTTAGGAGAGATTCCCCGCTGACAGCATAGAGTCCCTCCAGTTAGCTCTGGCTACCCTACTTACCGGCGGGAACACAACACGATGGTTATTATGGCTATATATATAGTAAACTCTATTGTAACACACCATCTCACGCAACTCAAGCGGTAATTTAATGCCATAATTATTGCAGTAATAGCCGGGTAGTCGGTAGTGTGGCCGTATCTTATCAGAACCTGTTCGTAAGCGTAATGATTATTCATGATAGTATCATGATTGCTTTTAAACACGATTTAAAAATGGGACACAACCATTAAGGACTAAATGATCAATTAAACATCTATCAATTTATTCTACCATAAACGCGAAAGTTAAGAATGTATGGATGTATGTTTGTTACTCTGTCACGCAAAAACGGCTGAATAGATCTGGATGAAATTTGGTACAGAGATAGATTATAGTTTGGAACTTACGGCACTTTTTATCCCGGGAACAGATTCCTTGATCCATGTCACGCGGGAAAAGAACTTGATAGATAGATAGATAGATAGATAAAAACGTTTGTTTCTTTTAAAATAGTACAAGTATCATAAAAACATATCCCACAAAACAGTGTGACTGGTTTGTCTGTGGGTCTTTACGCGAGTGAAGCCGCGGGCAATAGCTAGTTATTAATAATTAGCCTGCCCCCGGCTCGCGTGTAATTTTTTTCCCGCTGCCGTGACCCACGGGAACCTGTTCCCGGGATAAAAAGTAGCCTATGTGTTATTCCAAACTATAATCTATCTCTGTACCAAATTTCAGCTTGACCCATTTAGCCGTTTATGCGTGAAAATTGGGTAACATATAATTGCTATCCAAAATTTACACATACATTCACAGTCTCATCGTAAGTGCGTTTTGTCCGTAGATTTTATACGTTCGTGAATATAGGTAAGAATTTGTTGTACTTATGGCCATAGGGCCATTATTATAATATTTTTATGGTTTGTGCCATTTGCAAACCAGTTGTTTGAAAAAAAGTCTTAATGTGTAAAACTGGTTATTCAAGGTAGTCTATCCATCTATACTAATATATAAAGCTGAAGGGTTTGTTTGTTTGGTTGGACGCGCTAATCTTAGAAACTACTGGTCCGATTTGAAAAATTCTTTTTAGGTTGAATAGCTCATTTATCATGACGCTACTGCTTAGAGCTTACTGTACCCCTCTTCCCATCCCTTTCTAGCCCTCCTCCCTTACCTTCAGGGTAGGCAGCGCGTGTGTGACACCCTTAGTATTGCACACGTCCATAGGCCACGGTGACCGCTTCCCATAAGGTGGGCCGTGTGCTTGTCTGTCACCTACGTAGAATAAATAAATCTCAACGAATCGGGTAAATTTCCATAAAGTCAAAATCAAAAATCATTTATTCTGTATAGACCATTTCAAGCGGCACTTACAAAACGTCAGAATTAAAATTATTTAAAACTAGAAGCAAATGGACCACCGCCACCGGTTCGAAACGCGGCCCAGACCTGAGAAGACTCCGGCAAGAAACTCAGCGGGCTGTTTTTTTATCTATTTACAACAATTGCCTTAGTCTAGATACATACATTATTGGCAAACTAAGAAATTACGGGCATGTATGGGTTAAATAAGTGCCACGGGGACGAAGTATGCCACGGGTGAAGCCGCGGGGGATAGCTAGTACTATTATATATTTGTAAAGTAGCTGTGTTTGTACATTGGAGATATTTAAAAAAAAAAAATTGTTATGTTATATGAACGAATCCGCGGTAGCCTGAGACGAGGTCTCGGGTTCGATCCCAGGTTCACCATGGCACACACCAATGACTTTTCGATGCTTTTCGAAGTTATGTGTGTAGTTATCGCAGGTTTATAAGTGCCCGGTTAATGGCAATAGGCTCGCCACCTATTACATTGGGACATAAACATAAACTGTCGAAATATGGGTGCTAGCACCTCTGCCTACCCCTTCGGGGATATAGGCGTGAGTTTATGTGACGATTCTGAAAATGTAAAATTTTTTTTGGGTATCTTTTCTGTTTGTCTGTTTGCCGGTTTATCTGTTTGTTCGCGATGGATGCAAAAACTACTTAACGGGTTCTGATGCGGATAAACATACTACACTTTTTGTATATTACAGGTAGAAACGCACAGACCAATGCAAATAGATATATTCATGCATACAAATATTTGCACTGAGCGGGCATCGAACCCGCACCTACTGTCGTACCAGTCAAATGCACTACCGTTGCGCCACAGAGGCTGCTATAAGACGTGTGCTATCACTTTTACTATTTAAAAAGTATTTTATCTGATTCCAATCACCTCACATCGGCCATATTGCTTATCATTTCCTCAGAGTCATTTCCCAACTCAGTTGAGGTCGGCTTTTCAGTCTAACTACGAAGTGGCGTACTTCGATATGTTGCGTGAAGCGACTGCCATCTGACCACCACAACGCATTAACGGTATCGAAGTTCTGTAGTTAGGACCAGTTGTTGGACTTTTTAGTGCTCTAACTACCCATAACGACGGCCATTTGACCTTCCAACCCGAGTGGAAAGCCTACACCAGACCCTCGACTATCAATCAGCAGTTGTAGTGGCTCATAGGTGAGACTGGCATAAAACCCCCTGTATGTATGAGAAACATAAATTGATCATGATGATTTAATTACGTTTTGTAGTTATGAGGGAATATAATATGAACGTACATACATGAAATATAACTTTTGGTTTCAATCGAATAAAAATAAACGCATCCAAAAATAGTTATTTATTTTACTTAACCTCCTTCAATAGCAAAACACAATATGAGGCATTCTATTTAGTTCACCAATTTGGAATCGCACCAAAATAATCTCGTGTAACAATACAATTTTGGTGCGATAGACATTTACATCTCCTTTTCCTTACCACAATGCCTGAAAACGAAGGTCTACAACCAATACGTTCAACCTGTGATTAACGGTGTCGAAAAGTGGACACTGATAGTGAGGTTAGTCCACCACCTAAAAGTTGCGCAGCGGACTATGGAGCAAACTATGTTTGAAGTTTCTATGAAGGGTAAGATTCGTAATAAGGTCTTCTGACAAAGAGTTTAAGTTACCAACACAACAGAATAAGCAAGCTAAAGTGGCAATGGGATGGCTACATCTGCCGTAAATCACATCTGGGGCAAACGAGTCCTAAAATGTGAACTAAGGTTCGACAAAAGAAATATGGAACGCCCATCCAACAAGATGGACGGACGACCTGATAAAGGTGACCAGGCCTGACTGGATAAGCAAAGCGAAGGATTGGATGCTATTTCGCAAATTGGGAGAGGCCTATGTCTAACAGTGGACTGCGACAGGTTAATTGGGACGCTCATCCAACAAGATGGACCCGACCTGATTAAGGTGACCAGGCCTGACTGGATGAGCAAAGCGAAGGATCAGATACTATGTCGCAAATTGGGAGAGACCTATGTCTAACAGTGGACTGCGACAGGTTAATTGGGACGCTCATCCAACAACCTGGACCTGACCTGATAAAGGTGACCAGGCCTGACTGGATAAGTAAAGCAAAGGATCGGATGCTATGTCGTAAATTGGGAGAGGCCTATGTCTAACAGTTGACTGTGATAGGTTAATAATTGATTAAGCCATCTGAAGAATATAATATTGACTAATGAATCTTTTGGGCGCCCATCCAACAAGATGGACCCGACCTGATAAAGTTGACCAGGGCCCGTAGACAAGTATCAAAAGTCTAAATCGCTACGGAATAGAATAGATTAGGTCAACCAATCACACTCCAGCTCGTGATTCCGCCGCAGTGCGTGCATCGTGCGCCGGCGACGAGCTTTGATGTGATTGGTCGTTCGTTTCCTTAGCAATTTACGCTGTGACACTTGTCTACGGGGGCTAGCCTGACTGGATAAGCAAAACGAGTGATCGGATGCTATGTCGCAAATTGGGAGAGGCCTATGTCTAACAGTGGACTGCGATAGGTTAATTGATTAAGCCATCTGAAATATGACTAATGAATCTTTACGTATAAGTTTGCATTTGATGGCGCAAGTTGAATAAAATATTCGAAAATAAGAACTGTTCAGTTTGGGACCCTACTTAACCAAGACTTTTGGGTCCAAGTCAACCTGCAAGCCGGTACACCTACTGATGACGGATGAGGCGTTGGTGCAGGCTTTTCTTCGAAGTCAGACGGCAGTCGCTTCCAAGAAAAAAAAAAGAGGAAGTAATCGGAGTGAAAACCTCGAATGCAATCGTGTACAGCGCTTAAATGCTGATGAATTTTGGTGCAATTGAAATTGGTGCAATCGAAATTGGTGCGATAAATGAAATGCCCGAAAATAAAGATCTTTTAAAAGTTTTATACACAACACTAGTCCCTTTTCTTCCTTTTATGAATTTTTCGTTTCTTTGTCGCACCATGCGGGTATATAATGTTGCTTAGAGGCCATTGTAGGCAATAGAAAATAATTAATAGTGCGTAAACTGCTGCTAGCAGGAACAAGAAGGACACACTGCCATATAATTGCCCGAATATGGGATATAGCCACACGTTCCTTTCTTTGTAGGTGTATAACATCCTGTAAAAAGAAAATTGATTTTATCGTAACATGGTTTAAACATATAAATAGTTATTTAATAAAATGTTTGGAAATATTATATTTTTTTTTACATTTGACTACAAAATGAAGCCACCACGTTAATATGATAGACCGTCAATATATTTTAATCAACCTGACCTAAAAACATAGGTACTGTGGTTCGTAACGAAACTATAATATTGTGATTCAGCAATTAAGTATAACGCCATCTATTGACGAACCCCGAAAGTTTTATTTAATCGTCTCATATCAAAGACGATAGATAACTATCTATCGTCTCTGTCTCGTATTGAACAACGATATTATGAATTTCGTACATCAGGGTCAGCTAGCTTATTTTTAACCGACTTCAAAAAAGGAGGAGGTTCTCAATTCGACTGTATTTTTTTAAACATTTGTTACCTCAGAACTTCCGATTTTTTCATACTATTTAGGTGACAGACAAGCACACGGCCCACCTGATGGGAAGTGGTCACTGTGGCCCTGCCGACCCTGGAGGGGAGGGGCGTTGAGGAGTTTGGTGGGGGGGGAGGTTGGAGGGCGTTAAACCGATTTTGACGATTTTTTTTTAAAGCTGTTGCTTTTCTTGTTGTCCCATTATCAATTTGGTCCAGTTGAAGTTGATTTTTTTTGTTAGAATTATAAAAAAGCTAGACAATCATACTTGATGCATTCCCCCTGTAAGGGACTGATCACGGGTTCAAATCCCGTCCTGGATGATCACTTATTCCGATCAGAAAATCATTGCCTTAACGGCCTCTGTGGCGAAGCGGTAGTGCATGCGACTGCTACGCAGGGGGCGCGGGTTCAATTCCCACTCAGTGCAAATATTTGTATGCATGAATATGTCTATTTGCATTGGTCTGGGTGTCTCTATGTATAATAAGTTACCTATTTACAAAAAAAAGTATACAAGTATGTTTATCAGCATTCTAGAACCCATAACACAAGCTAGTTAAACTAAGCTTACTTTGGGTCTAGGGAGCGATGTGTAGAATGTCGTTGAATCATACTTACACCATCAAATACAAGCTTATGTAAAGCGTCATCAGCCCAATATACTTCAGATGGCTACTCGGTTCTGTTCTAGGCCTGGACAGCACCTCGAAGAACACAATAAACACTATTGCCGTGTGTATGACGTGGTTGGACACAGTCGGCAGAACTACATCCAGGTGTTCAGGGAATATGAGGGATCTATCGTAGTTGAAGAGACCCCAGAATATTATCGATACTACCTGAAAATTGGAAAAAGAGTGAATTAGTTTTATACCACTTAGATAGCAGACAAGCACACGGCTGATGAAGCTTGGAAATGAACTGTTCGCTCAACTATGTTACTCGAACTAACACTGTATCTAGACTAAGGTAATTGTTGTAAATAGACCAAAAAACAACAGCCCGCTGAGTTTCTTGCCGGCGTCTTCTCAGGTCTGGACCGCGTTTCGAACCGGTGGTCCATTTGCTTCTAGTTTCAAATATTTATAACTTTGAAGTTTTGTAAGTGCCGCTTAAAATGGTCTATACAGAATAAATGATTTTTGACTTTGACTTTTGGTCTATGGACGTGTGCAACACCAAGAGCGTCAACCACGCGCTACTGATCCTGAAGGAACGTGGCGGGGGTAGGAAAGGGTGGGGAGGCTAAAACAGACAAGAATTTAAAAAGAAATATTTTTGTGTTCAAAATCGTACATTATAACATAACCCAAGTTTTTTTTATATCTCCAATGTACAGATACAGCTACTTTATAATTTTATAATAGTACTAGCGGACACGACAGAAATAGTTCTGCCCGGCTGCAGCGCCATCTGCCAGAATTTGTGAATCTATCTAAACCAACCAGGGCCAACCAAAAAAAAATTCATTCAAATCGGTCCAACCGTTTAGGAAGAGTTCACTGTCAACACACGTACCTATGTAAGAATTATACTCGTATATATAAGACTAGCTTTTGCCCGCGGCTTCACCCGCGTGGATGTCGGTTATCACGACTAAGCATAGCCTATGTCTCGAGGTCTAATCTAATCTAACCTTATACCAAATTTCAACAAAATCGATTTAGCGGTTCAGGCGTGAAAGCGTAACAGACAGACAGACAGAGTTACTTTCGCATTTATAATATTAGTATGGATAGATAGACTTACCCAGGATGAAGGCCATATCACAGACGAAAACACAGCCTCCCTTATCTCGCCAATACCCAGCGGCAAAGTATATGATTGTTTCTTACAATTCTTTAGTAGTAACACATCACAGATTATACCAAAGAAGGCGTATGCTATCTGTAGCATCTGAAAAAGTAAAATTCATTATCAATACCATTCATCTTTATTACGGGTACGGCACAAAAGGAACGTCCGAAATGAGCTGTCCGACTGGGGTAGTACCTCCGCTCTACAGAACACCGCGGCCATAATAACCATCGTGTTGTGTTCCCGCCGGTAAGTAGGGTAGCCAGAGCTCACTGTACCCCTCCTCCCACACCCCATCCTAGCCTCCCGTCCCCTTCCTAGCCCTCCCTCCTTCCCTTGAGGGTAGGCAGCGCGTGTGTGACATCCTTAGTGTTGCACGCATAGGCCACGGTGAGCGCTTCCCATCAGGAGGGCCGTGTGCTTGTCTGCCACCTACGTACGCCATTGATGGCCCTCAGCTTGACAGTCTCATCAAAATTCCTGAGACTTTGTGATAGGCATAATACAAATACCAGGTACAAACATAATATTGTAGCCTGTGATAGTAGGCTCCAAAAAATTAGTCATTCTTGCCGGGGTAACTGTATACGTTTTTTAATAAACTCCAAAGTGAAATTGGAGATTTACGAGTAACTAAATTTAAAAATATGCATAAAAACGGAAAAGTGTGCTGGCAAAGAATTCTAAGTATTTATGGTACCAAAATTTTACACAGATGAAGTCGTGGGCAGCAGCAAGTCTCCTCCTTCTTCAACCTAGCGTTAATCCCAGTCGTATCCAAAGATTTCACCTCGGAGACTGGGGTCCGCTTTACCAGTCTTAACTGTATATTTGGCTGGACCTCGATGTTTTTCGTGCAGCGACTGCCATCTGACCTTCACAACCGAATGGTGACATTAGACGATATCGAAGCATTGCAGCTAGACCGTTGTTGTTGGACGACTGTAACGACTGCCATAGATGTTTGTATAGCTTGCTAGCTAGACTTGCTGTCTACTATAAAATTTATGGAAGGTAGAAGGAAATGCATGAATATATAAAAAATACATACAAAAGTCCAAGTTGTTAAGAATCTGTTCCCCAAGTGCCTGAACGCTAAAATCCTCTCATCTTCGGTGTAAATTTGCTGCCGGTACCAGTCCATATAATATATATTTGTTACATGCATTGATAAGATGGCCGTGTAGCCAGCGAGACGCAGCTGGGCTAACTCTGACATTTTTCTGAAAAAAAAAATTATAAATTAAAAACTCTCGAAATATCTAAAAACACTTCCAACTAATTCAACTTTCAAACAAGAAATCAAAATTAGTTCATCCATTTTGGAGTTACGATGCCACAGACAGACACACACACACACGTCAAGTTTATAAAACCCCATCGTTCTTAAGCCTGAGGTTAGAAAACAATATTTGAATAGAAATATAGAAAGAAAAAAATACATAGAACCGAATTTAAATCACATAATTTGAAGTCTATTAAAAGCTCCAGAATTTAACAAATGGTTATACGAAAACAGCATCAAAATCGTTTCAACCAAACCTGAGATAATTGCAGACAAACATACCAGGGGTTTTACCATAAGGTATTCAAATGTGAAGCAGTTCAACTAGGGGGGAAAGAGATGGAGCTATGCATCGTGTATAGTGCCATCTCTCTTCATGAGTTGAACTGAATCGCATTTGAATAATAGCATAAGGCCTCTAAACTATGAACCTCCTTTTGAAGTTGCTTTAGGCCCAAAGAAAGGAAAAAAGAAAGGCCTGTAAGATCATCAAAGGTTACACAGTGCGAGTATTCTTGCTCGCACTGTGCAACCTTTTTTTCGGATAGATAACCAGCAGGAGCGGTTACATTTTAAATACTATGAAAACTTAACATAACCTAAAATATTATCAAGAACTAATAAAAACATAAGCCTTTTTAGCCACATTCTAATCTAATCTAGAATTTTAAAAACCAGGAAAAAAGTAGCCTATAGTAGGAAATAATGTGTTGTTCCAATCTATCTCTTTGCTAAAGTTCATCCAGTTCCGTTTAACAGTTCTGGCTTGATTGAGTAACAATTATCCAGCTACAGGTGGAGAAGGTGGAAGCGGACCCCGGACTCCGAGGAACCGAGGATTAACAATGCACCCGAGGGGATCATCTCGACGGCCGGGGTGGGAGTGGTTCTCTAGAGGGCTGCTCCGAGGCTCTCCACATGTCCCTCTGACTAGCAGAGGGCACAGTGGGAAGCAGGCGAGGGGCGTGCTGATTCTCTTTGCTAAATTTGTAGTCAGTTGGGTTGGGTCGGACGGTTGGGTGATAGGACCGCCGTTTGTCACCCTACACCCCACCGTCTAAAAGGTGGAGTGATTCTCGACCCACTTTCAGGGGGTCGAAGGGGCCATCTTAAAACCGTAGATGGTCCGGGGTCAGCTGGGGTGCGAGGGAAATTCCTTTTGGATAACCTTGAGACCTTACATTGCGACGTTTGTTTTTTAAGCACCTGCTAATGTATATGATTTGTAATGTATTTTACTTTTAAGTGTGCACGAATAAACTTATTCTTCCTTCCTTTATTTCTTTGTTTCAGTCCGTTCGAATCCGAGATTAACACCCCCAATTGCCGTTGTGGGTGCTATCCGTGAAGATTCCACACAATAAACAAACGGGACAGCTAAACTACATAGTTGTAGTAGTATCTAGTATAGTATAGTTGCAGAGCGTAGTAGTTAATATATAAAACATGTCTACTTACTAATAAAATGACTTGATTTTTTCCTTCTTTGTGACTCGAACGACTATATAATTATTTCATTAAAGTCCACAGCAATTTATTCTACACTAAACGTAATTACTTCACCCTGCCAAGGTTTAAATCTAACTGAGGTAAACAAGCTACCTATGACTAGTGTACCTACGAGTAGGTGCGCATGAGTTCGGTAGAACGTCGCCTACAAAACCGGTTTTAAACGACGATTTGCAGTTAGGATTATATTATCAAACGGTATGTTAGCGCTTTCTATTTTTAGAACATAGATGTTTGTGTGGATTGAAGTGCTTTGGGCTCCATCTAGATGTTCACAGCTGAATCAACCTCACCTGCAAGCCGGTAAGCCTGCAAGCCGCTATACCTGCTATTTGACAGACGAGGCTCTAGTGCAGGATTTCCTCACAGGGTTAGGGGGGCAGTCGTGAGGTTGCGGGCAAAGTTATAAACAGTTATGATAATTATAATTATTGATAATAAATCGGACGAGATTTTGGTACAATGCTTTCCTTTCCCGGCGGTAACTAGGGTAGCCAGAGCTCACTGTACCCCTCCTTCCCCTCGTCCCTTCCTAGCCTCCCCACCCTTTCCTACCCTCACCCTTTCCCTTCGGGTTCGGCTGCGCGTGGGTTGGTGTTGCACACGTCCATAAGCCACGGTGACCGCTTCCCATCAGGAGAGCCGTGTGCTTGTCTGCCACCTTCGTAGTATAAAAAAAGCAAGTTGAAGGCAAGCTGGACATCACTAGAATAACACAGGAAAGATAGTATTGAGAAGAAAAGATATGACTGACTACATATTTAGTAAAGTGAAGTGTAAAAAATTAAAATTTGTGTTTTTTGAGACCCTTTGCTGCGCGTCGGGCCTCAAACTACACATTAGCAATCGATCCTTTGTCCCCTTATAAACAATATATTATTTTAAACAGTTTGTCTAGTATACAAAAAAGTCGAAAGTAGACAAAGTTGTTTAAAAATACTTACTTTCTCTGAGTGGTCCAAACTTCACTAAACGGTTACACTTCGTTGCTCTTACTGTCTTAAATTGATGATGATAAGGAGATTTTATTAAAATTAAAACTATTAAATGTGTCACAGTTTAATGAACTCCTAATATTCTAAAGAGAGAAGCCATTTTGTGAGTTTATTTAAATTTTGAGGGTAATCTCCGAAATCACTTATTCGAAGGGACTTAATGGTAAAGTTACCTACCCTATTTTTTTTAGGTCTCGTTAATATGACTTCACCTCGCCTGATGGTAAGCTAAAGGTCTCATGAATGGGGGTCACCATTACATACATCTATAGTGCTATAATGGTGGCTCTCAGCTTGACGGTCTTACATTTGTATTGGCACCTGGTTTTTAACCTTTAGAATTAAATGTATGATTCAGTTATTTTCCAGTTTTCATTGTCTTTTTGATAATTGCAGTCATTTTATTCATTAAAATAGTTTATTAATAAAGATAATTATTTCTTAAACATTAGATTTTTTACTTTTGTGGGCAGTTTTTTTATACTACGTAGGTGGCAGATAAGCACACGGCCCACCTGATTGGAAGCGGTCACCGTGACCTATGAACGTGTGCAACACTAAGGGTGTCACACACGCGCTGCCTACCCTGAAGGGAAGGGCGGAGGGCTGGGAAGGGGCGGGGAGGTTAGGAAGGGGTGGAGGGAGGAGGGGTACAGTGAGCTCTGGCTACCCTACTTACCGGGGGAACACAACACGATGGTTATTATGGCCGCGGTGTTCTGTAGGGCGGAGGTACTACCCCAGTCGGACAGCTCATTACGGACGGGAGATACCGTGGAGCCGTATAGTTTCGTTTTTTTTAAATTGATAGTTTGACAAGTAATATTTTCTACAACCTCTATATAGACACAACTTATTTTATGTATGCATGTACGTTAACACATGGTAAGTACGTAATTAATCTTTTCCTTTCTTAAAATGCCTTTCATTTTTTTTTAACGTGTAGAAGTCCCCACGGGGACGACCGAGACTAAAGAGTTAGGTAGTTATGTCGGAATCAGATTCTAGATCTTCAACTGTTTATTCGTCAGTACGGTATGCCTACGGAACAGAGTGACCGCTCTGTAGCTACTACAATTAAACCTGATATAATTCTGCTGTATTTTTTCAGATAAGACTCGAAGTAGTGACCGATAAGCTGAGCTAAACCGAGCATGATACGCATGCGGGATTCTTTTGCAAAGTATATCTATTGCACGCGTCCATAGGCCACGGTAACCGCTATCCATCAGTCGGCCGTGTGCTTGTCTGCCACCTAAGTGGTATAAAAAAAAAAAGTAACCAAGTAGAGTAACATACTTTTGAACACCAGTTGCGTCACACTCGCGCTACTGACCCATGGTAGGGGAGGATTTGGGGTCGAGTGGAAGGTCTAATTTCTCGCCGACAGTACAGAATCCCTCTAAAAAGCTCTGGCTACCCTACTTACCGGCGGGAACACCACACGATGGTTACTATGGTCGCGGTCTTCTGTAGGGCAGAGTTACTACCCCAATCGGACTGCTCAATTCGGACGGGAGATACCGTCCGACCTCCGTTAAACCATGGCTACTTTTTTCCCTGTAATCAGTTCCCATGGGAATTGGATCAGAATGTATGATTATCTGTTACTCTACACACTCCAAACACCTGTACGGATCTGACCAAAATTTGGTACAGGGATAGATGGAAGTCTAGATAGCTTTTTTTTTAAACTACTTAGGTGGCAGACAAGCACACGGCCCACCTGATGTTAAGCGGTCATCGTGGCCTATGGACGTGTGCAACACTAAGGGTATCACACACGCGCTGCTTACCCTGAAGGGAAGGGGGGAGGGCTTGGAATGGGGGGGAGGTGGGGTACAGTGAACTCTGGCTACCCTACTTACCGGCGGGAACATAACACAATGGTTATTATGGCCGCGGTCTTCTGTAAGGGGAAAGGTACTACCCCAGTCGGACAACTCATTTCGGACGGGAGATACCGTCGTGTCCTACCTCCTAAAATGCTAGCTAGCAACAGCTAATAGATACTTAGACTATATAATTATTATAACAGATTAACATTTGATATTGTGTGTTATCTTTAATCTTTTTTATCCAAACTGTATAGGTACCTATAGCGAAAGTTAAACAAGTTTTATAGTTAATCCGATATGATAAGTATAAAACATACGGTAGATTTTAAGTCTGACTAAGACTTTTTTACCCGACTGCCGAAGAAAAGAGGGTAATGTTTTTCGAGACTATGTAGGTATTACATACATACATAATTATGCTCACGCTTTTTTTCCTCCAGGGTAGGCAGAGACAACAGCCCGCCATTTGCTTCTGTCCTTACACACTTCACGCACTTCCTCAACTGTCATTAAACCTTTCATGCAAGCTCACCGGTTTCGAGTGCTTTTGACCTGCCCTTTTTATTACAGCTACTTTATAATAGTACTAGCTATCCCCCGCGGCTTCGCCCGTGACATACTTCGTCCCCATGGCACTTATTTAACCCATACATGCCCGTAATTTCTTAGTTTTGAAATAATGTATGGAAATTTGCCCGATTCGTTGACATATATGATTGCTACTTTGCTCTCCTGAGCAGTAGCGTGATGATATATAGCTTATAGCCTTCCTCGAGAAATGAGCTATGAAACTCAAAAAGAATTTTTCAATTCGGACCAGTAGTTCCTGAGATTAGCGTGTTGAAACAAACAAACTCTTCAGATTTTTATTATTATTAAACGGTTTTTATTATTATTAAACGGTTTTTATTATTATTAAACGGTTTTATATTTAACTTGATCTGTTTGAGTCAAATCTAGTAATTGAAATTTGACCCCCTTTCAGTTGTCTGATTGGTCTGATATTTGGCAGAAGTCTTTAGTTCTGATGACAATACAATTTAAAACCGTTTAACTTGAAAAAGATTTCTTCACAATTTATTAACAGATATAGATATTATTTTATATTATAAATTATATACTTGCTGTAATATTGTATCCCAATCAGACGACACAGACCACTGATTCAACAATCCAAATATCACAAAATGAGTTCACATCCGTACCACCACGTCTATTTAACGATACAATATGACTAACATATAATTTGAGTCAGTTATCAACTGAAGATAACGAACAAACTGATATACCAATAATATTCTTATATAATTTTGCTATCACATTGACCTGTGAATGACCTAGAAACAGGTCAGTAGAACGAATGATTTGTATGATAATAATATATCTACACTATTGTTAATTAGTTGTCTATACATTGGAGTTCTTTTTTTTATTCGTAATAGGATCGCGTGAATCACAATCTCACCTGTTGGTAAGTGATGATGTGGTGGACGGTGGAGCACGCTTGCCTAAAAGTAACGTTCACTCTAGACTTGAAGACTTCCAGGTTATAGCTTTCCGGAAACAGACTCAGGCAGGGCATTCCACTCTTTAGCAGTACGTATAATAATTAATGTACTGCTAAAACGTTTTGTGCGTATGAGTGGCGATATACACTATGCGTTAGTTTATGAAAGGGGCTTGGGGGAATTAGGTTATGCAACTACAGCGCACATTTCCGAAGTGCATCCGACAAAAGCAGAGAGGCTAGCGATTCTATGTCGATAAATTGAAAAAAAAAACTGTTCTGAACATAAAAATATTTTTTATGGAATTCTTGTATGTTTATCTGTTTGTTCGCGATGGACACAAAAACTACTGAACAAATTAATGAACTCGGTTAAAAAATAGTAGTTTTCTTCAATAACGTGAAATCAGGTTCTGTAAGAATTTCATCAAAAAAAATTTTAGTCACTACAACGTTTGCAAATAAAATTTAATGTTTATGTAAAAAAAATGTATAAAAATATATTTTATTAATTAATTAGGTACTTAATAATTCTCAGCATAATAGAATTACAATAAAAAGCAGTTCTTCTTTAATATTTCAGAAAAATAACAATTAATTCTTCTCTTTTCATAAAATTGTTCTAAAAAAATATCTGAAAAAATTGAACTTATTTATTTTTCTTCTTTTTGCTCAATGTTTGAACTTTCTTTGTCTGTTTATCCTTTGAGCCGTGGATCATTTTTGTCAATGGCCACTGTATGTAGTAGAACGTGAAAAATAAAACTCCTGCGCCGGCTAGAGCGATAGGGAACAGCACCGTACCGTAGAGCTTCCTAAATATCGGGTAGAGCCAGATACCGCGTTCTTTGTAGGTGAAGAAAAGTCTGGAAACAAAAATAGTTTTTAAATATGTATTTGATTTCTCATTTTTTTATACCACTTTGATGGCGACCCATTTAATGTCCCACTGCTGGGCACGGGTCTCCGCTCCTCTAACAAGAGAGTTGAGAGGGTTTAGGCCTTAATCCACACACGCTAGCCTAATGCGGGTTGGTGGATCGGACATGTCCTTAGAATTTCTTCTAGGACATGTGGGTTTCCTCACGATGTTTTTCCTTCACCGTCATCAGATGGTAAATCATTGTGATTAGCACATATAAATTCCACAAAGTGAAATTCACATTGGTACTGGCCGGCCGGATTCGAACTCGATACCTCTGAGTAGAGGCCGCGTCGTTATCCATTCAGCTACCATCGCTTGATTATTCCACATAAGTGGTAGACAAGCACACGACCCACTTGATGGGAAACGGTCACAATGGCGTACGGACGTGTGCAACACCAAGGGCGTCACACTCGCGCTGCCGATCTTGCTTCAAATGCCCTTCTTGAAGAAACCCATATTATTTTTTATGACGTCACCCAAAACGTGTTTGGTAGTAAGTTTTGACATATAAGCCTAAAAGCTGGATCGCACTGGGCGACACTTCACGGCAGTGGAGCGACGTGACACGTAGCGATACTATTAGGTATACTGCACTTGCCGGAAACCCAGACTCAGGCAGGGCATTCCACTCCTTAGCAGTACGCATAATAAACATATTGCTGAAGTGATTCGTACGTATAAGCGGAATGTCCACCATAATATAACGATGGCTATATTATGGTGGACATTCCGCTATGGATATAAATGGTCGTTCGGTTGAAAAAGGCTTGGAAGAATCAGGTTATGCAACCCCAGCGTACAGCGTAAGCCTCCAATCCTCAAAATAAAAAAGGTACTTACACACTCAAATACACGCATAGGTGAAGAGTCAATTGAGCGATATTCTTAGCATGGTTCTCAGGTTCGAATCTCTTCCTGAAGATCACCTCGAACAGCGCCACTGGCAAGATCATTGTGTGCATGACATGGTTGCTGATGGGGGGGATTAGTGCGTCTAAGAACTCTGGGAATATGAGGGCTCTGTCGTAGGAGTACAAGCCCCAGAATACTGTGAAAACGACCTGGAAATAAACAAAATATTCCCAATACTATTAAATAAAATTGTAAAGTAGCTGTGCATTGAAGATAATAAAAAAATTAATGATTCTCAACTCGGATTTTTCTTTGTCCTTGTGTCCTTGTGTTTGCGACAGCCTCTGTGGCGTAGCGGTAGAGAACGCGGCCGCTGCGCAGGCGGCGCGGGTTCCATCCCCGCTCAGTGAAAATATTTGTATGCATGAATATGGTTATTTGTATTGGTCTGGTCGTGCCTCGGAGAACTCGTTAAGCCGTCGGTCCCGGTTGCCATATAAACACCTATGGCAGTCGTTACGGGTAGCTGGAGCCCTAAAAAGTCCAACAACAACGGTCTAGCTGCAATGCTTCGATATCGCCTAATGTCACCATTGGGTTGTGAAGGTCAGATGGCAGTCGCTTCACGGAAAATATCGAGGTCCAGCCAAATCCGCAGTTAAGACTGGTAAAGTGGACTCGAGACTCCGAGGTGAAAGCTTGGATGCGACTGGGATTACCGCCAGGTTGAAGAAGATTGTCTGTTTGTGTGTTTATGCGCGATGAACGCTAAAACTACTGAATGGATTTGATGTGGGTTTTTGTAGTGAGTTTGGGGGTGAGGTGGCCTATTAGTATAAAGACCACTTACTAGAGTACTAGGCCACACCAGTCCAGCAAACACCATTTCTCTGAATTCGTTGACTGCTTGCGGTAGTTTATAATTTTTTTTACTGGAATTCTTCAGCAATAAAACCTCACATCCTAGACCAAAGATACTGTAGACTGTCTGCAGTATCTGAAATGAGAAATTTAACAAAATTACTAACGGAACAGTCCCGGCTTCCCACGAGAATAAATTCTGAAAAAGAAGTTAATCTATCTAATAGTAATCAATACCTACTAATAAGTCTCCGAGTTATACCTATATCTATATCTATACTTACTAATATTATAAAGAGGTAAAGTTTGTGTGTTTGTATATTTGTTGAATTGTAAGGGGTAATCTCGGGACCTACTGAACCGATTTTAAAAATTCTTTCACCAATAGAAAGCCACGTCATTCGTGAGTGTCATAGGCTATATTTTATTGGAAAACTGGAATTTACACCCGGGCGAAGCCGGGTCCCGGGTCGCTAGTTAGGTATAATATCGAGGAAGGCTGAGGTATCACCCTCACACAATGCAATCAATTTCATCAAGAACCACGCGGTTTGGTACCTCTTTCTTTGCCGCACCATAAAGACTTGGAATTCTTTACCAGCGCCTGTGTTTCCTTCCTCCTATAGTCCCGGGGCCTTTAAGCGGCGCGTGAAAAAGCATTTGATGAGGCCGTCAAGCTGAGGGCCACCACTGTAGCACTATCGGTGTATGTTGTGGTGACCCCCGGTCCCGAGATTTAGCTTACCATCAGGTGAGGTTAAGTCATGTTGACGTGTCCTTTAAAAAAACTAGGTTTTAATATTAGAAGCTAAAGTAAATTTTTTTATACTCGTGCTACTGAGGTGGTAGACAAGCACACAGTGGATTGGAAACGGACACCATGACCTATGGACGTAGCAATACCAGGGGTGTCACACTCGCGCTACCGACCCTGGAGGGGGAGCGGGGGGGGGGTTGAGGCGTTTACTTACATAGGTCCAAGTAGTGAAGTACCGGTACTGCAAACTCTTAAAGGTCAGTGCACTTTCATCTTTTTGCTCGCTCTGTCTCCCAATCCACTTCATGTATAACACGTTCGATATATGCATTGCTATCACTGCGACGTAGAATAACACTCTTAGGCGTATTAACCACATTTTACTGAAAAAAAAAATTAAAAAAAATTAATTAAAAAAAACCATCGACATAGCTCAAAACCACCTCAAAACGGTTACCTACCGTACCTACAGAATATTAATGTATTTAAAAACTACTTTTTAAAAACTACAGACTATACGTCAGCAATTTTCGTGCCGGCCTAGTAACCAACTAACGTACGGTCAGCAAAAAAAATTGTTGAACACTTAGTTTACAATCTTTTGCTGCGTCAGCTGCTGCAGCAGCTAAACTAGCTAATGTAATGGATTTTAGAATGCAGATAATTTTATTTAGATGTATTTTTTGTACTGTAAATATATACATAAAAACCCAGACTAAAAGACATTATCATTCATACACGACGTATATCGACGGTCCCTACTTACATGCTACGACAGGGAGCGTGGGTTCGATTTCCGCTCAGTCCAAATGTCTGTATGCATGAATATGACTATTTGCATTGGTCTGGGTGTCTATGACAAGTAATAATATGTCATATATTCACAAGAAATATATATAAGCATATTTATCCGCATTCTAGAACCCATGCTAGGTAAACTATGCTTACTTGGGGTCTAGAGAGCTCTGTGTAAAATGTCAAAGAATATTTATTATTTATTAATTTGCATGCGGATATGAAAAAAAATACAATTTTTACTGTACCATCGAAGTTACGAGTAGGTAGGATATTACAAAAAAAAAGAATATAATAAATCTAATAGTCCACAAAAAATGTGCGATTTTTGACATGTCTGTATATGCGTAGTGACTATCATAATACACTGTTAAGATACTTTTGATGCAAACTGTACTTAATTTTAAAAGTGCTATACATAAACATTTTCTTTTGAATTAGCAATTCAATAACTGTGTTGCAAATTAATTCAGAGTCAAACTCATTACCCTCTGTTTACTACAGAGTAGGTTAACACATTACAAGGTTAGACAATACTAGCCAGGTCTGGACTGTGCTAACTAGTCAGACTATGGAATGACCTCCCTGCCGTGGTTTTCCCTAGCGACTACAATATGGGGTTCTTCAAGAACGGCATTAGAAGATTTTTACTGGGTCGGCAGCGCGAGTGTGTTGCTCCTATTGTTGCACACGTCCATAGGCTAAAGTGACCGCTTACCATCAGGTGGGCCGTATGCTTATCTGCCACCTACGTTGTATAAAATCACCTTAGTACCTATTACCCTTTTGACTTTTGATTGCAACATAATCTTTCAGGCCATGCCATTTTCGTGTTTTTCATCTACACTTCTATCCTACGAGAGAGGTATAAATATTCTATCTCACGAAGGCGGGTGAACAATTAAATAGTAGTACCTGTGTCTTGTAAATACGCGTACATGTGTGTGCGAAAGTTCATGTCGCGTCAAAAGAAATTCATGTAGCAGTTAGTAGAACAATAATTGCATTGCAAGTAATTCATTTTTAAAAGCAATGTATAATGTTTCACTAAAATGACAGCTAAATAGAACACCTATAAAATTTTGAGATGTTTTTAAATGTTTGGAGTTGGAGTAATCTACGGAACCGCTGCACTTATTGGAAAAAATATTTTACCGCTTGAAAGGTACTTTGTCCCCGATGGACATAGGTTATATTATGTACTAATTACAATAATTTGAGTTAAAAACTCATCTAAATCGAAGCAAAACTGACGATTTAGCTAGTATAACACAATATTACCGTATAATATATAATAATTTACCTTTTTTTTCGTTCAAAATCCAATCCAAAATGATTATTTATCACAACACAGACTGACACAGACGCGACTGCTCACGACGGTGCACGACACCGTTATGTTATCCGTCGTGCCACCATTGCATGGGCCTTTCATATCTACCGTTGGCATACTTACGGTAAAAAACTACCTAGGGCCTACTTTTACCATAAAATTTGCGTCTGTACCCGGCTTCACACGGATTATAGTAAGTACCCTTGGTCATGAGAGTCTAAAGTAGCGGGTGTCTCACCGCGAATCACGTTGTACCTACCACTTTGGCCGATGGTCGACAAATCAGGGTAGGTAGGTATTTTTACTAAACAGTTTTATTAATTCGACCTGTTTGTTTGGGTCAAATCATATTATCGTCTTTGGTCAAATCTAGTAATTCAAATTTAAACCCCTTTCAGTTGTCTGATTTGACTGATATTTGGCAGAAGTCTTTAGTTCTGATCACAATACAATTTAAAACTGTTTAAGTAAAAAAAAAATTTTCGTAATTTATTAGAGATATTTTTGAAACCTCTTACCACTTGTACTATCCTATTTTTTTAACTAAGTTATAAGATCAACTTCGGGAAAATAAGCAACACTTTCATCTATCCATGTATAAAATACATCAATGTAAATAATTGTAATTAATTTACAATTAGTTTACATTTTACAATTAAGTATTGAAAAATTAAATTAAAAATAGAAGTCGCCTTGAGGCAGACATAGACTGCCATATTTATATTGTTTTTAACATCATTACTCTGTACCTGGTTATTGTGCTCCGTGCTCTGTACCCATATTCGAAAATAAATAAATGGTTCATTAATTTTATAATAGTTGGTGGATGTAAAATTCAAACTTTTTATGGTGCAAAAGTGCCTGTAAAAATACTAGTGCAATAATTATTTTATAATATTGCCAATTAATTAAGCGTAGGAACAATGGATCAGTTACAAAGTTATTATTGTATAGAAAGATGGATATTAAATGTCATAATATAAATAAAAATTATATAAATACGGAACCTTAATCCTAATCACCCGTGACTTGACAACTTTTTAAATACCTATTAATTTTTTAAAAATTCTGATAAAAAAACGAATAAAAACGACATTAAACTAATTTTTTTTTCTTACACAGACTATATTTCACGACGCAGAGTATAGAACATTATCGTGTAAACAGAATAAAAAGTTTATGCGCTAATTAAAAAAAATACTTTTATTACGTACTGCCTGCGAAGTGCATTTTTGTTGAAGTATTTACTTTTTGTATACTAAGATCGTAGCAAGTGGAAAGATGTTGTCTCTGCCTACCCCAATGGGAAAAAGGCGTGATTTGGATATTTGTATCGCATTGCAATTTTGACAGAATCTGTGAATTCTTCATCAACCAATCCCCCCAATCCCTACCTCCAACCCACCATCCTATCAATCCCCTTCTTCCATCCACCCTCAAACCCCCAAAGTCCCCAACCCATACAATCAGTAGAATTTCGTAGAAATTCGTAGAATTTTGTAGAATGCGTAGAACCTCGTAGAACTTCGTAGAAGTTCGTAGAATTTCGTAGAATTATGTATAATTACGTAGGATTTCGTAGAATTTCGTAGAATTTCATAGAATTTTGTAAAATTTATGAATGTAAATACGGACCAAAAAAGAGGTACTTAGGGCGTCTTTCGGGAAATCTTCACACATTTGCAAGAAATACCCTAGCAACAGTGCCGTTTGTAGATTCAGATTCGATCTAAATATAATAGACATAGAGTTCATTATGCTATGTGTGGTGGATGTATATTTATTTTGTATTGTATCAATTGTATATTTATTTATGAAGGGATTTCCTTTTATTTTATTTAGCATGTGAAGGAGATCTGATCCCTATGATTGACTCTATCAATTGATGACATAACAGTACTAGATTTTATGAAATAACTGCGGTATCCTAGTGGTCTGGGTAATGGACTGCTGAGACGAGGTCTCGGGTTCGATCCCAGGTTCACCATGGCACACACCAATGACTTTTCGATGCTTTTCTAAGTTATGTGTGTATTTATCGCAGGTTTATAAGTGCGCGGTTAATGGCAATAGGCTCGCCACTTATTACATTGGGACCTAAACATAAACTGGTGAAATGTGGGTGCTAGCACCTCTGCCAACCCGTTCGGGGATATAGGCGTGAGTTTATGTTATGTTATGTTATATGATTTTATAATCTATTTTACAATATTCTATAATGTACATTACCATGCAAAAAACCAGCGAAAATTGGTTTGAGCCAGATCTACTAAGTAGTATTTTTTTAATACGTCATAAACCGCAATAATTGACAATATTTTTGGTTTAAATATTTCTTGTGAAACTGGTATTATATATCAGTTTGTTTAGCTATCACAAGCCTATATGGGCTCGTATATAGTTACTTGCTGCTACGGAACCCTTCATGGGCGAGTCCGACTCGCACTTGGCCGGTTTTTATAAAGTCGGTAATGAAGTTAGTCCTAACAAAGGATTTGCTTAGAGATCATTAAAATATCTATCTAAATAGTCATGACTTCAATAATACATAAGTTATTGTGAAGTACAAACGTTTCTATCATAAATGTTTCATAATTTATAAGTATTTGATATTCTCGCTAATATTAAAACTATTTGTAAAGAATTCACGGCTCAAGGAAACTTAATATTTATAAATTAATTATCTCTTTATTACTTATTTTATTAACAAAAATGTCAAAAACTAAAAATTTAAACGGGTGAGTTAATTTTTAAACAATTTTTTTATCTATATTTTTTTTTATATATCGGTCACGTCAATATGACTTCACCTCGCCTGATGGTAAGCTAAGTACAGTCTCAAGAAGGGGGTCCCCATTACATACACCGACAGTGACATAATGGTGGCCCTCAACTTGACGACCTCATGAAAGAAGAGGTGATTGTCGTCGCAGCACTGCGTGACAAAGCGCAGATATTGGTTGTCTGTTTGGCTAGTATGTGAACTGTCACAAACGTTCCCACAAAACGCCTGGGTAGGGTAGAGAAAACCCCTGCTACATGAAATATAGGAAGCTGGAAGAACCTAACTCCTGGGACAATCAAACAGAACGAGAGACCCAACCCCAGATATATAAGGAATTGGGGATAGAAGAAAAAGTATGTTTGTCAGGGATCACGGGATCAAACCCAAACTTGTACTTTGGAGCCGCTCTCAAATTTTACCTTTATATTTTTTTTTATTGGACAAGTCGACATGACTTCACCTCGCTTGATGGTAAGCTAAAGGGGATCGGGGGTCACAACAACGTACACCAATGTAGCACTATGTGCATCTCTATACCTATTATTATTATTTTATTACATTATTTTATTACATACAACCAGTTGTGTCTCACACCCAACTGACTATATAAATATATATATATATATATATATATATATATATATATATATATATATATATATATCTAATAAAATAAATAAACATTAAAATATCAACCCATTTATGTTCCACTGCTGGGCACGGGTCTCCTCTCCTCTAACGAGAGAGCTGAGAGGGTTTAGACCATAATCCAGACACGCTGGCCTAATGCGGGTTAGTGGATCGGACATGTCCTTTTAATTTCTTCTGGGACATGTGGGTTTCCTCACGATGTTTTTCCTTCACCGTCAGCAGATGGCAAATGAAGTGATTAGCACATATAAATTCCACACAGTGAAATTCACATTGGTACTGTCCGGCCGGATTCGAACTCGATACCTCTGAGAAGGGGCCACGTATCTTTATCCATTTAGCTACCATCGCTTCACAAACATTAATGAATATAAACTTATCGAAATACGTTCAGTGTTCGTAGCCAAGTGGAAAAAGTCAAAATCGCTATCGTATCGTATCGAATAGAATAGTTTAGGTCGACCAATCACACTCCAGCTCGTGATTCCGCTGCGGCGCGCGCATCGTACGCCGGCGACGAGCTTGGATGTGATTGGTCGACCTAACCGTTTCTATTCGATAACGATTTACGCTACGGAATACACTGACATTTGTCTACGGGCCCAGTAGTTTTTGCGTACAAATTTATTTTAAAAGAGTTTTGTGTATTTTTTTTTGTATTCATTAGTTGGTAAATATAATTAATTATGGTTGAATGTATCATTACCACATTGAATAACAATGGTAGACATCATTATATAACAAAAAATAAACCACAAACAAAGCGAGTTGGGATATTTTATGTTTTTAATTTCAAATACTTAACACAAAAATACTACACAAGTATTTGTTAAAAAAACAAGATTTTTAGGGTTCCGTCCGTATCTGTGGGGAAATCCCCTTTTTTTCCGTGCGGCAATCCTTAAGGATAGCCTTCCCGCGGACTCTTACCGACTAAAACCGCACGCCGTCTAGGGTCTTCTGACGGCGTGCGGGTGTAAGGTTAGGTTAGGGGCCCATAGAGAGATACTAACCCTGTTGGCGACCGGGGTGGTTATTTCGGTATGTAAAACCCTACGCTGCGCCGTCTCGAGTTTCAATTTCCGGGATGTAAGGTACCCAATTACCCTCGCCCCCCAGCTGATCCCGGGCCATCTACGGATTTAAGATGGCCCCTTGACCCTCAGAAAGGGAACAAAACGCGGTCCGCCGTACCGGCAACGGTGTGCTGTCACCCTCGGGTCTGGTCTCGAAGAACCAGCCCGCCCCCGCTTGCTCCTCACCCTTTGCCAGAAGGAGTAGCCCTCTAAAGGGGCAATTCATGCCTCTGCTGGCATTTGCTGCCACTGAATAAAAAATATATTTTAGGGGGTTACCATGTTACAAAATATTTATAGAAAACTTCAAAAATAAATAGGAAGTTAAATTAAAATAAAATTAATATTTGGAGGGCTCCCATACAACAGACGTGGTTTTTGCCGTTTTGCTGTACGGAACCCTTCATGCGCGAATCCGACTCGCACTTGGCCGGTTTTTAAATTATTTCATTTATGAAACTGTGATAATTATTTGAAATAATAATAAGCGGCAACCGTCAGTCATTCTGTTTAAAAACAATCGTCAGCTTTTTTTATTTCAGAAAACTGGGCATTTAATTATCCTTATCATAACAATGATTTCTGTGGCGTGGCGGCATAGCGTTCGGCTACCAGATCGGGGATCGCGGGTTGTATTCCCGCTCAGTGCAAATATTTACATGAATATGTATATTGTCATTGGTCTGGTTGTTTCTATGTTTACCTAATTTATTTAAACTTTCTGCATTACAACAAAATTGTACAAAGGCGGCCTTAATGCCTACCAGTCCATATAAGTAGATTCCCCGGCCATGCAAGCCGATGTAACGAGACACCGATTTTAATCAATTCTACTCCGCTATAATCACCCCAGCTATCCGACTGAAGGGGTGTACCGTGAAGATTACCACACGATAAAAAAAAATTCAGACGAATTGACAACCTCCTCCTTTTTTGAAGTCGGTTAATAAGGTCTCTCTTCTGTTTCAGCGTTCGATACCTTCGGATGCTGGGTTACGGGGTTGGCCTGACCATGCACGCGGTGAACAGCATTGCTCTGGAGACCACGTTCAGCGGAGATATCCTGAAGGATCCAGATGTAAACTTCTATAACATTTATCGATGGAGAATGCTTACTATATGGAATGTTGTAAGTTCTCTTTGCACCTTTAATTAAGGAAAAACACCCTTATTATTTAGAATATATAATCAACTTGCAGACTTTTCAGTTGAAGCCAACCAAAGTCAGAGACAATAGTAGTACCGTTCAACGAGGAGAGAAAGGAACCGATCGCTAACGAGGGTGTAGTTTGGGGTCTGACGCGCAGCAGAAGATTTGAACACACACGAGCTAAAAATCGTACTTTCTTGTCGAGTGATACACATAGTCCTTTAAACTACACCTACAATGAAAATGAAAAGAAAATACTTACAAGAAAAAACACATTAACTATGTATTTTCATAACTTTTCTCCCCCACATATTTCTACGGAAGTTTGTCTCCCACTTATCACTTTAACTATATTAATACATTTTTATCTGCCGCAAACTTCGAAACAAATAATGTAGGTACATTATTCCTTATTTTTGAAAAAATATTACAGTATTTTTACATTATACTACAGTATTAAAAGACTTAGAAGATACTTTGCAGAGAATTGCTCTTCTCAACTCGTGTGTATTGAGACCCTCCGCTGCGCATTAGGCCTCAAACTACACTCTCCTTAGCAACCGGTCACTTTCTCCCCCGATGAATAGTATATGACTAGACTATTTAACTACATAGACTAACTTTGTTGGTTCCAGATCGACCAAATAGCCTACACAATATTGGGATTATCCTGTGACGTGTTGTCTAAATACAATGAGGGTAAACCCAGTTCCTTGCTGAAGATGCTGAAGAGCCTTCGGAATCTGATGTTCTCTGCCTTGGTATTACCAGTTTCTTGTGTAAGTATTCATTGAAATATTTGACTGTGATTATGTGAATTGATTCCAACAGGGCCTCTAGACAGAGTTTACATTTTACCAGTGGTATCACTTCGAAGTGAATTGTCAAAGACTATAATGTATGGGAATGACATTATTTGTTTTTGATAATGACGTTATTTATTATTATCATAAATTTTGAACTATTGATATTCTATTTTATGTGATCATTGGATTTAATAATTTAAAATTTTTTATAATTTTTAATTTTTATTTGACATTCAGTATGTATATTGATACCAATTCATAATTAACAGATTTAATTGATATTGCTAACAGTAGATAAAAGAATTTTTTTTTACTATATAACAAATAGGACCTAGTTGCCATTAATAAATGAATGAATTTGAATTTGAATTTGTGACATGTGGACAAAATAATAATTTCACCCCTCCCTCGAGCCTCTACAGTTCGAAGAGATATAGCTTCTTCGGCAGTTTTTCACCGGTTCTACCATAATCCGATGAGCTCTACGAATTAATCCCACCCTCTCCTTTCCTATACAGAACTACACGTGCCAGGCTGAGGTATCACCCTTACACAGTGCAGTGAATGGATAAAGACGCGGCCTCTACTCAGAGGTATCGAGTTCGAATCCGGACAGCACCAATGTGAATTTCACTTTATGGAATTCATATGTGTTAATCACATGATATACCATCTGTTGACGGTGAAGGAAAACATCGTGAGGAAACCCACATGTCCTAGAAGAAATTCTAAGGACATGTCCGATCCACCAACCCGCATTAGGCCAGCGTGTGTGAATTAATGTCTAAACCCTCTCAGCTCTCTTGTTAGAGGAAAAGAGACCCGTGCCCAGCAGTAGGACATAAATGGGTTGATATATTATGTTTTCATTTCCAGGGAGTATTCGTCACTTTTTGGATGCTATACTCTTATGACCCAACTTTAGTGGCGCCAGCCATTGTGTACCGAACAATGCCCTGGATGGCCAACCACGTGATGCATACCTTCATATTCCCTATAGCCCTGTGGGAGCTGGTCTGCCGCCCACGGCAAGCACCTTCCTCGTTGGAACACCTCCTGAACTTAGCAGTATTAAATATGTTTAATATTGCGTTTTTAGTTGTGTAAGTATGTCTTAGGTGTTAAGTTTTTTTTATACTACGCAGGTGGCAGATAAGCACACGGCCCACCTCATGGGAAGCGGTCACCGTGGCCTATGGACGTGTGCAACACTAAAGGTGGCACACACGCCCTGCCTACCCTGAAGGGAAGGGAGGAGGGCTAGGAATGGGTGGGGGGTTAGGAAGCGGTGGGGGGGGGGGGGGTATAGTGAGCTCTGGCTATTTTACAAGAATAAATAGCCGATTACTAGATTATATAACGGGAGCGACTGCTGTTTGATTCCCTTCCCCCCCCCCCCTTCCATCTTCCCCAAGGGAAAAGCCTACATCAGGAGATCGGAGCAGTAATCATATTTATGTCAACTTATGTCAACAAATCGGGCAAATTTCCTGACATTTTGTAAAACTAATAATTTTTTTATCAAACTAATTTCAAACATACACATCCGTAACGTGTATGTATGGAATGGATTACCACGGGGGCGAAGTACCTATGCCTCGGACGAAGCCGCGGGACACAGCTAGTATGTTATTAACCACCCTAGCAGAAGCAGGCCGAGGCGGCGGCGCACGAAAGCGCGCCCCCCCCCCCCCTCTCCCCCCCTATTCCGGGGGCATGACGGGAACCACGCGGTTCCCGCACAAACCCGAGGGGGCCATCTCGAATCCGGAGATGGCCCGGGTCAAGCCGGGGTGCGAGGGAAATGCTCTTTGGGCCACCTTACACCCTGGCGTCAGAAGACCCTAGATGGCGTGCGGTTTTAGTCGGTAAGAGTCCGACATAACCTGCCCCGCTGGCCGCGGGGTGGGTATCCATGAGGATTTTCGCATGGAAAAAAAATGTATGTTATTAACCATATTCGATAAGAGTAATTGAATTGATTGATTTATTTGAGTCCTAAAATCTAGAATATCAATATATATCTGATACATAAGAAATTGGTATTTTAATTTTTTAATTTCTTTTTTTTTTAGATTATCATACACATTCTACGAGACTGGACGGTTTCCATACGACATACTGAATAAAACATACGGGACTATATATTTTTATATATTTTTAGGGTCATGTTTTATTTCCCACAATATATATTATATACTTCAGTGGTATATCACCGCTTTCATATGGGGAAATGCTAAAACAGATATGGGAAAAATAAAGGTAAAATAATTGGAAAGAAAAGATATTTTAATTTATTTATTTATGTTTATTTACACACACAATCGAACAAAGTCACTTGCATTGTCTAAACAGAAACTCTCTTCCCCCCCCCCCTTCGCCCCTCCTCCCCGTCTCCCCCCCCCTCTCCCCCCTACTCCCCCCTCCGAATAAACCCATCTTTCCCTTCCGAATCGACTTATGATTATATTTAGTTTTTAGAAACGACTTTTTTTAGTAAAAGTGTCAATTAAATGAAACTGTTGATAATACTGTGTTTTTTATACCATCGGCACCCTTTTTTTTCATATGAAAATCTCCACGGAAACTCTCCCCCTCCTATGGTCCATTTTTTGTACTATTTAGGTGGCAGACAAGCACACGGCCCACCTGGTGGGAGCCGACACCGTGGCCTATTGACATGGGCAACATCAGGGGTGTCAAACTGGGGTGCTAGGTTGAGACCTCCACGTGGTGCACTCTGGAGAACGGAGGCGGCAGTGTGTTCCCCCCAGGGTGGGAGTCTGTCGTCGACGGCTGACGTCAATCAGCGGACCCCATTGCACGAGGGGGTCGTCTCCCAGTTCCCCTTTAGAGGGGAAATGGGAGACGACGACGTCAACAGCCCTTTTCAGGGCTACCCAACAGCCCTTTTCAGGGCTAGCTGACCCAAGGAGGGGTCGTGGTATGGCGGGCCTTCAAGGCCCGCGGTCGTCTCTCCCGGTATCCTTCTGTTCATCAGAGGGGACTTGGGAGACACGAATGGATCCATTGGGATCAGGGACGGGTTGGCCCACTGCTCGCGCAGGGGCTGACTGGCTTCTGTGCCACCGTCGGTGTTGGGGGGGTTGGCTGCCCACCCGCGTCGCGTAACCCCCTGGTGATCGACCGTGACCTGAGTGCTAGCCACACTCGGGTAGTCGTGACCTGGGGGAACGTGGGGCTTGCCTTAATTGGCCGGCCCGCGTCAAGGAAAAGACTCTAAGACCCGACAGCGAAGTCGTAAAAACCTACAGATACCTGGGGCCCTCTGTTAGTATTTACCCCGTCTCCTGGAATGAGCGTCACCCGGGAGACGTATTGTAATTCGTCTCATAATCGTGGGAATTTTATGGATTTGAACTTTGAAATAAAACCCCCCCCCCCTAGCGAAACAGTCTGCGAGGAGGTCGCGCAGCACCAAGGCGTGGAGGTCACGCCCCCCACCGCGGCGGTGTCGGAGAAATTCGACACTGCCAGCGAGAGAAGCGGCAAGAGCGGCCCGTCGGGATCTGCTGTGAAGCAGACCCGTCGGTCTGATCGAGCGGAGAGGAAGCGCCGATGGCGCAAGCCCTCCAAGGGGACCGACTCGGATTGGGAGAATATCCTGACCGGGTCGGTCTCGTCCTCCTCGAGCGACGGCGAGGCGACAATGCCGGCACGTAAAGTGTCGGCAGGACGCCAGAGGAGTCGTGGAGGAGCATTAGGGGCTGGGCTAGTCACCCGAGCCCCTAAAGGTGCGGGGAAACCGTCGCTGCCGAGGCCTCCCACCCCGGCGGCGCCGGTACCGAGTGGGTCTGAGAAGACCCGAGATCTGGTGGAGAGGCTTCGGGTGCGGATTGCCAAATCCGGCAAATACCGAGGCAAGCCAAGCCCTGAGCAAGAGGAGTTGTTGTCCGCAGTGGTCAGCATCGCCAAGGAAAATGAGGACCTCGCGGTGCAGCTGGATGAATCCCGTCGCGAGACGGCTCGGCTGGCTGCAGCTCTCGAGGAGCTCAGAAAGGAGGTGGCGAGCTCTGCTGAACGAGCTGCGCAACCGGAGCAACCAGCGCAGTCGGCGCAACCGGTGCAGCCGGCGCGAGTGACGCGTTCGTTACGGGCCAAGCAGCTGGCGCAACCGGAGCAGCCGGCGCAGTCGGCGCAACCGGTGCAGCCGGCGCGAGTGACGCGTTCGTCCCGGGCCAAGCAGCTGGCGCAACCGGAGCAGCCGGAACTTCCAGCGCAGCAGACGGAGAAGCCACGGCCTGCGACTCCACCGCAGGAACCGTGGCTGGCGTATATGGTGGCGCTCGAGGAGCGTATGTTGAGCCGGATGGAGGCCATAGTGGACTCCATCCGCCGACCGCCTCTGGCACCACCGGCCAACTACGCGGCTGCAGCAAAGGCGGGCCCGAGCCGCCCAACTGCAGCTCCGGTCCCGTCGGTACCAGCTCGCCCCCCTGCTCAGGGCCAGGAAAAGGGCAAAGGGAAGGGCAAGGGCAAGGGCAATGGGAAGACGTCCCCAGCCCAGGCCCCAGCCCCAGCGCCAGCCTCAAAAGCTGCTTCGGCTTCCCCCTCGCAGCCCCCAAGGGAAGGGGGATGGGAGGTGGCTGGAGTAGCTAAAAAGAGGCGGAATGCCGCCAAGAAGGCAGCCAAGAAGGCCAGGAGTGCCGTGGCCGCCGCCGCGAAAGGAGCGCCGGGGAAGCTCCGTGCCCCTCGATCCGCAGCAGTCGTCGTCACCCTGACGGCGGAAGCTGCAGAGAGAGGCATGGGGTATGCCGAGGTGTTGGCCCGAGTTAAGGCCAACGTCGACCTGAAGGCGCTCGAGATCCCGGGTGTCCGGTGCAAGAGCACACGGACGGGAGCCCGGCTTCTTGAGGTTCCCGGCGCAACCAGTGGCCCCAAGGCTGATGCCCTAGCGGCTAGGCTGAGGGAGTCGCTGGATGCAGCCGACGTCCGAGTGTCCAGGCCCATCAAATGCGCAGAAGTGCGCATCACGGGCCTGGAAGACTCCACCACGGCAGAAGAGCTCAGGCTCGCCGTGGCGGAGGCCGGGGACTGCTCCCCGGACACGGTTAAGGTCGGAGCGATACGCTTTGGCCGCGGTGGACAGGGGGCAGCAGTTGTCGGCTGCCCTATCGCGGCGGCCCAAAAGGTTGCCGATGGCAAGAGCCTCTTGGTGGGAGGCTTCATGAGGGTGCAGGCACGGCTCCTGCAGGCCCGACCGGCCAGGTGCTTCAGGTGCCTGGCGGTTGGCCATGTGGGGGTGCAGTGCACGGCGGAGGTGACGATCGGTGACCGTTGCTTCCGCTGTGGCCAACCCGGCCATAAAGCCGGCGAGTGCGGGGCTCCGCTGCACTGTTACAGGTGTGCAGCGGGGGGCAAGCCGGCTGGCCACAGGGTTGGCAGCAAGGCCTGCATCGGAGGGGAGCCGAAGCCGGGAAGCCGGCCTTCCGCCTCTAATTCGCGGCAGGATGCGGAGATGGGGGTTCCATAATGGATCCTCAACTCCGCATCCTGCAGGGGAATGTGGGCCACGGTGCCTATGCTCAGGACCTTCTGCTCCAGAGCATGGCACAGTGGTCCATAAACGTCGCTGCTGTCGCCGACCCGTACATGGACGCCCGTGGACGGGCAGGCGGCACTGGTCCGCAACGCCGCTGCCGGCACCCCTCCCCTTGTTGTTCTGGCAAGGGGACCCGGATGTGTTGCGGCGTTGGTGGGCGAAATAGCGGTCGTGGCCGCATACTACATGCCTAGCCGAGGCGAGGGGATAGACGCGTACGAGCGATGGCTCGTACAGCTGTCCGTCGTCGTCAGAGCCTGCCAACCCCATGCGGTTCTGGTGCTCGGGGACTTCAACGCCTGGTCACGGGCCTGGGGTTCCCGGTACACGAACCCAAGGGGCACGGCATTGGAGAACTGGGCTGACAGATCCGGTCTAGTTCTCCTCAATCGGGGAGCCGAGGACACGTTCGTGACCTCGAGGGGCAGTTCCATCGTGGACCTTTCGTTCGCGAGCCCCTTGTTATTCGACCGTGTCCAGGACTGGCGCGTCGTCGTGGAGGAGGAGACAAAGTCGGATCACCGATACATTCGGTTTGATGTCTCCCCTCCTGCAAACGCTGCGCCGGTCACACCGGCTCCTCAGCTCCCGATCTAGTCGCTTAAGCGCCCAGCGTGGCGCTTAAGCGACTAGATCGGGAGCTCCTCCTGGAAGCCGCCATCGTACAGGCCTGGGCCCCTGCGCCGGACAGGCCTGTCGACGTAGACGATGAAGCGGAGTGGTTCCGGGAGGCCATGACCCGTGTCTGCGACGCGGCGATGCCTAGGGCTCCGCCCTATAATCCGAGGCGTCAGGTCTACTGGTGGTCGATGGAGATCGCGAGGCTGCGTCAAGCCTGCGTGATCACGCACCGCCGGTGGGCCCGATTCCGTAGGAGGCGTCGCCGCCCCTCAGATGCGGAGGCCCGACAGGCGGAGTTATACGCGGAATACAGGGAGGCCCGAAAGGCCCTCCGAGTGGAGATAAGGCGGGCCAAAGCCGAGGCCCGCCGTGAGCTGTTGGAGACGTTGGAGCGGGACCCGTGGGTGCGGCCCTATCGCATGGTGCGGGGCAAGCTGCGCCCTTGGGCCCCGCCGCTGACCCAGTGTCTCCAGCCAGATCTCCTCGGAGGAGTGGTTAGCTCCCTGTTCCCAGCGAGGGCGGTGGAACAAGTTCCGCCGCAAATGACTCCGCCTCGGTCGCCTGTGGCGCCCAGCGTGGATGACGACGACGTACCCGAGGTTGCTTGGGTAGAACTAGAGCTGGCGGTGCGAAGGCTCAAAGCCAAGAACACCGCCCCGGGACCAGACGGCATTCCAGGCCGAGCGTGGGTCCTAGCTCTAGACGACGATACTCTCGGGCCCCGACTGAGAGGGCTTTTCAGCGCATGTTTGGAGCGGGGCCAGTTTCCGAGACTGTGGAAGACGGGGAAGCTGGTCCTCATCCGAAAGGAGGGGCGCCCGGCGGACTCACCGTCCGCCTACCGGCCCATAGTGTTGCTCGACGAGGTGTGCAAGCTCTTTGAAAGAGTGATTGCGAAGCGCCTCGTCGAGCACCTCTCCAGAGTGGGGCCGGACCTGTCGGATGGCCAGTACGGCTTCCGGCAGAGGCGCTCCACCGTGGATGCCATCATGCGCGTGAAGGCTCTGGCGAAGGATGCAGTTGCCCGGGGTGAGGTGATGCTGGCGGTGTCCCTGGACATCGCCAACGCGTTCAACACCTTGCCCTGGAGTTGCGTTAGGGAGGCGCTCGTTTATCACGAAGTGCCTCTCTACCTTCGCCGCATAGTCGGGGCGTATTTGTCGGAGAGAGCCGTCATCTACCCGAGCATGACCGGTCTCGGCAGGCGTGAGATGTCGTGCGGTGTTCCGCAGGGATCGGTCTTGGGGCCGCTCCTGTGGAATATAGGCTACGACTGGGTGCTTCGTGGTGAGCTCGTGGACGGGGCAGCCGTCACGTGTTACGCGGATGACACGCTAGTGACGGCGTGCGGGGCGTCTCACAGCGAAGCGACCCTGAAGGCCACGACCGCGGTTGCCCAAGTCGTGGGTCGGATCCGGTAGCTGGGTCTCGAGGTGGCTCTGCATAAAACCGAGGCCCTGTTCTTCCATGGGTCTCGGAGCGTGCCACCGGCGGGATCCAGCATCGATGTGGGAGGCATATCGGTCGGCATCGAGCCCCAGATGAAATATTTGGGGCTCGTGCTCGACGGCCGATGGGACTTCGGGGTGCATCTCCGAAGGCTGACCCCCAAATTGAAGGGCACGGCTAACGCTCTGGCGCGGCTGTTGCCCAACATGAGGGGGCCGGATGACTCCTGCAGGAGGCTCTACGCGGGGATCGTGCGGTCCATGGCCCTGTATGGATGCCCGATCTGGGCGGAGGCCCTGAATAGCCGTAACTGGCGTACGCTGCGTGCGCCGCAGCGCGTTATGGCTATCAGGGTCATCAGGGGGTACCGCACGATCTCCTTCGAGGCGGCGAGTCTCCTTGCCGGGACTCCACCGTGGGACCTGGAGGCGAGAGCCCTTTCGCGCCTATACTGGTGGCGAAAGGAGGCGCAGGAGCGGGGACTGGACCCGGAGCCTCGAGTAATCGAGGCCGTCCACGCCCAGCTCCGCTGGGATACCGTGGTGGAGTGGAAGGACCGACTTGGGCAACCAAGCGCGGGGCACGCCGTTATAGCGGCGGTAAGACCCGTCATGGAGGACTGGCTGGAGAGGCCTTACGGGGGCCTCTCGTACCGGCTGACGCAGGTGATCTCTGGTAAGGGTTGCTTCGGGGATCACTTGTGTCTGATTCGGAAGGAGCCAACGCCCGAGTGCCATCACTGCGATGCGGGCGAGGACTCAGGGCTGCACACGCTGGTCGAGTGTCCGGCGTGGGAGGTGCCGAGACAGGCCCTCCTGGCAGCCCTCGGGGTGGGAGTCCTCACACTGCCGGTGCTGATCGCAGCGATGGTGCAGAGTGCGGACGCGTGGTCGGCCGCCGCCTCCTTCTGCGAGCAAGTGATGCTCGAGAAGGAGGCGGCGGAAAGGGTTCGGGAGAGGCTGCACAGAGCTCTCCCGAACGGCGGTGGGCGCGGACGCCTAAGGCGTCGGAGGTCTGACGACCTCCGTCCTCCATGAGCGCTGGCCTGGGGGTGACGGGTGGAGCCGCCTGTCACCCTAGCAGAAGCAGGCCGAGGCGGTGGCGCGCGGCAGCGCGCCCCCCCCTATTCCGGGGGTATGACGGGAACCACGCGGTTCCCAAACCCGAGGGGGCCATCTTGAATCCGGAGATGGCCCGGGTCAAGCCGGGGTGCAAGGGAAATGCTCTTTGGGCCACCTTACACCCTGGCGTCAGAAGACCCTAGACGGCGTGCGGTTTTAGTCGGTAAGAGTCCGACATAACCTGCCCCGCTGGCCGCGGGGTGGGTATCCATGAGGATTTCCGCACGAAAAAAAAAAAAAAAAAAAAAGGGGTGTCAAACTCGCGCTGCCTACCCTGGTGGGGATGAGGGATTTGTAGATGGTAGGAGGTGGTATTCGGGAGATGACGGGTTTTGAGGAGGGATTTGGGGGGATATGAGCTCGGGCTGTTCTACGGCGGGAACACAACACGATGGTTATTTCCCATAATTTCCCTCGCACCCCCATCGATGATGATTATATAATTCCTGGATTTATTAATTATTGCCCCGAGACTCCTTTGACCATTTTTCGCTACCCCTCATGGTAGGTCACCCACCGCCAGTTGAAAGAATCAGGTGCATAGACCTATACAGGGTCTATGCACCTATTTATCTCGCACTACAGAATGCACGGCAATCCACATAAACCTTCGTGGTTTAAGGAATGCTTTATTTTAATTTGTTATCATGTGATATTGTAAAATAAATAAATAAAAAAAAAAAAGGTATATAACGAAACATAATTAATTAATACATTTTAATTTTTTTAACGTTAATTTTTAATTATTTATGTTCAATTTTTATTGAAACTATGACGTAATTACGTATGAAATTTATTAAAATTATGACATTTTTATCATTAAATTTAAATTTAACTTTAATAACGTTAATAAAATTCAAGTTCTCACACTTAATATGAAATTAGTTTGACACTTGAGATACGAACAAAAAATATACTATATTGAACTGCTCTCCGAGGAACGGAATCCATACCAATGAGAAGACACATGAACATTGAACATGACACTGAGTGGGAATAGACCCCGCACCCACCGACGTAACAGTCGAATACTCTGCCACCACTCTCTATACCACTTGGTCGTTACGTCACCAGTGAACTCGATCAAAAGTAAAACGGAGGACATATCGGATATTTAAAAAAATATTTAAAAGTTTTAAATATTTTTTTAAATATCCGATATGTTCCAAAACTGGTTTATGGTGGTTTTTTTGTTTCCAAAACGTTCGAATCTTATAAAGGCACGTTCACATTGACTACAAAACCATAAGCTAGTAACAGTTTCTAATATAAAATAGTAAGAAAAAAATAACATTTAAAAACAAGTTTTTATTCAATCATTCAAAACATATTTTAAGAAAAAATAAAAAATAAAATATTTTATGCAAAGCATGTGCTGATTTCGAAAATTATCATTATTTTTTGTCGTCATTTTCATAGTAATATAGCTAGATAGATAGTTTATGTAGCTTTCTTTTTTCATGCGGTAATCCCCACGGATATCACCCCTGCGGCTTTTTGAAGTGGCACCGACTAAAACCGCATGCCATCTAGAGTATTCCAGCGCCGGGGTGTAAGGTAGCCAAAGGGCATTTCCCTCGCACCCCGGAAGTTTATTTAGCCTGAGGTCTGCTTATGATGCTGTTATCGTAAATCGACTTTTCCGGGCGCAATTATCATCTAACCTCCCAACCCGGGGAGATCTTGAACCAGGTCTCGTCAAGGTTTCAAAAACTTATATTATCATCGTGCAATTAGTTTAAATTCCACTTTTGCTGTAAGTACTAGGTTTGAAATCAATACAACCATTGCATGCAAACATTTTGTAAAAAATATACTACAAGCTGTGCTAGGCATGACTAGGTCATAAAATATTATAGACAATAAATGATGGGCGTATAGACAACATAATTTTTAATTACTGCAGAAGTGTCACGAAGGGTCTTATAATAGTTCTACCTATATTTATATTATTGTAGTATTTTATCGAAGTTCAGCCGCATCACAGTTAGACTGGAAAGCCGACCCCAACTGAGTTGGGAAAAAGGTTCAGAGAATGATGATGATAGTATTTTTAGTAATAATAGTAAGCTTACGAAGCGATTCTATTTTTACAATTGCTATCGCTCTAACGTTACCAAATTTCGATTGAGATTCGAGAGTCTTGGTTAGCTTATCTACCGTACCGAGATATGACTATAAACGATGATTGAAATCTCTTCTCGGCTTGTATAAAAAGTACCTAGCCTATATGTTGCCCAGGAGTATGACAATTTTGATCTAAATCCGTTCTGTAGTTTATGATCCTTGCGTGCACATACAGACAAACAAAAAGACAAAAAAAAACTGATTGTATTTTTCCCATCCCCAAATAGTTATTTTGTAAATATATTCATTGACCTCTCTACAGTTTTATTACGAGTATAAGTATAGATAGGTGAGTATTATGCATGTTTGTTTCATTAAATAAGTTTATCTTATCTTAAATAGCAAATAATGATGTAATTTACAATGTAATATTAAAGGGCTCTTTGTTCATTCATAATCCAGGCACGGTGACCTTTACAAATGTCAAGCTGGCTTGCGAACAACTTCAATGACATCAGTAGTATCATTTTGTTATTAAAATTGTTTGACAACCAAACTTCTCAACAATATTACTTAAATACAATAAACAACAAACCGCGGTAGCCTAGTGGTCTGGGTAATGGACTGCTGAGACGAGGTCTCGGGTTCGATCCCAGGTTTCACCATGGCACACACCAACGACTTTTCGATGCTTTTCGAAGTTACTTATATGTATATTTATCGCAGGTTTATAAGTGCCCGGTTAATGGCAATAGGCTCGCCACCTATTACATTGGGACCTAAACATAAACTGGCGAAATGTGGGTGCTAGCTACCTCTGCCTACCCCTTCGGAGATATAGGCGTGAGTTTATGTTATGTTATGTTATGTTATGTTACAATAAACATTGTTTCTGACAAGCTCAACTACACAAACAAAATCGCCATTTTGTATGTTTTCTACAGTGTCATGTCAGCTTTCGCCACGGTTTCCATCATGAGACTCGATAACGCTGTCAAAAGTGCTGCTTAGCTATACATTTTCACAGTAAGTAATTTTTCTACAATGTCTATTCGTTCCATAGAATGGAAAGATTGACAGTCTAACTTAAGTGTTTAAAGAATCACGTGACTTATATTTTATTAGACTACTAGCGACCCGGGTCCCGGCTTCGCCCGGGTGTAAATTCCAGTTTTCCAATAATATATATGCCTATGACACTCAGCAATAATGTGGCTTTCTATTGGTGAAAGAATTTTCAAAATCGGTTCAATAGATCCCGAGATTACCCCTTACAATTTAACAAATATACAAACACACAAACTTTCCTTCTTTATAATATTAGTATAGATATAGATAGAATTTCGTTATAAAGACTGAAACTGTAGACAAAGTGCTATTCTATTAGTAGAATCGTTTCAAAACGAATTCGCAAAAGTACGACATTTGGCAGCACTGTTGATACCCTTGGTATTGCACACATCTATAGGCCATGGTGACCGCTTCTCATCAGGTGGGCCGTGTGCTTGTCTGCCACCAAAGTGGAATACAAAAAAGTGATTCAGTTCATGAAAACATTTTATACACAGATCATAAACTGTGTGGACGTCGCCTTACTTTTATTATCTGTAGCCTCTGTAGGAAGCTAGTATGCAACAGTACGTGAGTTGGGTTGGCCGTGATAGTGAAGTGAGTGTGGTGTGGGTTCGAGGAACTCAAAAACATACGCATTTAATGGATATTGAGTTTTAAAATATATGAGGTAAGTTTTAAATTTCTTTGGCAGTTATAGAATAAAAAAATACCGGTTTTAAAGTTTGTATAGTAGGTACACCCATATCAAGAAAATTACGTTAAAATATTGGTTGACAATATTTTCTGTTAGACTCGAAAGGTCTTAGTCAGACTTGAAATCTGTCACAATACATGTTTGATTGCAATCGCTTAAGTAAAATTTAAAAAATAATCGTATAACCGGAGTCCAAAACCAAAACACGATATGAAATTCTGAATATAATTGAATCTAGTTGAAGCCGGGTTTTTTGTAAGAATTATTTGTTTTTTTTTAAACCATATTAAAAATTAAATGACCTTAAAATGACCAATAAATATTTTTTATGTTTTGTTGAGTTGTATATTTCGCCACTCGTAACTCGACGAAATAATTAACGTATAACAATATATAAATTAACCTTCAATTTTTACATTTTTATTAAGTACATACAATTACTTCTAAGTATACTTACTATTATAAAATTGAAAATTAATTGTGTCTGTACATTGAATATATTTAAAATAATTTTAGTTAAAAATGCAACCGAATTACCTCTTGTTTTTAAGTCGGTTAAGTATACTAAAACCTCCGGCATGTTGCTAGTCGGAGCACCTACAAATTTCTCTAGCGCAGGCTTCCCTTTCGCGGTCAGACGGCAGTCGCTCGCGGAAAAGTCGACTTACCAATCAAAAACCACCAGACCTGGGGCCTTACCACAAACTCTTAAAGCAGTATTATTTCAGTATTACTTAACTTTCATAGTGTCTCATCGGACCATCGACGTCGACGGATACTAGTGTTATGTGGTCTAGCAATCTCTTACTTATATGGTATGTTGTGGATATATTTATTTCATTAAATTTGTTGGTAGATATACAAGACACAGAACACTTATATAATAACGGACGACGTTTGACCGAGTCCGAGTCACACTATGAAAGTTAAGTACCTAATATTGAATTAATACTGCTTTAAGAGGGTAGGCAGCGCGTGTGTGACACCCTAGTATTGCACACGTTCATAGGCCACGGTGACCGCTTCCCTTCAGATGGGCCGTGTGCTTGTCCTGTAGTACCTACTTAGTATAAAAAAAGAGTTTGTGGGAAGACCCCTGGACTCCAAAGTGTAAACTTTAGAGTTCATGAATTAATGGATTAATCCTTGGTATAGGAATTTCCCTTACGTAAATACTTTTTATACCTTCAAGGTCACCAGGTAATATTTCAAGTACGTAGGTATGAAAAAAAAACGTGTGATTAACTTTTCAATTTGTAAGTTGCTTTTGAGTTTTGAGGTATTTGAGGAAATATTAACCAAGACTTTTATGAAGTACGTCAACATGACTTCACCTCGCTTTATGGTAAGCTAAAGGTAAAGTCTCAGGACCAGGGGTCACCACAACACACACGGATAGTGAATATTATTCAAGACTTTTTTATATTGGGTACGTCAACATGACTTCACCTCGCCTTATGGTAAGCTAAAGGTTAAGTCTCAGGATCAGCACAACATACACCAACAGTGCTACAGTGGTGGCCCTCATCTTGACGGCCTCATCAAATGCTTTTTCACGCACCGCTTAAAGGACCCGGGACTGTAGGAAGACTCTAGCTGTTCTATGCCTCTAAATAAGCTGTTTGGAACGAAAATTGTGTCCCGGTTCCTGAGTGAGGCGGGAATGTTAAAACGGGAAGCAGAATTGAGTCAATGAATTATGATACAGACCTATCTGTATAGGCATAGCGCCGTTATAATAAAATACTAAAAAACAGAATGAAATAAATACTTAATGAGGGTTCTTATAAACTGTGGTGCGAGGGAAATGCCTTTTGGGCCACCTCACACCCTGGTATTAGAAGACCCGAGACGGCGTGTGGTTTTAGTCGGTTCGATTCTGACATAACCGCCCATCAACGACAGGAGTGGCTTCAGTAAGATTTTCGCCTGAAAATCCGCGCTTACCATTAAAGAGATCTATAAACACCTTCTGCGCATCATCATCAGTACATTGTCAAGAAGTTTGCCGGTCATTACTTTTTTTTTTTATGTCGGTCATGTCAACATGACTTCACCTCGCCTGATGGTAAGCTGAGGCAAAGTCTCTAGAACATATATTAATTTGTAGATATAACTATTTACCTACTGTCATTATAATAATATCTAAACGGCAAAGGGTGATCCTTGACTTAATCAATTCACACTTGTAGTTCAGAGGTTAGAAAATGTACAATTATTGCAACATAGTAGTCAAAATGTAATTATTATTTACATTGCCGTGTTATATAACCACTAAGTAATAGAATACACACAGTAACTAATCAATCAATCAATCAGCCTATTGCAGACCATATACTACTTAGGTGGCAGACAAGCACACGGCCCACCTGATGGGTAGTGGTCACCGTGCCCTATGGACGTGTACAACTACACCAAGGATCACACACGCACTGCCTACCCTGAAGGGAAGAGGGGAGGAGAAAGGGGTGGGGAGTCTAGGAAGGGGTGGTGGGAGGAGGGGTACAGTGAGCTTTGGCTACCCTACTTACCTTAGGGAACACAACACGATGGTTATTATGGGCGCGGTGTTCTGTAGGGCGGAGGTACTACCCCAGTCGGACAGCTCATTTCGGACGGAAGATACAGTCGTGTCCTACCTCCATTAATGATGATGTTTTATAAATTGCCGTTTGTTTTTTCAGTGACTATGACTTCCGTAGTCTACAGCCGTCTTGTCGGTCAGGCAGCTGTCCTGACGATGCACAGCATGAACGCCATAGCTATGTACATCTCAATGCAGGACGAAATCATCATGAGAGACCCTGAAGTCAATACAATGGTGTCGATGCAGAACTATTATCTCACTGTGTGGAATATTGTAAGTTTTCTCCTTTAAGTTTAGTTTACCTAGCTTGTGTTATAGGGTCCAAAAATGCGGATTATACATACTATACATGTTATATTTCGTAAATACATACATAATTATTACACATACAAACACCCAATGCAAATATTCATATTCTTATGTCACAAATATTTTCATTGAGTGGGAATCGAAACCATGACCTCCGACTCAACAATTGAACGTTGGACGCTGTAACGCTACTTCACAGAAGCGGTCTTAATAAATCTAATAATTAAATTATATTATACAATATTGAGGTTCTTCAAGAAGGGCATTAGAAGGTTTTTTCAGTGCGAGTGTGACGCTCCTGGTGTTGCACACGTCCATAGGCCGCGGTGACCGCTTCCCATCATGTGTGTTTGTCTGCCACCTTAGTAGTATAATAAAACTAATATGTCAATATTTTCAACTTCCAGCGTTTCCAGGTCTCCTACTTCTCCCTAGCCTTCCTGTGTGATATCCTAACGGTGACAGGCAGAGACCACCTCATCCCAAAGAGCGTCAGGAAATTCAGGCAGGCGTACTTCGGTACTTTAATATGGCCAGTTGCTATGGTGAGTTGGTGAGTTAGACTAAATAACATAACATAACATAAACTCACGCCTATATCCCCGAAGGGGTAGGCAGAGGTGCTAGCACCCACATTTCGCCAGTTTGTGTTTAGGTCCCAAAGTAATAGGTGGCGAGCCTATTGCCATTAACCGAGCACTTATAAACTCGCGATAAATACACACATAACTTCGAAAAGCATCGAAAAGTCATTGGTGTGTGGTTGGACTAAACAACAGAACTATAACTTAGACCGAAAGATATATGGCCTTTGCCATATTTGCTGTCGGGTGAAGAATTATCCCTCAGGCAGAATTGAGTAATAAAACCACAAAAAATCCCGTTTCGGGCCTGCCAAATCTTATTATACCTACAGAACTTCGACATATTATAGTTAATAGGTTGATAGTCGCTATCTCACCTGCTGGTAAGTGATGATATATGGTCGGTGATGGCCACTCCTAACTGGCCTACTCCAGCCCAGGTAGGAGTGGCAGAGACCCAGAAGGTATCTCTTATTATCATGTATCCCTCTTAAATTAGACCAGAGATGGCGTGTGTTTTTTTTATTTTCTAACATTTTTAATAATATAGATGTAAAAAAGTTTAGACTATTTAGATACTAATTTGTAGAGATAATTTTATAAGGAATCCAAATAAATCTATATTACTACGCATTCATACAAAATTATTGAAAAACCCTACATATTTCACAAGCTTTCTCTACTGTCATTAAGTCCGTCAGTTGCGATTTTACCTAAGCAACCTATTCACTTAAAATTTGAAGAAAAAACGCCGACTCAGGCAAACTGTTCCTCTCTTCTCTGTAAACGATACTTATTTGCTTGCTACCAAATTAAATTATCAAAACCTTCATAATGCTATTCGATCTGATAAGCCGGTATTAATTCAGATTTTAATCACGCATCACTTATGATAAACTTCAGAAATCATTGCTTATTATAGTTTATCTATCAAATTACTTGATAACTATAGGTACAAATTAGTTTTGACATTGAACTTATTCGACTATCAGTGAATTTATTATTGTTCACTGACCTAAATCTTTGAGGTCTAAACCATGGATGGAGGTCTAAACTATGGAGCTTGGGCCCGATAATTGTACACTACTTAGAAAAAATAGCTAGGCAATGTAGTTTTCATTTTTACTATTCAATTCTTATAAAATTGCCTCGTATTATGGGCGGAATCAAACTGAAAAAAAAAAACACTTGCAACACAACAAACATGGCGGACTAAAACTATAAAAATGTACTCATATTTTATTAATTATGCCCTTGAATTTCGGAGGCGAATAAATAATTTTGTATTTTTGCCAATAACCAGTATTATTTTTCTTTTTTTCTGTATTGTGTGCAATTAGGGGGCCCAAAATGAAACATCTCCTTTCATTGAATTTATGGACATGTGACGTAATAAGTAAACCTTGAAGCACGTTCACGTTTCATTTAGGAGCGGAACAACATGTTTCTTCAACCGGTGGAGAATACCGTTAGGACAATTTTTACGGCCGTCGAAGATTTGGCGTGACTAAATGATACTCAGTCATTTACTGGAAGTGTGTCAACTTTATGCGCGGTTTTTGTTATAAAAGCACCATACATGCTATTCTTTTTTTTATACCACGTAGGTGGCAGACAAGAACACGGCCCACCTGATGGGAAGCAGTCACCGTGGCCTATGGACGTGTGCAACACCAAAGGTGCCACACGCGCTACCTACCCTGAAAGGAAGGGGGAGGGCTAGGATGTTGTGGGGAGTCTATAAAGGGGTGGGAGGAGGTACAGTGAGCTCTGGCTACCCTACTTACCGGCGGGAAAACAACACGATGGTTATTATGGCCGCGGTGTTCTGTAGGGCGGAGGTACTACCCCAGTCGGACTGCTCATTTTGAAGAATTTTTTGGCGCAAAACTACTGAACAGATTTTGGTGTTTTTTTTTTATTAAAAAGTTCTCGGTCGGACTTAAGATCTGCCGTATATTCCATTGTAATTGGTGAAGTAGAACCAGAGACATAGTAAAAAAAAACTCAGAAAGTGACGTCAACACTGGTAGAGCGGCATGCAGAAGGTTATTTATGTCAATAAAACAAAACTAAAATTGAAGCAGGTATCGGTATCTCCCGTCCGAAATGACCTGTCCGACTGGGGTAGTACCTCCGTCCTACAGAACACCGCGGCCATAATAACCATCGTGTTGTGTTCCCGTTGGTAAGTAGGGTAGCCAGAGCTCACTATACCCCTCCTCCTAGCCCCCTCTTCAGGGTAGGCAGCGTGTGTGTGACATCCTCGGTGTTGCACACATCCATAGGCCACGGTGACCGCATCTCATCAGGCGGGCTGTGTGCTTGTCTGCCACCTGTGTAGTTTCAAAAAAATCTTTTACTCTGTTTGTTACAGCTCATCTTCGTAATCTTCTGGCCCTTCTTCATAGCAAATAGAGAACTCCTCTTCCCAGAGTTCATAGACAAGGTCTTCTCCTTCAAATCCAACATGGTGATGCATTTCTGGATACTGCCAGCAGCGCTGTGGGAGCTGACCTTCCTGCCAAGACCTGTTCCGAAGTCTCACTTGAAGAATATTGGAGCCCTAACGTTAACATTCATTATTTATAATCTTGTGTAAGTATTTTGAAGGCTTATGTAATAATAGCTGTTGCCCGCGGCTCCGCCCGCGTGGACGTCGATTTTCGCGTTTTTTTACTATATCGCATGTTCTAATGAGCCGATTGTGATCAAATATGCGTAAGATTTTGAGTCTAACCAAGACCTTTCTAATAAAAAACCGCATCAAACCCCGTTCAGTACTTTTTACCTTTTTAGTAAAAAATACCGAGGTAATGTTTATCCACATTCAAGAACCTATAACGCAAGCTAGTTGAGCGATACTTATTTTGAAACTAGCAGCGCTGTTTAGAGTAATGTAAAATATTTATATAAATATTTGCACCAAACAGGTATCGATCACGCGAACTCCGACTTGACAGTCTTATCCTACCAGGGAATGAAACATAGTCGCAAATATAACGCCATCTGTATTTTCGTTTCGTAAACATTTTTTTTTTCTTCCACAGAATTTTCTACATATATTGTCAACGTGGTCTGTGGCCATATCCAATCATGAAAATGGTATATGGCACCATCAACTACCCCATCTTCTTAGTGGGGCTGTACTTACTGATGCTGTATTGCTACAACACACAATGGAAGTTCACCAGCATAGCATGGGGTGAAGAGACTAAATTAAAAAAAATAAAACTTAAATAATTAAAAAAATATTTTTTTTTATAAACTACATAATTCTCCTTTACTCGTAACACACGTAGGTATATCGGACTTCGGACTCAAGAAGAAAAACCAACTTCAACTGGACCAAATCGAAAAGGGACTACGCGGTAGTCCAGTAGGGTAGTCAGAGCTCACAAACCGCCCCCCAACCCCTAATCCCCACTCCAATCCTCCTAACGCCCCCACCTCCACGGTGACCGCTTCCCATCAGGTGAGCCGTGTGCTTGTCTACTACCTAAGCAGTATAAAAAAAACAGGAAGCACCATCTTTCAAATAAAACAGATTATTTAAAATCGGTTCACCCACTCAATTCCCCATAACACCACTAGGGGTATCATTTGGTGGTGTCATGGAGAAAGAACGTAAAGTCCTGGGGTAAAAAACATGAAAAAAGAGAAAAAAAAAACAAAATAAAAATAAAGTCGAATTGAGAAGCTCCTCCTTTTTTGAAGTCGGTTCGAAACCGGCTTTTTTCTCTTGGTCCCAGGATTTTGTTTTATCAATGGGTAGTCCCATTAATTTATTCACATTAAATTGTATACCAAAATAATAAGAAATGAAAATAATAATAATAATAAATGTAAGTTTATGTATGAAGTATATAGTTATTATACGTGTATAGTTAGGTTTAAATAAAACACAGACGCATTTGCAAGTGATTCGAGAATAATAATAAAAACAATAACATTTATTAACTATTGGTTCATAAAGATCACCATCTACGTTAGGTACATAGTACAATGTTTGTATTTGAGTCAACCAACAAAGCTTATGTCAGGAATGATTGAAAAACTAACCCACGGGTTTTCAAACGAAAAAATAACTCAAAAAAAGGGTTTTTTTGTATTATTACAACCATTTTTCGATCATTCCTAACATACAAAATATGTTTTTTTTTTATATATTCTGTTTTTTACATAGATATATTATTATGCTTTATATATCTTACTCTCCATTATGTTCAGGTAATGTGTAAAAATACTTAATTATTTCATTAACAAATTAATATTTTTGATACTATAAATCATCTCATAGAAAAACAACACATACAAAAATCTTCGTTATTTTACTTTTCTTTTTTTTTCACTATTTATAATGATCTCAGATACCCGTAAATTCGAAGGTACCATTGTAAAAAATAGAAACTCTTAGGAAAAATGAGAAAAATAGTAATCCAACCAATTTATATTTAAATAAAACACTGACTTTGTTATTCCCGCTATTATCTTGCTTTTTCCAAAATACATTTTTATTCCTAACCTTTACGTGTCCAAATCTATATTAGTTTTTTAGTGAAAATTTAGCAAAACATAGTACAAAAGTTTTAGAAATACCTACTAAAACTACCCAGCAAGTAAAACGTTTACCCTATATATCTATCACTATCGCACTGACACCCAACGCTTATGTGCGAAAGAGAGGCATGATGCGTCTCACTTCACTCTTAGATTTTGCACCAATCGAGTCTAAGTTTTGCACAATGCTATGGACACGGCTTCAGTTAAGGGATGTACACACTTGCGACATTATTAAAATAATAAATTAATTATGTACTATTTTTTAGTGCCACAAGATGGTTTGCAAAAATTTAAAGTTATAGGAGACAGGATGTTTCTGATCACTTTTTTATATTTTAAGTATCTCATTTCTTCATTTAATTGACGATGCACACCTTATTTATTGTTGGTCAAAACCTCTTGGCACGAAACAAACAAACAATTGAATGATTAAATATTTTATAAAATAGTCCATCAGCACTTATTGAATTGTGAGCCATGGATGTGAATTTTAAAATTTATTTGCATATACATAGGTACCAGTAAAACGGGAATAATAAGCACTATTACAAGAATAATAATCCGCAAGTGTGCAATACGCCTGGTGCTTTTTATTTTTTTATTTGTCCAAAATAAATTCGTGTATATGGCCGGTCAGTCAGTTCGAATCTGAATTTGTTCGAAATTCGAATTTTTAAACTGGCAATTCTGAAAGTTATCTAAAACTTTCGTGATATTTTTTTCAGTTGTTTTTTTAAGCGAAGGAAAAAGGTTATTCAGCCAATTTTTCAGTCTTAGTGCTCTAAAACGTTTTCACCAATTTTTCATGTCGTTTACTAATTTTATTTTGTAATTTATTCATGGAAAATGTCCAATTGTAATTTATATAATCTATATTTAATATCAAAACATGTACAGGGCAATTAAAATTTTCTAACTCGACAACATAACTTACAGAATTACGTGTTATTATTATTACTTATATTTAAAAGGTACTGAAGAATATAATAATAATAATGCAACATAAATGCATTTTTATAATAATACTTTAGGTACAAGTAGATATATATAGATATACTATATTTTTTTTAATTTTAACAAATTGGACATTCACCATTTGAAAGCTAAACATAACACTAAACAATCTAAACGTGTGCGCCTAGTTTTTACATTTTTTCTTATATTTTTTGCAAAAAAATGAGTACATACTATGGAAAATATTATTGCATAATGCTAATAGTTGTGGAAGTATTAAAAATTAATTATTAATAAGTATATATCTGAGTTTTAGTAAAAATTATAGAATATCATGCTTTAAAAATTATTATTTGAACCACCCGTATATTTTTCAGCTAATAATGATCTCACTATATTATTATTTATATTTTATCAGTAAAAAAAGGAAAACTGGAACCAAAATAAAATAAAACAAAACTAGACAATAACAGATTGTTTATTTAACAAAAAATATATAATATATAGAAATGTGAAACATATTTTTCAAATGATCTAACAAGCGAGCTCGTAGACCATATTGAAAAATATGTTTCTTTATATTTTATTTAAAATAAGCCCTGGCCCTATCTTAAGATATTTAATATAAAATACATATGATTAATAACTATTTACAAAATACAAGTTAAGATTTATACTTTTATTAACATTAATATAATCCAGTCTATAGTAAAGGCTATTCGACAAACTTAGCGTAATGTTAGAAAAGATGGTTATTTTAATAACTCTAATTATTAATAGCAGGCAATTTAAATTAAATAAAAAATGTACGTATAAAATCGCGTCAAGCTAAGATTATAAAAACTGTAAAAATAAAAAAATAATAATTTACGTATTAACGGAGAAAATACAACAGGTATATTATGCAAAAAATTGTGGTCTTATAATTTTTAATTCATGCTTTTTTCGTATTTTATTTTTATTATGCAAAATGTGATATAATCCCGAACATGGCACCCAAGCATAGTAATGAAAAAAATGAGATCAAATTTATTCTACGCGCAAAAATAAAAAAAAATATAAAAATTGCCTGCTAAACATTACAAAAATGATTTTTGTCCGCGATTTATTTCACACTCGATCGTTTGAAGTTTTTGTTCAACTCTCGACTGCAATACGTCTTACCATAATATATTAAATTTAATTATGATTTGCATATTTTCCATCGCTTTAACATTACCGAAATATTATGTACTCCAATATTATAAAACAACGAAAAAAATACAAAAAATGGGCAGTATCATGTAACCTTATATTACAACTTAAATCGAAAATCTACAGAAGAGAAAAAAACATCAATAATAATAATAATAATAATAATAATCATTTGAAATAAATAACAAGTTACAATCTTTAAAAAACTGTTAAAATTAATAAAAAAGGACCCTATTTTATTGTTTCCTTAAATTGAAACTTGTGTGATCTTCAACTTACTACACCTTTATATAACTTTTTTATTTATTTCTTAATAAAAACTCTATGCCTATTTTTATATCTTTATATAATAATAATAATTATTATTTCTTCATTCAGAGTTAGATACACTTTACGATAATTATATTACGATATCCTCTATATACAATACACAATCAAACACAGATACATATGTATAATTATGTATTACATATCATACATTATAACTTTTGTTATGAAAAATAAGACGATTCATAACAAATAAAAATAATATAATCTGATAATAAATGTAAAAATGAACGCATTTAAATGTAACTAGAATCGAATTAAATAAACCATTTTATTTTATTTTAAATATTGTACGTACGTACTTATAAGTAAATATTGTAACAGTCTCTGAGTACATACATACAATTATAAATATATTAATAACAAATATTTTAATGCGTTCATTTTTACTGAGAGTGGGAGGGAGGGGATTAAAAAAAATAGCTGTCAGAGCTAAAGAGTCTTTAAGAAGTTCTCAAAATGCCATTTCTCCTGCTTTATAGGCAAAAATGAGATCTAACGCAATGGGAGAAGCCAGGAGCTAAACTCTAGTGCTTATCCGTGCGTGTAGTCCAGGACACTGTCCAGGGAGAATAGTTCCTTGTAGAGTGCTGGGAACACGTGATTCTGGTGGGCCACCTTGAAACGGCAAAGTGCCTCTAGATGCATAAGCGATAACTCTCTGTAAATAACACAAAAAATATTAATTAAAATTATTTTGTTTGGCACCAACGAGGGATCAATAAAGAGATTAGGAATAAGGAAAAATTTATACGTAATGAACGATATAAACATAATAACAATTATTAAAAATAAACAACGATGTCAACTGGAGTAAATTGAAATTGGACCAAGGGAAGCATCAGCTTTCAAGTCAAAAATGAATCATTAAAATCGGTTCACTCAGAAAAAAGTTTTGAGTTCTAACAAACCGACAAAAAAATTAACTGAGAACCTTTTTTTATTTCGGTCATGTCAACTGACTTCACCTCGCCTGATAAGCTATTGTTAAACTCTCTGGCATGGGAGTCACCATTACAAACACCGATAGTGCTATAATGGTGGCCCTCAGCCCTATATTGGTCCCCGGAGTCCGCTTAAACCTTCTTACGATTTGGCTTATACGGCTTTTTTGGGAACGACTGCCGTCTGATCTGCCAACCCCGAGAGGTGCGCCTGCGCCAAAATCTCGTCCATCAATCAGCAATACGGACTGATGAAGCCGGTGACTGTCACCCCGGAGTGGCAATTCATGGTACATGGCCAGTACTGGCGTATGGCCATTAATTTGAATATAGAACATGGGGCAATACGTACCTGAAGGTGGGTATCTTGGCCAGCAGCGTGTCAAGCACGGTGACGTCACCTTTGAGTGGCGCATGGTTGGCCTCCACCTCGTGGCGCATGGCCGCCATAGACATGTTGAACAGGCACGAGATCTCCGAGTTGCCGCGAACGCCATGCCGCTCTGTCGGTAGATAGGTTCCTTTATTTTATATGTCCAGGATAGTTTATTTACTAGAGTTATAATTTGGATGTATGGATAGATATAGGTGAATTATTCAATCAGATAAAAATGAATTTGAATGAAACTTGGCACACAGATAGATAACTTATAATTTGGAATAGCCATACATACGAAAGCTGGATGTACGGATGCATGTATGAATACTGCTTAATTAAGACAGAAAGAGTTTGGATGAATTTTGACAAAAAGACGAATTACTAATGGTATGAAATAGCAGGTATTCTATCAGCATTGATAACTTCTATATTTTGTACTATTAACTTGATTGCAATCTACAATTTATTAAGTTATTACAACAAATAAATGAAATAATACCGATGACTTCATTTAATGCCATTTCATTTTTACAACAAAGATAAAATGAAGTTTTTAGTTTAATTCGGCACATCATGTACATTTATTAAGCGGTTCTTATGCTCAAAACGGAAATCAAACTTAAGTGGAAGCAGTCTCTCACCTGGCCACAATAGCACTAGACTCTGATACAATGCAAGTTCAGTCTCAGTCAGTTTGAGCCGTGCAATCGTCTTTGCTGCCTCGAATATACCGACTACCAATGCGGCATCCCGGGGATCGCTGGAATTAATACAACAATACACTGTAGAAAAATAAAAAATAAACATTAATTTAATCCATATTTACAATATGGTAATTGGTGCAAAGGTTATCACTATAAGCGTTATCATACCAATTGCAATAAACTTTTGTTCGCAACTCTGGATATTTAAGAATTTGAAAACGTAAAGTGACAACTATCGCACCAATTTGTATAGAAATAAATTTCATTTAAAATCATTATGCACTTCATTTATTTTTGAATTACAAATAAATAATCAATTTAAATAAAGAATTCTGTTGTAACATAAAAACTTAGTTTTATATACATTAGAAGTACATACCGTGCATGCACGCACTCTCTGATGGGCAATACGACGTCGCCGTACAGCACGTGGTCGCGATTTATGTCGATCAGCCGCGAAAGTCTGACGATCGCTAGCTCAAATGATCCTAAAGAAAAAAAAATATTTGTAAGTACTATCTATATAGAAGTAAATCACTAGACTACACGATTTTCAAAGGCAAATATATTAAATACTGGACTTAACTATCGCTAGACATTGTATATCAATTTAAATGCTTGATGAAAGGTGATTCTTTTCCTTTTAACTTCTTCAACTTACCAGATTTCAACAAGAGGATCTGATCATCTTGTGATAGCTTCATGAACCCGGGTATAAGTTTGGCGAATTCAATGATGTTCTGGATCATTCCTGTCAATTTTTCTGCACAGTCCATCCACATTTCTTCATAAGTCATCGAGTTGTAGTACAGCAGTCTGTAAATAAATGAAGTCGGTTATTTATAATTCATTTAAATAAATTATATAATGGAAATAAATGAATAAGAGTTTAGTAATTTTGATATAATATTTCGTATATAAGAAATTGCGAAATATATAAATAAAATAGAGGTAATCTAACTTTGATGAAGTGTAAAATCGACGGTCCCTAAGTACAATCACCTAAGTGATAGATAGGTACGTTATTATTCACGTAATTGAACATGAAAAATTATGTTATATGTTATAATGACCTTTAGTTTACCCTAAACTATAGTTTTATTAAAAAAAATATTTCAATAAATTGAACTCATAACCCGTAAATTTGAGCTATTTAACTATCACCTTTTAGGTATCAATGCATAAATAAATAGTCCGCTTAATATTACTTTTACTGTCTGTTTGTGTATCATTTATAATTATTGTATATTAGGTAATGTGATACCTATATTTATAAAATGTAAATTTCATGCTCTCAAATTAAATGGAACATTATGAAAACTTGATCAAAACTTTAAAACTATCCTGTAAAATTTGTGTTTTGCAATTAGGGGTTTATACGTAGGGACCACCGAAAATATTAGTAGTAATGAAATTAAATGAAAATCACTACATAGTATAAAACAAAGTCGCCTTTTCTGTCCCTATATCCCTATGTGCGCTTAAATCTTTAAAACTACGCAACGGATTTTGATGCGGTTTTTTCCAATAGATAGAGTGATTCAAGAGGAAGGTATATGTGTATAATACATGCATCATATACTAAGGCTAATTTAGTATCAGCATTGCACCCGTGCGAAGCCGGGGCGGGTCGCTAGTAAATAATATTATGATGTGGAATGAATTAGTATTTTTGGGATCGTTGAGTGAAATTAAAAAGCAAAGATGGCGCGATCTGTGTTCGGTAGATGGAGTTACATGCTTGGTTTGAGTTTTCCTTGCTGATCTGAGAATGAAAGAAAAAAATAGATGTAATGGTATACTGATGGAAAGAGACAAAAGTTTTTGTATTGTCCATAGCTTTCCAAAAGTTTGCGTGCAAAATCTACTAGATGGCTCTTTATACAAAATTATAACCAGCATGCAACTTTGAAATTAAACTTAACAGATTCTATGACGATTCATTTGATGTTATTTTATTGTTTTTACCGATCACGATGTTTCTTTCACTTTTCAGCATCCATGATTTTGATAAGAGGAGACTAAGTTGGTAGTTGTCTCGTGTCTTGAAGTGAAGTTCTCTCAAAGTACCCGCACTTTGTCTACTTTTAATGTAAGTGTTAAGTGTTTGAAGACGTGCTGTTATTATGCTTCGTCTTGGACTAAAATATTTGAATAACTGGATCCGAAGCAGTATTCATCGGCACACAGTGTAAAAATAAAATAACAAAAAATAAATTGCAATAGAGTCCGTTGTTACACGACAATATTCTAGATGGCGTTAGTTGGTCTATAAGTGGTTGACTTACTTCGAGACATCTTGTGGCTTTCTGAACATCTCGTGTATGTACTCCAGTTTTGGGTTTGTGTTCGCGTGTGCCTCTGCCAAGCTCTTTACAAGGACCTTGCTGATGTCTCCTTCGGCTGCAAAGAAATGAACTAGTTCAGCTACTTATTACTAGATGGCGGTCTAATCAAATTCTTTGTGACTGAAAAGTTAAAAGCTATAAAATTAATCTTCAAACAAATAAAGTACTTAAATAGCAAGCTTCATGAAAAAAATTATAAAAAAAAACATTTAATATATTTTTTAAATTATTTTGCATTCTTTGGGAATAAAACCTTAGCCTTCACACTGACTTATCAAAAGCTTAATATTGATCCTTATTTCACACAAAATAAAATTCAAAATCCAATCGCATTTCTGAAATTGTCATCATTGTCAATACCGACATTGATTGTCATAATTCTGACTGACATCTATCAGAGAAAGTTGATAATTTTGTATTTATTTATTCAATAAATAGTCTACAATCTACATGATACCGCACCCAGTGATATTATGGCCGTCGACCCATTCTCTTTATACTTAGTTGGGACCTGCCTAATGGCCTGTTGGCGTGAGTTCATTAATTCACTAGTGAACTGACCCGACTTCGCATGAATGCAATTAGAATTCCCGTTTTTCAAATGGTTATTTAGAATGTGTAGGATATACTGATAAAACTATTGAATATAATGATGATAAAACAGTAGAAGAAACGAGAGGAATATACCAGGAACGACGGTGAAGGGGAGAGGGGGTGAGAGATAATTTCTGTGCTGATAACGCAGGAGACTAATCTCCCCGCTGTCAGCACAGAATTCCTCCAGTGAGCTCTGGCTACCCTTTTTATTGGGTTCTAGTTTATTAGAACAATATTCTAATTTCAGACCAATAAAAAAGTATAGACGGAGCCATTGTGAACAATAGCGACGAAATAAGTGAAGCTTCATGTGCATAAATCAAAACTCGTCACACGCTGACAATAGCTCTTCGGCCAACTACCCAAAGACTACCGAAACGAGCGTCCGTCACAAGTCCGTCATAGGATTATCGAAATTGTGTGTGAATTGGGCTTCAAAAAAAATACGCAATACTTACTCCGTCTATACTTTTTTATTGGTCTGAGATTCTAATGTTTATTTTTCTTACAGCTTGCTTGCTACCAATCTGCCTAACGATAAGTTTTATTACACTCCCGATACCACTGATCATTATAAAAACTCTAAATCGTAATGATCCCGATAATCCAAGTGATGAATTGAAACGAGATGTTTGGTCCCGTGGCGAAGGCGTAAGTAATAATTTTCAAGAATTAGTTCAACATATTTAAGTACGGAATAATGAACAAGCTACCTCGAATACTCTTCAAGATAGTAACATAGCCAAAGAGCTAATAACCTAACTTCTATTCATGTGCTTATGAAGGATAAAATAACGGCGAGCCTGTTAATATTAAACAGATAATTTTTCCCAGACATCTCGCTACTGATAATTTTCTAACGGAAACAATACATGACTAGGTGTTATTTAGATCGACCTGGAAATTTGAACACAGGATCTTATTCACAGTAGTCTCATTAATTATCACGATGCTAACGAGACAATACTCAAAACTAATTGTGGATTCCCATAACTACAGATGGTAGTCAATTCAATCATAATTTAAAAAAGATATAATAAGATTCTGATTATAACAACCGTAACTCAATCAAACACCTTACAAAAATCGTATGGCCTAAATTCAGCAATTTGCCTAATTTAAATTTCGCCTTGTTCCAGATATATCCCTGGACAGCGCAACACTATAAACTATACATGACGAACAGTAGAATCACAAACGAGAAATCAAAAAAACGATTTGGTTGTCAACCACCGAATAGAATGCATCGATAAAAAACTGATTTTCATTGCAATCTAAAAATGTAATAAATAAATTTGATCTTGCCTAATAAGATAAAAATCATTCCAAAAGTAAAATTGATACTGATAGCTATAAAGAAACATAAGAAACAAAATATCTACACAATAAATAATAAAATGCAAATAATAATGTTTTAGCTGTACGACCAAAATGAACAGTCGTCAACTTACAAGGCAAATCATCATTCGAACTATGGCTTGACCCTTGATGTCTTCTATTCGTCACTGCGTTCGGATTGACCATCCCCATTCCTGACATATTCATATTCAACGGGTCCATTAGTCGACCGTGTCCACTACTGGATGTCAGGTCATCTGGACTCAGATCCTCACTAGTCAGAGATACTGAACTTTGCCCGCTGACTAAAACGGAATTCTGAATGTCCATTGGACTGTGTTGGAGGTTCGAAGGACTATGTAGGAAAGTTGTTGAGTCTACATAGCTAGCCACCAAGTTATCAACTCCTGCCATAGATGTTTCTGGTTTGATTTCCTGCTTGATGTTGATAACGCCACTTGAGATGGAGGCAGGAGATTGAATCCTGTCTTGGTCATAGCGGTCAAATTCCTGTATCCTTTGCCGTGGTATTTCGTTGATTGTGGTCGGCCGCAGTGATGTTGTTGGGGTGGAAACTGTTGTTGTTGATGTTGAGCCGGATGGTCGGACGATGGTTCCTTTTTGGTCGTCTATAGATGGTAGATAGGTTTTAGTGACTATATGTTAGATACTTTCTATTATAAGTATACATGACAGTGTCTAAATTTAGAGCGTAATCAAAATATTTTCAAATCAAAAATATCAGTTTTTCTTCATAGCTATGTCCTGTGATCTTTTTTCTTATTGAACAGTTTTAAAGAAACCTACACTTAAAACAATTATTACTCAACAGATGAAGTGGTATACGTTTAGTTCTATGAATCTCCTAAACATGTATTCATAATTGCCTAATGAAGGTAAGCTATATTTTGAACTACACTGATCATAATTAATTTAACATCCAATTTTACCTTTATCATAGATTTTCCCTCAACATCATAATATCGTTATTGTAAATTTTCCCCGTGCTTCCGAGTTTACCTAATTTTTCAGCTGCCATACTCCGTGTGTCATCTCCTACATCATAATTATCATTGATATGAGTAATACCCTCTAAATATTATACCAACTGATCTTTTCTTTAAACATTATTATCACACCGAACTTCATGTCCAAGAAAAATTAGAAGCCAAACCTGATTCTAATATAATATCCATCATCATCTTAGCTTTATCCAGCTGCATCCGAAGTTTTAGCCTCGAAGCTCAGGATCCTCACTTCTTCTACTTCCAATAATTTGGCTTTATAAGAGAGTCTACTGTCTGATTCTACAACCTCGAGAGGAAACCCAGAGTCTCTTCGTCAATCAGCAGGAGCACTGGCTCTTTCCAATCTTGGTGAAGTACACCCATTTTTTATACTACTTAGGAAGCAGACACGCACACGGCCCACCTGATAGGAAGCGGTCTCGGCCTATGGACGTGTGCAAAACCAGGGGTGTCACACTCGCACTGCCAACCGTACCAGGGAAGGATCCTCTAGCAATTTGATCACCCTAAGCTAACACTCACCGTGACTGATGAAATCAGGGTCAAGAAATCCTCCAGGCTGCTTAGGCTCATATGTGGTGGAGTCCACGTAGTCTGCGGACACGTCATACCCCTGTTGCTGCTGTGGGGGTTGCTGGATACCCCCTATGTTGGAGGTGAGCGCTGGACCAGCGTTGTTGTAGCCATACGGCGATAGGGGTGAACCGTATGCAGGATATCTGTAAAGAAAATTATAAATTATAATAGACGTATGTGACGTAGCGTTACAAAAGTTCGACTGCTACATCGTGGGTTCAATTTCTGCTTAGTGTAAAATATTTGTAGGCATGAGTATGTCTATATTCACTGGTCTAAGTGTTCGAAATTATGCATTTAGACAAGTATTTAAATCCATAATATTATAAGTTAGTTAAACTATGCTTACTGTGGGAATAAATGTAGTATACCGTAGAAGTCTTTGAATATTATTTTAATATTTAACTTTAATTCACAATAATAAAACATTTTTTGAAATAAAACATAGACTGAAATGAAAGTCAGTGTTTCCTCTTTCGACGAAAAAACCAACACTAGAAACATTGGATGCTACACACGTCGCCATCATAATATATCATCAATTATAATAACTGATTGAAGAATCCCCAGCAAAAACACATAAAACGTCAAGAACATTCTCTCATACCGATGATTTACGGTTAAAACCAGAAAAACATAATAAATCTATTAGCAGAACCGAGTAATAAAAACAACGCCATCTATCATTCTTAATGAGAAACTGTTAGTACCGCTACTCGATACTAGGTGGCGGTATTAAGTTTACCGTTAAGCGCTATTGAATGCTGTCACGACAATTTACCGTTGGTCGCTTACTATAATGGCAGTGATGCACCGCTGACACATTTAGAGGTCCGTATAGTAATGAATTACAACGGTGATAGATGCTAGAAAGCTTGAACCTTAGCAAACTATTCAACACACTTTTGTTTCTTAGACTCAGTGTTATAAAATCACATGTAGATAGATATAAATAAACCTAATAAATACACAAACAGCTATCTACTGCAACTATCAATTTTAGATCGAAAACTCAACATTCGGGCTCGAATCCGTGATCATGCAGTCCAGGAGGAATACTTTAACCAATTGAACTGCCTGACTCTTTCCTATATACACTTTCTTAACTTAGTCATGTGAATTTTTTTATGAATTTTATTCTACAAAATTCTGATAATAATTCCTCTCTAATGCTCAAAGATTGCTCATAGAGAAACTATAAGTACATAGCTATGTTTTATTAAGCTCATTTTTATGCTTACTTACAAGTTATAATTATGTTTAGTATCGAAATTGTTAATAATATTTATTATTCAGAAATTTTTAATAACTTATCCAGTTATAAAAGAGCTAAATTACCAATAAACTTAATTTATTTATAGTTCAACTTTTTAACAATAGATGGCGTAACTTACCCATTATAATGTTGGAATTGATCAGTCGAATGTGGTTGTTGCTGCGAAGGATCGTATACTGAAGAATCGGGCGCGGCGTCGACTTGCGCCCTCAATTGTGCTCGGTGATACCGCACCTCATCTTCCACCTTCTCACGCTGTTTCTTAGACATACGGCCGAATTTAACCGCTGAAAACAAAGAAACAAAAAGCTATAATTCCCCCGATCTAGTTACGCTACCTGCCGCTGGGAGCGCTAGCATCGAAAAAAGTAACAACACAAATGACTTAACAGGGAATCCGATATTCGCATCGTTCCCATGCCTTCTTGATATTCACACGACAAAAAAAAACGCATCCATAATCGGTTCTAACAATACAATGCAATTATGTTCTCAATGACACCTAGCTTCGTTGCTCAGTTACTCAATACCTCACGCACACACGCTCAAAGTGAACATGTGTGTGAAACGCGTTTGTTTGTATGTGTGCGTGGATAAACGGGCCTTGATTGGTTGTGTGTGTTATTGGTGCGCGTGTGTGCGTCCGGGACACTTCGGCCGTTGGCACACTGCCTAGTGGAACAACGAACTCGCGAACTCTGACGTATGTATGTATAGTACGTACATGTGACGTATACAGCGTGCTACGTAACGACGCGATCCCGTTGGGCGGCAACTCGACCATTTTAAATTACGATCGGCTCCGCACAAAACTCGTGATGTGAGCGGCTTTTTAATTTCATCACATGTTTTTTTTAAGAATCGAATATTAGTGATCGCTTCGTCTAGGATTCTTTGTTGAAAAGTTCAATGACTTATCTATCCCGTATAACTTGAGCCCTCTTATATTGTGAATTGTATGGTGAGCGAGTTCTTGCGTTTTGGTCGTTATTTTCTTTTACAATTCCAGAACACTGCTTCCATAGTCAAACGTCCCAGATAAATTTTAATACGACGCTTTGTGGAAACAATTAAAATTCGTAACAATACTTGTTTTGTTCACTAAAAACAAAGCGTTGAGTCTATGAACTTTAAGTGTGTCAAAAAATATTTATTTTTGTTTTAAATCAATATTTGAGACTGAGGCTCTTTGGTCTACAAGAGACTTAGTGTTAGTGCCGTGACGACACATAAGTGCCAAGTAGGTACTTCAAACATACTTTTATTTACTACTGCGTATATTGTAGATTAGGAAAAAAAGATAAAGAATAGGAATTTCTTGCATAAGGAAAGTAATGATGTAGATTTATTTTTTTAAAGATTGACAAACGTAAGAATGAATGAATGTTTGTCACGCAAAACGGGTAAATAATTATGGATGAAATTTGGCATTGAGATAGATTATGACTAGATAGTATAGACAAGCTTGAGATTACTTTTATCCCGAGAATACTGTGGATCATGTCCCTGAGGATTAGTCGATTTCGCACAGTTGGAGCCGTCGGTAACAGCTATCTTATATGATATTTTCAGTAATTTAATACCTACTTCATTACATGCAACAATAAAACTTTACAAACTTATGTATTGATTATGCCAAACATTTACCGGCAACAGAATTAAGTAACAAATAATAAATCACAACAAAACGTGACCGAATCCATACAAAAAACCAAACATGTAAAGAAATATGGGTCGATATGACTTGTTTAAAGAATTAGCGCATATTACATAAACGCAGCCAACACGCCTGTGTGCGTATGCAGCCATGTAGATGCAATGTATACGCGTGAATGTGTGTGTGCGTTGTAAAAACTTTGGATGTGTTTATGTCACGCTTCGTGACTGCAATTGCACAATACATAGGGATGTTACAGTTAATAAGTCGATAATATATAATTTATGTTAGCTCTCAATGATGCGTAACAGATTTTACAACCAACACATTATGAATTTGCTTACATAGCTTGATATTATGAAATAGTTTGTTTTTATACGACTAAGGCGGTAAAAGCACACGTTAGCACTATTCTTATCATTGTATTTATGGGAAGAGAAAAGAGGAGTAAGGAAGGAAGGAATCAAAAGATAAACCGTTGTTGGAACTTTTAATTAAAAACAACGAAATGACGTGAAGTTGATTATAAAGTGAAATAACGGTACTTCCTTAGTCTCAGTGTAATGTGCTAGGAATGCATGGTAGTACTATCTATGCAATGGCTAACGGTAAAGAGAGAGAATAAAGGCCTATGCCACACTGGAGTGTAGCATAGGCCTATAGCAAACTGTAGCCTAAACGTCTAGATAGATTTTTAAATGACTTATCAATAAATATTTAAATAACTTTAGACATTATTAGACATCCGTCAAAGATATATTTATTTGTATTTTGCCTGTTTATTCAATGTCTAGGTTGTATGACATACGATTTTTTTTTAATATCCTGTGGATTCTTACTCATCTAAACGTCAATCCCGGTTGTGTTCAAACACTGTACCTTGGAGCCCGGGTTTGCCCGTAAAAAGTCGACTTTGGTGTACGTATATTAGTCAGATCAAGAACATTTAAAAAAAAGGTGTGCCGGTGTGCATGTAGGTATGAAAACCATTTTATTTTTTATGGAAGTAGTCGATGATTCAGCATTTAAAAGTCTTAGAATATTGTGAGTTTTTTTTTTAATGTGTGGAGTAATCTTCCAAACTACTGCACTCATTGGAAAAAACTTTCATCATTTGAAAGGTACATTATCTCTAATGGACATAGGCTATATTTTATGTGTTAATTACGATGACTTGAGTTTAAAAAAATGTTCGATTTTTGGACTCTAGCTGAAGGGAAAGTACTCTAAATACTGGAGATAGCAAGTTTTACTCAAAGGAAACATTCCTTTATTTTTGAAAAGAAACAAATCTGCATTCAAAGTTTTTTCGAAAAGTTACTTGCCACATTTTTATGGATTTTTTAAATTTAATTTACTATGTTTTTTGGAGAAATCCTCATAATTTGAGTGTGAGTTGCCAGTCATCATCATTCTCTGAACATTTTTCCCAACTCAGTTGGGGTCGGCTTTCCAGTCTAACTGTGATGCGGCTGAACTTCGATATTTTCCGTGGAGCGACTGCCATCTGACCAGTATCAGATGAAAATATCTATCGACTATCGATACTGCACTATAGATGTTACGTCTGTTGCGCAATCTGTCATGACTACTCATGACGGCACGCGTCGTCAGCGAGGCGTTACCGCGCACGCGATTTTCGAACATTATTCTGTCGCCTCGTCGCTCGTAAGCTGACCTGTGATTGACAAGGACGGGGATATATTCAAAATTGATTATTTATCCTCATTCCTGATTTAAATTTTTACTGTGGGGATATCCCACTAAAAAATCTTATTTGAATTTAGATTTTTGTGTAGTGGTCAACTGTCTCGGACTGAGTTGATTTTGACGAGACGAGTTGGGTGGGTCGAGTCAACTATAAAAAACTGAGAATGGTCAACTGGGCCCATATCGGTGTTTGCAATGGTGACTCCCATTCTAGAGACTTTGCCTCAGCTTACCATCAGGCGAGGTGTTGACGTGACCGACATAAAAAAAAATGAGTTTAGTTGACTGGGCCGAGTTGACTACGAAGTGAATTATGGTTTGCGACATGTATAAATATTCTGTATAAGTGTGGTTTTTCATGGTCCAGGCAGTTCCGTGAGCTAAAGCGTACTTTAATAGTGGTCTGAAATAAATTAATTGATTGATTTGATCATTGTAGGAGTCTAAAGTCTCAAGTGTCACGCGTCCCTGGGCCACGGTGACCGCTTCCCATCAGGTGGGCCGTGTGCTTGTCTGCCACATATAAGTGGTATAAAAAAAAAAAGTGTCACGTTGGAATGATATCTACCCGAATCCTAGTAGATCTTGGCCCATTGACTAACAACTAGCTACTTAGGTGCTGAGCCTTAAGTAATAATTTAATCAATGGCAACGAGTTTGTTGGGATTTCTTTGAAGTTGTAATCATTTATAGAAATAAATAACCATCACTTAGTATAAAAATAGGAACTATATTTACTGTGCTTTGGCAAAAAAAAAATTGTAACATCCACTTGGCAATAGATGGCACTAGTAGTATTTATAAACAACTTTTTTACTTTCGAAAACTTTTTATAAAAACTAATCGTTTTGTTGTTGTTTTAGGCCAAAATATCTAGAACAACAATAAAATATAATAAGTCCTTAGATTATATTATTATGATTTTATCTATAAAATCAGTCATAGTTAACCTAAATTAAGGTAGTTTTTTATTTATAAAGGTGGGCATTGACTGGGAGCGTGCACGTGTAACGTAACATTTTAATATTCGTCAACGAATTACTCATTCCATGGAATTATAAAACTAAGAGGATAGATCCCCTTTTTACCCGACTGCCAAAGAAAAGAGGGTTATTACATGGATATCCCCACGGGTATCCGAGTGACGTGTCCTGTTGTGTAAAAAAACCCTTAAAACAAGCTAGTGAAACTAAGCTTCATTATCAAGCATCAAGAACCAAGCGGTTCGGTGCCTCTTTTATTTGCCGCACCATAAAGACTTGGAACTCTTTACCAGCGCATGTGTTTCCTTCCTCCTAGTCCCGGGGCCCTTAAGTGGGGCGTGAAAAAGCATTTGATGAGGCCGTCAAGCTGAGGGCCGCCACTGTAGCACTACCAGTGTATGTAGTGGTGACCCCAGTCCTGAGACTTTGCCTTTAGCTTACCATCAGGCGAGGTAGAGTCATTTTGACGTGTCCTATATAAAAAATAATGCTTACTTTGCGGGACTTGTGAGCGCTGTGCGGAATATCGTGGAATATTTCGCCCTCCCCGGCGAATAATATGGTAATGTGCTATAACAACAGTTTAGGTTTTATTGCATTTTCGGTTATTAGAGCATCGAATACACATTGTAATTTTTTTTTGTAATTTTTGAGTGGATATTTATGAAAATACAATATTTCCCATAGGTCCATAATGAATATTACAATTTTATTCGGTTAAATTAGAAATACAATTTTTACACGAATAATACCGTAAACGATAATGCAAAGTTATTTTTTTCCGTTAGTATCGGTAATGCCTTTTTACAATAAATTACAGATTTTAATAAAAAATCATCAACTGGCTGTAATATTGTACATTATAATGTAATTTAATTAATTAGTACTGTATTATTTGATGAAATATTGTATTTGCAATATAATATTACTAATAATCAGTTGACACTATATATTGATGAATAGTATTGCAAAGTTATATTACCGTAGATACTACCATATGAATTTCCCCGAATAATATGGTAATGTTCATTTGCCGTAAACATTTTTAGCTCCATATTTACCTGAACAATACTGTAATGCATTATTACTGACCACGACAGCAATGGGAATAACGCGAATAAAATGGTAATGATACATTGCGTACTATACTTTTTATCTACAATTTCAGTAAAATGTTTTTCTTAAATAACTTTATTCCAATAACCTATTAAAATAAAATTAACATAGGAACTAGTCGGTACAAAAATTAGCTTTCTTTTGACATATAAATTATTGCTATGCAATCTACCTGCACTGAGATATAAGCATAAAACAGTTATTTGCTTCTCCTGTAAAATTTAGAATTTGCGATTACCATATTATTCGCCGGGGACAGCGATTTATTTATACCGCGGTAGCCTAGTGGTCTGGGTAATGGACTGCTGAGACGAGGTATCGGGTTCGATCCCAGGTTCACCATGGCACAAACCAATGACTTTTCGATGCTTTTCGAAGTTATGTGTGTATTTATCACAGGTTTATAAGTGCCCGGTTAATGGCAATAGGCTCGCCACCTATTACATTGGGACCTAAACATGAACTGGCGAAATGTGGGTGCTAGCACCTCTGCCTACCCCTTCGGGGATATGAGTTTATGTTATGTTATGTTTATTTATATTTCAATTTAGTTAAATATTCCATCTTACATAATATTGAAAGCTACAATTTCTTGCTAACCAAGTCTTTCACTTACGTTGACATTTATAAACATTACTGATAAGCGAACTGATAACGGTGCGTTGACCCCAGGCCTGTTTCCTGATCGCACACGTGTTGGAGGTATGTTGGAGATTGGCTACTATTATGAATTGTTTCATAATGATTCAGTACGAGCCTGTGGTACGGGTTCGATTGCGGGTCACACCTTTTTTATTGAAGATTTTTATTGAATAGTATTTAACTGGTATTTAAAAGCAATGGTAGCTGAATGTAGGGACGCGACCTCTACTCAGAGGTATCGAGTTCGAATCCGGCCAGACAGTACCAATGTGAATTTCACTCTGTGGAATTTATATCTGCTGACGGTGAAGGAAAAACATCATGAGATAACCCACATGTCGTAGAAGAAATTCTAAGGACATGTCCGATCCACCAACCCGCATTAAGCCAGTGTGTGTGGATTAAGGTCTAAACCCTCTCAGCTCTCTCGTTAGAGGAGAGGAGACCCGTGCCCAGCAGTGGGACACAAATGGGTTGCTATTATAACTGGTATTTCGTATAAATTTATGTATTAGGGACAGTCAGCGTTGAAAATAGATGATAAAAATAGTTATTTATATTTAATCTAAATTGTAAAGCAATTAAATAGAGCCCCGTATTAATGAACCGTATTTTCATCTATCTATGCTATAATAAAATTGTAAGAGTAGCTGTCTGTACATTGGATATTTCAAAATACTTGGGATTTGGTATATGAACGAACGTCGGTCCCGGTTGCCATACAAACATCTACGAAAGTCGTTACGGGTAGTTGGAGCCCACAAAAGTCCAACCAATCTAACTTGGAACTTCGATATCGCCATTGGTCATAATGACCATTGGTTGTGGAGGTCAGATGGCAGTCGCTCCACGGAATCAGCCGCATCACAGTTAGACTAGAAAGCCGACCCCAACTGAGTTGGGAAAAAGGTTCAGAGAATGATGATGATGATGGTATATGAACGATTCTGAACATAGTATATTTTTTGGGAATTCTTGTTTATTTGTCTGTTTGTTGGCGATGGACGCAAAAACTACTGAACAGATTTAGATGCGATTTTTTTCTTGAAGGTCTTGGTCAGACTTAAAATCTTACGTATGTTTGATCACAATCGGTTGAGTAGAACCGGAGATATAGTCAAAAAACGCAAAAACTGACGTCGACGCTCGCGCACAGTATATCTATAGCATTAAACGAGTATTTCATAATAAATTAATAAGTATATTAGGTATCTACTATCTCGGAAACTACTCGAACGATTAGGATGACAATTAATTAATAAAACCTTTATGCCACTCAGGTGGCAGATAAGCACACAGCCTACCTTTTTTTTCCGTGCGGTAATCCTCATGGATACCCACCCCGCGGCCAGCGGGGAAGGTTCTATAGGACTCTTACCAACTAAAACCGCACGCTGTCTAGGGTCTTCTGACGCCAGGGTGTAAGGTGACCCAAAGAGCATTTCCCTCGCACCCCGGCTTGACCCGGGCCATCTCTGGATTCGAGATGGCCCCCTCGGGTTTGGGAACCACGGTATTCCCGTCATGCCCCTGGAAGTACACGGCCTTCCTGACGGAAAGCGGTCACCGTAGCCTATGGACGATAAACTAGTTTATCAACAAAAGCAGTTACTCACCATCACGGCTCATGCCGAGCTTCAAGCACTTCTGCAGCCGGCAGTACTGGCACCTGTTTCTGTTGACACGGTCCACCACGCACGCCTTGGTCCGTGGGCACTGGTAGTTCACCACTGAAAAATAGCCATGAGTTAGTACTGAATCTTGCTCCCTAAAAAGGTGTACGACCCCTCAAGGGTTCTTCATTAAGTTGTAGGTAACCGCCATGGTACATGGACACACATGAAAAATATCGAGAATGTGAATGGAGAACCTGCTACCTCACGGTCTCGGCGGGAGGCGTGCACCGCTGAGCCAGTCAGCCTGTGACAACGGCCGGTGTAAAAAAAATCCCCATGGATACCACCCCCGTCGGCCATCGGGGGTGGTTATGTCGGGATCAAACCGACTAAAACCGCACGCCGTCTAGGGTCTTAATTACCGGGGTGTAAGGTTACCCAATAGGCATATCCCTCAAACTCAGCTGACCCCGGGCCATCGACGGTTTTAAGATGGCCCCCTAGACCCCCCGAAGGGGGGTGGGGCGACCATCGCGCCACTTCACCGACGTTTCAGTACATAAATAATCCAAATATCTAGTCATCTATTTGTTACCTTTTCAGAATAAAATTGCTGATCCGATTATAAAGGATCTTGACTATAGAACAGCCTAACATCTTAGTACATGAAGAAGGACATTGGTTATCAATACTTTGGCCCCTTTTTTAATCGTGTGGCAATCCCCACCGACACCACCCCCGTAGGCCATCGGGGTGTAAGGTTATCCAATAGGCATATCTCTCGCAACCCAGCTATCCGGGGCTAAACCTTCCCTGTATCCCACTGTGTCAGAGGGACACGTGAAGAGCCTGGAAACAGCCCTCTAGAGGGCTACTCCTGCTTCAGCCGACATTTTCCACAGGCAACAACGTCTCTCCTGACAATTGAAAGCGACTGATTGCCTCCATTACCCGGAAGCATGACAGTAGAGGAAGCTCGTATAAGGACCGAAGCAGATAGTGGTATTTTATTAGTGTTTTTTTATTTACTACTTAGGTGCCAGACAAGCACACGGCCCACTTGATAGCAATCGGCCACCGTGCTCTATAGACGTGTGCAACACTAAAGGCGTCACACTCAAACTGCCGACCCTGTAAAAACCTTCTAATTCTTGAAGAACCCCATATTGTAGACGCTAGGAAAAACCACAGCAGGGATATTATCTCTGCCTAATTTTTTATATAACTTAGCTGGCATACAAGCACACAGCCCATCTGATGGAAAGTGATCACTGTGGCCTATAGACGTGTGCAACACCAGGAGCGTCACACTCGCGCTGTTGATTCTCGAGGGGGGAGGGTTGGGATGTTTGGAGGGGGGGATTGGGGGATTATAGATATAGTAGCATAAAATAAGAAGCCGACCTGTGCTTTGAGAGCGTCTGAAGAAGCCTTTGCACCCCTCGCACGTGATGACCCCGTAGTGGACCCCTGAGGACTTGTCTCCGCAGACCTTGCATGGTATTATCTCGATTTGAGCTGTAACAAGAGAAAAAAAACTGTTAGATATGGTTTTTTATTATGTCGGTCACGTCAACATGACTTCACCTCGCCTGATGGTAAGCTAAAGGCATCAAGGCACGGTGATGTTTTTCGGTCTTTGTAACGTAGCGTTGGTGCATCCGACTGGTACGATAGCGGGTTCGATTCCCGCTCAGTGCAAATATTTGTATGAAAGAACATGTGTTTGGTAGAGATCCGATTCTCTGCATTCCATGGGTTCACAGTGCGGTCGCCGGGTCCATGGCGTGGTACAGAGCGGAACCCCGTGACGGGGATTGGGACTGGGGCATTAGTCTGGGTGTTTCTATGTATAATGTATGTATTTACAAAAAAAAAGTATATAATATTTATCCGCATTCTAGAACCCATAACGCAAGCTAGTTAAACTATGCTTACTTTGGGTCTAGAAAGCGGTGTGTAGAATATCGTAGAATATTTAACATTTATTTATGTCTTGGGAGTTTAAAAATTTCTTTTAGGAATTAATTTTTTTAACCACCAAATTTTCACCTTTCAACATTTTTTATACAACCTAGGTGGCAAACAAGCACACACTGATGGAAGCGGTCACCGTGGCCACATTTCGCTAATCTTTCAATAATCTCAAAAGCCATTGCTCTACCATTAAAAACAGTTTTAAAAAAATCCACAGGATTATCTCAACATAGGATTAAAATTAACACTTTATTTTCTTATCAATAACCGCACTATTTTTTATAATCTGTGATTCATTTCCGAACGCAACGTTTAGTCGGCCATTTTCGGTTGGAGTACGTTGACCCCGGCAAGGTCGGGCCGAGGCCGATGACTCCAGGATGGCAATGTGTGTGAATAAGAGCGTAAAGATAGGACAAGCCCTGTGAAGCTCGGTACGTACCTGTTAGTGTTCGAACATCGAACGGAAATTCTATTTTTAAATTAATCACGTTCTATTTTTAATTAATTTGATTTGAGTTTTTTTTTTAGTTTATATTGTGTTGCCAATATTCTTTTGTTTTACCTATTTTAAGGGTAATCTTTTTGTTTATTTTTGACGGTATAAATAAGCTTTTTTGTTGACATGAATGGATCATGGTATGAAATATTAACTTCTTACTTAATTTCAACGTTAAGTAGAAGTATGCTATGTTCATATGAGTGATGAAACCATCAAATCCACCTTCCTTTCCATTCTCCTTCAACTCTTTTACTCTCCTTTCAACTCTACACTATCGTAAAGCTGTTAAATATTCATTAGTCACTATAACCAATAAACATTGCGTTGACAGTGTACTTGTTTGCTACTTTAGTAATATGGGTGAGAGGGTTTAGACCTTAATCCACACACGCTGGCCTGATGCGGGTTGGTGGATCGGACATGTCCTTAGAATTTCTTCAAGGACATGTGGGTTTCCTCACGATGTTTTTCCTTCACCGTCAGCAGATGGTAAATCATGTTGAAGTTGGCTTGGCCAATATTGAGCAAGCTAGCAAAAAGATATAAGGGAAAATTTTAACTCTTACACGTGTTCTCCATTTAGTGAATAATGGATGAAGCTATTAAATAATCATTAACTTAATTGTATAATATATTACTCATTCACGATAATTTTAGATAAACTTAAATGAGTTTTTCTTAATACTTTAAATTAACTTTAAATCCATGGATATTTTAATTACTTGACAATATGTTACTAGACAATTACCGCGGTAGCCTAGTGGTTTGGGTAATGGACTGCTGAGACGAGGTCTCGGATTCGATCCCAGGTTCACCATGGCACACACCAATGACTTTTCGATGCTTTTCGAAGTTATGTGTGTATTTATCGCAGGTTTATTAGTGCCTCGGAGAGCACGTTAAGCCTTCGGTCCCGGTTGCCATACAAACATCCATGGCAGTCGTTACTGGTAGTTGGAGCCCACAAAAATATATACATTTGTTGTAAAAGTCAACGAAGTTTTTTCATTCGCCCATAAAGTTGTGACACACAGAACAATAGCTTTAGAAAACGTTCCTTTTCACGTAATGTAATGACAATGTTAGATTGCGTTGCCGGATCTGCAAGTTGCAATATCCGATCGGAGTTTTGCAGAATGAAACGGTGAATTTAATTTTCTATGGCGTTTGTTACCAAATGTCGTTATATACGGAATTACTATTAAGAAATCATAGATTTAAAAAAAAAAGAGAAAACGCTCTTAAACATCACGCTGTGTATCTCAGAAGTGATAAGCAGATAGTATATTATAGCTAGAAATTGGTAATTGTATTGGATACAAGTTACGCCTAATAGGAATGCTATTACTTATTTCTATTGTGAAATTCCTTACAGAAAATCTTTATTAATTTTACCCAACCCAATAATCGAATTTATGACCTCACGATAACACGCAAACTCGAGGGGGCAACTAGGTCAACTAGAATCTTATAAAAAGATATTTACTTCAAACCACGTGTTTGCTCAGGAAAGGCAGGGCATACCCGGGTGTAAAATGCCTTTACGCCACATTCCACCCCGGCGCTAGAAGACCCAAGATGGCGTCTGGTTTTAGTAGGTTCAATTCCGACAAAACCGCCCCCGTTGGCGCCAGGGGTGGTATCTGTAGAGATTTCCGCATGAAAGAGGGTATTCCTAGGAAATACCCCGGGAAAGGGTATTCAAAACCCTGAATATAAAGTTTGGACGCCAAAATGATAAGGTTTTTTTATTCAACCAGTAAATTGAATTTACCCCGCAGGATGGTAAAGCTGAAAAGGGTCTTGCTATATCATGTCTATGCCATAGGTACCATAAAAAAAACTGAGTTACAAAATTCTTAAACAAGGTATCCATCCAAATTGCAATCCACTACTGGAGATATATACTTACCTCATTTTACGCCATACAAAAACCCTTGCTTTGCACAACCAGTTTAGCCCAACCACCTTTTTCAGGTCATCAATCCATCTGGCTGGGGTGTGTACCCAACTTTACGTCAATGAAAACATTCTTTTTTTAAGTTAATTCAAAAAAGGAAGAGGTTCTCAATTTGACTGTATTTTTTTTATGTTTTCAAATTACGAATGCTGTCTAGCAAGAGAAATGTCAGGCGTATCAAATTCTTTCCGTTTAAAATTTTGTTCCTACATCAAAATCAACCAAGCAATTTCCACAGTACACAAAAGATCAATATAGAAGCTATATCTATCTCTTATTAAATCTATCCGTCTTCTTTCCACCCAGCTGATCGTGACGTCACCGGGCATCGACCGCGGACATGTTCAGAATTGTATCACGCCTCGCTACGTCATAATACAGTTAACATTTTGAATTTGGAACGTTTAGGATGCGTTCGAATACACACTGTTGCATAATGTTGAGATTTGTGCGACTGATAACCTTGGATTGTGGTTTTAGTTTTTTTTTTTTTCGATTATGTCTTGTGAATTCAGGTTAAATATCAACTCATGTTTCATATGGCTCTGTGTCTGTCCTTCTGTCAGCGGACTAGGTATAACCTAAAGTGTATTTTGTCGCTCCCGAGGGGGCCATCTGGAAGCCATAGATGGCCCAGGGTCGGGTGCGAGGGAAATGGCTTAAGGCTCCCGTATACCACGGCGACGTGGTAGATCAAAGACGGCGTGCGGTTTTAGTCGGTTAAGTCCGATATAACCACCCCCACTGGTAAGCGGGGAGGTCTTCGTGTGAATTTCCACACGAAAAAAGTACTATTTATCGCTTTAAATCAAATAATAAAATTTATGTAAATTGAGGGGGATTTTTAAGTGTTTTTTAAGTGATTTCGCACTTTAACGTTTTTGTTCATTCAATATTTTGAATTTGGAAAAAGAAAATTAATATCTTTTTTGACTGTATGTCACAATAAGTACCATAAAGACGCAATCAGTGTTGTATAGTAACAAGGCATTCCTCCAGGCCGTAGTATTACGATTCCTTTGCCTTGTAATTTGCATTCAATAAAACATTTCACACACCCACTATAGATATGTCACAGGGTCAATGCCTCCAAATCTTCAGAATAAGGCTCTTTTACCAAATTTGAATTTTAATCTAACGGCTTACGTGAAAGGTCAACGACCGCGTCTGCCTAAACTACTAATAAAACTGTTAATTCGCCACCCCTGAATTGTTAAGGGGGACTCTATTCCTTTCTAATAAGGTTAAGTTTTGAATATCAATTAGTTGGTCAACAGCAAAACGAAATTGTGTAAAATTTTGTATACTGATACAACAACTATTAATTCACTACCTACCCCTGAATAGTTAAGGGGGACCCTATTCCATTCTGATAAGGTTAAGTTTTGAATAGCAATTAGTTGTTGAACAGAAATTTTGTACGAATAAAATTCGTACACATTTTTATCATGAAAGTTACATCTAATCTTTTTTATTTGCGGATATGATAGAGTGGACCAAAGATTTTATGCCTAACTTTTTTTTTAAATTTAGTGTTTACTTGCACAATGTTGAATAACTTAAAATTAATTAATTTGGTTTCTATATTACGGTAATCTTTTGAGCTTGCATGAAAGGTTTATTGATAGTAGATGAAGCTCTAGAAGTTTGCAAAAACAGTCTGTCCTTATATATTCAATAAAATTTAAACGTAAGAATCCAATTAAGTCAAATGAACAGAAAATACCAGTAAAATTTTGCTGAAACCGGGAATCGAAACTGGCACCTTTACCATAGCACTTGCTACTGATCAACTGATAAGCCAATAAAGACAAACATTTTCATAAAAAAAGTTGTCAAAAAAAGACAAACCAAGGTCATTGTCTTTCACTCCAAAAAAATCAAACAACGGACTAATTTTAATAAAGTGCATTCAACATTTGACTAAAGAGCAGCTGAGTGCGGTCATCGAACCTATCTATTGTGTTAATAATGTATTGTAATCGAATTCCTGAGCCGTTGCACAAGTTTTTAAACGTATCTTATTGTGCATTGCTAAGGTATAGCCACAAAGAAAATAAAAGACAATTAAAACAATAGACATAAAAAGTTACATTTTTTGTAAGTTGGTAGCGTTGTGTTTATTCAAAAAAATTTTTTTTTTATTTGACAAAGGAAACTACCTATTATTAAAATTAAAATAAAATCGCCGCATGGAAACTGTTGTCTTAAGTAATTTTGACGAATTGCGTAAAATAGTAACACAAAAAATTTTACTTAGTACGGGTAGTAACTGAAACTTTACCTTTAGCTAGCCTACCATCAGGCGAGGTTATTGACGTGACTGATATAAAAAAAAAAACATTGAGATAGCTTTATAGGTACTTCAGTTTTAAGATGACCACCTTTTCAGACTCCCTTTGGCCATGGTTGCTGAAAAGCAACCGAGACGTGTGATATAACTAGTGTTATATAAAAATAACACGATATAAATCGCGTAAGTATAATATAAATATATTTTCTGAAATAAAACTGAATTTGAATTTGATAAAATCCGTTAAAATTAGCTCAACTGTCAAAAATATTATTATTTAAATAATTTTATTATTAATTTGTAAATTTGAATTTGAATAAATAATTAAATATTATTTAAATGAATAATGATGATTATCCGATACAGACTAAAATTATTATGACTAATAGTGACATTTCCTCGTAACCATCTTGAATCTGACCCAAATATAATTAGTTGTAATCGAGGTGAAAACCCAGCTACATTGACCGACACCAATGACTCGGTTTTCTTCGAAAAATTGGGGTCGGTCAATATCGGACACGTTTTTGACCTGCATGCCTTTTTGTAGGTCAAAAAAATACACTTTTTCTACATAACTAATTATATAAAATCATTTTTTTACAACACCATGTATAATACATTACATTACATTTGACCAAGTGACGATAAAACACGAGCTGAGTGTACGTAACATAAATATATATTTTACGTAAGAAAAAATATATACAAAGCCGTGAATCATTATTATCGAGTCAAGGCAATGACCGAATATCGGTCAAACGCAAACCACATTGCAGACTGTATAGCAAAATAATACACGTAACGCGGACAAGCGCGTTACCGTAATCCGTATCACCTACGGCTACGTTTTGTGACGCGACTGACATCACGGGCCAATGACCTCTACATCGCGTGCTTCGTTATATTTAGGCAAAACCATTTTAGTGTGACCTTTCAAACGTATAGATATGTTTTAGTCGATAGATCACGTTATAATGGATGTTTGCGAGGCCGTTATAATTGACAAACATAGGTTGATCTCACGCCCGCTTGTAGATATTTTGAGGCAGAGCTCTTTCTATAATTATCGTGTTATTCCTGTAAGTGCTGATAGATACTTTGATCTAAAAGACTTTCAGAATTATTTTGTACGAAGTTTTTATGAATTTAAATTTTATGTAAACATAATAAGACACAATTTATCTTGAACTTCTTGAGTCTTGTTTCCTTACTATTTACAAATACCAGAAAATACAACTGGAAATTTCCTGAATTGAAATCAATAAATCAAAATGTCGCCACATTTTTTTCCAAGACATTCAATAAAAATTTTTTTAAGAAAATGACATGCAAAGATTCACGTTGAAATTATGTTTTTTAAATAATTATGACATTTATGACTTACATAAATTTTTAAAATCTTGGTCGGTAAATCCCCGTTGCGTTCAAAAATTATATATGACTCGGCAATCGAACCTGTGACGTCATAAACAATAGTCCTCAGTACAGTTATACCACCAAGGCAGACAGAAATTATAATAATTTCAATACAAAATGTAACGTGCTAAAAACCTCACGGTAGAGGTTACTGACCTGCAAACGTTTAAATTCAGCAAATTTCACAAAGCACAACACTATGCCCAAACAATCTGTCAAAAGATTATGACACATGTCAATATCAAAATAAAGATGGCGGAAATATTCTGTCGCAAGACAATAACGTGCACGTTAACCCGTCGCAGGTCATTAACACGGTATTATAAAAAAATGATGACAAATAATAAATTACAAGTGAAATGAATCACTTAGGTAGTTTACTTAGAAACTGTATGATTGTGCAATTCGTATTCGTATATATTTTATTATAAATTATTGCTTTTTTGTTGATTTTAAAGGATAATAATTACAATCAATTAGCTTATAAATATGGTCTATTGTTGGATATTGATCTTGCCCAATATCTTTAATCAATTTTGATATAGGTAGATATAGTAAATAAAAAATAGCATTATAGCATCAATGTGAGCCTTAAATTCTTCTTATCCTACTTAAATTCGATTCCTTAGTCGGATAAAAAGTCATTAGGCATTCCTCAGTATAATGTTAGGAAACAAGGCGGAAAATGTACACAGTAACGTTACATAGCATTCCCGTTTGCATGTGCATAAAAATGTACAATACAAACAAACATGCACTTTCCGCTTAACAAATAGTCATAAAATTCATGATATAAGCTATTTATAAAGGGCGATATAGTATTTTCCTTAACTTTTGTGTACTTTATCCTATTAAAGTGCTGTGCCCTTATTGATACATTGTTAAATAATTTTTGATCAAAATTCATATTTCTTTTTAGATGCCTGAGTAGATTTGAGTGTTTCGGGAATTGTTAAAATATTTACATCATCGTCAATGACATTAACTAAAAAATATGTTGAAGAAAATACATTTTTTTTTTAAATTGAAATTATTTACTTGGTCAAACTTTCTCTTTCGAGTGCCAAAAGAGCAAGTCATTATAGCAATCACGCAAAAACAGTATTAAAAAACGTCATAAATTACCATAATTATATTGAACCACAATACATAATGTTATAAACTTATAATCCGTAAAACTAAGCCCATCATGACATTATTCGATTAAAACCTACATCAGCATTATAGTGTTAACAAATTCAAACCTACCTACCCACATTCGCGTGCACCCTGAAATAAAAGTGACAGCACACGTCACATGACGTCACAGGTCGACGACATCACGCGCACGTTCTATATTTGAAAAGTATTTTTTTTTATTAATGTATTAAATATTTAAATATCTAGTGATTGGACCTCATTGGTTTTGTATTATTATCGTTCTTTTATATTTATTTTGTTAAGTTGGCTACGCGTAATTTATTGTGGAAAATAAATAGATGCTAACAGAAATTCTTTACGATATTTTTACAACACTACGGCGAAGTGCGAAACGCAAAATCAATAAAGTATGACAGAAGAGCTCTAGGTTTTATTATGACTCAATATGGCGCCTACCACGTCTAACTACTACTTAAGTGCTACTGAAACAAATGTTACATAAATACAGTTTTAAATACACCACAATGTATTATTGTAATAGAAAACAGTTACAGCTACAATAACCTCTGACTCTGCTTTGATTGAAAGTACAAAAGGCAATGAACTTTAGTTGTTTAGAGGAAATAACTATGATGATGAAATTAATGTTGTTTAAAAGGTTCAAACTATGAAGGGCTTTAAGTGCAGAGGTAGGCCTAAGAAAAGATGGATGGAATGCTTGAAAAAGGATATGTGTGAAGGGAGTGACTGAGGAGTGAGGACATGGCATCGTACAGAAATGTAAGGAGGAGAATGACATGTTATGCCGATCACATTATAATTGGAACAAGGGCAGAAAGATGACGATGAACGCCATGTCTGTACTCGTATGTTCGAAATTTAACGTAAAAATATTTTAAATTTCGAATACCTACATAGTTTTGGTAATTTCTAGGTAGATAATTGGAAATTGTATTTTTTTAGCGTTGTATTCGGCATTTAAAATAATATTTTTGTACAAATACACATTAAGAGAATATTTTAAAATTCGAATCGAATTTGAAATTAAATTTCGAAGTTACTTTCGAAGGTATTGATAGTTCGTGTGTTTACAAAGACTGTTAAGTGAATGAGTTTTTTCACCGCAATAAAAACGTTACGAATTTAAACTAAAAATAAAGTTTTCATAGTCTAGTGTCGTGTCGTAAGAGAGTGTATCATCATATTAACGGGCAATGGCCTTGAACCCGCCGGAGGCCAATTCAACGAATGACCACCCCAAATTGGTCCATTACGACATTTTAACTGTAATGACAATTGAGACTTAAAATTTCAAACTGAGTTGGATATGTGATACTGAATACGTGGGTATAGATCAAATCCTTTATTGTACCTAATTAGAATAACAGTTATTCAGGATGAAATAGGTATAATAAGTATTTTCTAAGACTTTCTAGACACAAACTGTAATATGGGTTCTAGAAAATGGTTTAGTTAGATGTAGTTTTTTTTATAAATTCATTTTTTTATACTACTTAGGTGGCAGACAAGCACCTATGGATGTGTGTAACATCAGGAGCGTCATACTCGGGCTGCCGACCCTAGATTCGTACATGGTAACACACAGACTAAAGCATCATTTATGCATAAAATAATTATTTGCCCACACCGGGTATCGTACCCGCGACCTTACACGTAACAGTCGTCGTTAACACCAAGCCACATAGGTCTGTTTTCCATTCGAACGAAAATAAAACTCGAATCAATATAATAAATCTTAATCACATCACACACTACATTAAAACATTTAAAAACAAATTCAAGATTTCAAATATCGAACGTTAAAAATTCTTAATTCAAAACTGGTAACATTACTCAGTCAACACTCCACAATTAAAACTTTTTAAAAACATTGCGCCAAGACAAAGATGTACAGTACACATCCTTCAGTTACGTCGTTTTAATACTGGCGTTTCAATCCACGTGTCAGTTTTCGAGAGGTCATTGACACGACTGCACTTTGACTCGCCTAGTAATTGTTCGGTTTTCATTTGTTACAATTAATTGCTCATGACAACGTACATAGCTGTCTTGTCAGGTGTTTTAAATAAAGTTCAAATTTAGAATAGGAATTTGTAGTTCAATGCATGATTGCATTGAACTACTGACACGTTGGTTTAGAAAAAAGAAAAACAACGTTATTATGTACGAATTTAACAAATGATGTATGTATGTATGTTTTTATCTGTGTTTGTATTTTTTTAGCGTTGTATTCGGCATTTGAATTAATATTTTTGTATAAAATAAAATATCATTAACAGAATATTTTAAAATTCGAATCGAATTTGAAATTAAATTTCGAAGTTACTTTCGAAGGTATTGACAGTTCGTGTGTTTACAAAGACTGTTAAGTGAATGAGTTTTTTCACCGCAATAAAAACGTTACGAATTTAAACTAAAAATAAAGTTTTCATAGTCTAGTGTCGTGTCGTAAGAGAGTGTATCATCATATTAACGGGCAATGGCCTTGAACCCGCCGGAGGCCAATTCAACGAATGACCACCCCAAATTGGTCCATTACGACATTTTAACTGTAATGACAATTGAGACTTAAAATTTCAAACTGAGTTGGATATGTGATACTGAATACGTGGGTATAGATCAAATCCTTTATTGTACCTAATTAGAATAACAGTTATTCAGGATGAAATAGGTATAATAAGTATTTTCTAAGACTTTCTAGACACAAACTGTAATATGGGTTCTAGAAAATGGTTTAGTTAGATGTAGTTTTTTTTATAAATTCATTTTTTTATACTACTTAGGTGGCAGACAAGCACCTATGGATGTGTGTAACATCAGGAGCGTCATACTCGGGCTGCCGACCCTAGATTCGTACATGGTAACACACAGACTAAAGCATCATTTATGCATAAAATAATTATTTGCCCACACCGGGTATCGTACCCGCGACCTTACACGTAACAGTCGTCGTTAACACCAAGCCACATAGGTCTGTTTTCCATTCGAACGAAAATAAAACTCGAATCAATATAATAAATCTTAATCACATCACACACTACATTAAAACATTTAAAAACAAATTCAAGATTTCAAATATCGAACGTTAAAAATTCTTAATTCAAAACTGGTAACATTACTCAGTCAACACTCCACAATTAAAACTTTTTAAAAACATTGCGCCAAGACAAAGATGTACAGTACACATCCTTCAGTTACGTCGTTTTAATACTGGCGTTTCAATCCACGTGTCAGTTTTCGAGAGGTCATTGACACGACTGCACTTTGACTCGCCTAGTAATTGTTCGGTTTTCATTTGTTACAATTAATTGCTCATGACAACGTACATAGCTGTCTTGTCAGGTGTTTTAAATAAAGTTCAAATTTAGAATAGGAATTTGTAGTTCAATGCATGATTGCATTGAACTACTGACACGTTGGTTTAGAAAAAAGAAAAACAACGTTATTATGTACGAATTTAACAAATGATGTATGTATGTATGTTTTTATCTGTGTTCTAGAACCTATATTACAATTTATATTTGCTTCATTTGAGTTTAGATAGCGCTGTATTACCTAAATGTTTAATATGCGTATTCTAAATTTCGATCCCAGGTTCACCATGGCACACACCAATGACTTTTCGATGCTTTTCGAAGTTATGTGTGTATTTATCGCAGGTTTATAAGTGCCCGGTTAATGGCAATAGGCTCGCCACCTATTACATTGGGACCTAAACATAAACTGGCGAAATGTGGGTGCTAGCACCTCTGCCTACCCCTTCGGGGATATAGGCGTGAGTTCATGTTATGTTCTGAATTTAAATTAGGTAAGTAATAATAATCTAGCTATTATATAATTTTAATTTCGAATCCGAATGTTGATTAATTTGATGTTCGAAAATATCATAATTTATTTTCATTAGGCGTATAATGAAAGAGAGTAACTTTCGTCTTAATAAGTTATTTTATCACTTCGAACAGAGTATTATGCATTAAGCATTTGCCACATAGCATAACTTCTAAACAACTCGAGTTAAATGAATGGCCTTCACTGTAATATGAGTGCAATTGGGCTTGGAGAGCAGAAAACAAAATAATCTTGATATTATAGTGTTGCTATGTCAGATAGATTCAAGTCACGAGTGAATATGTTCCTTCTAGGCAAGCGTGATTCATCGTAGACCACATCGTCACTTACCATCAGGTGAGATTGAGGTCAAACGTAAGCCTATCATGAATAAAAAAAAAAAAAAAAAAAAAAGATAATACTACCTTAAAAGTCAGCTATGACCAGTGATGGGATTAATGTCGTGCATAAAGCCATCTATATAATGACTATTTTAATTCTATATTTTTAATTAGTATAAAGACTTTGTATGCAGAAATATTATAATAAATAGTCATTAATTTATTTATATGCTACTGATTTATGAATTAAAATATCTATAAAATACCTAATTTATTTCCGTTAAAGTTATTTTGTCACATAAGGGCTTTCGATAGCCTTTTTATTAGATCCGTTTTTCTTTTTTAATAATTCTGTATTAATAAATATATTAATGTATGCTACCTTGTTACATATTATTATAAAATGCGTAACTTTGAGGTACAAACATAAAATGACAGATAGCTGTCATCAAATGACAAGTAGCTGTCATAAAGTGACATTAGTAAAAATATTTACGCACGCGTGTCACAACTTAACCCAATTGCAAGTTACCAGGTTAACTAAACCAATTATTGTCACGGCTAACTGCGTAAAATTAAAATTCAGAACAAAGCATTTAAATGCAATTTGGGACAATAGATAAATGCATTGATTGTAAATAATTTGTAAAAATTTAGGCTAATTAGCATTATGACGTGTGTAAGTATTGTAAAACTATTGTCCTTGTGACTAAAACCTTAAAAATGTCCTTTTTTTATTATCGTGCGGAAATCCCCATGGATACCATCCCCGTCGGCCATCGGGCGTGGTTATGTCGGGATGGAACCGACTAAAACCGCACGCCGTCTCGGGCCTTAAATACCGGGGTGTAAGGTTACCCAATGGGCATATCCCTCGCACCCCAGCTGACCCCGGGCCATCTACGGTTTTAAGATGGCCCCCTCGGCCCCCGTTATGGTTTAATTAGTTGTTATCTATTTTTTTAATTACTTCTACCTGGTTTAGGCTACAATATAGCAATTTTAAAAGAGCGTAGCAGAGTATAAAGGGCAATTTTTTTTAATACTAATAATCGAAATTAACTAGTATTTCCTAAACCTATCAAGCTAAGCTTAATTGCTTGTGTTAGGAGCGGGTTCATGTTAGTGTCACGGTTAGGACTCGAATCTGGGACCTTCTGATCGTAAGGCAAAGTCCTTAAAAACATTCACCCTGTATAATCAGCTATATCTACATAAAATGTATTTAGTAAAAACACTCTGTATTCATAAATATACATGGTGAAAAGTGGATTATACAAAGTCTTCCAGTTAACAATACAGGGTGTGGTTTTCAAATAATAGTGCATGAGGTCATGACCTAGCCTAGACACAGTTTAGACTTAATGACCTTGATGCACTAAATTTTTAACACTAAGGTCGCAAATAAGCATGTAGTCTTTGTAAATTCGACTGCTATGCCAGGGTTCGATTCCCATCCAATGCAATTAATAAAATTCAATATTTTTATTTGAAATAAAGAAGGAAGTTGGTACGAATATATTTGCAACTACCCTTAGAGGTCTCGGTTTCGATTCCTGCTCAATGCAAATATTTGTAGACACGAATATTATATTTTGGTCTGAGTGTTTCTTATTGTGTTTCACCACATAATAGAACCCATAATACAAGCTGTTGTAGCTATGCTTACTTTGGGTCTAGGTAGAGTTATTTATTTACAACAATACGATTTTTTTTTCTAGAGAGGTTTATGTTTGACCTCTACCTATCTCACCTGATGGTAAGTGACGATGTAGTTTACGATGAATCACGTTTGCCTAGAACAAGCTATTCACTCGTAATTTGAAGACTCCCAGGTTATAGCTTTCCGGAAACACAGACTCAGGCGGGACATTTGTTATAATAGCCACTATAGGGTCAAAATGACAGCTGTCTAACTATTGTGCTTTATGAGTCTCTATCTCATAAACCACAATAGACAGACAGACAGACAGACAGCGGACTCTTAATAATGGTTACCATTCAAATACGGAACCCTAGAACTCATTTTTATATTAAATTTTCATAGACAATATAAAAAATCACAATCTATGCTTATTGTGAGTTATAGTCTATGGTTGTTTTGACAGGTCAACGAAGGTCATTGACCTGTCTAGTTATTGCTACATTTCAATGGATTCTGCTGACATCAAAACGGTATGGAATTGAACTTTAGACCTTCAAATTGTTACCTAGTAAATAAATTGATATGAATAATTAAAATTCTATCAATATTAGTTCACCGTATTGACAATTAGCTTCTGATTGCATTTATATGACGAGGTAGCCATTTTTATTGACACTGAGGATAAAAGAATTGTAATACTTGAAGGACATAAAAGCATCTGTAGACAACGTTTGACTGGTAAGTGTTGCAAGTTCGATTTCTGGTGAGTACAAATATTTGTTTGAGTAAATATACCTATTATGTATATTTCGTGTCTCTATGTGTAATTAAAAATGTATATAAGTATCTAGAACCCATATTAAAACTTTGATCCTAGCCGCTGTGTATTATGTCCAAAAAAATTTTTTTCATAGACATCCATTGATAACAAAAAATTGTAGGTAAGTTTGTTGGTTGGTTCCGGTGAGATGAATTCCGAGGAGTTTCAGCACGCAAAAAAAAATAATGAAAAAATTCTATCATAGACAAAAATAAAAAAAAATTACCTCTGATCGAATTAGCAGCTTTCTTATCCATAAACATTCCAGATATCGACGATGATCCAAACATCCCATCACTACTTCCAGGTGGGGGGGAGGTGCTATCAGCCACTGACCCTGATGTGATGTCCATCCCCATCTGATTGTGCATCCCGGGCACATCAGTATGAGGCTCGCGTTTCATCATACCCTGAGGTAGACCCTGTGACTGGTGCAGCATGGTCGAGGCAGATGAATGTCCTCCGTGCTGGTCTGGAGGCCACTGAGACCCGAACAAGTCGTGAAACTGGCTGTTCATTATTCCAAATTCAATTTTCGAATTCCTCTCAATTTTCTTCTTCTTTTTTTGAAAAGTTGGTGATGTGAAAAATTAAGTTATTTTCGGCCAATGATTTTGTGTGCACGCGAATCGAATTCGCATTGCGGTTAACACTAGTATCACTGTAATTTTTGATGTTCCAAGGGATAGTTTTGTTTTGTTTTTAAGTCTTTATTCGACTATGTCGGTAAGGCAACTGTTTTGTTTTTGTGTGTGTTGTTCTATACCAGAATTTTTCTTAGAAAAATTATGGCACTCCCAATTTATTGTTTCTTCAACTTTGTTGATTAAGCACCAGGTATGTGTTTTAACTGATAAATATATTTCGGCCCAGCGGTGATGTAAGATTTCTTTTTGCGAAATTTAATTCAGGTATTAATTTTTTGAAGAGCAACAATTTTTTTGGCATTTTGTCTCCGTAGTTCTGTTTTGTTCTCTTCCTTTCGTCTTAAATAATGTAAGGCACTATTTTTATTATTGTAATTATTCACTTGTTCCCTTATTCTACTGCATTTGTATTATCTCTTTATAAAAATTTGCCAAACACAAAAATCTGTAAAGAGAAAATCGAAGCAGAAAGAAGAATTTATTTGAAATTTGAAAAGGTTAGTGAAATTATAGATAAATGTGACTATTTATTGTCCGGAATTTTAACTAATCGAACATTGCAGCTCAATTAACTAAAATCCGGTATCCAATTTTACGTGAAGAACAAGATTTAAAATTCAAATATAGAAGCCGTTAGACGTCACCACGTTCTATTTTCCAAAAAGAAAATCATCAAATTGTTGTCACTGTAGCACTTAAAGGCACTGTCACTTGTTATTGTAGAAAAAAAATAACAATACGTGTTCACCTCACTGCTGGAAAAAATTTGTACGTTATTATGTTTGTACTATAGGTTGTGCACAACTCGGCTTCGCGACGGCAACTGGCAAGTCCAAAGATGTTGACGCCAGAGCGGCCCGAACGTGACTGACGCATTGACGAATCTTCGGCCAGGCTCACGAAAAAATTATATATTTTTTCATTCCGACCGAATAATCAACTTAGCTCATAGCGATAGTTCAGTCGCCCCAACGGCGCGGCGCGGACTATGGGAAATTTTTTCTTCAATATTAATCTTTAAAAGGAATTTTCTTGTGGTGGCTCATTAAATAACCTGGTACCTTCCAAATCGCCAATAAAATGTACGGAAATGTATGTAATTACAGTGTAATTAAGAGACAAAATTGCCCACCAGAGTTGCGCGGATCACAAGGCGTAGTTTGCACGTGTGCGTACGTCGGTGTCGCGTACGGACACCGCGGCGCGCGCACACATTCGCGCGGGCGTCACACCGGTTCATTGACCCCGGGACCCAAACAAAGTAGATTTCGGTGAAATGCTGTTGAACTCTAGTTTTGAATGTGGAATCACTGAGCGATATTACGTCGACGACTTCTCTGGCGATTTTTTTTTCGCTAACGAATTCTTTATTTATATTATTATCTAATTTGAATTCCGAATTATATTTCATTTTGAATTTATACTTATAATTGAATTTTTGGCATTTATGTAAATAGTTATACTTTATATTTTAGTGTTACTTTCATATCGTTATACTCGTATAGGCATGTACCTATGTAATTATAATCTCTTTTTGACTTCCTGATATATGACATCAAATACATTTGCTTAAGTGCAATTTAAATTTCACTTCCCTAATTAAGTCAAATTAATTATATCCTTAATTGCATCAAACCAACTTCCTAATTCACAAAAAAGAATTCAGTGAAATAAAATTACTGTTGTTTCTAAACTGTTTGATACCAGTGTTAAGGGGTCACTGACCCAGGAAAAATGTGTTGTCAACCGCAAATAATGTAGGCAATTTTGTATCGCGCTGTTATTGTTTACAATGTCTTTCCTTTAGGATTTACAGATTCTTAAATGACGATTCTTGCCTCATTAAAAATTAAGATTTTAAAAATAGAACTTATTAGCTAGCTATACCTTCTTAAATTTTAAAATTCGAACTTAAGAACTTCGAAAGAAAAACATGACTATGAATAATTTTTTCTGTTTCTAAGATTATGTATGTACTGTTTCATTAAATATTATTCACGCCAGTTGCATTACTATTAACAAATTCACCGTAATTAATATAAAATAAGTAGTTGTAGTCACGTTTCAACACATCCCATAGTTCATCAAAGATCATTATCTAGCTTATCTATGGGAGAGGCCCGCGGATATAAACCACCGTTAAACATGAAAACAACTAGCTAATCTATGGTTCATCTCACATTCTCTCCAAAAAGTAACAACAAGCGTATCAACACATCTAACAGAAAAAAACTGTTATTTGGAACAAAACATTGCCGTTTATGGACATACACCATTAAGTTTTACTCTCACTGTCCCATTAATAATTTTAAAACTGTCAAAAGTGTCAAAAGTGTCAAATCTGTCAAATTGATTGCAAATTTGTAATTCGAATACGTTACACCCCCACAAATAAAAGGCGTCTTAATCTTTGAATAAAAAAAAAGTAAATAACCCTAAGTGGAAGCCGCCAACCTTGCGGCTGAAAGAGACAGTTGACGTGACGTCAGATGGTGCGGTTTCGCTCTGGCATGCGGCTAACGACCTATTGATTTGGGACCACGTGCTACAACGGCGTTCTGTACTGTCCCACAGCTGGGCTTTGGGCTAATGCGTAGAAGATGAGCTTCCTTTTTTTAAAATATGAAATTAGGAAGGAAACTAAAATTGATAGATTGGTTTATTTTCGAACGTGTACCTACCAGAGGGACAGAACTTATAGTATAAGTTTATTAATTTCCTAAACTATCATATTTTTCATACTTTTGAAGCCTATTTTTAGTGTTTTCTTTACCAAATTAGGCGAATGTATTCCATTATCAATCACTTCATTGTTCATCATTCACCAAAAAGGTCGTCACAACTATTTGAAAAAGCTAGCTAAACTTCCATCTTAGTATTTTTCACCATTTGTTTATCCAAAAAAAGAAAGAAACAATAATATATCCGTAACCTTTACAGACACACAGGCGGAAGGCGTTGGTCCAGTCACGAAAGGACATCACCCCTTGTCTCTACATTGTTCAGAGAGCAATCCCCCGATTCTCACTTATCAAAACACAGTATTGGAGTTTTTCCTTCCCTATTTTTTCTTTTTTTAAATCTACTAATTACATCACTATTATATGGGATACTAGCTGAACCCGCGGTTGCACCCGCGATGAAGTAACCTTGACGATTCTATTTTTGGTCATATCTCTGGTTCTACTCAACCAATTGCATTCGAACACACGGCAACGTCTGACCAAGGCTTTTCTAATAAAAATACTGCATCAAAATCCGTTCAGCAGTTTTCGCGACAATCGTGATCAAATAGACAAGGATTTAATAAAAAAATTGTTGGGTTCAGAATCGTTTCCTTAAAACATAACCCAAGTACTTTTTTTTACTTATACATACAACTTAATTTCCAATTTTATAATAGTATAGATAGATATGATTTTCGGAGTTTTTTTTAGTTTACTTTGTAAAATTTAAAAACAAAGGTTCAGAGTACTTTCTAATTATTTTATATCCAATATATTTACGTCACGTCTACCATTTTTTTATCTTCATCAGCTCGTATATCAAAATTTTGTGCCAGTCAGTCTGTATACCAGCCAGTATGACGTGTAACCGTCTGGCAATTCAGACAGACTTTAGATAATACATTATTATCAACATGATATCACAGATCTGTATAATAGCGACCTAGTTTCTAAATATATTATTTTCATAATCGGTTATTAGCTTTTTCCTCAATGCACAATGTTTTTTTTATCACTGTCTGCTGTCTAGCCGATATTATCAGATGATGGTCTGACGTTGGTAGCTGGGGTCAGCTCTGTCACTCCTCCACTTTCCACACTCGACAAATCGGTATTAACTACCGTAGACCAAATTTCGAACTGCGAGATTTTTGTATTCCAAACGTCGAAGATATTGAGAGGAAAGTCTACGACAAAACTTCTTACATCATGGGCCCTGAAGATCTAGTTAAGTACCTCACATGCACCCTAACATAGTTCCAAAAGTCAACCTCAGAAGTTGCTGAGCACTAACAAATTTACAAACGATTTCAATATGGTAATAAATCAATAAATATAATTGATGTACAATTTGTTTTTGTAAACTTCAGAGGGGAAATTTAACATTCATCAATTTTTGTCTATTATTTTATGTAAAGTTTTAGAGCTTTCAGTTATCGTGGAAATTTTCATCTTTGTTATTCTTAATTATATTGAATTTGATGTTGTATTTTGGAGAAACTTCATCCTAGGTACTTTTAGGACGCCTTTCGAACTTCAGTGAAGGTTCTCAGATGCACGAAAAAAATTCGAACGGAATATTTAGTTTTTTTCAACAAGTCATTCCACATCCAACTTATAAATCAAATTACAATGTTTGTGTTGTGTAATCGAATTGGGTCAGTGAATAGTCAAACTTGCCATATCTTGGTGTTCAAAGGTTCATTGACAAAAGGGTCGCAGTTCGCAGAGTTCAGAGTTCGATGAACGACAGCGGGAAGTGTCCCGAAATTTGTAATTCTTATACCTCAGCGGGGCACCGATTTTATTATTCCTTCCGTATTTTTTTTTCTGCGTGTTTACGGTTTCTGGGTTCGGTTAATTTACGTGTTATTATGGTACCTGGATGACGAGGTTCGCTCTACGTTTTTTAATTTTTTTATTCTGTTAAGACATCTATATCGAATAAATTAAAAAAGCCTAAACTGATACACGTAAATACAATTTTTATCTAAAGCATTAGAGCAGTTTTCGAAATATCTACTTATTAATATTTGGTTAATCAATTTTATTGAAAATATAGGTATATAAACAAAACTTCGAAATTCGGGTTCGTCATTCAAATTACGAGAGAATAATTTTCATTTGGCTCTAAGTTTTACCGCTAAAATCGTGCGTAAGTTGAATATCGAATCTGAATTTCGAAGAATTTTTTTATTGGAAAAGTGAACAGGGTGGAACTTGGGTTCTAAATGAGCAAATAGTAAATTACTATTCCATTTTAAACAGTCGACTTTCATAGTCGAATTATTATAGGTATGAAATTTTCTTTTCCGATTTGATAACATTCAAAATTTAAATCAAATCTTAACATCTGAATAACTGCTATATAATATGAATATGAATTGGTTTATTGATTTCTGCCTATAGAGGGTTGGTTATGAATAATTTATCTTTGCCTGTAATATTTTATTCATGTTAGTTATTTAAATTATCACCGCCATCCGATGTAAGGATTCGTGTAGCGAGGTGTCTTTCTCACATAGTCGATCAAAAGCAGACCAGAGACCAAAATCTCCCTTACATACTTCGTACTACTCGAAACGCGAAAGTGTTTCAGCTTAACATGTCATAATACGAATCATAGTCGTCCCTGCAGTTTAGTTTAGAAACTTGTGTCAGATTGCTCCGACACTGAACAGTTTATAAGCCGTCATGGTAAGTATTAGTTTAGGTATTTTATAGCAGGTCATAGAGTTATAGATAGCCTCCAAAATCAAATTGAACCACACAATTTTTTCTCATCTCTTCGTTATCATTAAAAAAATATACATTCATAAAAAGAACAACCGCTTTTACGAAAATTGAAAAGCGAACACTTAACTGACGGACAACGGATATCCGCCATTCGAGGCGAAGGTACATCAATCAGGCATCTAATAAAATCGGCGATCGATATCGTGCCGCCCCACGTTATCGCCTCCGATTACTGTAGGTCTTTGGCTCGTCGCTCGTTCGTACATCGAACCCCGAAATCGGTGAGTTCAACGGCCAGTTTTCGTCTAGTCGACGCGTTGGCGATGCATCCGCAAATCTCGATTGGCGGCCATTTATACTAAGTATAACGCGTGCGCTATAAGTTGAGACCTGGGCTCTCCGCCTGCTTCCTCCTGCACTGCCCCTCAGTCGCCCGTGATATACTGTTCGCAAAAAAATAGGTAGACAGGTAGGTAACGACTCGGGCAGACGCTTGTTTTACGATATTTTTTGTGCGCTGTACAAACACGCGCCGGTGACGTCTAGCGGTCAGGTCTCAACTTATAGCGCACGTGTAGTATCTTGGAATGCAAGTTTAAAATAAGAACGTGTGGCTAAACAGTATTTTAGTGTTCTATTTTTAAATTTTTTTAAAATTATTGAGAATCAATTATAGTTCCATATCTTTTCTATTATAAAATTGTAAAGTAGCTGAGTCTTTTTGGAGATATTCATTCTTGTCGGTTTGTGTATTTGTACGTTGTAGACGCAATAACTACTGAACGGTCTTGTTTCTTGGTCTTTGTTTGAAAGGTCTTGGTCAGACTTAAAATCTTACGTATGTTTGATCACAATCAATTGAGTAGAACCGATAATTATCGTCAAAAAACGCGAAAGTCGCGGGCTCAGGCTAGTATATAATGATTCTATATTTGAATCGTCATAATGTGTCAATGTTGGATTTTTTTTTAAACTTGACATTACTTGGGTTGCCATAACAATTAATTTCAATATCACTACTTGTTTACGTTCCGTTTTCCTCCAAGATACGAGTGTGTAATAATGACGTGTTATTAATAAATAGTAAAGTTCGATTACATCAAGTTTATTATACCTTGTTTGAACATTGTTTTACACCGCAGCAAACACTGAGTCAAGTAATTTTACTGTAGGTTAGTTTAAAGATGAATGACCAGTGGTTTAATAATAGACAGTACCTTTTAATGTAATAGGTAGTAGTATTTTAATAACGGCTTTTCAGACTACGCTCTAGTAAAAAAAAGGGTCTACGACCATTGCCGGAGTGCGAGGGAAGTACCTTTTGGGTAACCTTACACTTTGGAACTAGAAGACCCGAGAAGGCATGCGGTTTTAGTCGGTTCGATGCCGACATAACCACCCCCGATGGCCGACGGAGGTGGTATCCGTGTGGATTTCTGTATAAAAAAGCCATAAAAAAAAACCAGACATTTGGAATGATGGCTTTTACGAAATGTGCCAGTAAAAAAAAAGACGGGGCTATGACCATTTAACAGGACGAATATCTCTATTTATCAGCGGCTTTTAGGCATTAGTCAAACTGCCAGACTATTGAGGCCGTAGACGTATATAGCCTCTATAAAGAAAATGTTTCCGAACGGATTTTCACGTTAAACTAAACGCAAACATTTTTACACAAACACGAGTAACCGGGTTAACATCACGCTATGGCTCAACAGAAAAAACCAGCGCCGGACTTTGGGTATATGCCCTGGGGCAAAATTCGGGCAAAATTGGAAGGTGAAAAAATTTTTCACATTGATTTAGACCGAAAAAAGTATACAACCAGGACGGAACTTAAACCCGCGGGGGGAATGCCAACTGAGTTACCTGGTTATGTCTTAGACATTCGAAGATCTCCGATTTTTACAGTTTTTATTATTTTATACTATACTACAAAAGAAAAAAAAACTTTACGAGCCTTTTTCGTCAGTATTTTTTTAGATCAAAGTAATTTCTCGCATCATTATAAGCCTGAAACATGAAAAGAATGTTTAAAAAAGGCTTTATAAAACTTTGATGGGTACAAAATTCAAACCAAGACCACGAAGCTACAGCTCCTGTTTCTCTGTCCTAAATCCGGCCCTGGAAGAATATCATACTCAAGTACATTCGAATTAAATTCTATACATTCAAATGTTCCCGAAATGGAAAGTATTCTAAACAACATAACGGGATTCCATTTTTAAATTTGAAGTTCTTAAATAGGGAGGTACCTCTACCGGAAAAAAACCGGAAGTCAAAGCACGCTACTTGCATAGTGTTACCAGAGTAATTCGAGAATCGGGTCAAATAAAAAAAAACAATTAAATCCAATTCAAACAACAGGGCTGATGACTCTTATCTCCTTATTTAGAATTCATTCAAAGACAACGCGCATTTATTTTTAGTTGCTCCCAAGACTTTTTTATCTGGAGGAGTAATAAAAATGGAATGAAGTAAGAAGCCCATTGTTTTTTTTTCTTTTTAAGTAATTGAAGATGCTTATATTAAAAATGATTTTGGTCTGTCTTTTCGATGTTACCGTCAAAAAAACCTACTTCAACGGACCAAATTGAAATGGGACCGCAAGGGAAGTGCCAGCTATCAAATAAAAAATGATTCATCAAAATCGGTTCACCCAGTCGAAAGTTCTGAGGTAACGAATATTAATAAAATACAGTCGAATTGTGACCCTCCTCTTTTTTTGAAGTCGGTTAGAAATACAGTCATGGGTAGGAATAAAGATATCTTCGAATATAGTGTTAGGAAAATCACAAAACTTTTTGAGTTCTCTGACTGGCTAATGTCTCACGCATAAATATATTTTTTCGCGAAACACTCTGTGTGGTCAGGCACGTAGCAGTTTTTCCCAGAACTTACCCAACATTATAGGGTATCTTCCTTCATAGCATTATGTTAATGACATCTTAATTTAATAAGTATCTTCTTAAAACGGAATATGTAAGAAAGAGAGGGATATATGAGTCATTTCATGAAACATTGACCTCCATTCAAAAATGGTTGCCGCGGAAATTGCAACATTTTTCTTTATATTTCGTAAGGCTAAACACTAAGAACGAATAGGGGGTACCTTTGCCAAAAAAAAATGCAATTAAAAATTAATTTTTTTTTTTTGTTTTTATTACACATGAGCTATGGTCAGTACAGTATATTTTGGAAAGAAGACATTTGGCAACAAAAAAATACTGCAAAACGTGACGTTCACGCGTTTCAAATTACCTATTAGCATACAAATGGCCATAATTATTCGAGCCACTTTCAAAAGTCGAAACAAGAATTAACTTTTTTTCTCATTTCTTACAGCACGACTTATTCTTCCATATTCAAAACTAGAACACATCCATTTATCTTTAGCGAATTAAAAACCAGATGGTTTTATCAACATTTTTATCTATGGCAACTTTTTAGCTTTAAACCACATTCAAAAAAGGAACAAACGCGATCTTCTTAGTAACAAGAGTCCTTACGAAAAAGAAGTTTATAAAATTACAAAAATGCGACCGGGAAGTGAATGCTGGGCGATAAGACGGGCCGGTTCCTTCCACCGGCCCACGTGGTGGGTCAACGGCTGCCCCACTGCGCACTGGGGTGACTGAACTGAACACACCACACGCACACACGCACAAACTACGCATACACCTTTAAAATCTTCAAACAAGTCGGGCATACTCATCACTCGCACATTGTACTGCCAGCTTGTAGTAACGCACATCGCACTCACACAAACGCACTGTATGTAAGTGGTTTGCTTATGCGCACATCGGAGGAGATGGGGCGTTAACGTACAGGTGACTAATTGTATGTACCTTTTAAAAGCCTTTTACGATTGTGTTAGCAATTGTTTTGGTATGTATATACATGCAAATTGTAATTAGTGAGCCGAGTGGAAACTATTTATAACTGTTTAAAGTTTACACGTGAAAAAAAAAAATGCAGCTCCCGTCACTAAATTGTTTTATTTATCAAACCTTTATTTTTTTAAACTAGCAACCCTGTAATAAATTGTTCGGTTTAGTTGACACTAGTCACAACATCACTAGACAGTATTTTGGCGCGCAAAATATCTACTGAGATTTTTTTTTCAATAGGAAAATGTCTATTCGGCCTGTCAAAAAAATGTCGGTTCTAAATTCCTTTCATACCACAATAACAAGTTGCATGCCAGCAAATATAAGTATTGAAAAGAACAGAAAAGTATTGGAGTATTCACCGAGGTCGACCCTGACCGACTTGTTCACATACATTTTATCTTTCATACACTTGGTTTGTCATTCGTTCTGTATCCGTTCATTCTATATTTCAAAACTCAGCATTCCTTTTTCAACTGCCGTCACTCCGCTGTAGTAGTACAATTTATATCGCGACTTTTTTTTTAATTTATTTACTTCGCATACCTACATTCTACACACGGGCAAATCTTAACCCCTTAAGTGCTTCTAGTATTTTAAATATGAACAACATGAGCTTAAAATAAGTGTTGAAATTATTAGAACCTAAGCTACTAGGATTTTCGTTAACCCTCCCGCTAAGCTAGAATTCACGTCGGTAATGTAATGGCCAGGATTCGAATCCGGTACAACCTGATCGCAAGACCGACTCTTTAACCACTAAGCATACTTGAAGTGTAAAATGTAGGCATAATTGCAATATATCTGTCATCATCATCATCATCATCCAAGCACCAATACCAATTACATCCAAAGCTCGCAATTTGTAGCCCTGCCTTTCCCTTCCTCATTATAGCTTATCTTGACTTTTACGTGAGCTCCCATCTGACTCCCAACTCCGAAAAGAAAACCTATTCCAAAGGAATTTTAATTTAGATATGGTAACTACTTGGTATTTCTTATACTTATAAATATTCATAAAATTATTCGCTTTTGACAAATATTGCAGTAATTTTAGCTTTTTTTAATTATAAAGCTCACATAAAAATTAATTGGCTATAACCTAACGGCGTTTTTTTAAATTAAAATTGGCATTTCCATATTGATATTAAAAAGAGGAAAGATTTGGTCTTTGTAATCGATAAACTTTGCAAGTATTCGACTGATTTAAAATATCGATTAGATTATCCTCTTTTGACAAATGAAGATTTAAGTTAAGTTAGCTTTTTAAAAAAAAAACAAACATAACCCAACACTATGTCAATTGTTATTGTTGCCACAATAAAAAAATATCAATCATATCGAATGCAAACTATTTGAATTTCAGAATACATTATACTTAGAAGCATAGACAATTTAAGTGAAAATCTGAGTCATATTTCTGTGGAATCAATGAGATCATTTATTAAAAATAAATCGGTGATCTATTACGAGCAAAGACAAGGGTGTTGAGCTTTATCTGCTTAACGCTTGCTGATTAACGAATGAGGCTCTTGCGCAGGTTTTCTTCTCGGGGTTGGGAGATCAAACGGCAGTCGATCCCGCAAGCCTAACGTCAAACTTTACCTACCAAGCTAAAGAGGGAAACCTGCGCCTGCGCCACCGTCAGTTACAGGCGTGCACTTCGAAAATCTTGATGGGACCCCATCCTATTAGTATTATAAATGTGTAAGTTTGTTACTTAATCATGCTCTGCCAGCTGAACGGATCTGGTTGAAATTTGCTACAGGGATAGATTATATTCTGGAATAAGCGGGGCATTAAAAAGTATACCATGAGGCCGTCAAGTTGAGGGCCACCATTATGGCACTGTCGGTGTATGTAATGGAGACCCCCTTCCTGAGACTTTATCTTTACCTGACCATTAGGCGAGGTGAAGTCATATTGGCGTGACCGTACATACATAATTATGCTCACGCCTTTTTCTCTCCGGGGTAGGCAGAGACAACAGCCCGCCATCTGCCTCTGTCCTGACATACTTCACGCGCTTCCTCTACTGTCATTAAACCTTTCATGCAAGGCCACCGGTTTCGAGTGCTTTTGACCTGCCCTGTTTTCAATAACTCCCCAATTTGGTCAGTGCCAACTGACTGTACGTGACCGATATAAAAAAAAAACCTTTGAGTTGCGGGCATGGGCTCAAATTTCCACTTGGGCGAAGCCGCGGGTAATAGCTAGTACACGTCCATTTTGACTACATAGGCAGGAGTCTGTGAAGACGTCTGGTCATAAAAGATTAGATATACCAGACAAATCCTTGAGACTTGTCTCAAGTCAGATAGGCCAATGAACTTAGAGAACTAGGCGTCGGATATGAAAAAAATTGCGCAACATCAAGCAACTTAATATGGCAGTTATTCATTGTTTGGTTCAGTTGTTTATACCAATAAAGTGACATATAAACACACGGCCGTCATGATGGTAAGCGGTTACTGCAGGACGTGTGCAATACTAGGGGTTTTACTCTCGCGCTGCCATCAGTTCAGACCCTTCTGGTAATAAATACGCTATATTATAATATAGGGACTACCAGATGAAGGATTATGTGTCTAAAGGGTGTAAGGAGACCGCACCAACCCTGTACACACCTTTTAACTAATGGAGGAGGCCTTCCTCTTTGGGTTGGAAGGTTAGTCTGCAATCGTGTGAGAGGTATGCATCCAGGAAAATCAAGACCAGAAGATCTCGTTAGACTAAATACATCTCTTGTTATCATAGTCAAAGTCAAAGTCAAGTCAAAAATCATTTATTCTGTATAGACCATTTCAAGCGGCGCTTACAAAACGTCAAAATCAAAGTTATTTAAAACTGGAAGCAAATGGACCGGTTCGAAACGCGGCCCAGACCTGAGGAGATTCCGGTAAGAAACTCAGCGGGCTGTTTTTTTTTTGGTCTTTTCCCATACCCTTTCTTAAACCCCCCTCCCCCCCCCTCCCCCCATTCACTCTGTACCCAGATTCTAACCCAACATCACGCAATCACAGACCATGGATCTCATAGCTTTGTTACAATATAAAAATGAAACCTTACCCAAGATGGCGTCGATATGGGGTTGCCAACAGAAAAAAAATCTGTTTGTTATACGCAACCTAATACACGAAGATTATTTGTAAGTTTACTATAGGTCAGTATAGCTTCTCTAGGCGCGAGTTCAACGACTGGCCGACGACCGCCGAGCCCGTCCGAATTTTGCCGAATCTATGTCAAATTTCAAATAGCAAGTCAGATTCTTTTATAAATAAAATGCAGTGTTTGTAGCCGGCCATCTTGGATTTATTTTAACATACGTACGCATAATTTTTTTTAATGTTATTTTGATAGCAGTAATTTGATATTTTGTTATGACAAAATAATTTAATGTGTAATTGACAAATTGTTTTGTTTGTACATCATTTTTATTTTTTTCGACGAGCTGTTTAGCGGTGTGATACGACTGCTACTTTCGAGGTCATAGGTTCAATTCTCAGTATGCCTACTGAAATCAACAGAATACTGGGGTCAATCGGGATTTTGAACGCCTAAGCTAACATCACCTATAAGCGGTATATCTACTGATTGATGAATGAGACTAACTGCCGCACTCAGAAAGGTTCCTTAAATTAGTCCTAAATGATACTTAACTAATTATCATTAAATCTGTTAATTGATGGAACATCCCAGAGTCATAATTTAAGGGTACATTAGTTAATCACAACTTTAAGTTTTGTAGAGCGGTGCAGTGACAAAATCACAGTATCGATAGGGCATCGATAAGGCGTCGGTGTAGCCACACCTAAAAAGCGTTTATGCAGATGTATACTGTGAAGAACTGAACACAATGATGGAGAAACTAGCACATCTGCAACTAGCATTCAATCGCTCGTCTCCGTTGCTCCTACACGACAATGTGCGACCTTATACTGCACAGCAGACGGTCTCCAAGTTGCAAGAACTGGGGTTAGAAGCTCACCGCATCAATAAACTGCCGCTGCGTTGGCAAAGATGCATTGATTGTATGGGTAATTACTACTTCGATTAATACAAATAAAAATACATGAAAATAAAATCGTTTAATTTTTTTCGTACATAACGGCAATTTCATAGGTAAAGACCTAATTGGGGCACGGCTAGCCACGAGGTGGGTATCCATGAGGATTTCCTCACGATAATTCTATTTTTTTAGATGTAAAAATCAATCCTTAAAAGTTAAGTAAGGGTTTTGTATCACTTAACTTTAAAGTGTCATTAGGGGTGTTAATGAATCCTTAACTGACTCTGAGTGGTAACTTTTTTCAAATTTTACTAAGGAACAACTTAAGTATCCGTTAAACGTCTCTGAGTGCGGCAGTAAGGCAGCCTTTTCTCTCAGAATTGGGAAGTCAAATAACAGTTGCTGGCCGAAAAGGCGATATATCAATCAAAAATTAAAAACCTCACAATCCTTAATGCCTTCGAACACAGCTAGGAAATCGCTCTATCTTTACAGATGAATAAAAATTATCGTTTCAACAGAAACCCCTTTTCAATAACCTTTAACCAAGCTCATAACAAAAAAAGGGCTTTACGTACCAATCCATCAACTTCAATAGGTAAATATATTTTTAATGTGTCAGGCCCACAACCCCTAGAGGAATGCCCTCTGAGGTCGTTTACCTAAAGGTTTTAATGAACCCTATAAATTTTCTGTTCCACATTGACTCGTAGTAAATTTACACATAGATGAAAGAAAAACATAAATATATACTATACTAGCTGCCGCTCGTAGCTTTACCCGAATACTGAAATAACCGTTTAGTTTTGTGAAGTTTTCTGTTTTTTTTTTATATAGGACACGTCAAAATGACTTTACCTCGCCTGATGGTAAGCTAAAGGTAAAGTCTCAGGACTGGGGTCACCACCACATACACCGGTAGTGCTACAGTGTTCTGTGCAATTACTTTTCTTTTTAACCGACTTTGAAAAAGTATAGAGTCTCAATTCGGATGTTTTTTTTTTCATATAGGACACGTCAATATGACTTCACCTCGCCTGATGGTAAGCTAAAGGTCAGGACTCAGATCTCAGAAGCGGGGTCACCACTACATGCTACAGTGGCGGGCCTCAGCTTGACGGCCTCATCAAATGCTTTTTCACGCCCCGCTTAAAAGCCCCGGGACTATAGGTGGAAGGAAACACATGCGCTGGTAAAGAATTCCATGTCTTTATGGTGCGGCAAATAAAAGAGGCACCGAACTTGGTTCTTGGTGAAATTGATTGCACTGTGTGAGGGTAATACCTCAGTATGGCACGTGTAGTTTTGTATAGGAAAGGAGAGGGTGGGAGTAATTGGAAGCGCTCATCGGAGCACTCGCCATGGTAGAGCCGATAAAAGCATAGCAAAAAAAGTCCCATGGGGTCCAAGGTGGTTGACTTCTCGCATTGATAACGCGTCGATGTATGGTTTAGATGATAAAGTTTGCGGTTTGAGTTTGTCGTTTGGATTTGAAGTAGATAAGATATACATACAACACGAATATCCAAGGTTTCATGTAACGCGATTCCCTCTGGCTTTCCATCATGAATTCCTGAATACTTAATCAGAAAAATATAGTGTAATACGAATATATCGTTGGATTTAGGAAAAAAAATTACATTCAAGACAAAACAAGACTAAGTAGGTCTGATTCAGTATCGTAAAATAACGTTTGATTTGAAAGCTTTTTAGCCGAAAAATTATTTATTACTAGCTGTTGCCCGTGGCTCCGCCCGCGGCTCCGCCTGCGTGGATTTCGAATTCCTTAATTTTTTGAAAACAAATTATAGCCTATGTTACTGACAGATAGTGTAGCTATCTAAAGGTTAAAGAATTTTTGAAATCGAGCCAGTAGTTTTTGAGTTTATTCGTTACATACATAACATATAACATAAACTCACGCCTATATCCCCGAAGGGGTAGGCAGAGGTGCTAGCACCCACATTTCGCCAGTTTATGTTTACATACAAAAATACAAATATTTCCTCTTTATAATATTAGTATAGATTTCAAAATCTTATTGAAATTTGGATGACTTATGGGACTTTTATGGGTGCGACTGTCATCTAACCTATCAACTCCGACTGAAAAGCGTGCACCAGAACCATTCAATCAACAGGTGTCCGGCTTGCAGGTGATGCAACTTGACCCTAAAGCTCTTGTTAAGGTCCCATTCACCCGACCACATAAAATTAAATATCAACTACCTATCAGCAATCAAAATAAAAAACCCATCTAATCATGACACATCTAAAACGTAAAAATATTTCCGGGTTCAAACACCTCATGCCCTCACCCCTGGCTCCGAAGCTACATTGACGGTGACGTCAGGCGGGAGTCGAACCCGCACCAAGGCCAAGCCCCCGAAGGTCGTGCATTGACACCGTGCATTAACCTAACACAGTATATTGGTATATTGAAGATGTTACTCCACAATAGGGCGTGGTTTTTTAGTCCAATATTCTAGTTTTTAAGTGCAATGACCGCGGGTAGAAGGAAATTTAGATTAATCGGTGACTTCGACTAGTGATACGATTTTTAATCCTTTTTTATTACAAGAGATACGGAATAGTGTATAATTTGGGTTTTTTGGGGCACAAAAAGAATTCTTTTAGAAATTTGATGGCACAAATTTGTCACAAAATTCGGCCGGGTAAGTGCACCGTGCAAGATTGTGAAAAACCCTCCATAGTACCTAATCCAATCTCGATTGGATTGCGTTCAGGGTTCAGCAAGTGCATAGCCGGGCAGGGGGGATTGTGGTCGCAGCACTAGTGAATTCATTTTGACTTTTTTATAATCGATATGCCCGCATTTGATCACTATCTCACCTGATGGTAAGTGACGATCTGGTGGTAGATAAGTAGTGGTAGCTTACATAGGTTCCTTTCTTGCTCTTCAGTAAATGTACAGACTAATGAACATACTTTTTAACCGACTTCAAAAAAGGAGGAGGTTCTCAATTCATACGCTATTTTTTTGTATGTATGTTACGCGATAGCGGCGCTAATTATGGTTGGATTAAAAACAAATATTTTTTTTGTTTGAAAAAGGCTACTTCTGAGGTGGTCCCATATCCATACTGCTGGCCATAGATGCTGGGATCTTGGGAAAATCGAGGAGAAATCATCAAATTTACGGCAAAAATTCTGTTTTTGATCCCTTTGTACATATTAAATCTCATAAATAGGTACATTTCTATTTCTGTACACTAAAAAGTAAAAAAATATAGTTTGTGAAGTCGGTTTTTTAAACGTAGTTATAATTATTCATTATAACATTAGAAACATAACATAACATAAACTCACGCCTATATCCCCGAAGGAGTAGGCAGAGGTGCTAGCACCCACATTTCGCCAGTTTATGTTTAGGTCCCAATGTAATAGGTGGCGAGCCTATTGCCATTAACCGAGCACTTATAAACCAGCGACATTAGAAAATGTGCGTAAATTAACTCACACACACACACATGTAATGCAAAGTCCCTTCAATGTAGAGACCATCCTTTCTGAGGTCAAAGGTGTCGTTCACGTCAAGGGTCGGGGTCAAAGGTTTATGCGGAACAAATATTAACTTATAAAGGGTTCATGTAAATTTTCATAGGGAGTACCTCTGCTTTATTAAACCTTAAAAAACAGATTACAATATACAAGAAACAATTATTGTTTGTTTGTGTTATGTGAGGGTGGACGGAGATTTACATATATTATGAACTAGCTGTTGCGATGGACGTAAAAAATACTGAACGGATTTTGATTCAGTTTTTTTTAATAGAAAGGTCTTTTGCTTAGACTAAAAATTTACCGTATGTTTGGTTGTAATTGGTTAAGTAGAACCGAAGATATGACCAAAAACGACCTAAAAACGAAGCGCGGGCGAAGCCACGGGTATCAGCTTGTATGAAAAGTAGCCTATATGTTGCCCAGAACTATGAAATATAATCGTACCAAGTTTGATCAAAATCCCTCGAGTAGTTTTTGATTTTAGCGTGAACAAAAATTTAGTGCGGACAAACAGAGGCACAGAGGCACAGAGACACAGACAAACAGACAAAAATTCTAAAAATCATTGTTTTGGCATCTATTACATTCATAAAGTCCCCTAATAATTTTTTTTCTCATATATCTTCCATGTACAGACGCCGATCAGTTACAGATTTATTATATGTATAGATTGTTGCCATACAAACATCTATGGCAGACATTACGGATAGTTGGAGCCCTAAAAAGTCCAACAACAACGGTCTAGCTGCAATGCTTCGATATCGCCTAATGTCACCATTGGGTTGCGAAGGTCAGATGGCAGTCGCTTCACGGAAAATATCGAGGTCCAGCCAAATCCGCAGTTAAGACTGGTAAAGCGGACCCCAGACTCTGAGGTGAAAGCTTTGGATGCGACTGGGATTAACGCTAGGTTGAAGAAGACTTTTAGATAAAAATGCAACGTACTGTCAAAATTTATATTCAATCTATAATAATACTTGTCGAGTTTTACGGCCACAAAAATACGGATGCTGTATTTTTAATACATATCATTTCTTTTACTACTAAAGTGACAGCCAGCGGTCAACACAACCAATTTTATGCCAAAACCCATTAAATTATTAGTATATAATGTGCTATATAAATACACGTAAGAGTACATAAAATATATTATATACAACTAAGAGTACATAAAATCACATAGTTAAGTTCGTGAAGCGGTGAGTCGTCAATTTTCAGGAGTCATTGACTTTCTGGAGGTGAATGGCCTTGATTTTGTTACTTGGTTTATCATATCAACGATTGTGTGGAAGCACCCTGGCTTATATATTAATATTATATACATATATTCACGCTTATATATCCTAAAGAGGTAGGCAGAGGTGTCCAAACAACGAAAAATTCACATGATTCCCAGCGTTTTATACGTAGGCTCCGGTAGTTATACGGGGTATAACTTCCCATTTCTTCCTATATATCACTTATCAGTAGGTGGGCTAAGTTGAGTCAAATGTGATCTATCAATGGTCAAAAAGTACCTAAATATGACTAAAGATTTTTCTCAAGTTTCTAACGATCACGGCAGTTGCAGTATAAGGCAAGAAAAATCGGATCGAAAAGAGCTGGAAGCATAAGCGGACTCTAGGCTTTAAGAAAAACCTTGGATGTAACAGGAAATAAGGATAAGGTGATGATGATTATCCTGCCTAATGATATGATAAGATGTCTCCATATCTAGTATCCTTGATACTGTCGAAAGATCACGTTAAAACCTACGTAGCGTGGAAATAGTGCTTTCGACTAGTTAGGTACGACAGGTCAAAGATTCAAATCACGCTCTTGAAACCCGGTAGCGCCCAAGGATTTTCTTATACTATTTAGGTGGTGGACAAGCATACGGCCCACCTGATGAGAAGTGGTCACCGTGGCCTATGGACGTGTGCAACATCAGGGGCGTCACATTCGCGCTGCTGATTCTGGATGGACTTGAGCCTTGAGTAGTTGGAGTCTAACTTCAGAACTTCGATATTGCTAATGGATTGTGGAGGTCTGATGGCAGTCGCTTCACGAAAAATATCGTAATTCGACTAGTTAGACTGAAAAACCGACCGCAACTGATTTAGGAAACCCACGGTACCATAAAGACTTGGAATTCTTTACCAGCGCATGTGTCTCCTTCCTCCTATAATCCCGGGGCCTTTATGCGGGGCGTGAAAAGCATTTGATGAGGCCGTCAAGCTGAGGGCCACCACTGTAGCACTATCGGTGTATATAGTTGGGATCCCGGATCCTGAGACTTTACCTTTAGCTGTCCATCAGGCGAGGTGAAGTCATGTTGACGTGTCTAATATAAAAAAAAGGCTCGGAGATGATAATGTGTTAGTAATATTATAACTAGCATAAGAAAATCACCAGTCCACATCGAAAATAGTAGCTATTACCCTAATAATGTTTTGTGAAAGTCTCAAAACATGGCCGACCTTGGAAGTGTTTTTTTAATTTATGTTCGTCGCTTTCTGAGTCATTTAAGTCATTAATACAACTAACTATTGTCCGTGGCACGGCTCGGCATTCAACTGCGCACTTAGCCCAGTCTCCTAACACATCTCAATGATAAATTGCTCTAAAAAGCGGCGAAAGTATTATATAAATCGGTTCAGTAGTTTATTAGATTAAGGAAGAGTGTTTGTAAGAAATTGTTTTTTCTTTTTTTGTGGTTTATGTAATGATGATGACATATTTAGGTTTTTTTTTTGTTTTTTTTTTTGGGTATATGTGGTTTTTATGGAGCAAATGGTTGCTTCATACACTTTTATCTGGGTTTTTCTAGTGACAATAAAATATATAGTTTTGTTAACAGAAATGTGTGTGCAGTAATATTTTGTAAACAGCAAGTACGTTAGGTTAGGGTGTTTTCTATGGAATCCCAATCTGTTTATCTATTTTTTTTTATCAATATCAATATGACTTCACCTCGCCTGATGGTAAGCTAAAGTCTTAAAAGCTTAGCGTTGCACACGTCCATAGGTCACGGTGACCATTTCCAATCAGGTGGGCCGTGTGCTTGTCTGCCACTTACGTAGTATAAAAAAAAAATTTAAGTGTCAGGAAGGGGGTCCCCACTACATACACCGACAGTGCCATAATGGTGGCCCTCAACTTGACAGCCTTATCAAATGCTTTTTCACGGCCCGCTTAAAGGACCCGGGACTGTATAAGGAAGGAAACACGTGAGCTGGTAAAGAATCTCAGGTCTTTATGGTGTAGCAAAGGTGGTATTTGTTTGTGATGGGGTTTTTTTATTAGATGATGATGTGTTAGTAATATTATAACTAGCATAAGAAAATCACCAGTCCACATCGAAAATAGTAGCTATTACCCTAATAATGTTTTGTGAAAGTCTCAAAACATGGCCGACCTTGGAAGTGTTTTTTTAATTTATGTTCGTCGCTTTCTGAGTCATTTAAGTCATTAATACAACTAACTATTGTCCGTGGCACGGCTCGGCATTCAACTGCGCACTTAGCCCAGTCTCCTAACACATCTCAATGATAAATTGCTCTAAAAAGCGGCGAAAGTATTATATAAATCGGTTCAGTAGTTTATTAGATTAAGGAAGAGTGTTTGTAAGAAATTGTTTTTTCTTTTTTTGTGGTTTATGTAATGATGATGACATATTTAGGTTTTTTTTTTGTTTTTTTTTTTGGGTATATGTGGTTTTTATGGAGCAAATGGTTGCTTCATACACTTTTATCTGGGTTTTTCTAGTGACAATAAAATATATAGTTTTGTTAACAGAAATGTGTGTGCAGTAATATTTTGTAAACAGCAAGTACGTTAGGTTAGGGTGTTTTCTATGGAATCCCAATCTGTTTATCTATTTTTTTTTATCAATATCAATATGACTTCACCTCGCCTGATGGTAAGCTAAAGTCTTAAAAGCTTAGCGTTGCACACGTCCATAGGTCACGGTGACCATTTCCAATCAGGTGGGCCGTGTGCTTGTCTGCCACTTACGTAGTATAAAAAAAAAATTTAAGTGTCAGGAAGGGGGTCCCCACTACATACACCGACAGTGCCATAATGGTGGCCCTCAACTTGACAGCCTTATCAAATGCTTTTTCACGGCCCGCTTAAAGGACCCGGGACTGTATAAGGAAGGAAACACGTGAGCTGGTAAAGAATCTCAGGTCTTTATGGTGTAGCAAAGGTGGTATTTGTTTGTGATGGGGTTTTTTTATTAGAAAAGTCTTGATCAGACTTAAAATCTGTCTTATTGATTAAGTAAACCCAGAGATATGATCGAAAAACTATAACCGATCGCGCGGGCAAAGCTACGTACCTCAGTTAGTCATTAAATAAAACTGTGTATGAAATAATATTCGATATTATGTATGTGTACTATAGGTCATTATACAAACAATAAGTTCAATGAACTTAACACCATTCCTCAATAAAGGAGGAAAAATTAATGTGGTGACATTTACCGCATCGACATTGATTTAATGATGTTTTAGGCAAAACTAGCACAAGTCATAATCACAACAACAAAAACCCGACTGCGGTATTACTTTTATAGTCGATAGGATCGCGTTTGACCGCTATCTCACTTGATGGTAAGTGATGGTCGACGAGCACACTTGCCTTTAAGCAACCTATTCACTTCCTAGCCTCTCCACCCTTTCCTACACCCGCCCTTTCCCTTCAGGGTCGGCAGCGCGTGGGTAACGTAACGCCCTTGGTGTTGCACACGTCCATAGGCCACGGTGACCGCTTCCCATCAGGTGGGCCGTGTGCTTGTTTGCGATCTAAGTGGTATAAAAAAAAATCACTCTTGACTTAAAGACTCTCAGGTTATAGCTCTCCGGAAACACAGACTCAGGCAGGCCATTCCACTCCTTAGCTGTACGCATAATGAACGTATTACTGAAGCGATTCGTGTGGCATGTCCACCATATAACGATGGCGTATTTGTGGAAAAATATATTCAAGTCAAGTCAAGTTAAAAATCATTTTCTGTATAGACTATTTTAAGCGGAACTTACAAAACGTCAAAATCACATTGTTTAAATCTAGAAGCAAATGGACCACCGGTTCGGAACGCGGCCAAAGATCTGAGAAGACTCCGGCAAGAAACTCAGCGGGCTGTTTTTTTTTGGTCTATTTACAACAATTGCCTTAGTCTAGATACAGTATTAGTTTGAGTTACATAGTTGAGTGAACAGTTCAGTATTTAGCGACAAAAACCAACTGTAAGTCACTACCATCTTTAGTCTCCCCGTAACTAAGGCTGCTAAAAAATTAACCAATCCATCGGGATAAGTACACCTCTACATTAGTAATATTTAAAAAAATACTTGGGTATTGTTATGTGAAGTATCCTGAAGACAAACTGTGGGAAGCGGTCACCGGGGCCTATGGACGTGTGCAACACCAGGGGCCTGTAAAAACCTTCTAATGCCGTTCTTGAAGAACCCTATTTTGTAGACGCTAGGGAAAACCACGGCAGGGAGATCATTCCACAGCCTAATTTTTTTTTTGTTTGAAAAAGGCTACTTCTGAGGTGGTCCCATATCCCGGGTATCAGGATCCGATGCTGGGATCTAGGGAAAATCGAGGGGAAACCATCAAATTTACGGCAAAAATTCTGTTTTTAATGCCGTTGTACATAATAAACCTCATAAATATGTACTTTTCTATTTCTGTACACTAAAAAGTAAATAATATTAGTTTGTGAAGTCGGTTTTTTAAACGTAGTTATAATAATAAACACTGATTCATAAGAAATAATAACAGAGTTATATCTAACAAAGTTCACTTCTATTTTCATAACCTTGAGATATTTTTGTGCTTCCGACAAATGTGAGACAATATTAAATAAATATCATCTACACTTATCTCCCCAGGGAAGTATAGAATTGTTTTTTTCATTTGCTTTAATTACATGCCAGCGTCCTTAAGCTGGCGTGAAAAAGCATTTGATGAGGCTTCAAGTTGAGGGCCACGATTATGGCAGTGTCGGTGTATGTAATGGGAACCCCTTCCTGAGACTTTACTTATAGCTTACCATCAGGCGAGGTGAAGTCATATTGACATGACGGATATAATTTTTTTTATGATTACGACTCTATATCCTCGGAGGGTAAACAGAAACGTTGATATCCTTGATGTAAAGGATTACATTCGTATCTTGAACTGACGACTCCGCCCGCGCGGAGTTCGATTACCGTTGCTTGGTTATATTTCCGGTTCTACTTAACCAATTCCAATCAAATATACAGTAGATTTTAAATCTTATCAAGACATCTTTAATAGAAAAAACCGCATCAAAATCCGTTCAGTAGATTTACGTCGCAAGCAAACAAACAAGAAATTTAAAAAAAAAATTATGTGTACAGAATCGTATAACATAACCCAAGTTTGTTTTTAATATCTCTACAGGTACCTACTACAAATTAATAATTGTATACTAAAATAGGTATTTTTAAAACACATTTTCTGCGACAAAATGTTGTAAAAAATATTTCTCTTTAAATAACATGACGTAAATAATACATACAAATAATAAATAAACATATAAATATTACGTAAATAATAAAATTCTATTCAAAAACGATATTCATTTAAACGAATATTAACCTTTTTGACCACAAGCTGGTCAGCATTAAAAGATCATCAATAACCCACCCAAAACTCTAAACTTTCCCAAAACTAATTTCACCCAAAAATCTACTATCGAAAAAAAAATCCACCGTCCAAATAACCCAAATTTTTACACCCTTTATATAAAAAAAATACCATTGAAAGGAAAAAAATAGCGGCGCACAGTTTCAACTGTGTGTGAGCCGCGCGGTCGTTCGTTCACCCCGCAATTTTTGGCAGGTCACCGACCCGGCCACTGAACCGCTTATGGCTTATTTATAACGTGCGAGCGAGACTTCCGACGTGACGTCACTGGAGTAAATCAAGTCATGTCGTCATTGACAGTTGCATCATGTTGATTTGATTCTTTATTCAAATTGTGTAGTCTTTTTTTTTCGTTTTGTGTTAGTGAACTCTTTGTGGCGTTGGATTTGTCGTGAGTTAGAAGTTGCGGGTTCGATTCTGGTTTATTTATGGTAGGTATTAAAAAATTGTTAAGTAGCTGTGTCTGTGGAGATATTTAAAATGTTAAAAAAAATTTTAAGTATATATGAACGATTCAGAACACAATTTTTTTTTATTTTTGTCTGTTTGTTCGCAATGGACGCAAAAATTACTGAACAAATTTTGATGCAATTTTTTTGTTCCTTTCAAACAAAAAAAATCACATCAAAATCTGTTCTGTTTTGATCAGACTTAAAATCCTACGGATGTTTGATCATAATCGGTTGAATCGAATCGAAAATATAGTCAAAAAACGCAAAAATCGACGTTTACGCAGGCGGAGCCGCGGGTATAAGCTACCAGTTTAAACTAATGCTATCAAAATATGTCTGGGACTGTCAAACATTGTCCAATTTATCTAAATTAAACATAACAGTGTCAATAATACCATTGCACATTGTTACCAATTTATTGGTTTTTATAACAATTAGTAACAATATAATAAATATTATATGTATGAGTAACTTCAGCCCGTGGCTCCGCCCACATACACCCTATAGAAATGAATACTCTATTATAATATAGAGGCTTTCAAGTGGCAGATAAGCAGTCAAAACACCTGATGGGAAGCGGTCACCGTGGCCTATGGACGTCTGCAACACCAGGGGCGTAACACTCGCGCTATCGACCCTATAAAAACCTTCTAATGCCTTATATATTAGGATAACTATTAACGCAATGAATTTAAAAACTGAATAGACAATCATTGATGGTTACATTAGGAATTTTGTTTGTGGTATAAGGTCAATGATCCGCGGCTAGCAGACAGCTGATAATACATACTATTTGTCAACATAATAATGTACTTCATTTCGTGTAATGCAATATTATGATAGCAACCCATTTATGTCTCACTGCTGGGCATGGGTCTCCTCTCCTTTAAGGAGAGAGCTGAGAGGGTTTAGACCTTAATCCACACACGCTGGCATAATGCGGGTTGGTGGATCGGACATGTCCTTAGAATTTCTTCTAGGACATGTGGGTTTCCTCACTATGTTTTCGTTTTTTCCATTACCGTCAGCAGATGGTAAATCATGTGATTAGCACATATATAAATTCCACAAAGTGAAACTCACATTGGTACTGTCCGGCCGGATTCGAACTCGATACCTCTGAGAAGAGGCCGCGTCCTTATCCATTCAGATTTTAACCGATTTTAATGAGATTTTCACAAAAGAATTTTAAACATTTTGGAAAAGGTTTAATTATATTTAACCGACTCAAAAAAGGAGGCAAATCGCTTTTATTATTCACTTAAAAAATATTATCAACTGGCCTATGATATTGGCATTCTAAGCCTAAGGAGTATGAGTAATATCAACCCATTTATGCCCCACTGCTGGGCACGGGTCTCTGCTCCTCTAACAAGAGAGCTGAGAAGGTTTAGATCATTAGGAGTGTAGAGGGACCCAATCCCAGTGGTGATGATAATTATGACCAAGGAAGGTGATCAATTTTCCTGTTAAATAACTTAAAACAATTCTTGGTATTGACATTCAATTAATAATGAAATCGTGGTTATTTTTCTGGGCCAATGGCACACTTTTAGTGTCATGCGTAAGTATTGTGCTATGATATGATGGTGTTTCGCGCAATAACGTACGTACATTTAGTCGACCTCAATATTGGATGGGCGTCCCGCATGGACCTATAACACTTATGGAAAGAACGCGTTGAACGTTGAACTGACGACACTAGATTTCGCCCACTTGTTATTTATAAGACGGCACGCATATATGGACACAGTAGTCAGCCACTACGCAGTAAACGTTATTGGATTTAGTTAGTTTAAGTAGCGAAAAAAATAGCAAGTCTTGTATAGTGAAATTGTGTGCAAACCGTAGTGATAGCAAAAAAATTTTGTTAAGGAATCACATTTCAATCAAAGGAGATTTTTCACAAACCTTGGGCCCGATAATTGTACACTACTTAGAAAAATAGCTAGGCAATGCAGTTTTCGTTTTTCACTATTCGATTCTTATAATATTGCCTCGTATTATGGGCGGAATCTAACTAAATAAACACTTTCTTGCAACACAAAAAACATGGCGGACTAAAACTATTAAAATGTACCTACTCATATTTTATTAATTTATGCCCTTGAATTTTGGAGGCGAATAAATATAGCATGTTTGCCAATAAGCGGTATTATTTCTCCTTTTTTCAGTATTGTGTACAATTAGGGGGCCCAAAATGAAACATTTCCTTTGGGTAACACGTTGCAGCCCGAAAGTCACTCACGTCGCCGCATCGTCGTGTTCAACGCATTTCATCCAAAGACTTTATAGGTCCATGGGGTGTCCGTTTGAACAAACAATTGCGGAAACTAGAGATCAACTTCCTTATTAAGAGTTATAAAATAACAATACTATTGCAAGTGTGGAATTCACATCCCGGTCCAGCAACCCATGGATACCTATTCCAGGATAAAAGAAGCGGGGCAAGATTGGAACACCGTGGTTCCCAAATTCGGATTAGGTATTATCCGGGGTACGAGGGATTTTTTTTATACTACTTAGGTGGCAGACAAGCACACCTGCCTACCGTCTGGAAAGCGGTCACCGTGGCCTATGGACGTGTGCAACACCAGGTCCGTCACACTCACGCTGCCGACCCTTTAAAAACCTTCTAATGTCCTTCTTGAAGAATTTTTAAAATTCGTTGGATGCTAGGAAATTGTTAGTTACAAGGTTTTTAAATTGGACAGTCGTACCTGGTTTAATACCTTATACGTTTCTTTTTTTTTTGGGTATTTTCTGACATTGTCAGAAACAGTATGGTGATTGAATAAGTGCTGATAGATACCAATAAGGCTCGCTCTAAGTCGAGATATTGGTGTTAATTTACCTCAACTACTCATCAATCGCGAATAATCGCTATTATACATTTTAAAACGTGCATTTTTCTCAACAAATTTCCTGGATTAATAAATTAATACTTAATCAACGTCTGCACTATCAATATTTCTGTCTTCAAACACTGTATAACACTCAACAAGCGTTTTAGCAATTGAAAAACATAATCATTTCTAAGCTTTTTACCAAAACACAAGAGACTAACAACCTCGGCCAAGGAGCAACGCACTTAAAACCAGACGTTCGGGAAATACCTTCAGCAACAACGCCATCTAGTACCAAGTAGATGTACTAAAGGTCAATATGTAGGGGTAATGAACCGTGACGGAATTGCCCTAGCATATTATGATTGTATGACTATTTTTGGTAGTGTATGTAATGTTAATTCAATAGTAGAAATGATATTTTTGTGTTATGGTTATGTATGGATGGGTGCGGCCATGTTTTGGGATGTAGTTCTAAGTATGATTTGTTTTATAATGTTGCTGTCCTAGTATAAAAGTTTTTGAAGATAGATATTAGTAATCGAAATTACTAATAGGTATTCAACTAAGACATGGTAGTTGAATGGATAAGGACGCGGTCTCTACTCAGAGGTACCGAGTTCGAATCCGGCCGGACAGCACCAATGTGAATTTTACTTTGTGGAATTTATATGTGCTAATCACATGATTTACCATCTGCTGACGGTGAAGGAAAACATCGTGAGGAAACCCACATGTCCTAGAAGAAATTTTAAGGACATGTCCGATCCACCAATCCGCATTAGGCCAGCGTGTGTGGATTAAGGTCTAAACCCTCTCAGCTCTCTCGTTAGAGGAGAGGAGACCCGTGCCCAGCAGTGGCACATAAATGGGTTGCTATTATTTTAACTAGTCCCGAGTTAAGTTAAATTGCTTGTGTTAAGAGTAGCTTCACGTAAAGAGTGTAATGGCTAGGATTTGAATCTGGGACCTTTCGACCGTAATGGCGGATCCACACTTCGCAATTCGCTATTCGTTATTCGCCTTTATTCACGTGTATAAATTGAATGTGGAGGACTTATTCGTGTATATTTGCTATATTCGCAGAAATATTCGCCTCTATGACGAATTGTGGAGGGTTTAGTCATGTATAAGAATTTCCTCGAATAGCGAATAGCAAAGTGTCGATCAGAACCATTAATCTACCGATTTTGACAAAAGTATCTCATTTATGAATGAATCTATAATTATAAAGCTACTAATATATTATACACATATAGGTGGTCCCAGTCGACGGAAGAAAAATATTTAAATTTAATAGAACCGGCAACTGGAACCGCGGTCCCAGCTTTTGCGGTCCCAGTCGCTGGAATCCTCTATTATTGATTCATAGGCCGACTAGCTGTAACCCGTAACTCCGTGCTAAAACCACTTGAAATAGACCTCCATTTATTTTAATTTACAGGAATGTCGACTTTTCCGGGTGCGACTGCCATGTGACCTTCCAACCCTGAGAGGAAAACCTGCGCCAGAGCCTAGTCCCTCGTTAATCAGGTGTACAGGTTGCAGGCGAAGTTGACTTGGGTATCATTACTACTATTAAGCTTATTAATGAGATGATTATTGGGAATCCATACTTTGCTATTCGGTATTCGCCTATATTGTATTCGAGAAAATTCTTATATAGATGACTAGGTAGGTAAACCCTCCACAATTCGTCATAGAAGAGTGACTAAGGCGAATATTCGTGTGAATAAAACAAATATACACGAATTCCACACTTCGATTTATACACGTGAATAAAGGCAAATAACGAATAGCGAATAGCGAAGTGTGGATTCGCCATAAAAAAATAAATCTTAAATTTCCTAGATATAATATGTCAGTCACGTCTATATGACTTCACCTCGCCTGATGGTAACCTAAAGGTAAAGTCTCTGGAATGGGAGTCACCATTACAAACACCGATAGTACTTTAATGGCGGCCCTCAACTTGGCGGACTCATGTAATTCCTACATAATTCAACTGTTAATACATCCTAATATTACAATCAGAGTACAAAGATCATAGAAATATCTAGAAAACGCGAATTTTACGGTATAAAACGCATAAAAAATTATAAATCGAAAGTGACGCCATCTACCGCCGAATGGCAGTACTAAGGTTCAATTGCCAAACTGCGGTTGAACGACCTCTACCGCGGGCTTATCTCGCGCTACATGACGCATGGTCAGTATATTTTTTTTCCATACAGTACGGCGTCAAGGAAAACGCTTGTTATGTTGCGACCATCATTATCTGTGGGTTCACGTGAAATTTGTAAACAGTGCGTAGCGCATACTAGTGGGTCGGCCCGACTTCGCACGAGAAATTAAAAAAAAAACCTCATGACTAGCTCCATCTACTTCTCGATTCCCGCTCAGGGCAAATAATTATTTGAAGTTATCATTATGTCTGCCTGCCCTTCTGGAGCCCTAAAAAGTCCAACAACGACGGTCTAGCTGCAATGCTTCGATATCGCCTAATGTCACCATTGGGTTGTGAAGGTCAGATGGCAGTCGCTTCACGGAAAATATCGAGGTTCAGTCAAATCCGCAGTTAAGACTGGTAAAGCTTTGGATACGACTGGGATTAACGCTAGGTTGAAGGGAAGAAGAAGAAATATATACCTAATTATGTCTACCTGCATACATTACCAAAAAATCGAAAAATGATTATCTGCAGTCTAGAACCCATAACACAAGCTAAGTAAACTTTGGGTCTAGATAGCGCTATGTAGGATATTTATTGTTTAAATAAATAAATAAATAAATATTCTACGACATTCTACACATCGCTCCCTAGACCCAAAGTAAGCTTAGTTTAACTAGCTTGTGTTATGGGTTCTAGGATGCTGATACACATACTTATATACTTTTTTTTTTGTAAATACATACTTATTATACATAAAACACCCAGACCAATGCAAATAGACATATTCATGCATACAAATATTTGCACTGAGCGGGAATCGAACCGTTTTCAGTATTTATCTGTTTGTGAAAGAAATTTCTCCAATTTTCTATTTTTTTCCCCCATACCTTAAGTAACCGCCCACTGTCAAATGAGCCGTATCTTTGTTATCCACTTTAGTAGTATAGAATAAAAAACACATATCATTAAAGCCACATCAATCATATAACAGTACCAATTAATCATATATTCATTGTATTCAAAATTATACAGCCATGATGACTTTGCTTAGTTATGCGTCATGTAATTACATACTAAAAGTTTGTATGTAAAGGCCCATACAATTGTATGTGAAAAAAAAAACTTTTTTGTTAGTAACTTGTCAATGCCCGCGGCTCCGCCTGGGAGAATGTTGGTTATCACAACTTTTGATTATATCTCCGGTTCTACTCAACCAATTGCAATCAAACATACACCAGATTTTAAGTCTGATTGAGACATGTCTAATAAAAAAAACAGCATCAAAATCCATTCAGTAGTTTTGAGCACTCGAGACCGGCGGGCTTGCATGAAAGGTTTAATGACTTTAGAGGAAGCGTGTGAAGTATGTAAGGATAAAAGCAGATGATGGGCTATTATCTCTGCCTACCCGTGAAAAAGGCGTGAGCATATAATAACGGAGGTAGGAAACGTCGGTATCTCCAGTCCGAACTGAGCAGTCCGACTGGGGTAGTACCTCCGCCCTACAGAACACCGCGGCCATAATAACCATCGTGTTGTGTTCCCGCCGGTAAGTAGGGTAGCCAGAGCTCATAATCCTTCTCTCCTCATCACCAACCCCCTCATTCAACCCCCTCCCTCCCAACTTCCTAACCCTCCCTCCTCTAGGATTGGCAGCGCGAGTGCCTCTGATGTTGCACACGTTCATAGACCACGGTGACCACTTCCCATCAGGTGGGCCGTGTGCTTGTGTAAACAATGGCTGTTAGACTATGTAAATATCAAACGCACCTGTCAAGCCAGCACATATATTCACGATTCGTAGTAACAATTGCCAAGATTTCTAATGCATTGATTTTCAATTGTATGCCTAAACTCAAGCCTGTACTATGTCCTCGACAAGGTAGGCAGAGGTGTATTAAAATCTTATTTCGCCAGCTGTCTTTTTTTATATTAGACACGTCAACACGACTTCACCTCGCTTGATGGTAAGCTAATAAAGTCTCAGGACCGGGGTCACCACTACATATAGCGATAGTGTCGCAGTGATGACCCTCAGCTTGACGGCCTCATCAAATGCTTTTTCACGCCCCGCTTAAAGGTCCCGGGACTATAGGAGGAAGGAAACACATGCGCTGGTAAAGAATCCCAAGTATGTCTGGAGATTTCAATATTTATGATGAATTTGGTCAGTGTATGTTCTGCAAGGTCGACTCGGTATCCACTTACGTGAGATAGTGTTCAAACACGAGCCTTCTTCTTCAACCTAGCGTTAATCCCAGTCGTACCCAAAGCTTTCACCTCGGAGTCTGGGGTCCGCTTTACCAGTCTTAACTGCGGATTTGGCTGGACCTCGATATTTTCCGTGAAGCGACTGTCATCAGACCTTCACAACCTAATGGTGACATTAGGCGATATCGAAGCCTAATTACACCGTTATAAAATTGTAAATGAACTGTTCAATGGAGATATTTTGAAGAAAACTTCGTCAATTGCGAGAATGGTTTTCAATAATATTTATTTTGAATTTAATAATGATAATAACATTTTATTGTATTGACTGTTTTGTAGGCAGTTATTGAAGTAACACGGTGCAATTAGACACACAGTTATTGTGTTCTTAGTGAAGAAAAGTAAATAAAAATAAATTGCAATCGGTCAGCGTACGATTATCACGGCTATGCAGTTGGTAACGATAAAAAATTATGACATAATGTAGATGGCCGGTCGGTGACCTGGGTAAAGTGACGAGCGGCGTCTAACGCCATCTGTTATCGAGTTTATGTAACTTACCATACTTGTTTTTTTTTCCTTTTTTATTATATTACATTTACATATTTTTTTTGGTTATATAAGATCTTATATTAGTAGTATTAGTACTAGCTTCAGTTTTATCAATAAAAATAAGAATTATTGATATGTAAATTTTGCTATTCACTACTAGATGGCGCTGTTGGCTTTGCGTTTTCACAAGTCATGATTTTAATTATTCGAATTGAATCGCTAAAATATACACGTGAATATTAATAAATGCTGAATACAACAAGTTTGTTATGCGTCTATTACACGTTATGAAATCGGATTCAAGTTGCGTTACCTAATACGCGCCGCTTGCCTTTACCGATACGTAACCAGCTAGAGTATCCCCTCTCAATATTATCCAAGGTTAGACACGCAGACGAATATAAAAAGGGTCCTTTTGAGATTAAGAGGCCTTACAAGGATTACGTAAGATTCACGTGGGGACATAATTTAAGAGGGACCATTTAATTTGTTAAAACTTGAAGGGAAATTTGCACAAAGGAACTAGATTTTACGTTTTAAAAACAATTTATAAAAAGGCATTTTGGTGCCTTCACTATTGCCGCTCAAAGACCGTTCAGTCGCATTGCAAACAAACAGGCAAGAATTCCGAACAAAAATATTTTTGTTTTCAAAATTGTTCATAATAACATAACTCTAGTATTTTTTTAAACATCTCCCATATACTGATGCAGCTACTTTAAAATTTTATAATAGGTCTATGACTATAAAATTAAATGCAAAGAAAGTATTGCTATGTAGCAGTCAGTGTTGCGCAACCAGTTGTGTCTAGAAATGTCTGATTTTGTAATAAGAACATTTGTATGCGACACAGTAACGCTAGGCCGTAGGATTCTATGTTGTATGTGAAAAAATAGTAAAGAAATTTTGAAGTGTAGTACCTATTTGTTAGATAACCGATACACAAGTAGGTATAGAGGATTGGAAGGTGTAGAAGGTCCTACGAATAAAACTGCAAGACGATGCATCTGCTAAATAACGATTGAGGCTCTAGTGCAGGCTTCTCTCTCATAGTAGGGAAGTCAAAGGGCAGTCGCTCCCGGAAAAATCGATATACCAATCAAATATAAGCAGACCTTAGGCCCCAATATGCGAAATTTGGTTGTGTTTCTTGTATGTGTTAAAAGGTTTTGAGCTTTCAAAGTTTGACAATTATGTAATAGTGATCTAAAATTTTTAGATCTGAGAAAAATAAATTCATTAAAATAAATGCTTCTAAAAATAACCAATCTATTATAGAATCTATCATTATCATTATAATATCTATCTACCATAAACATTTGTATGTATGTGGAACGCAAACTTCGGAACCACAGGATTTACTTTGAAAAATCTTTTACCATTAGAAAGGTGTATTATGCTGAATTTTACCAAAAAAAATCTAGCAAAATGAGGGCAGATAACCAGTCTTTACTAAAGAATGGAGGACCAAGTGTTGGATTTTCTAGGTTTCGATGTAGTTGACTCACATTGAGCTAGACAAACCATTTTAAAATCTAGTCACGTCATGAAAGTGTGTAGCAGCTGCCACGACTCACGATCACAAAACAGCATTTCACATTGTTTTATTCTATTATTTATATTTAGACTAAAGTATTGTATACCTATTTTGATCTGAAGGATCTATAAGCACGGCTAAGCCTTAAATGGATCAAGGGATTAATAGGGACAAAATGATAATTAGAATTTTCTATTTAAAAATTTCAATTTCCTAACCCAGTCTATAATTTCACTTAAAAGGAAATAAATGTAAAATTTATTCCACTTTTTTATGGTCATTTACGTCTAAATCCCAATGCGGCTCATTTATAAGCTTTTATTTAGTTTCACCTGTCCCGTTGTCTGCAATCAAATCTTGCAAGCCATTTTTCGACCAATTCTGGTTATCCGATTGAGCAGAAAATTAGCATACTTATGTAAGTCCCATGACCATGCAATATTATAAATAATAAATGCTTGTTTTTAAAAAGGTTTTTTTTAAACAGCAGCTTGTTTTACACGATAGTAAAATCGACTTGTGTCGTGGGCAAATATTATGGCGGGCGGATAAATAGATCGATAAATGTAATCTCTAAATTGCAAACTACCAGTTCTGATATCATCGTCGAACTAAAAAATAAGCTTCATAATCATTCTCTCAGCGATAACACAGTTACGCCCAAAGTTTGCACTTCCCGGGATCTCCTTATTGCATACGATTGTTATATTGGCTTATCTGGAAGCTACATCCGTCAGAACTTCAAACCCTGAGAAGAAAGCCTGCACCAGCGGTGCTATTCTCTAAGGACACAGCCTTGCGTTTGCCTACGAACTGCTCCAGGGTTCCAGGCTTTAATAATCGGGCAACGTGTCGTGATAAAGCAGCCTATCACGACGCGTTGCCCGATTATTAAGGCCAGGAGCAACTGCTCCGTTGGATTTTACTACTAATCTTTGTCACCTAAGCAGTTCGTCGCTGTATACTTGGAGAATAGCGCTGCTGAGCCTCATCTGTTATTAGGAGATCCATCGAATTATAGGTGAGTTTGGCTGGAGCCTCAAGGATGTTAGACCCTGTACACTCAAAGATAAAAATTAAGGCCGTAAATATTATTTAATGCTGTCTATAGAATGTAATAAAGACTTTGATTTTGAACTAATACTATATCTAGACTAAGGCAATTGTTGTAAATAGACCAACAAAATAAACAGTCCGCTGAGTTTCTTGCCGGAGTCTTCTCAGGTCTGGGCCGCGTTTCGAACCGGTGGTCCATTTGCTTCTAGTTTTAAATAACTTTGATTTTGACGTTTTGTAAGTGCCGCTTAAAATGGTCTATACCTACAGAATAAATGATCTTTGACTTTGACTTTGAATGTACTGCCTTGCGGGTATGGTGTGAAAAAGCATTTGATGAGGGCGTCAAGCTGAGGGCCACCACTATTATTAGTGTTTGTAAATGGTATCTTTAGCTTACCATCAGGCGAGGTGAAGTCATATTGACGTGTCCTATATGAAAAAAAACTGTTACCGATATAGCTAATTTTTATATTGATTATTTGTGAACTAAATAGTGACTGTCAACAAAATATCTTAATCAAAAATTAAATTGATTATTCTTAGAAGTGTAAGTAATCTAAGTTATCCTTATAGCATTATTTCCTATTTCTCTTCCATACCTGCGGATTTCAGAAACTAGGACAGAAGTTCAACTTTGACCTCGAAAACGATTGAACCTGTTCAAGGTCGAGAGGTCAGATTAGGGTCATTTGAGAGCTAGCCCAAAACGTGTCAGGCTATGAACTGTATTTGACCTACATATTTTCCAAGTTTATGTTTGTTTTTGGAAGTTCGTAGATTTTGTCGCGATGACGGTTCCTTCATTTAAACCAAGTAGGTAAGTATAATAAAATTAAGATATGAGTTATTTTTTCTATTTTAGTCCGAGAAAGGAATGTAATATTTTCAGGGTTTATATGTGAGTTTGTTTATTCCATTGTGTCTCTTAAATTCCTAAACATATTTGGGTGTAAGTGGTATTATTAGGAACCTTACATCAGCATCGTCCTGAGTGACATGTTGTGATATGCTGTGCTGTGTGCAGTGTTTACTTTTTATCCTTGTTTCGGTATGGCATTCGTCTTAATTTGCTTTTTAAAACTTATTTTATACTGAATTATATTTCAAACTAGCTGTGCCCCGCAGCTTCGCTCGTGGCATACTTCATCCCCGTGGCAGGATAAAAAAAGGATCCTATGTCCGTTTCCTAGTTCTAAGCTACCTCTCATCAATTTTCAGCCAAATCGGTCCAGCCGTTCTTGAGTTATAAATAGTTTAACTAACACTACTTTCTTTTATATATATAGACAATTTGCAATATTTGCTAGATTTATCAGAAAATTTAAAAAAAAAAACATTCTTGTAGGTCCCCACAGGGTATGAATAGTCGATTAAAATACTACAATCTAATCGCCACTATAAAATTATTCCTATAGGGTTCAAAATTGAATACCAAACTTCACACCACAATTTATAAGTTATGGCTGTATCCAGTTAAGAAAATAGGTCACTAAAGTGCGTTCACAGGCGGCCATTACTTTCTGCTACATATACACTCACCATTATTACTTCCGTGCGTGCGTTTCATGCACACAAAACACTGAAAATAGGAGGATTCTAGCTAATATTACACATGTGCGTTAATTATTTAATTGATGGTTTAATTTAGTACCTGCATTTGTACTAAAATTACACTTAAGTACTTTCGCTACCCATATACAGAACCCATAAGTACACGTCCATTTAAAGAAATGGCGTCTAATGATACCTTAGGTTGTAAACGGTACTCATAAAACATGATTTTATAAGAAAAAGGTGATAGTAGATTTATAATAGGATGAGTTATGAACAGAAAATTAATATAATTAAAATGGTTTGCGATCAATGAGGCGAAAAATTGGGATGAGTTAAGAAATTTCAAAATGGTATGAGATATGTTGGGATGAATATTTCTAATTTTATATCGATTCCACAAGTAATAATATATGAATCTTATATTCATTACATGCTGTATTTAAAAACCTTTGTGTCTTATTTTACACTCTTAGTACCAAAATTTTTATATCTTTAGTATGTTTCAGGATCAGAAATCATTCAATTTTTAAATTATTCATTTAATGACCTCGGATACAGGTCCTTAAAGCAATGAATGAGTTATATGGTTAGTATTGCCAGACTATATTAATAGATTATATGAATGATGGAAATATAATGACATATTGTAGACATCATTGAATTAATAAAAGAGGGTTTATCATCGTTTTCTGTCAGTATATTACTGACCAAACTGGATTTATTCCCACAGACAGACAGATAATACTCCTTTATTGTGCTAACTACTCGCATTTCTGAATACATTTATTATTCCATAAAAATGGAGTCTTTCATTCCATCACGATATTCCCCCTCAAATGTTAACTAAAGGAAATTGCAAGACCGCTTTCCAAACGCCACGTGGCCTGAAAATAGGTCACCCATTATCTTTCAACAATTTAAATGTTGCCTTCTCACTCTTAGCATTGTAATATAATGCGTGGAACGGAGAGAGATATATTTGGAGAAGTCCCCTTGTAATATGATAGTGTTTCTTGAAGTACAGTCATATACAAACTTTGATTAACGCTAGAATATTTACAAATCGTTTTTAGGTAGAAATGCATATATATCAATCACTGATGTATACCTAGTTTTATAGTCCCAAACGACTTAGTTATTATATTTCATGTTTTGCTCATTATTTTATGAGAGGTTTAGGAGCCATGGTGATCAATAAATTAGAATTTGTTAAGCTACTTTTTCTGTTGACTGTACTTTAGTTGCTAAGGTTAGGTGTCAGTTGTTTCCTGAGATATCAAGCTTTTGTTATAGATGACATGAAAAGTGTTACCACATGACAGTAAGATTCTTTGATAGTTTTACATTTTGTTTCTTATAATACTAATAATGATTATAAAAAGTACATTAAATTATATGTAAGAATGTTGATTTTTCGTTTGACTGTACTGTTTTGACTTAAACAATAGATTTTTCATACAATTATAGGTGGTCCCAGTCGATGGAAGAAAAATATTTAAATTTAATAGAACCAGCAACTGGAACCGCGGTCCGAGTCAATTGCAGTCCCAGTCGCTTGGAGTCCTCATAGATAGGAGGAATAGATAGTACCGACAGGTAAGACGTAGAATTTCAGCTATTTATTTATTTATTTAAACTCTATGCACATTGTAAAGAGGCGGACTGAATGCCATGGGTATTCTCTAGTTGTCAAGCACATGGGGTGCTTGACAGGGGTGATGCAGAATCAATTAGCTCTTTTTGCAATGTATTCCCCCTGTAATGGGGCTGTTTTAGGTTCAAATCCCTTCTTAGATTTTGGCGTTTTACAATTTCAATTTGCTACTAAGTTCACGTTTCTATAAAAAAAAATGAAGTAACAATATCATGTATTCGAAGTGTATCAACTTGTTAACAATTTCATAATATTATTATAACAACCACTAGGTTTTATACTCCTTACAGAAAAATCTATAATTATCTACGCATATTTTTTTAGATGCAACTTTTTTTTATAAATATCTATGCTAATAATTAATTTAATACCCTTCACTTCCTGTTATCGTCAAACTTTCGAAATTATTAAAATAAGTGTCTCTATTGCGGTATATTATGCAATATAAAATTATTATTTAAATAAATACGGATATATCATTTATTTTTTCCTAATTAGACCAGAAAAAAATCTTTTTTTTTGACATTTTTTACACAAACTTCCGACTTTCTAAATCGTGAGTTTGTTGGTTCTAAACATACTGTCGTTATTGTTATTTCACGGATCTGACTACTAAATGTTGGTAAATGGTCGATGAAGGGATACGCTTACCTAGAAACAACCAATTCAATCGTGACTTGAAGACTCCCAGGTTAATGGCTTTCTGGAATCTGGAAAAATTGACTCAATCACAGAGTTCTATTCTTTAGCAGTACGCATAATGATTACACCTTATGTTTGACCAAGTTTCCTATTTCTATAGGTATTTATACTTAATATTATGAAAAGAAAAGATTAATTTGTTTATAATCGAGAAGCTGTAAAACTATTACATACATAGCCGGGCTTGGGGTGATGGTTGTCGCAGCACTTGTAGGACCAGTGGGTATTGGCGTAGTCTAAACCAATATCTGCGCTTTGTCACGCAGTGCTGCGACGACAATCACCTCTTCTTTCATGAGGTCGTCAAGTTGAGGGCCACCATTATGTCACTGTCGGCGTATGTAATGGGGACCCCCTTCCTGAAACTTTACTTTTAGCTAACCATCAGGCGAAGTGAAGTGATATTTACGTGACCGATATAAAAAAAACAAAAATTCCGAAAATTCTTTCATTATTAGGTTGCTTCACAACATAGGCTACTTTTTATCCTGATATTCTTATAGGATCATGTATTAGGCAGGTGAAACCACGCGGCGATACTAGTCAGAAATACCTACATGTCAATCTATCAGTTTGTACTCGTATTGTTATCATATTTTCTATACTGGACAAATATGGGTCAGCGATTCCCGTAATTGTACTATTTGCATTGCAAGCTGAAATAAATTTAATATAAACTATGTCCTTTATGTATTATTTATCGGTTTTCGTCGAAACTAAGATAAAAGGAAACCTTATCGCTTTATACGTAAATAATACGCTCTTTGCCGTTCATTTCTATGATATAATTCTTTGTAGTAATCATTATTTTTTCCAACGAACTTTTAAAAAAGTTATCAATTTTATTGTCAACCTTTTTGTATATATTGTTACAGATTTTTAATAAATGTTAACGGTTTTTCTTTTAATCCAATTAAAAGAAGAAAAAAAAGAGGATATTTAAATATTTTTTTAATCGTTTTTACTAGCTTTTAATAGCTTAATTTTTTGTGTAATAAAGTTTTGAAGTGTGTATTTTTAATTATGTATTACCTATTTAATGTAATAAAGATGTTCTAAAAATTTGTTATTTATTTTAGCTATTGTTAATTCATTTCATTCGTCGTGTGGAAAATCATAGAGCTTAAAATTATGTAAATAAATTGACCCTGTTATATTATCGTTTTAATGCAAGAAATATAAATATTTGATGTACCTTGTTTGTTCTCAAAACTTGGAAAAAACTATATAGATAAAGAGTGCTATGTTAATTGTAAATAAATAATCTATAAAGTAGATATAATTTTACTTACTTGCTATCAAAACAATAGGTAAACTTGTTTTCTTATTAGGCTTACATAATACCTACTCTCTACAATATATTTATTTACGTTTGGTATTCACAAATTAAAGAACAAAGCATCTTTAAAAAATGTATTATTAAAAAATTCTCATTATCATTAATTATTATTTATTTAAAAAAATAATTCCCATTACGCAACAATAATAATATTTAACATTACGTGTCGCTGTCGTAATATCACTCTCCACATTCAAATAATTATTATTAGGAAGTCGCAAAATGTCTGATTTTGCACATTAGCATCGCGTAACAGCTTATTATTCCATTAACAAAGTTACCGTAGCCAATTTAAACTTTATAACAAAACATAACAGTAGGTACTCTAACCGTTAATGTCTATTTTCTCATGCAAAATTACTTCACGCCTCTAATTGCATAATAAAAATTAATTATTTATCTTCGTAATTACGTAAAAAATACTTTCGTTGTAAAAAAAAAATTTACCGCCAAAAGCCGAGTTGTGTCAACGCTATATTTACTATGATCTGTCAAACTCAAACCTCTAATCAATCCATAATGTCAAAAACACCTAGTTTTTTTTCACTGCACAGCACTACAGATAACACAACACTGCCACTTAAAAATTTTAAGTTTAGAACTATTTTCGTGTACGCGCCGAATTTCTAAGGACCCGCTCACACCGAGATGTTGCAAGCGGGCCATCAGGGGAACAACTAGGAAATGAATACAAGCGTCGGCACACGACGCCGCGCCCGCCACACATAACCTCTTTACTACACGCATCAGTGTGTGTGCAGTGCATACGTTTTGACAGTATGTTGAAGTTTATTTATAGGCCTATCGTATCATGTACATACCTACATTAAGAAAAGTAAATAGCAACTTACCATTTAAAGAAATACAGTACAAATATAATATTACAATTTCCACGGTTCTAATTAGAGTCTAATAAGACAGTAGAAAGATTAAAATCTACGTTGCAATTAAAATATTTTAATCACACAACGGGTCTAAAATGACAGATTAAAAATCTAAAACATAGCGGTTTGAGAGAAAAATGTTACAAAGCTAAATCACAACAACCGTTATTACATAACAGTCGGCTAGAAAGAGAGGGGGAGAGATAATATACGCGTTTAAAAAAGACAGAGCTATGAGGTTGTGTAACTCTTCAACACAGGGAAAGCTCACACGTACTTTCTTTATACACGACAAACGCTTGTTGTAGTGTACTATTCCTATACAGACGCAAGTGTGTGCGCGTCTTTACATTTTTGTATTTCGAACGAAAGAGCGTAAGTGTCCGAGTGAACTATTCAAAAATCAACTCTTCTTTTTTGAAAAAGGAAGAGTAATTCTTAGCGTTACCTGCATGCCTCTAAGGTTGAATTTTGAATAGGAGTGGTTGCATACGGCGGGTTTTTGAAGGGGTTCAATGACACATGGTTTGGCACGTTCCATAGGCCCACCGATTTTTCAAATGTACTGTGGAATAGGCTGAAACATCACAAAAGAAGTGATGTTTTCCAAGAATTACAACTAGGGCATGCGTAGTCGGTATAATGACAATTTTAATCGATTTTCGACGAAGTGAAGCTCACTTATGAATTTATATAATTTTCTCACTGCTTGCGGTATTATGATTCGCTTATACCAGAATTTACAAAAAAATAGGAAGTACAATTATCAATTAATTCATACTTAAATATCGCTATTTGACAACAGATGGCGTTGTTAATAATTTTATTTATTGCCAATTAAATGAAACTTTTTGTAACAAGTGGTATAAAAAATCTAACACATCTACGAGTATTAATAAAATTTGTGGTCAAAGTTGATTGTGGTTCATATTTTAGTGAATAGATAGATTCTCAAACATCTACAGTTATAGATGTAGATACTAAAATTAACACGTATACATCGGACCGAAACTCGACGACATATTTAAGAACTTAATAAAGCAATAAATAATTACGAAATCCTAAAAATAAATAAATGTTTGTCTCAAAATAGATGTTTTACTGTAAAATTGCTATTGCATCACAGCAGAGGAAGTGAAATAACAGTCATAATATTTATATAGCTATCTCTCTCCGGCACTAATGCGTCATCTTTGTCGCACGTACCGAGTGCCTCGTCTGAATCGCAAGAACGTTCTACGTATAGCCGTCCCGTTCGCACAACAGCGAAGTTGGATAATGTCTATATGTTCGTGCAAGGCAACGGAGTGCATTGACCTGTCCTTGTTGCGTATGTGTGCAGCCTTGCTTTACAGTTATACAGTGTTTCTATGTATTGTACGTGCATCGTAAGGATCGGTACACACTGCGTCCATTTTATGCAATAGATAATATCATTTAGTTTTTATTATTTTTTTGTAGATTAGTTATTGAGTTAGTATACAAACCCATCTTGCTAAAGAATTGACTTATTTTCCTTGGGTGTGCCGTAACTTACCTGTAATAAAAAAAAGAGATTATGAGTACAATTTCGTTTTATTTAATAATAATAGATAGTTTGAATATGAGTATATTTTTTACAATTAAAATAACAGGAAAAGACTTAATAATAGTTAAAAATGTTTGGCGGTGTTTTATGTAAAAATAGTAAATAGTGTTTAAAATAATTTAATATACAGGTTCCTGAATATCTCTATGAAAGTATTCAATCCAATTGGTTCAGAGCTTCAGTAATTTTAACAAGTCTACAAATAGACAAACAAACACAATTACTTTCTTATTTATTATATTCTTTGGAACACGGCGTCAACTTTCCTACTCCTTTCTATGATTTGGTTTGGAGTGACCGCCCTCTGACCTGCCTAACCAAAGAGGATAGCCTGCTCTAGACCCTCATACGTCAATGAGCAGGAACACAGTTTTACAGTTGAGATAGAATAGTCTTTAACTTAACAATACCTAGCCAAGTAAAGGATTACTTAATTACTTATTAACCCAACAACATTGCTTAATAGCCAATAAATAAATTATTAACCAACGTTCATAATAATGAGCTAGTGCCCAACATGTCTGACATAACCAACTAAGTGAAATTACAAAAAAAAAGAAAAAATAAATAGTCCGAAAAAACCTGAAAACGGCCTAACCACTATGCTTATAAAAAAAGTTGCGTCAGAGCCCATAAAAAATGTCTGCCAGGCGTCAACGCTGGCATTACATCACTGCGCGCATATGTGTGTGTAACCCACACGTCATTATACATGTGTGTGTTTGTATATACGTATACACGTGGTCTCTTCACGTATACACTTATATGTGTTAGTGAGTGTTTTGTATAGGGATGTGTGCAGCCTAATCTTTTGTGGAATGCGGGTTTCATAGTAGGTACTTTTTAAAAGCGCTGAAAAGGGAAAATCTTTGACTCGGCACGGCTCGCCACCCTTTTAGTTTTTTACTTTTAATTTTTTTTTGAAAGCAAATGAAATGGATTGATGCAGAGTTCCGCAGCGTTAATTAGAGTTTCGTGTGCCATATAAAATAAAAAATATGAAATGAATTATGGAATAGAAAATATTTTATACGGAAATTCGAATATGAGACTACCCGTCAAACAGAAACAAATAAATTGTTATTAATTAGTTTTTGGCGGAGATTTGGATATCCAGAACTCCTTGGAAAAAAATGGGGAGGAGTTACCTTTATTACAGTTACATTTATACATTACACGTGCCGCGTACTGCTTGTTATCTTAATAGTATAAAAATTACCTTGTTTGCCAGGGTAATTTTATGACGTGCCCGGATGTTTTATAGGTAAATAAGAATAATTCGATTGGATAAGATGAATTCGAATATTTTTTAATACTACTAAGGTAGTAAATATTCACACAGTCAACCTAATTTTAACCAGCATAGGCCTAAAAAACTTCCCTGGCAATATCAGAAACCATACAGAAGGCAGCATGCCATTATTAAACGTCAATATTAAGTAAAAAAAAGTAGTCATATTTCTAAATCTATAGTTTGGTAGAAAAGTCATTTTGAACTATTTCAAAATGGCTGACATTTTACCGAGAGGTACTATTTCCGCTAATACAGACATTGTGCCGGCTCACAGGTCGCAGGTTCATGCCTGTTATGTTTTATTGATGATAGGCGCCATGACTGTTTTATAAGAAGGGAACAACCATAAATTACGCCACATGAATTCTATGTTTATTTTATTCAACCACTCTTCTTGTTACAAATGTGTGTTCCTTACACGTTATAGATACTTGTATTCAAGACTTACAGTACAAAGTCAACTTCAACTGCAATTCTATACACCTGCTATTTGACGGACGAGACTGGTGTAGCCTTTCTTCACAAGAAGGGAGTCAGATGGCAGATGTTCTCAATAAAACCGTATATGTCATACCAAAAGTAGAAGAAGCAATTGGACCTCGAATTCCGTGGTGAAAGTCTTGGAGTCAAGTAGGTTGATGATAATGCTATCACGAGATTATAACTTCTCCCAGTTCTTGTTATACAAAGGCACTGAGTTGGCCCTTTCTTTAACGTAATTTATGGATGACGCCGAAATAGACATTGTGGAAAATTTATTATTTAAACACTACAGCAGACGGCATAAGATTTTGAGAGATTGAAGGTTCATACCACATAAAACGCACGGTACACCACTGTGTGATATTTTCTGAAAACATTTTTTTATCTGTTTGTTGGTTTGTTTGTTTGTTCACGATGGACGCAAAAACTACTGAAAGCATTTTGATGTGTTTTTTTTTATTAGAAAGTTCCTTGCCAGGCTCAAAATCTACCGTTTGTTTGATTATAATTAGTTGAGTAGAACTAGAGATATGAGTTACTTAGTATTTTTAATAACCTATAGTCCCGGGTCCTTTAAGCGGGGCGTGAAAAAGCATTTGTTGAGGCCATCAAGCTTAGGGCCACCACTGTAGCACTATCGGTGTATATAGTGATGAACCCCGATCCTGAGACTTTCAGGCGAGGTGAAGTCATGTTGACGTAAAAAAAATAACATATTCGAATTAGTCAACTTGTGCTTTAACATATAACTTTATGTTATGTTTATGAAGGTGTAGCGTCAAGCCAACCGGCCGAAGGCCTTATGTAACAGATGACTCACCGCAGCCAAGCCCAAATTCTCAAGCTGGCATCGTTAGAGGGATGTTTAGTTACATTAGTAGCTACCTATCTACCTGTCTACCGTCTACAGAAAAGGCCAGAATAGAAATTATTGTAGTTACAAACAGAAACAAAGTTTTCCGCCTTTGTCTATATGTTGTCTATTCGCGATAAACTAAAAAGCTACTGCGTCGATTTTCCTGCTGTTTTCATGTTGTTTTTCACCAATGGGTAGAATAATTCTCGAAAAACTTTCAAGTATAGAATTTATTAAGTTTCTTTTATGTTGCAAGAGTCAGAAAAATTAATTAAATAATTAGGACGAGAGTAGGTATATGATGCTGGTGTTTGTTGATTCTTTTACGAATGAATATTAAATCAATCAATCAATCACCGAATTAGCCTATCGACGTCCACTGCTGGACATAGGCCTCTGCTAATGTGCGCCATACCACTCGATTCTCCGCCTTACGCATCCAGTCCATCCCAGCTACCTTTTCAGGTCGTCGGTCCATCTGGCTGGGGGGCATCCCGCCTTCCTTTTGCCGACTCGCAGTCTCCATATTAGGACTCGTTTTCTCAACTTAACAGTAACATAGCTTAATAAACATGAGAATAATATATTATATAGGCTCTGTCGTCCTCCTTTGTCAACTAAGTTGGCGGTGACTTTTAATCCAACTACTAAACGGCTGAACTTAGATATTTTCCTTGAAGCAACGTATCTTTCCTCTGATAACGTGTATACAAAAATTCGGTCATTAGTTGTTTTTGTTCATTGGTTGAGTAGTTAAGCCGCGAAAGCGTGACAAACAAACAAATTCACTAATACTAGCTGTTGTCCGCGGCTCCGATGCGATAATCAGAAACCTATTCAAGGTATAAAAATAGCCCGCCAAGTTTCTTACTGGAATCTTCTCAGGTCTTGCTTTTATTTTAAATGTTTTTAATTTTGACGTTTTGTAAGTACCGTCTATGGTCTTTACAGAGTAAATGATTTTTGACGTTGACTTTGACTATAAAAAGAATATGCAAAATTTCAGCCAGATAAGTTCAGCCGTTTCACCGTGATTGAGTAGTAAACATCTTCACAAATTTTCACATTTATAATCATAGGTAGTAGGGGTGCTAGGATTTGAAAAAAACTAATATAAATAAATAGTTTTAAGACTAAAACCGGTTTCACAAGCCCTTGTTTTGTTGTTTAATTAATATAAAACATCCAATACTAGCTTCAAGGAAAATTAGAATAGATTGGACCGGAAAATGCACACGCATCTTATTAAGTGAAGGTAAACTTAGTATCACTGACCGGCCGGCCTTCTGCGGATGCGAGAAAATGTTTACACGACTATTAGTTTTGTTTTGACAGATATTTTTTATATACCGCTTAGGTGGCAGACAAGCCCACGGCCTACCTGATAGAAAGCGGTTATCGCGGCCTAAGGACGTGTGCAATACCAGGGGCGTCACACTCGTGCTACTGACCCTGGAGGGTAGGGGGGTTGGAGGTGTGGATTGGGGAATGGGAGGTGGAGGGGATTTGTGAGCTCTGGCTACCCTACTCACCGCCGGGAACACAACAAGATGGTTATTATGGCCGCGGTGTTCTGTAGCGCGGAGGTACTACCCCAGTCGGACTGCTCAGTTTGAACGGGTGATACCGTATAATCGAAAATATCGAAGTTCGGCCGTTTCTTAGTTAGACTAAAAACCGACTCCAATGATAATAATGATCATGATAATAAATTGAGTTTAGTAACAAAAATAACTAAAAATAAAACCCGATATCGATATGATGTGAGCTATCTCAAGACTAGCTACCCACACAATAACCAACGAGGTAAAAAAACACATAAACATACATAAACTCATTAAAAAACCGTGAATGAACAACGTAAATATTACACATAATAAAAATGCAACGCCAAACAATAGCTTTCAAAATAAATTAGCGATATGACGCAACGAATAACGTGTTAGTCCTAAAAAACGCGTTGTAACGGGTTGTATACCCGTTGCAAAACCTGACCTATTCCAACACTAGGCAACACGCACACATACATAGAAAATACGTTCGTATTTTTATATACATGCAGTGATTACGTGGGAATAATACATAATAGTGTTTTAGGGCATCTACAAGTGGTGATTTTTTGCATTGATTGATTTTATATTAATTTAAAACTATGCAGCCCATTATTCGCTGCTCCTTCGTTTTTATACATTGTTTTTTTTTCATTATGCTAATCTACTAATACTCTTTTTGTATCATGACTTTTACGGGAGCAACTACCGTTTGCCACACCACCCTGAGGGGAAAGCCTGCTCCAGCGCCTCATAAGCAGATGAGGCTAGATTAAATCCCAGAGATCTTAGTGGGTTACACCCAGCACTAAAGTAAAAAAAAGATGATTTTGAAAAATAAATACAAACCTATGGATTCGCTTCCTGACTTAAAATTTAAGAATTTAAAGATTTTTAGGGGCTCCTTTGAGTATATTCCGCTATTTTTCATAGTTTCTGATTTAGAAATCGACAACCACTTAAAAATAGACCCTGTTCATCAAATCAAAACGTAAATAAATCATGCTACACTTTAAACAATAATTATACATCACTAGTAGTTACAATGTATGCCTTATTCACCTTCAATTTGGCAATCAAATCGTTTAATTGATAGATTCCTCAATTATCATTGAACGGCTGACCGTATGCGAACGGCGAAACATTGATATATCGATTACAAACATGCAGATACCAACATGAAAAAAATATTACTTACTTAACTGTGTTGTACTTAAATGTGTATGTAATATCCCGGATCCCGGAAAGGGATACATAAATTCAAAATTCCAAATTCCATTCCAAATTCGAAATTCAAAATTCATTCCTGCCTCACCCAGGAACCGTGCCACAATTTTTTTTCTAAACAACTTGTCTAGTAGGTACTGAAGTCTATGACCTCGAGTGTCCGGGATCAAGAACCCAGGATTATAGGAAAAAGGATAATTGTTATAAAACTCGTAAGCTCAATGCACCATAATATTTAGTTACATTGTGTTAATAACCGGGTCAATGTGTAATGAGTGTAAATGTTATTATTTTAGCACAGTTCATGTCATGAACTTGTTGGAATGTAAAGCTGTTCCAATCTAAGGTTGAGGTTTGGCAGCGAAATTTATTGAATGAATTTACTATTAATATCATAGATGCTATAATTATTTATGTAGTTTATGCGTCACGTTCCAAATTGGAAAATCAAAATTCATTCCCGCCCCACCCAGGAACCGTGACATTATTTTTATTTTGTTTTAACAGTTATCATTACAAAAAGGCACACTATGTCCACATAGATAAATGTCAATATTCATTAACTCATTTAGCTAGTTTCTGCGTCCCATTCCAAATTCAAAATTAATTCCCGCCTCACTTAGAAACAAAACAATTTTTATAGGATTTTAGATTGACATGGTCGTTTTAATCACTGGTATAAATATTCCGTGAAAACAATTGAATCGGTCATTTCAAAAACCTCTTAAGTCACTAAATTAAAATTTTTCAGAAATCAATAAAAACTGTTTCATACTCAAACAAAAGAGTTTTAAAGGAGTTTTTTTGTTTAGTGTCGTATTTGAGTGATAAAATATTAAAATAGGGAGTAATTTTTGTTCCTAAAAGTCAGTATTTAAGAGCCCTTTGGTTTGTGTAAACGCTCAAAGTACTACAAAGTTAAAGCCCTCACAAGTCATGTCTATCGACACCAATTAGAATCTGCCCATAATTGGTTACTAAATGTAGCCAAGACATGTCATGGCCAACAAAGGCATTGTTTACCTAACTCGTAAAAAATACATATTTTTCCTTCGTACTGTATATTACAGTCACGAAATACTTAAGTTCACTGCTTGTAATGATTCATAACAAGATTGTTAGATTATATCCTACTGATCTTACTAATATTGTATCCTATATCCAACTATCCTTTTTAACCGACTTCAAAAAAGGAGGAGGTTTTCAATTCGACTGTATTTCTTTATGTGTTGAACGTGATTAAGTAGCAAACAACCAAACATCTTCACAAACTTTCACATTTATAATATTAGGTGGGCTTTTATTTATTATTTAGGCATAAGACAGTTACATACTGTTACATATTTAACTGTCCATTTATAAAGTGAAATCGAAATGATTCAATACAGAATTTGTGCAATCGATCTTGATTGACTGCAATTGATTGCAAATCGAATATGAATGTAAATCGGTAATATTATAAAAATATGTTGTGGCGTGTGAAAGTTATGTTAAGAATTATTTAACTGTTTTAATACATTTATGGGAACTAAATAGTTAAGGATTCAGTGATAGAGAGTTTGCGTAACAAGCAATTTGCATAACTGGAGGGGTTTACAGGAATACTAATAACTTCGGTTAGTACTAGAATGGTTCAAGGGAATAAGAAACTTGATTGGGAAAGACCACTGCTTAACCAGAAACAATGTACCAATGTTGATAGTTAAACATTATAAAACAGTGCACTATGTCTTTGTCTAACATGTAGCTGTCTAAATTCAATAACTCATCTAGTTTTTGCGTCCCGTTCCAAATTCGAAATCCAAAATTCGTGCCCGCCTCACCCAGGAACCGTGACACAATTTTTATTTTAAATTGCGTATCTGGTATCCACAGTTGTAATTCGTTCGGCCTAATTTATACCGAAAGAAATCCAAAGCTACTTCATAGCCCAGTTTATTTTATGCAGTTTTTGGAAGTATATTTCAATGGCAGCCATCTGTTTTGCGAGATGCAGAATTGAAAGAAGGGTTGTATGAGTTCGTTATCCCTCCAACTATACGAATAGTGCCACCAATAACGTCCGCTCAAGTGATATGAGGGTAAAAAGCTCCGCCTACACTATTGAGGGATGAAGTCTCAACACCCGCGTAGTGCGAACGTTTTTATGTTCAACTATTATTTCATTTACGTTGTTGGAAATACCTACGTTTTAAGGCAAGCCTAACTTCTTTGGTATTCTGAATAAGTGTTTGTTAATTTTTTTCTGGCTTTACAAAATTTTCACCGTTATTTTTACTTTTGTAAAACAAATCGACGTTATTATACACACAAAACAAAATGTTAAATGCTCAACGTTGGCACTATAATATCATAGACAATAACGTTTGACAGCAATCTTAATAAAAAGTTTAGTAATGCCAACATTCAGAATAAAAAAACGCAATCGTAAAAAAAATTAAATAAAGAATACACATCATATTGATATTTACATGGTGATTTGAGCAGAAAATTATATTAATTTGTGTGCATAATTCATAAATTTAAAACTATATTTAACACGGGTTAAGCATAAACGAAATACCAATTCTGGTATACATCCATACCGTCACGCTTCTTGCCCAATGGGGTGAGCAGAAAACCTATATTATTACTTACTGGCATACAGCTTTCAGACCTTTGATTTTTATAATTGTTTTTATACTAGCTAACTGATCGCGGGTACTCTGGACCTATCTTTTATGGATGTAATGTCCTCGATCTGATTAACATTCGTACGCCTACGTCAACCCTTACCGAGTTTCCTATCCATCGTCTCATATCTCCGTTTCATCGAGTTTCATCCATAGCATCCCTTTTTCTATCTTGGTTACTACATCTTCTTCCAAACCACAAAGCACATTCCCATTGGGTATTTTTTTTCTTTTTTATTTTTTTTTATTTATTATTATATTATATCAGTTAAAAATATCCTAAACAGCTGTTACAAGTGTACAGTTAATGTTTTATCAAGGCGGTAGGTTGCATCGCTGGTAAAAACCCTAGTTGGGTACGGCTGATATGGCGTCACAATATTTTCCTTGACTAAGTTAGTGCAATGCGTATGTGCAGGAGGTCGCAATGAATTTTAAAATAGGTAGTGACAGTAAACAGTGTGTTTTGTTAAAACATGGTGAAATTTAGAACATACATACATTTTATCCCGATAAACGACTTCGATTTCTATTTGGATGCAAAGATATATTTAGAATTAATCTAAATATAACACATAAGATCCAGAATAACTATAGGGTCCTACTAAAATCCCCGAAGTCCAAGTTCACCTGTTACATGAATTAATTTAAAAGAGAAAAGGGGAGAAAAGAGAGTAAGACTTGCTCCAAACCCTCGTTAATTTAACACCGGCTTGCAGGTGAGGGTAGTTTTGGACAATATCTTGATCGGGTACACAAGTAAATTACCTACAGTCTTGTATAACACTAACTACTTTTTATCCCAAGACTAGGTTCCTGTTGGTCGTAAAAACGTGACCAGTAATCCACGCAAGTAGAGCCGCAGGCAAAAGCAAGTTTATAACAGCTTGATATTGAGTTCAATAAAATAAATTTTATAGATTAAAAGGTTGATTCCACGAAACTTAAACATTTAACGTTCAAAAACTAGTTGGTCATGTAACAGGCCTTGAGGTCTTAGACCTACCATACCAGATGATTACCATTCCGCTAGAGTTCGACTCAAGACATTGGCTAGATACTAAATCATAGGGTTATCAATCAAATGAACTTAGCACATATATATATTTTTAGTTGTATATTTGGCACCCAAGTCAAACTTACCAACAATCCTATTTTAATTTAATTTAATTGATTTTAGTTTTGTTTTGATTACAATTTATTCCTATTGTTAATAATTATTACTTTACCATAATTTTCTTTTTGTTTATTATTAAGTTTTTTTTTTTTTAGTGTTAAGTAATTATTTTTACCTACTGTGTTTATTTTAATTAATTTTGAATGTGATTTTTTGATATAATCATTTGCTTTCTGATTGATGGATGAGACTCTGATGATGTCTTTATCACGGGCTTGGGAAGTCAGACGGTAGTCGTTAGTAAAAGGCAAAATTAACGATATTATAGGGGGAGTAGTGGAGTGGACCCTGGGCTCCAGAGTACAAGATTTTTACCTATGTAACCGGGATGGCTGTTATGATGATGATTATCTATAGAGCACGGTGATAGAACTACTTTTAGTTCAAATACTAATACCATACATTATATCCGAATGAATGGTAAAAAGTAGGTATATCGTGAAACTTCTAAATAACCAGAAATCATTCTAAAAATATTTTATATTTCAAAATTGGTAGTATGCTTCTAGATTTTTCTTTAGCCGATATCGATTTTTCTAGTTGGCAGCCCTAAGCCTATCTGAGTAACTTAAGTACTAGCTAGCTTATTACTAAAATTGGTCAATGCCGTGTGTTGGAAGTTAATAACTAAGTACCTATATAAAGTAATCGATCTTCAATGTGTTGTTTTTTTAGCAAAATCTATTTCATCGGATATTTTAGCTTGTCTAGAAGCCAAGAACAGCTAGAGTCTTCCTACAGTCCCGGGTCCTTTAAGCGGGGCGTGAAAAAGCATTTGATGAGGCCGTCAAGCTGAGGGCCGCCACTGTAGCACTATCGGTGTATGTAGTGGTGACCCCAATCTAAAAAAAGGCTTTTGAATGAAAAACTTTTTTTCAGAACTTATCCCTTTTAAGCATTGAAGGTTTAATCACTGTAGAGGGAGCTCGTCAAGCTTTTTACGACAGAAGCAGATGGCCGGATTTTATCTTTTTTTATACCACGAGGGTGGCAGGCAAGCACACCGCCCACCTGATGGGAAGCGGTCATCGCGGCCTATGGTTTATGCTTACCCCGAAGAGAGAAAGGCGTGAGTATACATGAATAATCCTTCCCACTCCTACACGTATATAAATCATCGATATATACTTAGGAAATCCCTGGTTAAATTAAACTATGTGGAACCCACGAATAAATTTGTCTAAAGTAAGTTGAAGAAGTAATAAATTCACTTCCCTCCTTTGCAAAGTTTTTTTTCATATTGGTTACGTCGATATGACTTCTCCTCGCCTGATGGTAAGCTAAAGGTGAAGTCTCAGGAAAGCGGAATGCGGGATATAACCAAAATCGAATCTTCTATCCTACTCTTCCATTGGTTTACTTGGCTGTTACGGGAGCTACTGCTAAGCTTAAGAAGAAATCCTGCGCTAGAGCCATGTCCGTCGATAAATCAACAGCAATTTGCTTAAAAATAAACATTATCACAATGTAACACGAGATTACATACCTCATTTTCAAAATAGCCATTAATTAAATACGAAATAAAATTAACAATAAAAAGTTTCAACACGAGTGCGAAAATTCGCATAGTGTGACAAAACAAAAAGTTTTTTTTTTTGCTACGCCGTAATCACGAGACGATGAGTATGAGTAGTGCGACGCGCGTGGTTCCTAACCTAACCTATCTATGTGAGCGTGTATCCGTGTGACCCACTTACGAACGCGCTCGGCGCACTTCGGGCGTTTCCGTCGCCCGAACATATGCCTGCGAGCCCGCCATCTTTACTTATTGACTACACACTACCAGTATAACAAGAACCATCTCGACCGGTGCTTTTAATAGAACGTAATGCAGTTAGATGCGTGCTTGCGGATCAATTTAATTTGGACGTCGACGACGCGTGTTACGTAAAAAAACTAACAAAATGTTTACGCGGTGGTTGTTTTCCTGCTGTTATCAGGCGTGTTGTCATCGTAAAGATAGTACTGATTTACTTCCTAACATTTGTGAACTCGGACTCGCTGCAATAGGTACGTCTTTAGCCTTTTTGACCTAGCTACTATTGTGCAAATCAGTATGACACATTAGGTAAGTACCTGTCTTCAAGGTGCCAAGCCAACAGGTAAGCATGTTTTAACCGTTAACATAACGAATGTTATTTATTAATAAAGTACCTATTAAAACTTTATGCTAATCTACTGTATCTAATAGTTATTCGGAAATAACATTTTATTTATATTACATAACATTATAAGAGTTATTAAACGATTACCAATCATCGTCATATCGCATAACAGAAAGCTCGCGTGTGCATATCCAAACGTAACTTCCGCATTCGAAATTTGATTTTTTCTCCACTCACACATAGAAACAACTTTCACCTATTCGAAAGTGGACTTGTGACGTATGTGTGCGTGGCTATTTTCGTTTCGGATACACGTTCCCAAGAAAGCTTTTAAAAATAACAGACTATAATAACTGCTATTGTGTTGGCTAATTTTGTTACATTTATCTTGATGAACAAAGCTTGAGAAAATACTGTAATTGATTGTTGTCTATCTCGAATAAATACTAACGTAATTTATTCATTGTTATAATTATAACAGTATGAGTTCGATTTTTAAATAGTTGCATAGTTTTTCCTAACCTATTTGGCAATTATCTGATAAAAGTATGGATACTTTTAAAATTTCAAACATAATAATATAATCACTTAAAATATTTACTTTTATATCAAAAATTACATTTCGTGAAATAACTTGCGCCATTTCTAAAAAATTCCTTTATTTTTAGTATTATTCTTAATTGTTTTAATTTAAACTAGTTAGCTATTTTAACTAGCACGACTTCGTTAGCCAAGTTTTAGTTTTTTAAGGTTTGAATTTTTTACTCGGATCCCTAATTCTTATTTAAAAATTAAAGTAGCCCAAGTTACACCTTGTTAAAAAAATCCCATGAAAATCGGTCCAGTCATTTCAGAGATTAACCGGAACAAACAGACAAAAATTGTAAAAAAAGGTTGTTTTGGTATGTGTACCGTGTGTACTTGCAAATTCCTTAATAAAGTGGTTAGTTTATTAGTATAGATGTATGACTTTCGCTTCTAGGAAACTTCTATACACATTCAAATCACGAAGACTATAGCCCTTCTCGAATGCATCTTTTAATATACAACGTGCAAAATCTTCGGCCGACTGCCAAAAGTCACACAACTATCATCGTACAAAATGACATCTATTTATCTTTGGGGTGTAGGAGTAACGAAGCACACCTCATTACATCTGAATGTTAAAAGACTGGGTACTTGAAATAATGTAACAGTACGATTACTATCATTGAGTATGATACTACAAAGAATTTGGCAGAGAGAAAAGCTTGGAGTTAGACTTCAGAAGAGCACACCTAGGTACACCTAGCTAGTTAGCGTAGAGTGGGCTGATGAAGTGAGTTGTCCGAGAGTCTACTTCCTATGGTTTACGCGACCAAAGAGTTGCCTAACCCAAGCAGTGGATTTACTGGACAACCAGACGGCCTACCTGATGGCAAGCGGTCTCCGTGGCCTATGGATGTATGCATACGCAGGAGACAAAGCAAGAGTTCTTGCCACCACTGACAAGTTACCAACAAATAAGCATGTAAACCTGTACAGTTATTCCTTTGGCATTGTTTCTATAGCAGGTTGGATGCTACCACAAAATGTCTCCAACTTCCCACCGTATTAAACTCACTGGCTAAATTTGAAATCGTCTATTCATTCAGAAAGATCCCGAATCCAATAATAGATGAACGGTTAGACAGCCTATGAGCCGAGTAAGTCCGACTGTCAACCCAACACTGCCATTTGCAGGTAGAATAATTCTTTACTTGCTTAGTCTATTCAGAAACGCTCGAAACATAATTGTAGAGCATAATTATCACTATTTCAGGTTACATAGTAACTAACCGGTGACATCAAACACACCAATAAACTTTAAACTAAAAAGTAAAACCCAATATTAAGTACTTGAAAATATATATCACTACATAGTACATACCGCCTTTCGTTTCACAAAACAAGTCTTTCTCCCTGATCGTTAAAAGAGCAAAAATAACTGGCTTTTTTAATGGCGTTACACATTATGAGAACAACCAGTTAGACTACATATAGTATTGAAAAGACAGAACACCAATTACACAGGATAACAGTGAAAATGGCCACCCTTTTCTGAGCTTATTATCACTTCGACCGGTTCGTTATTTAACTAGTGAAAGTTATTTTGTCGACTCTCGAAATATGTGTAGTACTTCACGATTTCGCTGCATTAAACGTGTTATTAGGGATGCTTTTAACTCGTAAAACTAGGTATATGGATCCTTTGGAGTCAAGCTGACATCACTTGCAAGTCGGTTCATCTGCTGATTGATGGATGAAACTCCTGTGCAGACTTATCTCTCGGTTTTGGCAAGTCAGATATATAGCAGTTGATGCCCTAAAAGTCGTATAAATCCCAGGGCCTCAGATGCAACCGGGAACAACGCTAAGATGATGATGATTTTAAAATCGTTGAGTACTTAGCCATCCTAGTGAAAGGATGACTTGGAAATCTCGTGACACGTGTCTCCTACTTTCCTACACACACATACAATCCCGGGTCTTTTTAAGCAGGATAGTGGGATAGATTTGTACGTGCCTGAAATAACTCCTTTCATATTATACCCTTTCATTTTTTTCTAAACTTATAATACTCATAATAGCTGAATAGCATGCTATTTTATTTAAATTGTCATTAAACTGGAAGCCCTGGATAAATTGCGGAGATTGGTTATAACATGACATAACTATTTAGCATACCAGTTCTATAGCATGCTATTAATTAATAGCATGTTAGCGTCTGTCATTTATAGCGGTTGCTTAATAATTTGTATCAATATTGGACGCTGTCCTTTCATGCATTGTAAATCAACTAACTTATCGAGAATAAATCTAACTTTCACATACATTGAGTGTTCATAATATGATTTAGTATATAGATAAAACCACACCTTGGTATCTATGTAATGTTAATAATGAAAAAGTATTTATATGGACACTGTTCTAACTAATATTAAAATGCGAAAGTGAGTTTGTTACTCAATCACACAAAAACGGATAGATGAATTTGGATGAACGGGTATATGGGGCCCTCTCAGGGTCCAGCTAAAGAAAAAGACCCTGACGTAGGCTTTCTTCTCGGGATTGAGGCTATTTTATTATTTAGTGATCACGAGGTTTCGGTTGCTTTTCAGCTGCCATGGTGACGGGAAGAGCTAAGAATTTGTTTTAACTATACGAAATTAATTAATTTCTTGTCACTGCTATATCTGCAGATACCACTACTTAAAGAGGCATGCTTGTATGTAATTAAACACATATTATCATGCGTATAATTATTATCTATGAGCAGTAGGCAATCAATTTGTTTAGGTTCTTCAACAAAAGGGTAGGCCTTCACCGTATTCTGTACACACGCGATCTTTACTGTACATTGCACGAATACCTAGATGGAAATATATATATGTTCACGCCTGTATATCACTGAAGGAGTAGCAGAGGGGTCTAGTTCATAATATCGACAATCACTACAGAGGTGTATTAACTTCCACATGCATGGCCTTGAAATTTAGTATTCTACCTCCGATCCTACACTATCTATGCGCAAAATTATAATCAAATTAGTTTTGTCATTCTTGCGTGAATGAGTAAAACATAAACATATTCAATGTCTGGCACACATGATTAAGCCACTGAATCAATATTGTCAAAATTAAATAACTTAGAAATAGCTTATAACTTGAATTTCATGCGTTTTATTCCAGCATATTTCAGTTTTCAGCATTAAAAAGGTTTCTCCGCAGACGAAACCGCGAACAACAGCTGGTTTATAATTTTAGTTGACAGTAGAGTATTTGATTCAAGTTCAATTCAATATATCTGTCTCTGTCCCCTAGGAGTGACGCTACCGGCCAATTTGATTTGATTCAGCGCCCGATAATTTATAAAGTGCAATCAATGCATTAGAGCTAGTAATAGGAATATTATAGGGCCAAGCCAAGCCAACTTCACCTGCAAACGTACACCTGCTGATTGAAATACGAGGCTCTCGTACAAATTTTCTTCTCAGGATTAGAAGGTATAAGTAGTAGTAGTAAGCGGATTCCGGGCTCTGGTGACCAGTGATCGGTTTATGCTCTGCCACTTTGGTTATTAATCAGGCATTTATTCAATCCTCCCGATTAATGCGGGGCATAAATTCATTTATAGATATTAATTCTCACTGGTCCTGGATGCAACAACGCTAAGATGATAATACTGACAAATCATAAAGTAATAGATCCAGTTCACCACCCAATCATTTGTTAAATAGGGATCTGCTCCCACTCATCTGCACCAGTTTCCCTCTTACTACTTTCAGAGTGCGTTGTCTGGGCCGAGGTCAAAACGCGACTAACCTAACCTAACCTGAAAAAAAAACATCTTAGAATAAAAGCATGATTTTTAACACGCTATTATATATTCTGTTTTAGTTGATTCCGTAATCAAGGTCTTTCAACGCACCTTACAATGCGTTGTCTCCCCTCCCTATCGGTCACGTTATCCTACAGGCTTCTAATATATTATTGATGAAGCGGCGAGGCCAAGTGCGCCCGCGCAAGTGACCGTCTTCGTGACTTGGCGTGTTACTATGCGTGGGTATTTTTGTTTTTTATATAATTCTATGGAATTCTAAATTTGAATTTACTCGTTTACGTAACCAAAACCTCACCTCTACCGTTGCTGCGATATCATTGGTCCAGAGAAAAGAAGAGATAATGCTACTAGCGGAAGTTTGCTTGTGTGCCACATAAATTATAAAAAATAATTCTTTTATACAACGGTAGTTAACAGTTGAGTCATAGACAAATGTCATCAGCCTAATCATAGACAAGAGTCAAATGTCAGTATAAGTGTTTAATGTTATATCAAAATTATGACAGTTGCTTATTGCCAATTAAGTTAAATATCTATAATTGCATGGCGTCATTAATTTAAGGTCCATTGTTTGAATGTTGAATGCTTGTTCTCCTCCCCCCCTCCCCCTGCGGGCCAAGCTAAGCCAGGGTGCGAGGAAAATGAATTTTAGGTCACCTGAAATCCGACATAACCCTCTCCCCCCAGGCCGTCTGGTATCCATGGGATTGCCTCGCGAAAAAAAGAGGTCAGGTGGCAGTTGCCACTTTTTAACCGACTTCAAAAGGAGGTGGTGAACTGTATGTTCGACTGTGATTGTCTCGCGTTTAATTTAATCGATTTTGACGCGATTTCCAGAAAAGTATTTTTTACACTGTGAAAAAGATTTTGATATACTTAACCGACTTAGAAAAGGAAGTGGGTCGTTTCTATTTTTTTAATACTATTTAATGCATTCCTAGCATCTCTAAATCTATGTTTGGAAACCTCTATCCTCTATGGAAACTTTTATAAGACTTGCAATCATCAAATTCATAGTCGCGTCTGACGTCATCTCAAAAGCCTTGGTTTCACAAACGGGGTTATATTCAATATGGTTTGCCTTAAACAGTCATGCTTAGAAACCTTTTGCTTAGGGTATCAGGCTTTTTAGTTTAATAGTTAAATACGATTCATACCTTATTTGATGCTAATTAAGACGAGCAAGCATCTTTATATTTAGCTTAATGGTTTCGGGGTCTTGCGATTAAAAGGTCACAAGTTCGAATCCTGGCTATTAATAATAATTAAATGGAGGTAGGAAACGACGGTATCTCCCGTCCGAAATGTGCTGTCCGACTGGGAAAGTACCTCCGCCCTACAGAAGATCGCGGCCATAATAACCATCGTGTTGTGTTCTCGGAGGTAAGTATAGCCAGAGCTCACTGTACATCTCCTCCCTGATTGGATGTATGTTTGATTAGTTTAGAATTAAATTTCGCGGGCAAAGCCACAAACAAAAACTAGTATTTCATTGCTTGATTCGTTTACAATTAGATTTTGAAAATTTAATTTTATTAGCTACCTAACGTAAGGTTTGAGTAATATCTCAAAGGGCTCGTTAGACAGCAAAAAAAAAAACTACAGTAGGTAGTATTGTTCAAAGTGACATGTTGCTAAATTTTAATATGGCAACCTTGGCACGATGTTGCCAGTCGCCTGGCAACTATGTAATGTAATGATTGTCAAACCAGTCCACCGCAAATTACTTACTGAATACGACTAAGTTTTATGATATATCTTCTAGTATCTCTATAGAGTGGTTAAAACGGTCCGATTTGTTTATCTACATAGAGTTGTTACAACGTTTCGATAAGTATACATTCATAGAGTATCAAAACGGTACTGTGTGTATACCTACATAGAGTTGACACAATCTTTTGACGTTTGTACCTTCATAGGGTCATTAAAACGGTTAACACACAACGTTTCCATAGAGTTTTTAAAACGGTTCGATGTATGTGCCTTCATAGAGTTGTTATAATGATATGTGTATACCTATAATATAGAGCTGTTAAAACGCCTCTATGTGTGTACCAACACAGAGTTGTTAAAACTCTATAAAATCTCTCTTCCCGACGTAGCACATTTCCTACCGGTATCCACAGGAATGATGTAATGTACTACGATGCATGGCTAACAAAAGTCAGTATACACTTGCGTAACTATAATGCAGGGCTCGGCGGTACCGACAGCATACTCAGGCAAAATTTATTAACTTTAACCAATATTATAATATGCAAAAGTAAGTTTTTATTTCTGTTTGTTTGAACTCTATTGGCCCAATCGGTTACAACACGTTTTCGAGACCTGTGATTTCAATACGATTAGAAAGATAAACGTACATAATAAATTAAGTATTCCGTATGATCAGTCAAAACAAAATCTATTCACGTTTTCGTGAGGTTATTAATTGATTCATTATTTGCTTAAGTTTTAATAAGATTTTGAAATATAACATTACTTTTATACATTTTCGTAAATTTTGAAAACAGTCGTTAAAAAATTCAATTTTAACTAAATCAGCCCCTATATTTCGTGCGAAATTCCCTACGGATACCACCCTTATCAACCATCGGGGGTAGTTATGTCAGATATGGGCCGACTAAAACCGCACGCCGTCTCAATTACCGGGGTGTCAATTTACCTTATAAGGCAATTCCCTCATACGCACACCATCCAGACTACACACACCATTCAATCGACCCCTGAATGTGTGAAGGCAAGAAAGAAAGATTCAATCCTTTCAGAAGGCAATATCTATTACTTTTAATATGACGTCACAAATCAACATCCGCTTGCGCAAAAAGGATTGGTGTCCATATTCGTCTATCACAAAAGATAATAAAAACAAAATTTGCAAATATTAACACTTTCACGCAGTATCTGCTATGCTGACTGTACAAACAAACATTTTTCCTTGTTGCAACACTATATAGATATTCAAGGGAAAGCGATGAGTAACCTCTCGTTAGATATAAACATGTTTTGATGGTTTTTTTCCATTTGTTTCTTATAAATAGACTAGCTGCACCTGCGTCTTTATCTGTATGGATTTAGATTTTTGAGCTTTTTTTTCGCGGAACCATAATTATTTTTAGAACATCAAAGTAGCAGCTTACAACTTTAAAAATTATCTGTCTGCTAGTGGAAGTCCCGTCCAAATCGGTTCAGCCGTTCCAGAGATTACCTCTCTAACAGACAAAAATTAAAAAAAATGTTTTTTTGAGTGTTCGCTCTCCTACTCTTTCTCTTCATTTGGCTTTCCTTGGTTCTTGCGGGAGCAACATCCCTTTGATCCCCCAGCTCCGAGAGGAAAGCCGTAGGTACCAGAATCATTTCTCTTTCTCAAAAGGCTTTGTCACTAATACGATAATGTTGTCAATATTAAAAAAAAACTTAACAATAAACAACAGCATCACATAAAATCTCTATTCCTAAAGATCCACACAAGGTATACGATGACGTAATATATACGAAGTGTAAAGGTAAACAAAAAGTGTATGCGCTTGCGCAAGTAGGGCTTGTTATACCAATTTTACTTTTTAAACAAGCGTGTGTATGTGTGAGGCGGTATAATGATAAACTTATCATCAATGATTGTGGGGGATACTATAAAACATTCGAAACTTTGCGTGAGCATGAAATATGATCGAAAAACGTAGTTTTTAATTATGTAGATGCCATAAGGTCCCTGTGGGGGACCATTTGGATAGCGCACAAGACCTTTGGTCAGCAGAAGTGCGAGGGAAATGCTTTAAGGGCCACCTTACACCCTGGTGTCTGAAAACCCTAGATGAAATATACGTTTAAAGTCGAGTTTTTTTTATATTGGCCACGTCAAATGACTTCACCTCGCCTGATGGTAAGCTTATTAAGGTCTGAAAAGGAAAAGAAGTCTGACATAAACGCCCCCGCAGGCGGTTTGGGTAATACCTGTGCGGGGATTTCCGCACAAAAAAAAAGTACTGAAAGTCGGGAGTTGCAGGTGAGGTCGCCTGTTGCCATAGCAGAAGTACTCCCCCCCCCCCTCTCCCTTTCGAGGCAATATGAGGACACCGTGGTAGCTGGCCCAGGGTCAACCGGGGTACGAGGGAATTGTCATAATGTGCTACCTTATACTTTGCCAGCAACGAGTCTGTGTTTCCGGGAAGCTATAACCTGGGAATATTTAAGTCAAGAGTGAATAGGATCCTTCTACGCAAGCGTGATTCATCGTGGACCACATTCATCACTTACCATCAGGTGAGATAGTGGTCAAACGTAAGCCTATCCTGAATAAACAAAATACAGCCGTTAGATCTCGAGATCAAAACATGCGCCTGAGTCTCATCCGTTGTTTAACAGGGGTTTTGACTAGTGAGTGAGGTTAGCTTGGGTCGTAGCGGGGTTGGTAGGTCCATATACACCCAGAAATGTTGCCAATACTGTCACAAGACATACGAAATATCGGAAACCACTACGTATTCGAACCTTAGACCATTCGTGTGCTAATATGGTTTAGGTAGGTTTTTGCAATATCGACCTCGGCGAGTTACACCTATGGTGTTGCAAGCATTTATAGTCTATGGTAGTCCAACCAACCGATAAGCGAACAGTGTTTAAATGGTTTACAAAAAGTGAATCAGAGACAAGTTGTTTAGGGTTAAGTGTCTATTTTGACGTTAATTATTGTACCGTATAACTATTGATGGCTTTAGCAAAACAATATTTATTTAGTCATTTAATAAACGAATGCATAATAATTACATTAACTCAAAAGGCACATATCCAAATTAAATTAAGAAGTCATAAACAATCGAATTTATCACCATTGCAATAACATCCGAAATTAAAATCGAGCGTGGTATTAAAAAAAACACCAAATTCGAAATTCAAATTTCGAAATTCGCGATAGGACGGTGCGTTGTCTCAATTAAAACTTTACAATGTTATCGGTTTTGTGAAAGTGAACTGTGTCGCTTAAGTAATAAGGTTCGTATTCCTTTGTTTTGCGTGACGGCTTGAAGCCAACTCAAAAGTGTGTCACCGAGTTGAATAGCATTAGCAAGGCCGATCGCGATCTATCTATGAATGCGCATTCAAAACCACGGATGTTACTCTACGTACCAGTTCAGTATTCAGAAATATCATTTTATTTATCCGTAAATATAGATAACAGTAAATATACGCAGTAAAATTACATTTATACATCAGGGCTGCTCGAAAAGGACGCGAAAGAGATGGGTGAATTGCATTATGAAAGTTACAAGGCTATTCCGTTGCGCGTGCAAAAGTAATAATGTGTTTATGTATTCTAAATTCAAAATCATCATTGTTATAACGTATCAAAGTGTACGTATCAACAAAATGGTAAGTACTGGCTATACGGACGCGAATTGGATGGGTGAATTGCTACTTTTTTTACTTTTTAATTTATAATCTAAAGCCTACTATTTAATATAGGTAGCACCTAGGTAGATCTACCCATCTACACTTTTAGAAAACCATAACTTACTAAAAATACTTTTATAGTGTTGTGTTCATATTAGTTATTGGGTAATTCGTCATTTTCCATGGAAAAGAATTGCAGGAGGGGAAAGAGAGGGGGGTTGTGAGCCATCCCTTCCATTACACTTTCAGATGGTCCAAGAGCTTATGAGCTTATTTGCTACCTTAACAAAGTTGCTAAAATGTAGAGTCCATCACAACAGTAATTAGCAATTATAACTAATTCAACTGCAAAATATGTTTCTCAGAAAATAATATCTAATTGCATTGTAATCTTCGTTGGACATCACAATAGAAAATAAGGGCTTTTACAGACTGCTAATATCATGTACTAAGATATCTGCCCAAGCCAATCTCACCTGCAAGCCGTTACTCAACATACTAATTGAGGGACGGCTTTCATCGGCGTGAAAAAGCATATCTATGTATTTATGTCAAGGCCGTCTGGGTAATTCTAGGGGCATCCCCTAGGAATGGCGACCACTACTTTTGAGTCTCCACATCATAGTTTACCATCAGGTGGAGTGCAGTCAATGAGGCGGATTAAATAAAAAAATTCTTGAAGCGACTGCCATCCGACCTCTATTATTCATTGGTGATATCACAGTTATGTAGCTATACCAGTTGTTGGACTTTGTAGGGCTCCAACTACCCGTAACGACTGCTATAGATGTTCGTATGGCAACTTGGCGCGACGACTCCCCTCTCCGTGGCTTTCAATACTATTATAAACGTTAAAAAACCTTAAAAATCTCAATTCATGTGGGCGAAGTCGCGGGAACAACTAGTACTTAATAAAGTGTGTACGAACCCTAAATAGACATCAAAGTCCACAATTGCCACGAATATATTTATCATTTATTATTTGACCTAGACAAAATGATAGCGCTGTGGTCAAACTTACTTACGTATAATTGCGACTGTATATCATCGAAGGGGTAGTCAAAGACGTGTTCTATATCCATATTTAGTGATTAGGGCCTCACTTGCAACCTGCAAGCCGGTACATATGCAAGCCGGTACATATACAAGCCGGTACACCTGCAAGCCGGTTCAACTGCTGATTGACGAATCGGAGGGATATTAGAGTTAGGAGGTCAGGCGGTACTTACACCCATAAAAGCTATATAAACCAAACCTAGAAAAGGAGACGGAGTGCACAGACTCCGGGTTTTGAGATGAGGGCTTCTGAAGTAGAGAAGAAGAGGAGATGCCGGCATGCTGCAGCAGCACGTCCGCAGTCATAGTCTTTTTTTTATACCACGTAGGTGGCAGACAAGCACACGGCCCACTTGATGGGAAGCGGTCACCGTAGCCTATGGACGTGTGCAACACTAAGGATGTCACACATGCGCTGCCTACCCTTAAGGGAAGGGAGGAGGGCTAGGATGGGGTGGGGAGTCTAGGAAGTTTTTCTCTTGATTTGGCTTGTCTTGACTTTTACGTGAGCGATGGACAACCTCGAGACAAAATTCTATGTGAAAGCCTCGTCCATCAATCAGCAGGTGTATCGGCTTGCAGGTGTGCATCGGCTTGCAGATGTACCGGCTTACAGGTGAAGTAGGCTTAAGCCCGGTTGATCTTTCAGTTATTTTTAAGGGTGTGTATAATTACTTAATTTCCACAAGATTTTCATGTTCCAAGGACGAGTGGTGAGTACTGCTGACCCCGTTTCGCGTGTCAGAACACAAAAAACCATTATCACCTTGAAGGGACATTGCAAAATATAAAAGCGGCCGATCTGATTGGTTACGAAATATACAGAAGGTTGAATTTCTCTTTGACAATTAGAATTGTACGTATTGTTATAACAGGGTGGTTGAAAATTTGATAGCGCCATGTTTGACTCTACCGGGTAATTCCCCGAAAACAGAATCTGCTTCATAGCGTTATCTCTGGTTACAACATTTCACCTCGAAGCCCTGTGAACTTTGAGCTTGATTTTTTTATATAGGACTCGTCGACACGAGTTCACCTCGCCTGATGGTAAGCTAAAGGTAAAGTTGATTAAGTAATCTCTGGTCTGATATTGTTTTTAATGCTATTTTTTAATATTAGTGAAATTTTTGCGACAATCGACCTTTGTAATTCCGGAAAGCTATAACCTGGGAGTCATCAAATTTTGAGTGAACAGGTTGCTTCTAGGCAAGCCTGCTCTACCGTCGACCACATCATCGCTTACCAACAGGTGAGATAATTAAAATAATAAAAAAAATGCAGTGAAAAATAAATCACAGGATATGTATTCAATGTGCCAATATAAGTAAAAAAAAAACAATTGTTGTCTTTACGTCCTTTGAGAAAATTAAAATTGGCGTAATATGGAATGCTTCGAAATTCAAATTAATAATTTCTCCGTAGTATTTAATAATGAATCCAAGTTCTAGTTATATTTTTTTAAACACGCGCCAAAATTAACTGGTAAGTAGATAATAGGCTAACGTAAGAATATAAATTAAATTCACTTGCCCAATTGCCATCAAATAGTTTTAATTTTGCAATAAAACGTGCAATAAAATATTTTGTCTCTCCCTCCTTTTTAATTCGAACGTCGAACAGCCATGACGTCATCGGTATAAGTGAGCCATGCGTGCACGCACACACACACGTGATCGTTTAGATAGTTGCATTTAGTGCGTTTAGACCGGTATATAGTTACGGTTTAGTTACTAGCCTAAGTAAAGTAATAGGTCTATTCGTTTCTCGTTTGAAATACTAGGTATTTGTTTGAATTGGAAATATAAATATTCGGATTGAAATTTTCGTTTTTTAATAAAATGGACAGAGAGATACGTTTAGTAAAGTCTAATGATCTTATTTTAAACTAGTGATCAATCAAGTGGCTTCTGTCTAACCTACCAGACTTCTTTAGACTTTCGTAAATAATCTAGTGGTTAAGCTTAGCCAAAGCTTAGTGGCTATAAAGACTGATAAGAGGTCGTGAGTTTGAACTCCGGACATTACACTACCGACATGTAACTACAAGCAATATAGTTTATTGGAGGGGTAACAAGAATATTAGTAATTTCTGTTACTAGTATAAATTTTTCCTGAAATTAATACTCCTATTTTTAAAGAGAATATTTGTAACTGAAATAATTATTATTTCCCTTAACCCTTCAAGCTAAGTTAACTTGCTTGTGTTGGGTGTGGGTCCACGTCGGTAGTGTACTAGTCAAAATTCGAACCCGGGACCTTTCGACCGTAAGGCCACTACACTCAAATAGGCCACTTATCTGCAAGTTAGTAAGTATAATAAAATAGTCAAACACAATACATGTTTTCATCACACTCTGTTAACTTAAATATTGATACTACAGTGCGAAATACGCTACCCAACTGTTACGCTACTACTGCGGTTTTGCGCTTATTGTTATTTGCAATATACTATGATAGGATTCTAAATAACTTGATAAATGAGGTCGCTACTATCAAGGCTAAATTTTCTATAATATCAGTACGAAAGCATGCCTGTTGAGTGGACAATTACATTTTGTCAATTTTGTTTTTGTATACCGTTTAAGTAGCTGACAAGACAGAAATTGGATACGTTGATTGATTTTCTGTTACTACAGGGACTGATGCGATATTTTGCATGTAGCGGTAGAATAATTGTTGCTAAATCAGAGGTCACGAGTTCGATTTTCGTTCAGTGCAAAATTTGTATGCGTGAATATGCAATAATGTAGGTATATTTTGTATTAGAATGGGTGTTTGTATGTATAATGTATATGTATTTATAAAAAAATAAGATGTTTATCTGCATTATATAACACAAGCTAGTTAGTAGCTAGTCAGTAGTGTTCAAAATAATAAGTCAAAGTCAAAGTCAAAGTCAAAAATCATTCATTCTGTATAGACCATTTTAAGCGGAACTTACAAAACGTCAAAATTATAAATATTTAAAACTAGAAGCAAATGGACCACCGGTTCGAAACGCAGCCCAGACCTGAGAAGACTCCGGCAACAAACTCAGCGGGCTGTTTTTTTTTTTGGTCTATTTACAACTATTGCCTTAGTCTAGATATATTTTTTGTTTTGTTTACAATATTTTTTGTAACCCCCGAAATCAAATTCCAAAATTGATAAGTCACTACAAATATACAAGCAGTCACGAGCATGATTCACAAGTCATTTACAAAGCATGACGATTGCTAAGACCACTTTCGTACTTCCGATCAATAATCACGTATTGTCCAACTTATCCTCACAATTCAATCGGAAATGCACAACAGTTAGCACTATTATATCAGCATTTGTAACCATTGAGGCGGTCAGGTGAAAGTATTAGGTACCATTTCGAATACGGAAATTACGGTACCATAATATCCACATTATCATTTTACCAATCACTACTAGATAGTTTACACAAATTCGTATAGAGGAAAATATTATTAATGATCTTACTATAGATATTCTGTGCTATTACTATAAATTAGCTGTTGTGAATCCACTTGCATCGAATTCTGATCTCGGTCCCGCAACCCATAGAAACCTATTCGATAAACAAAAATTAAGTTGTTTGTAACTATATTTTTTTAACCCTCGATGGAAACCTGAACGGGGTGTTATGTTAATTTAAATTCGAGCATCTAAATTGGGTCAACTTAATCAGTTCAGCCATTGCAGCATGATTGAGTACCAAACATCCAAACATCTTCATAAACTTTCACATTCATTATATTTGTATGGAAAGCTAGATACTTGTTACTTAATCAAGATAGAACAGATCTAGATGAAATCTGACATAGGTACAGAATATAGTCTGGATTAGGTCCTTATTTGTTGTGGGAAATGTGGGCCTGTCACAACACGGTATAAGGGTTTTTTTTAACTAGAGACTTTTTTAACACTCTCTTTTTTATCGCAGCCAAAACATATTCATGTATAGCGGGTCATAGTAGGCGGGTGTGGAGCAGCGGGCAGTAGCTAGTCTACAAATAACATTGTGTGGATAGCACAAGATCCGGCTACACGGTTACTGCACCCATCTGTTAGTTTAGTACTTCTGTCATCATAATTACTTAAATCAATACCAATCACTTAGGATGCGTGTTGTTCAATCCCTTGCGTTTTCACTCAATTGCCTATTTATATTTATTGACCATTTATTTTGTTAGTCTCATGTTTTCTCTATTCTTACTCACTTATGCAATTATTAATAATAATAGTAGCTAAAGGCAATGAAAGTTCTACTAAGAAGTTTTATAGACTTATTCGTCAACTGGCGCGCATAGAACTCGCGCGAGCGAGCAAGTTTCTTGATCTGATAATATGAAACTACAACTACTTTATGCTTTGCAAAGTTCGTAACCAAAGAATTATACCCTGGTTGCTATGAGCGCGTTTCGGAAACTGCAGCTAGACGCAAGTATTTATATGGTACGACAGTAATACATTTTTAGGAATTAAATTAAATTGTAACACTTAGAATTTGGTGGTATCGTTTTATTTCTTTTAACTGTTATTTTTGTGTCTAAAACAATAAACGTTATTGTGACGATCTCATCTCGCAGACGCATTTATATAAATTCCATACGAAAAGAAAAATGTATTTATAATTAAAAATGATTTGAGCTAAGATTAAAACTGGAACGCAGATTGCGAAATTAGCCGCCCTTGAGTTAAAATGTTAAAAAATACAAAGAGCTTTAGATTTTTTAATCCATTATCTGTCAAGTGATCGTAATGCGTACACGCTATGCCTGCCACTCAAAACAAGACCCTTACGAAGCTCTTCATGAGCTCAAACTCAAATGACGAAATGTGAGTCATGCTCGTATACAATTAAACTCAAGAAGACAAGTAAACATCCTATACGATAGTTTAAATTATACGTATTACGTCATTTCAGCTAGTTCCTGACCTATCTAGATTTACTATGGTGTCTAAACGCAGCATACCACACCCTCTTTTCCGTACGTACGTGATTACTAGCTAGACTAGGCGTACTAAACGCAGCACAGTGCATTCACACACACACGCATCGAGCTAATATTATCATATCAGTCGCTGAGTACCTGAGTGCACGCTCCACGCATGCGCATACGTAAATGTGTATACTACAACTAACCTGAGTTGATACTGTAGAGTTTTTGATTTTGTTTAATATATTTTTGCTTATTGTCGGATTATGAAAACTAATATTGTATTATCTGCCAAGTGAACCACGCATCAACATTGTTTTTTAGACATTTTAGACAAGAAATTTCATCAGTAAGATTACTAGGGTTCTTTTATTTGAAAGCCAAACTATACATAATAGGTATTCTAACTCCAAAAATGGTCAGTAGTAATATAAGAATCAAATAATAAGAATAACTAATTGCATATTGATGCTTGCATAGTACACGTTCAGACAAGTAAAAGTAGTACCGCTATTCTTTCTAAAACTTGTTCATCATATTGAACAAAAGTTGTTCGTATGGTCACACTAAGCATCCGCATACCTACTTCTCATTATATAAAGTTTTAAATCATAAAGCTGATGGTAACATGAATCGCAGGATTTCTGTAGAAAGTTATCAACTTCATTGTAATTTATTACATGGTGTATTGCGATGCTAACTGTTTTCATAAATGTAATATCTTAACTTTTAAATTTTAAATGTAATATCTATTACATAGTAGTTAAATTTAAAAACTTGTTATCATGACTACCTATTAGTTTACCAGTTACTTTTGTAAAAAAAGTAAAATTATTACTTTGATAGAATAGATTTAATTTATTGTAACAGTTGTTTATATAATTGGTCTATGATTTATAGTAATACTTTTGTTTATTTTTCAAAATCTTTCTTTTGGATTTAGTTATCGTATCCATATATTTTCTCACTGACTAGTTCGTTTACTCATTTCAACATAGTGTCTAAACCACTGGGCATTGACTTGTAAATTTGGTCCTTAATAGTGTTTTATGTTAAAACATTTACTAAAGAAGATTTTAGTGGAAATTTTACCCATAAGAGGGTAAATATAAACTTTTGCGGATAATAATTTAGGACTTGAAGCTGGACTACATAATCAATTATTCAATAAATATAGGCTACCACTTCCGCTATCACGCCAAAAAACAACAATAAATCACATAATCATGAGACAAATACAACAAAAAAAAACTGAAAGGCTTATGTATCACGCTTTAAGGCACAAGTATCAAGCCATGTCAGGCGACACACGTCACCGCTATATGGGTCTTGGCCAGGCAACTTTTTCTTGCGCACTTTAGTACTAAAACGACCTGTCACATGTTATGCTATCCTAGTATCTTGGTAGGTAGCGTGTGCATTTAATGAGTTTAATGCGGTTTAATGTTTGGCCGTTTTGGTGCTACCATTGTAAAATTTGTTTTTTTTTCTGATAGTACGTTTAGTTATTGCTATCGTTAAGGTTATCTATGATATCTTTTAAACATTATAAAGAGAGAGGCTGAATTTTTGAGTATTTGGCGTAATCTTCGAAACCATTGCACTTTTGGAAAAAAATATTGACTATTTGATAGATATCGAAATACGACAAGTCCTCGTCGACAAGTAGATCGAGTAAAAAAAACTCATATGAATCGAAGCTGAATGAATTAAATGTTGCATGTAATCTGTAATATTATTATCTGTTCTATTAGGTACTTTGTGTAATAATAGTTAATGCATAGAGGTCCCACCAAGATATTCGGAGCCAAGTCAATCTCCTAGATTTACCTGCAGATTGAGGAACTAGGCTCAGACGTAAGCTTTCTAGTTTGGGAGGTAAGACGGCAGTCGCTCCCACAAAATCTAAAGAAGGAGAAGGAGTTAGTGGACGCCAAGGATCTGAAAGCCTCGGTTGTAACCGGTAACAACGCTAAGATGATAATAAGATGAGAATATAATTTTAATTCAGTGAATTGTTGCACATTTAGGCGTTCGCGTGACACACAAACTAAGTAGGATGACACATCACTCGCCATGATATTATATGCAACATGTTTTTTATTTTCCTTATTTTTTTTATACGACTTAGGTGGCAGAATAGCACCCGGCCCACCTGATAGTAAGCGGTCACCGTGGCCTATTGACGTGTGCAACGTCAGGGATGTCACACTCGCGCTGCCGACCCTTAAGATGAAGGGTTGAGAGGGAGGGGGAGGTGTTAAGCTTCGGCAGGACGATTTTAACGTAGGTAATTTTACTGTGATCGATCGTAGACCTAAGACGCCGTATAGTTTTAATCGGTTCGATTTCAACGTGACTGTGACGTGACGTGAGGGGTATCAATATGGGGATGCCACTGTTATATTTTTATATTGGACACTTCAACATGACTTCACCTCGCCTGATGATAAGCTAAAGTCTCAGGACCGGGGTCACCACACATAAAGGACATTTCATACAAGCTAAAACTTTATTTTTTTCCTTTAATTTTTTTTTTAATAAATCGATTTAACATACCTTTATGCAGACCACGCATAGAAAATATTGCTTAGTAATTTTTAAACCAAACTAGTACGTCCGGTAATATAAGACGATGCATAACAAGCAATAACAAGTATTGCCAGTTTGCGAATTTAGCCCATTGTGCACTACAAACGAGTTTTTATTTAAACGTAGCGTTACCCTCTAGTTGATAGATAATTTGAATTGCGAACCAGTCGGTGTGCTTACCCTCATCTCTATTATATAACGTCTGTGGTATACCCCTTGTGACATTTTGCAGGAGCACCAACACAATATGAGTGACAGTAACAAAATTGAGATCCGATATTATTCTTTATTCAAAAATTTCATAGAGAACAGAGTAAAAAAATATTAAGCAAGCAAGAAAGAGAAGATATTATAATACTTTCAAAATTCCTTTTTTAAAATTGGCGCGAAAATGTCATATAGTTTTGGATTCTATTTTCAAAATTCGTACGTCTTGACTCGGTAGTGATGTGCAATGGCTAAAAAATATTTATAGATATCTACAGTTATCACGGCGTTAGTCCGGATTGCATCAGAAGCTTGCATTTTGGATGTCCCGCTGTTCTACAACTTTTGATTTGGTTTATTAGGCTTTTTCAAGTGTGACTACACTATCTGACAGAGTCTCGCTTAATAACCAGCAAGTCTACCGGCTTGCAGATCAGGTTGGTTTTAGCCCCTAAGCCTTAGCTCATACATTAGAAGCTAAAATGCTTATCCTAAGAGTGAATACTATTCCAAAAATTGTAATTGCTATTACGCTTATTAAATAAAAAAATATATAATGCCAGTTTCTCTTTTATATTCTAAACGGTGGGGCGTATCACAATAACAACTTAAACCAAAAGAACTGGTCTGTTATGTCTTACGCAACTACGTATTAAAAAAAAGAAACCGACGCTCTAGGGTTTTCACTTCATTTAAAATGTGCAGCGATTTTATGTGTGCAAATTAAAGGTTGAAACTGACATATGATTGAACGCATGAATGAATGAGTCGAGAGAATGAACGAGAATGTAATTTAATAAAGGTGAAAATAATTTCTGTGAAAGCTTTAATTACGTAAATTAATGAGTAAGTACATATTTTTTGAGAGAGTTTTTAATGGGCAGACTTTTCGTATAGACCTTGACCGTAGAATCAATACAGGGATGCGGACGGCCTTTCCCCGCCTCCTATAGAGGGGTCGGACGACAATCTCTTGACACATGTGGCTCAAACCGACGCCCTCGAGCCTTTGATCATGCGGGCTTGAAGTTCGGCTTCAAATATGCATAAAAATTGAACTGTTGTTCGAGTAAGAGGTTTCCTGCAATTATTATTGATAGTGTGCAAAAGTTATTCGGTCTGTATTTTACCTAGCTTTAGCTACATTTTCATGCCTAGTTATTTAAAGTATAATAACATAAATACGAAAGTAACTCTGTCTATCTATAACCTTTTCACGTCAAACCGTTTTAATCAAATTTTATCATAAAGATAACTTATATCGGGAAATAGCAATTGCAATTTTCCGCGGTGAAGGATCTCCATACGGGTAAAACCGCAAGCATTAGCTAGTTATTATAATACTGGGTTTCAAAGATACTTATATTTCAAAAGTAATCACTTATTTCTGATTCAAAATCTGTAAGCCTGATATTTATTGATTAAATATTTTCTATTACATCAAATATTCATTGCTAGCCGAGAATGCTTGAACGGGCTGCCGCATCCGCGGTGACGTCACAAGATTTGACGTAACACTGGGGTGTGACGATGACATATGCGTTTAGAAATAACAGCATAAGCAGTAGATGTCGAAGTTTATTCACCTTACTCATAGAACTTCTAACTATAATAAATTTATGACTAAAAGCTGATTTCACCAGTAGTAAGAAACGTGATCAAGGTGAAATAAACTGCATTGCTATGTCTCCAGTGAATTTCATGTAAAATGTAAAAGCCCTGTTTAATTGAACAGATTTCCACAAATCCACTCTTAATTTTATTCGTTATTAAGGTTTGGTGCTTAAGAGTCATGATATTAGGTTTAAAAATCATAACAAAAACTACCGACAATGATTGACTGTGATGTGACTGTGACATTTTATATCTCATACCTACTTAATTTTATATTCACCTGACGTTGATATCGATGCTATAGTCAACGCTTCCCATCACTAGCAACTCTAGCGACCCTCTAATAGCCTACGAATTTCAAGCAAAATTACAACACTATGCAAGAAGATCAATTAGGTCAAGAGATTTTTGTAAATTAATTTTACCTTCAGTTACATGATTTCAAATTCGAAAATAAAAGTCCATGATACCTCAAAATTTAATACGGAAAAGTCAACATCCAGTATAAAACTTACAATCCTGGTCTTTAAAGGCGGAACACTCGAACCAACAGACCTACGTGAACCTACCCTGGGTAGCTTAAAATTGCAACCAGAGCCATCGTAATATTCACATAATGTTCAGCCACTGTTCATCGGGGATAATGGTGAAACCTTTCAAATGGTGAAAAAATTTGTCCAATAGTGCAGTGGTTCCGAAGATTACTCCAAACATAATTATAAAACATTCGTTCTCTCTCTTTATACTGTCAGTATAGATTTTCACTAAATATCTTAAATGAATTTTGAGAAAATAATCTCTTTGTCTCACCTGCGTTGCATTTTTACAAAGAAACTCGGACAGGACAATGTAGATGTTGAGATTTAAAACAACTTTCACTTCAAATATAAGCCATCGAGCGTGAGTTTTTCAACTTAACATAATGAATATTATCTAACTAGTTTATAATTGTAACAATAGTCATATTATGTTATATTATATAATACATAAAAATGTTAAAAGTCGTAAAAAATTATGAAAGTTTGGAATAAATGTATATTATTAGAACGGCGGAAAAAAAAACTTATACCACCTCATTTAGCTGACAACAATCACGACACGGAAGTTATTTTAAACATTTTTATTAAATTTACTTTATAATTACTAATACAATGTTTTGGAAAATATATAAAAAATATTGGAATGTTAATTTACGTTCCTAGGTTTATTACGTGTTTTTCTATTAATATTTATTATTATCAATTCACCCCTGAACCCTTTTACACAATTTTTTCCCGACAGTCCCTAATAATTAAAGCAACAAAAAATATGAAAGTCAAAAATCTGAAGGTACAACCCTACACTGCTTTCTCAACACCGAAACACTGAACATGTCCTTTATTATAATTTTCTGTGCAATAATAAAACGCGACCGACTCGTGAAAGTACTGCCGAAATGTCAATTGGAGCTTTTTAAAAGCTGTTCTAAATACGACTGGCCGAACGTGGTGATCAATGCCATTTAAAAATAATATCATCGAATTGATGATTTTTCGTGTATCGATCAGTATTTAACAGTTTAATTATTTAATACCCACAGCAATTTTATTTTTTTATTTAAACAAAATGTATGGAAGTATAACATTATAACAGTGCTTTCTGCAAAATAAATTATTTGATTTGATGATTAATTATATCAGAAACAGCAATGTATATTTAGTTTATAACTTTTTAAGTTTTTCTATACACACAAAGGTGTCTTGCCCAACAAAACGTTACGTTACTCTAAAAGGAGGTAATTTCATGGTTTGACCAGCCTAGATAAATAAAATACTATTACTTCAAATTCAAAAAATCATCGAAAACACTATAAAAAAAAAAATATTTAAGCTTTGTTAACCGAATTTCGAAATATGATTTTTTATTTTACGTAACATTTAAGAATCAATTTAAAGAATAACATGATTAGCAATATATTGCAAAGTGCAAGTGCAAAATCAATAAATATACCTATTTCTACTTAGTGAATGACGGTTTTGTGCAAGGAGCATTGCAGGAAAACCACACATTCTTGTTAATCTTTGTACCTATAAAAATAGTATTATGATCAAAAACCACCGATGGTTTATAACTACGCCTCATACTAAGTAAATAACCTCAGTCTCACTCAGAACACCAACTAAATAGACACACATATGATTTATGGAACTAAAGTAGGTATACATTTGTGTATTTTTAAGTTTGTCTAATTCATTTAAATATAGATATTAACATCTTACGCGTGTACGACATACATACCAAATTGAAATGGGACCAGCTATCGGATAAAAAAAGAATCATCAAAATCGGTTCACCCAACCAAAAGTTCTGAGGTATAAAACATTAAAAAAATATCTTCTCCCTTTTTGCAGTCGGTTAAACATATGTATGAACAATCTAACCCTTAAAAATATGACAGTATATTGCAGATTAAAAATAGAATGCTCGCATTGATACTTGAATTATTTTTTTGCTAATAAAACAACAGCGACCTCTCTCGGAGTCTTTTTTTAAATTTGGAACATAACGTTCTACTTTTAAACAACAGCAAAATGCTCTTAGGTGAATATTTGAAACTAAGATAAAATAATTTATATCCTTTGAAACGGTACGTGATAGAACAGCGACACGAATGTATGTCGTATATGACATGATAAAATAGCTTACATTTCCCCTCACTAAAAAAGTGTGATGATACAAACCTATTATTTAAACTAATATTTTATCTATCAACAAGAAAAAATGTTTGTTTAAGCTAAAAACAAAAAACATTGACAACAAAATTTAAGTAAGTGACAGCGGCTGTCTAGGCTGTCACTGTAATGACATTTTGACGTCTACATTAATCTGTATAGTAGTAAGCGAAATGTGTCTAATCAATAACACCTTTTGTACGATGTTCTTGCAAATAAATCAATTTGATTTGATTGATAGTTTCTTAAGCAGGCTATACCCAATGGCCCAATATGCGCCAATTGGACGCACATTGACCCAAATATGCGTTAATTTGGCGGACATTTGCCCAACATGCACCAATATTTTCAGCAGTGTCCTGTCTATATTACAACAATAAATTTTAAAATACTTATAAATCAGCATTAGGTTATAGTAGGTATTTAATCCCAGCTATTTGTTATAACTGGGGTGATGGTACTCGACAAAATCAATATGTCAAGTATTAGTACAAAACCAGAGAATACACATACTTAATAAGTACTGTTAACACATCAAATATAGGCAGTATATACCTACCTTAAAAAGTGTATACATAAATAAATAATTCATTCCAGGCAGTGCGGAAAAAAACACGCTAGTATACCTGAAAGCCAGAATTATTTTTATGTAGTGATATAAGGAATGATGATTAGTTACGATAAAAGCTTGGTGAAAAAGCGGCTAAAGGTGTAGTTTGAGTGCATCGGAGATGAAATATTGATTTCGAATTTATAAGTGTAAGTAAATTTCAATTTAGCTTAATTTCGTTCATAAAAAAGAACTTAATTTTCAGTGATGTGGCGAACGGTATTGATATTATAAGTGTGTGTGTGTGAGTGATCCATTTTTGTACATGCGTATCGGAGTTCTAACAATTTATTTTCTTTTTTTTACTGGATAACCCAAAGCACCATAGTGTTTTAGTGTAACCTTCATGCAACCCGTGATTTCAAAAAAATAAATCTTTTATTCTTGCAAAAGTGACTTAAAATAAAAGTTACTATTTCTTTGATTTAGTTTGGGGCAAACTTACTAAATATACTACGACTACCAGAAATTATGACCAAAAGAGCATTTTTTAGAACAGTCTTGTCTTGTCCCACTTGGTAGCATTATTATTATTTCTCTGTGGAAGACTGCCCTCGAAACACTTAGTTAATTAACAAACTCTAACTTTCCATAGCATGTCTATTTTTTTAATCCTTGAAAGCTAACATACTACCGTTACTCATCAAAATTTACCCACATTTTATCTCTTTTTAATACTTTAATTGTAATATTCTTTCAATAGTTTTGTATCACAGACTTGTAAAGCTTGCCCCAAACCTTTTATTAACTGGAAATTACCTTTAATACTCCCACCTGAAGTGTGAGGCTGCTGGCTTTGCTGCACATTGGTCTGCTCCAACTTCGTGCTCACCGAGTTCCACATGTCGAACATATTCAGCATGTTGGCCCTACAGGACCCACAGTATCATAACATAACACTCACACGACACACTTATTAAAGACACGATCATCCATTTTTAAACACTGAAAAATTTTTAAAGTGTCAAAATTGTTCGACCGTCGTACAAAATTCTTAAGGCCTATGTCACTGATCCCCGGTTTTATAATTTGTATTTTATTAAATATTCATATTATAATTATAAATTTTTGCTACATATAAACTTTCTCAAATGCTCAACTAATGTAAATACTATATTTTATATTAATACTACTTACGGATTTTATACATCAGTCTAAATTTCGATCGTAAGGTTGGGTATTTGCTCGGGAGATAGATATAATTGTGTATCACTAATTTGTGTTTAATTTATATTAAAAACTAACGATTCTGTGATTATATATTGCGTATAAACTTTTAATAAACTTGTGATTTAAATGCTTACTGTTATTGTAATATTGTCATGAGTGCTCATATGAAATGGTTTGTATTTAATATATAACATTGGATGCGTATATTTTTTGAAACGTGCATGCGTTTTTTTTTCTTCATAGTTTGTGGAATCGCTGGCGTGTGTCCCCCACTTGTTACCGGTCTATATTAGTCCACAGGTTAACATTTTAAGCACAAAACGCACGTTTTATAAGTATAAAAATGTTATAATTTCACTCAAAAACGCTTAACTACGTTTTATTTTTTGAGCTTTTCCCTGATCACGTTCTCGCATGCACTGAAATGCAGTTGCAGCGTGGGGTTTTTCATTTAGTTTCCAGAGGGGGGGTTGAAGAGGCGGGGGCGGAAGTACCGGCGCCTTCTGCGCATGCTCGGAATCGATCCCGCGTGGCCACTGAGGTATACCAACTAAAACACTACTTTTCTTACTTCGCTATAGGGGAGCGCATGGAAATGAAGCATGGTTATAGATATATACGGCCTATTATGTCATTCACTCTTTGATGTCGTTGCTAGGCCGTATGTAGGTGTCTGCCTGTGCTATTGTTGACCGCTGTTTATTGAGTGTTGCAACACTGGAGGGAATGAACACGTTCGTATTTTGAATTTATTTTACTTGAAGTTGGATAACAATACTTTTTGATTGTGAGGATGAGATGTGAAATTTTATCTATGGATGCGTTTTAAATGTAATTACGATTAATGTACAGAAAATAAATATGAAGTGATTTCATGATGATAAAGACAGACAATTTTATTTATAAAATCATAAGTAAAATTGTCTGTTCGATACCGCAGTGATTTAATTCTCTATCACGTTAACTATTGAGTGTTGGATGAATTTTAGTTTAGGGGTATAACTAATGCCCCTAATGGTATCTTTAAAGGTAGAATTCGACTACCATTTCTACCATTTAGGTACGATTAGACTAAGATACCATTAGGGTGGTGGGCTAAGTTGCACATTATGCCAAAAATTTTTACTGCACTTAAATATTTTTTACATGGTAATTTCCAAAAAAAAAATTGAAAGATACAAACTTTTTTTCTAGAGAAAGTTTTTAAAGCCTTATAAAGTCAATTGCTACAGATAACGCAACACCTACACTCAACACGCCTATAACTCAGTAAAAAGTAGTCAACGAAGCACAAAATCAACCGAAATTCTTAATCATGAGTTGTGCGTGCGAGTCCGTACGACACATTACGCAAGATCGCGTTACGTCGTGCGCTTGCGCATACACACACACGCACACTTGCGCGCATACACGCTCACGCATGCGGCGATGAAAGTCGTCGCTTTTGGAGGTTGATGTTCAAAGTGTAAGCGGAAGCGGGCGGATGAGCGATTTTTGAAATTTATTGTCATGTGTTTTATATAATTGGTTGAATTATGATGTGAAGGTTAATTTTAGGATGTAATAGCTTACATGCCTATATTTTTAGTGGATATGGAGTTAAAATTGAAAATAAGTCTTAGTAACCTCTTGTGACCCACTTCAACTATAACTCTTAAAAAAACAGTCAAAATAAGACTGTATTTTTTAATAGTCACATAACTTCACTTCGCCTGATGTTAAGCTTAAGGCGCAATCTCGAATAGCTGAATGCTGTAACGTATACCGCAGTAACGTCATAAAACAAATAGTATATTGTCTCTTAACTTCACTTGTATATTAGCTATTGTAACACAATACTTCATACTTCATTTTGATCTAAACCCATCTTTGTAAGAGCATTGACAGACATAATAGCTTTTATTGTAAAGTAGCTAACTTGCTTCAAACCCAGGGCTTTTACTAGTAACTACACCAACTTTGTATAGGCTGACTAGTGTTGGTGCAATAAGTGGCACTTGCTAAAGAGCTGTTGTGATGCAAGGTGTACATTGTATCCGTAAATATCTTATAATTATAGTTAACAAAGGATAGGCAATGACGCACATTATGAGAGGCTTTTTCAGCAGTAGACTGCTATGAGCTGACTTTTTTTTTTTGGTAATAGGCTCGCGTTTGACCACGATCTTACCTGTTGGTAAATGATGATTCGACGGTGGAGCACGCTTGCCTAGAAGAAACCTATTCACTCTAGACTTGAAGACTCCCAGGTTGTAGCTTTCCGGAAATACAGACTCAGGCAGGGCATTCCACTCTTTAGCAGTACGCACGATGAACGTACTGCCAAAACGTTTTGTGCGTATGAGTGGGAGGGACTGATGCTAAAATGACAGACAACGAAAATATTATCCACGATAATCATACCGATCATCTGATCAATAACGCAACTTTTCGAAGTTATTATGAGCCTATAGCTTAGTCCATTCTGGCTGTTACTAGAGCAGCTGCCACCTGACTTCCCTTTCTCGAGAAGAAAGCCTGCGCCACAATCTCGTCCATTGAACTACAGGGCCCGTAGACAAGTGTCACAAGTCTAAATCGCTAAGGAAAAGAAAAGATTACATCGACCAATCACACTCTAGCTCGTGATTCCGCCGCGGCGCGCGCATCGTACGCCGGCGACGAGCTTGGACGTGATTGGTTGACCTAATCCATTCATTTCCTTAGTGATTTACGCTGTGACACTTGTCTACGGGGGCAGGTGTACCAGTTAGCAGGTAGGGTTGGCTTGAGCCCTGAAGATGTTGATAGGACCCCATGAGGAATCTGGACTTCAAGGTGAAAGCATCAGATGTGATTGAGACGAATGCATTGATGATGATGAAACAGCTATTAGACTCTTATTTAGGAATTCATTACTAAAAGATGTAATTTTAGTTTTTATATTCATAACCAATTACCACCGAACATTGTTTATATTATTTAACAAAATTACTTTTGAATAAATGAATAAATATTTAAGATATATTGTATAATATCAAAGGATAGTGAATGGTGATTTGCAAAACCAATTTGACTTGCGAATTATGAAGCGAAATTTCTAAATTAACGAATATTATTACGTAAGACATAAGTGAAAATGGTAAGACCTTTCTTTAATTGCAAACGTAATTCGTCACTCATTATTTATGTAAATATACGTAAACTAAATGTATTTAAATGATTATTACGAAATCATTTTTAAATTAAACAAAATCTTGCATACTTTATAATATTATAATAACATAAGATTTTGGACATTACGTGTATTGCAATCATGATTACAACATTATATAAATGATAAAAATATACAATTATTCCTTTATTGTTTCGGTAATGGCTAAGTCCTTCTTCCACTGCTGCTTTTTCTTTCCTTCTTTATTAATAAAGAAGTAATTAAATTCACAATATGTTTAACAATCGGCGGTTACCGCAAGGTAATGCAAGTTCTGTATTCGATGTGTAACAAACCATGGATCGCAAAAGTTTATGTCTCTAATGAATTTATTATTCAAAATTACTTTTTTGACAAAACACAGATGATGAATACAAGCATAATTATTAAGGAATTCATACGACTTTCATTATTAGATGTATTAAAATATGATTTTGTACTATTTAACGTTTGCAATACGATTTTTCACAGCTTCAAAGATAACTTCGCTCAAAATGGAACGCTGTAGCTTCCAACTTGGACCAAACTTTGCAGAGTGAAAGTAGTTGCCGAAATCTCTCGTGAAAGTTGAGAGTTGATCGATGCCGTAATTATTATTACCATTATAAGAGATATGCTAAAAGCAAGCCGGATGTTGGAATATATCGATAAAAAATATCTAGACTGCTAACATCGGTATGTTAAAACACTGTGAAAGGTTAACTGAAAGTTAAATATGTATGACTAACTATATCCCAGTATTGCTCAAGAGATTTTAAAAATTCACACCCTTAGGGGTGAAATTTTCGAAAAATTATTTCTTACTCCGTGCTTTCAACGTAAAAGGCATTGACTGACAAATTTTTAAGGTTGTAGAACCAGTGATTTAGGTTTTATGTTGATTTATCAATCTGTTAGGCTGAATTATACATATAGATATAAGCTACTGAGTAGAAGTATTTTAAAACTTACTGGCCTGACCACAATCTCTATAAGTTAAATGAAGCAAATTTATAAACAACTCGTAATAATTTCATTTTCAGCAAAGTTAAAAAAAAATTGACCATTATGAAAATTGCCTACATGCGGTCAAATCACTGTGTGATACATGATTAAATTGGAAGAGGTTTAGCAATGCTTGGTTAAATATCTACTAAATATTATGTTTAAAGTACTTATCAAACAGATTTGTATATCTTACAAATCGTTAAATAATAAAAAATACAAAATGTCAATTTTTTTATTGTTCTGTAGTTCTGTAGGCACTTTTAATAAGTACTCCATATTTTTTTCAGACAAGGATCAACATACACACAGCCTATGATTTTATTCTATGGCTCAAACCTAAAACCTCGTTAGTAAACATGAGAAAATTTTAAGAAACTGGCAACTTTTGGCAATTCCTCCATAGACAAACGCCTAAACCGATTTTGTAAAAAAAACCTATGACATTAGAAAGTCAATGAGTGGTTACTCACGCAGCCAGGCCTGTACACTTACTATTAGGAAATATTTACGACTTTTACTTAGCAGCTGTATCTACACATTTATAAAGTAAAATTCTTTGAGCCATGCCTAAAAATGACTGATAGGCTTATCATAGAAAGTTTATTATCTATGTTTATAAAAAAATTGTGTTACAAGAACCGATAGGCGGTAAGTAGCTTATTTTTTTTTTTCTAAATTCATAGTGAAATAAATTCATTTTTTCATGTCTAGCAATGTCGACAATTTTATCAATGACGAATTTTGGTGATGGTGAAAGAGTCGAAACTTGAACGTCATATTCGAAAATTTGAAATAAGAACTGATTTTTTTTTAAACAATATAAATTATTTTTATTCAGATTATTCCTTTATTGAGAATCCGTAAATTAAGTTAAATAGCCGATCACTAAAAATGTGAATGTGTTATTATAATTAATTTGTAAATTTTATTATCAATCTTTTTGAAGAATTTCATTATTTAATATTCTGAGAATGCTTTTGTAGGGAGGCTATTCCGCAATTAGAGAGGTTGCAGGAGGAAATTCCTTTTGAACCGTGTACTACGTGACTATCCTGCTTTTAATATATTGAGGTTAACACTATCTGTCGATCCCCTTTCAGCTTTATTAGTTACTTTGTCGTTCTATTTACACTAAACTCCTGAATTCAATTGATAAATTAACGAAACATCCCATTCCAGAGATTTTGCCTTCAGCTTACCATCAGGCGAGGTGAAGTCATGTTGACGTGTCCGACATAAAAAAAAATTGAGAATTGAACAGCTTGAGAGAAGCAAAGGGTGCCAAATTAAACCAAAGAGGAAATCCCAGGCAAGAGTTAGCCAAGTTTTTTTAACTAGCCATCTATATATTTCTGAAGATGTGTTACTTTTTCGAGTTGATTCACGCTAAGGAAAACATGGTTATGACTTATGGAATTTGCGACATGCAGTTTCCTCTCTATTACAGTAAGATAAGATGAGAGAGGTATAATCTACAATTTAGATGACTCTACATGAAATATTATACCGTTTAAATAGCTCTGATTGTGTTATTTACTTGGAGGTGACAGCAAATCATGACAGTAATCGCTTGACAGGAGACTTGTGTTTTGAATTTTCTGGAATTTTCTGGGTTTATTTTGGTGAGCCGTTACAGCGTTCCACAAACAAACATAAAATTTCTTAGATATAATATTTATGTAACTAGTTGTATTTTTTTAAATATTTGTATCTGAAAACCTTGACCTGCACATCCTTTAAGTGAACGTTTACAGGTTAAGAGTTTAAAAATAAAATCAACATACACATGTCCTGAATTATTTATTATGCTAATAAGTAGAAGGTAGGTATTTTAGCGTGTATGTTTTGACATGTAGGTATTACTTAAATCAATTACTGTTTCCACGTGTACATACTTTCTTGAATTACAATTTAAAGATGTTAAATGTTTTTCCTATAGACAATATAGAAGTCTGCAAATTTGACAACTGTTTGAAATTCGAATACCGAAACCCGATAATGTTCCAATTTTATTGAATTTCAATATAAAATGACACTTCGTTTTTTGAATAATTCTTAAATCTTCTTTGGTAGTGATATCTTAAATTACACTCAGATTATCTTAGACTTAGTGGGATCTGAACAAAAAGTATCTGTAAATATTGATGAACAATTATACAGTTCTAGCGACCTCGGTACACGCTAGCCACAAATTGCAAGTAGATGAAATGAATACGAAGGAATAACCTACCTCAAGGAAACATAGTTTTTTTTAATTATGACACTCGTTTAAAATTCGAATTCTATGTTCGACTAAGAATTTTGAGGTTGAATTCGACTTACACCTCTATTTTAATTTCAAGAGTACCTACCTACTAACTTTGAGTTGGGATTCAATACTGAGTGCAAAAAGTTCCTATATAATTTTAGTAGGTACTTATTCAGTTAGCATTTTGAGGCTGAAATTTTAATTTCAGTTTTATGTCCGTAACCATTTACTTTTAAAGAAAGTTAAGTAAGAGAAAGTGACTGGTAGATTGGAAAAATTTGGACGCTATTGAAATGTTCTGAAAGCAAATCGCCTACTTAGACATAAATAGAACACCTCCATGACAACTGTTTCAACAAGCCTAGTTAAGCCACAGTCTATGCATATTTTAAAAACTTAACGTATAATTAGTGTAGTCCTATTAGTCTCTAGATCTAACACAAAGTCTCATTCATCGCCCATATTGAGTTTAATACAGAAAAAAAAGGCTTGGTACTAATTAAAAAAATACACTTAAATCTTACAATGTTTTCCATAGGTAGTACGAACCAATAGAGTCGAAAAAATTTTTTGAAAACACGCTTCCATTTTTGAAATCTAAATTATAAAATTATAAAAAAAAATAATTTAATAAATTGAAATAAGCAATATGCATGCTGCCTTAATTTTTGAAAATCGAAGAAAAAATAATTAGACACTCACTAACACATAAGTTAATAATTATAAACACACATGTTATTATTACCTAGCATAAAATAAGTGTTATTGTTTTCATAAATCTGTTACACATTATCAACAAAACGCGTGACCTATTAAATCATTTAGATAATTAAATAAAACATTAAATCCGTCAAATTAGACACAATCCCTTTAACATCGACCCAAATTAAATGCAAACAACAAATAAAAATGTGATAACAGTAATTATCTCGAACACAAATATTCACAAAAAGTGCCCTTCAGTTCCCGAAAGAGAAAAATGATATTTCCCAAGAGTTTCCTAACATCCTCTATCTCATTCCCACGCAAGGTCGTTGGCTCCCCGTCTCGCTCACTCAGTATGCAATACAAGATCTCATGCAACTAGGGACCTTGATAAATTGCAAGTTTCGTGATAGATAATTGTATACGGGTGTTTATTATACGGGCCTTAGCCACTAAACATTTAAAAAAAATACAATATACTTTACAAGCGAGAAAACTTCATTATAAAATATTGAATTAACTTTTCGGGACTCAGTGACTTAACCCTCCAAATTTTAATTTAAAAATGATTTAAGTACTTACTTAAACAGATATTAAAATCATCTAAATAGTCTTTGATAAAAAAAATTCTAAAATGACACGACGGACGAACAATTTTATATGTAAGTACAAAATTAAGTACTAGTTACTCACATCCAACGCAATGCATTACAATCCAAAAAGTCCACAACACGAGTTCAGAATGCAAAGCACAAAATGTTATTTTTTAATTAAATTTTAAACACAAAAGTTTTGAACGATGAATAAAAAGCGCGGCAAATTTGACGTTTATTTTTTTTTCAAAATGGAAGTTCGCGGTGTCAAATTTTAAGTTTGGGCGCGTAGTACGGCCGTGCGCGCGCGGTTTGCAAGTCAAACTGAATTTTGTAAGCGAATGTTGCCGCACGCGGCACAGGACTGTGAAGGTGTCGGCCCAGGCGTTTAAATTGAAGACTCTAACCATCGGGTGTCTTGGTATTAATAGAGGCTGTTGATGCTAGGTACCTTTGCTAGCTAGTTTTTGTCTAAGTTACATTTTAAAGTTTGTCTATGGTAGGGTAAAATTTTATCGAAATATTAAGAGATATTCCACGTTTGAATATAAAGGAGAATGAAATTTCTTATACTATATCACATTTCTAATAGGTACTATAATATATATAATATAATAGGTATATATATATATATAATAGGTGCTCAATTGAAGTAATATTATTTTTCATAAAAAAATTTAACGATTTTTAGAAAATACGAAAAATAGAAAAACAAAACTACTTAATTAAAAGAAAAAATAATGACAAACTAATCATTAATTCTTCCTAAATTCAAGTTTTCATTCGTAAATCCCCTCAGTTACCACCCCGCAGCCAGCGGGGGTGGTTATTTCACACTAGAACCGACTAAAACCGCACGCCGTCTCGGGTCTACAAACCACTTAACGAACTTGAACGTTATTTTGTTCATTTACAAAAAAAGGAAAATAAAAAAATATCTAAGTATAATTTATCCGCATTCTATAACCCATAACACAAGCTGGTTAAGTTAAGCTTACTTTGGGCTTACTTTCGTAGAATATTAAATATTATCATAAAATTTAAATAAAATCATGTTATAACAAAAATAAATAAATAAATAAATTTTATTTATTTATTTATTTTTCTAACGAATCTATACACAAAGTGGCATCCAGTTATATCTGGAAACCTGACTAAAAACGTTTCTCAAGACTACAGTTGTAGATCGCAGTTAAAATAATCATTGCCTGTAGACAAACTAATATTCTACCAGTGAAATCCCTTCAAAACGAATTGTCAAAAGTCCGAAGTATATGGGAGTGAAGGGGGTGAAATTATTTTGTCAACATGTCACATAATAACTAATCATAAACCTATAAAACTTATGGATGGAATGCGTTGACGAATACAACTGACGAAACTAAAGCACTCACACACTAGTCAGCCACTACGAAGCAAACTTCATTCGATTCAGTCAATTTAAATAGCGAAAAATAAAACATGTCTAGTGTAGTGAAATTGTGTAAAAACCGTAGTGACAATAACAAAAATATTCGGTTATAGTTAAATAATATTGAAAATTTCAGGACAATTATATAACTTAAAAGTGAAAAAAAAATAGTTTTCAATTTTTTTTGTTGTTACTACTATTTTTTCTTCAATTATATCTATTAATACGTTGACTGTAATAATGACACTCTATTCCTGAGATTTAATTTAACACGAGGCGGGGTGAAGCCATATTGACAAAATCAATATAAAAACCTATAATTATTATGTTAAATATTCCAGACCTCTATCTTTGTATCCAGTTTCATCCAGATCCATTCAGCCGTTTTCGCGTGCAAGAGTAACAAGCATTCAAAAACACAAACTTTTGCTTTTATAGTATGTCTATTTGCATTGTATGAGTGTTTCTATGTATAATTTGTATATATTTACAAAAAAAAACCGAAATTCCATCTACTTAAACTATGCTTAGGTACTTTGGGTCTAAAAAGCGCCATGAAGAATGTCGTAATAATATTTTAAAAATATGAGTAGGATATGTACCAAAATGCATCAATAGCTATTAAGTATTTACCTGCTGAGACTTTACCTGTAGCTTACTATCAGGCGAGGTGAAGTCATATTGACGTGACCGATATAAAAAAAAGTAATAAAAAAACAGATTTTATGTAGATAAATTACATTCAGCGATGTATGTATTCTAGTATAATTATGGTTTCATTATTTCTCAGATCAAAAAACCTCACCCCTAAAATATACCTACTGTAAGTTCAAATCAATAAAAAATTTAGGTCATTTTAAATTGTAAAATGACAGTCAACCCTTCACTCTGGCTTTTACCCACAATTTTAACCCTTTGTCGGTCTGTCCGGCCCTAACAAAATGACAGGACATGTAAAGTCCATTGAGCAGAAAAAACCGGACAGGGCAGGAGAGGGTTAACATGTTTTAGGGTACTTTGTTGATATAATCAAAACCATTGCATTTTTTATGTCATATTTAAAAAAATCACGCTTGTATATTGGACTAGTATTTTCCCGCGACTACGCCCATGTGAATGTCGCTTTTCCCGTATTTTGACTATTTCTTCGGTTCTACTCAATCGATTATGATATACGGCAGATTTTGAGACTGATCAAACCTTTTCTAATAAAAAAAACTGCATTAAAATTTGTTACGTAGTTTTTGCGTCTACTGCGAACAAACTGACAAGATTATTAAAAAAAATTATTGATAAGTTCCGAGTTCCGAATCATTTATATACACAAAGTCAATTTTTTTACTACCTTTAGACACAGCTCATTTATAATTTCACTATAGCATACATTAATTACTGTAATTATTAATTTGCCCCGTATTAATTAGCCGTTTTTTAGGGTTCCAAAGATACGTGGTACCCTAAATGATTATGTTAACTTAACTTTTTTTTCTTTGAACATCTCCAATTTTTATTTTATTTATTTTATTTATTTATTTATTATTACCATATTACAAAATCATTATAAACATTGTTTATACATACTGCATTTAAAAAACCAACCACTGAGGTTTGTAAAAAATGCAACCGATTCCACATATAAAGCAAATTAGTTAAGTACATCAAGTTCAATAGTCTAAGGCAGTCACAAAATACATTAAGGTAGGTAGCTACAAACAAAATTTACAGACAGCTCTACATTGTTAAAACATAAGGAATCAGTAATTCCGTACGGAACTCTTAAAAAGACGATTGTACTTGACTGTTTTAACTAATACATAATTATGTAAAACGAGTTAACTACTACTCCTAGCTGTCCGTTGTTTGGCACAACTACATAATAAACGGTTTTTTTTAATATGTCTTAGTCGGGGTCAGACCAACTAATGTTGGAGTGACCGCTCTCATAAATTCGCTCCTATTTGGGTTGTTTTTTTTTAAGTTAAACACATCAAAATAACTTTACCTCGCTTGATGGTAAGCTAAAATTAAAGTCTCAGCCCTGGGTGTCAGCCGTTTTTGCGTGAAAGAATAACAAACATACATTCAGACATCCAGAATATTACAGATATTTTTTATATAGGACACTTCAAAATGACTTCACCTCGCCTGATTAGTAAACTAAAGGTAAAGTCTGGTCTGTAGGGGTCACCACTACATACATCGGTAGTGCTACAATGGCGGCCCTCAGCTTGACGGCCTCATCAAATGCTTTTTCACGCCCTGCTTAAAGGACCCGGGAATGTAGGAGGAAGGAAACACATGCGCTGGTAAAGAATTCCAAGTCTTTATGGTGCGGCAAAGAAAAGAGGAACCGAACCGCTTGGTTCTTGATGAAATTGATTCCACTGTGTGAGGATGATACTATAATAATTTTGATATTTAATTTTCTTTTTAATGATAATAAAAGGCTGACATTTGACCTCCATCTCACCTGATGGTAAGTGACAATGTGGGCTACGTTGAATCACGTTCGCCTAGAAGCAACTTATTCACTCTTGACTTAAGACTTCCAGGTTATAGCTTTCCGGAAACACAGACTCAGGCAAGGAATTCCACTCCTTAACTGTACGCATAATGAAATTAGTTACCAATTTAATTTAAAAGTATATGTACCTATGACCTCTGTGGCGTAGTAACAGAGCGTTCAACTGCTAGGTCAGGTATCACGGGGTTGACTTTGTCACAGAAATGACTTTTCGATGCTTTTCGAAGTTATGTGTGTATTTATCGCAGGTTTATTAGTGCCTCGGAGAACACGTTAAGTCGTCGGTCCCGGTTGCCATACAAACATCTATGGCAGTCGTTACGGGTAGTTGGAGCCCACAAAAGTCCAACCAGTCTACCTTCGAACTTTGATATCGCCATTGGTCATAATGACCATTGGTTGTGGAGGTCAGATGGCAGTCGCTTCACGGAAAATATCGAAGTTCAGCCGCATCACAGTTAGACTGGAAAGCCGATCCCAACTGAGTTGGGAAAAAGGTTCAGAGAATGTGATGAGATGTCACAGGTTTGATTCTGTGCAAATATTTGTATGTACGAATATGTATATTTGCAAAGATGTTTGTTGATCACGCAAAAATCACGAGAATTGGCCTTCAGGAATATGATATGAATAAGTTACTTTTCAGTTTGAATATAAGTTCCTGTAAGTCACAGAAACGAGCTCAGAATTCCGTCAAGTGGAGCCATGGGTATGAGTTAGTAGTTGTACACATTAAATTAGTTACCAAGCGTATTTTTTCAGTTAACAATTTCTCAATCCGCGAGCGGAATTTCAAAATTTTGAAAGTGTGACATTGCTTGATTAAATTAGTACCTATTTAAAAAACTAAACATATATGTTACAAAATTTAATGAATGGATCACGTTTTGATAAAATAGTGTTACTTACATACATTCATACACACATCCATACATACCCACATCCAAACACACATACATACACACATCCATACATACACCCGTACATACACCCATAGATAAATCCATACTCACATCCATACATTCATCCATCCAAACACCCATACATACACCCATACATAAATCCATACATACATCCATTCATTTATCCATACAAACATACATCCATACACTCAGCCATACATACATTACACCCATACATACACCCATACATACATACCTACATCCATACATCCATCCAAACTTTCCCTATTATAACTCAAGAATCAAACCGCAAACTTATACCGTTACCAAAATAATTATTAGTCATTTCTTCAAACCCTATCTGCTAAACTCCGGCTCGCAATTGACGTCGCCGAGTAGCGAAACTGAGTGATACAGTGACCCAATTTCGTCCGTATCACTTTGATAGTATATCATGAATCTTGGTCAATGGCCGATACGGTGATAACGCGCGCCTGTTTTCGGAGATACGCATTTAAAACATAATATACGTACTTCTGATACAAGAAGAAAGAAAGAAAATACATTAATTAAACACAAACACCACATCATCATCTACAGGAGGTAGGACACGACGGTATCTCCCGTCCGAAATGAGCTGTCCGACTGGGGTAGTACCTCCGCCCTACAGAACACCGCGGCCATAATAACCATCGAGTTGTGTTCCCGCCGGTAAGAAGGGGAACCCAAGGCTCAATTTACGGGTCCGTAGACTTAATTCACTTTGGCTAATTCACCCAGGGTAATTAAGTATACTATTTAGTAGACTTAATTCACCTGCTTGCGTAGGTGATTCAGGTATACCGTTTAGTAGACTTAATTGACCTGGACTAATTCACCTAGGGTAATCCAGTCTAGTAATAAGCAGACTTAATTCGCAGTGTTTTCTTCACAGTATAGTTTATGCACTCACGTAAATTTAGGAAAATGTTTAAAATATTAACATTTTCATTTGGAGCGACTGCCATCTGACCTCCACAACCAATGGTCATTATGACCAATGGCGATATCGAAGTTCCAAGTTAGACTGGTTGGACTTTTGTGGGCTCCAACTACCCGTAACGACTGCCATAGATGTTTGTATGACAACCGGGACCGACGGCTTAACGTGATCTCCGAGGTACTAATAAACCTGTGATCAATACACACATAACTTCGAAAAGCATCGAAAAGTCATTGATGTGAGCCATGGTGAACCTTGGAACCAACCCGAGACCTCGTCTCAGCAGTCCATTACCCAAACCACTAGGCTACCGCGGATTTAATAAACACAAACACCATATTTTATAGTTATTTAATAATTTTAATGTGTTTCCTTCCTCCTACAGTCCCGGGTCCTTTAAGCGCGGCGTGAAAAAGCATTTGATGAGACCGTCAAGCTGAAGGCCGCCACTGTAGCACTATCGGTGTATGTGAGACTTTATCTTTAGCTTACCATCAACGAGGTGAAGTCATATCGACGTGACAGATATATAAAAAAACTTCAATTTTTTCAACTCAAACAGACAAGCACACGGCCCACCTGATCGGAAGCGGTCACCTCGGCCTATGGATGTGTGCAACACCAGGGGCGTCACACTCGCGCTTCCGACGCTGTAAATACCTTCTAACGCCCTTCTTGAAGAACCCCATATTGTAGCCGCCAGGGAAAACCACGGCAGGGAGATCATTCCACAGCGTAAGCGTGATCTAATCATATTTACTTACATTAAATTAATTGTTCAAATAATCAACTCTAGATTATTATCAACTAGCGACCCGCCCCGGCTTCGCACGGGTGCAATGCTGATACTAAATTAGCCTTAGTATATGATGCATGTATTATACATATAAACCTTCCTCTTGAATCACTCTATCTATTGGAAAAAACCGCATCAAAATCCGTTGCGTAGTTTTAAAGATTTAAGCGCACATAGGGATATAGGGACAGAAAAGGCGACTTTGTTTTATACTATGTAGTGATGATGATAAAAGAAATTGAAATTGTAATATGAGACTGAAATTTGATTACGTGTAAATATCGCGTTGTGTTTAGTCAACCATTTGTAATTATTGAATTACATGTGTAATGTTTATAATAAAACAAATTAGTAAGTTGGTATATTGGACTCTATTGAGATATTTAGCCGTCCACAGACGCATAATTATATGCGTCCAAACAAAGCGGGTTCTTCAAGAAGGGTATAGTGTACGGCATCTACATTGGCAAGATTTTGGAGTAGTGTGGGCTCCACTACCCAAAACCTTGCCAAGTTAGATGCCGTACTTGTTTATGGCAAAATGCGTGGTGTTGCCCACGTCCATACAACATTGCTTACCTCATTGGTGATATACATACGTGAAGAAAGATTATCTTGCGTTGTTATGGTAGTTATACTTACCTATATGCCATTAAGTCTTCGGTCTGAATCTCCATGCGTTACGAAGGATGAGATGCTGTGTTGATAATATTGTACTCTTACCTGAAAAGATTTAATTATGTTTAGAAATGACATTTTTAAACGAATTTACGACAGGGGATGCGGGATCGATTCCCGCTCAGTGTCAATATTTGTATGTATGAATCCGAGATAACCACCCCCGATGGCCGATGGGGGTGATATCTACGGGGATTTCCGCGCAAAAAAAGGAAAATGTAGGTTGGTACTTCCCCGGTCAATTGAATGTATATTTTTTATTTATATAGTATTATCATTGATAACATTAATTTATTATTCAAATGTCGTATCATCAAAACAAGCATAAAAGCCGGTAGGAGCGGCCCTCCAGAGGGCTGCTCCGAGGCTCTCCACGTGTCCCTTAAAAACGTACATGCGAGGGATGTATCTATTGGGTAACCTTACACCCCGGTAATTAAGACTAGAGGTGGCGTACGGTTTTAGTCGGTTCAATCCCGACCCGACTTAACCACCCCCGATACCCAGTGTATTTATTGTATCCAAAAATAAGATTTACACCTAAACATTACATAACATCCCTTTTTAAAACTAGTAGACCCACCAATTAATTTTAATTACTAGCAACATTGAAACTGTCAAAGTTGTCAAGAAAAAAACAAAACACATTCCAAATTTTAAAATTCGAATGTAAATTCTAAACGATTAGCAGTCAAAGACCTAACACAAAAGAAGTAAACAAACAGCAAAAAGCACTCAGAACGGGTTCTTTATAGAGCCCAAAGCTAACGGAACGGTGCATCCCGGATTTTACTCACACCACGACAAGATTCCCACGTACGTCACACACACAAGCGACACCAGCTGAGCCAAAACTGTGTCAGTAGCTAGCGGTCCCGTTGAACGGTACAAAGCAAAAAAGTGATGTCGCTACTCACCAATAGATGTCGCTGATATACCGTAACATGCGATATCTCGTTTTACGATAAAAATCAATGTAAAATAATATCTGTTTTCGAACAGAAATTATGTGGGCATGTGTGTGCTCTAGTGCTTTCAATTAGTCATAATAATATTTAGGTCATTCTGATAAAAACAAAGTACTTTAGACGCAATTTGCAATATCAATGTTTATTCGTATACTTTTCCACTTAAAATGTAAATGAAACGACTATCATTAGTTACGAGTATCACCTAAACAAGTAGTAATAATAAATGTACAGCTAGTCACACTCTTTACCGCTAGATGTCATTACGCGTCAATGACCTCAGAACAGCTGGGTGCTTAATTATCAAATGAATGAGTTTAATTGCAATAATTAAGCGGCAACGGGTGTCCTATTACTGTTACTAAATATTATAGCCTGAGAAAGGTTTATACGTGGATACCGTTGCAGCTGGTTCTAATATGTGTCAAGCTAGTACAGCTATTGCGCGGCAGGTGGCACTAGCTTACAGTTCAAAGTTTTATACATTTCTGTTTATGGTTGATTGAAATTGATAAAATTGTAATAATTACGTAAATAATGATTTGTAGTTTTAAATAAATAAAAATAAATAAATACACATTATATTCTACACAGCAATCTCTAGACCCAAAGTAAGCATAGTTTAACTAGCTTGTGTTATGGGTTCCAGAATGCGGATAAACATACTTATATACCTTTTCTTGTCAATACATACATATTATACATAGAAACACCCAGTCCAATGCAAATAGACATATTTCACTAAGTATGAAACTAACTTTTTTTTTTAATATCACTGTACTCATCTATCTATCTATACTAATATAAAATTGTAAAGTAGGTGTGTCTGTACATTGGAGATATTAAATAAAAAAATACTTAGGCTATGTTATATGAACGATTCTGAACACAATTTTTTTTTTCGAATTCTTGCCTGTTTTTTTGTGATGGACGTAAAAAATACTAAACGGATTTTGATGCGGTTTATTTTACTAGAAAGATCTTGCTCAGACTTAAAAACAACAGTATATTTGATTGCAATTGGTTGTAGAGAATAACCAAAAGTTGCAATAACTGACATTCAGGCGGGCGGAGCCACTAGCATCAGCTAGTTAAATAATATTTATGTTATGCATATAATTTGATATAAATTAAGTATACTGTTACTTTCTAAAAGGAAAAAAAACAAGAATAAATATTTACTGTACGAACGGTATTATGTTGCAAATAAAATTCTTTACAAAAAGATTTCGACGTGAAGACGGCGGGGTGCGTAGTATTGTTGCCGAAATATGAATAGTTTTCCTATCGATACTACCGGTAGCTCAGAACGAAGCATTATTGTTTTTTTATACTAAGTAGGTGGCAGACAAGCACACGGCCCACCTGATGGGAAGCGGTCACCGTGGCCTATGAACGTGTGCAACACTAAGGTTACACACGCGCTGCCTACCTGGAAGGAAGGAGGTCTGGGAAGGAGCGTGGAGGCTAGGAAGGGATGGGGGGAGGAGGAGTACAGTGAGCTCTGGCTACCCTACTTACCTTGGGCAACACAACTCAAGGTTATTTCAATTTCTTTATTTCTCAAAATAGTGTAACGTAATTACATCTTTTTGTCGTCAAAAACTACTTAATACTAAGTTTACCACCGCTTCCTAGGCGCTAGTGGAGAAGAAACGGCGCAACAAACTCCACTGCTGCATTTTGAGACGTCAGGTTATACATAGATATATTAAGACTAAATATGGACGAATGTACATTTTTGTCTCGTGTCGATATAAATAAAGGTATATAAAAAAAAAGATATAATAAATTTTAACCGAAGTTAAACAATAAAATGATTATAATTATTATGGCCGCGGTGTTCTGTAGGGCGGAGGTACTACCCCAGTCGGACAGCTCATTTCGGTCCATTGAAAATGAAATGTTTCTGAGTAGCAAACTAATTAGTTTCTTTGTTCGTTAATTATTGACGCCGCGCAGGCGTAACAGTTCGAAGTGAAATTCACCCTAGACAAACAAAGGTTTATTTAGGTTATTAACAAAATATTATCTCACAATGTTTATGAGAAATCCTAACTCATCCATCCATCCATTATGATGTTATAACTTACTGATGGTTGCAGCTTCACCGCCGCGGATAAAATCGTTAATCGGTGTTTGATCATGTCGCCGGTTATACTTAACCAATTGCAATTAAACATTATTTTCAAGGAGGTAGGACACGATGGTATCTCCCGTCCGAAATGAGCTGTCCGTCTGGGGTAGCAACTCCGCCCTACAGAACACCGCGGCCGTATTAACCATCGTGTTGTGTTCCCGCTGGTAAGTAGGGTAGCCAGAGCTCACTGTACCCCTCCTACCCCCACCCCTTCCTAGCCTCCCCGCCCTTCCCAGCCCTCTCTCCTTCCCTTCAGGGTAGGCAGCGCGTGTGTGACACCCTTAGTATTGCACACGTTCATAGGCCACGGTGACCGCTTCCCATCAGGTGGGCCGTGTGCTTGACTGATTTTAAGTCTGACCAAGACCCTAAAGGAAAAACCGCATCAAACTCTGTTCTGTATTTGCGTTCATCGCAAACAAACACAAGAATTCCAAAAAAAAATCGCGGGTTCCATAACAGTTTAATTTTCCCTGGGACTGTCTGAATGTCATTACTCGGTGTGTTCGTGGGTCACTACTGCTGATCCTGGTGTACAGGAGTTACAGTAGTAGGAATGAGGGAGGGGATTAGTCCCGTGAAAAACTACTACTCCTAAAAGACCTCGATATCTCTAAGAGGAAGCGATTCTGGGGTTGCGAACCCCTGAATATATATAATACTAGCTGTTGCCCGCGGCTCCGCCCGCGTGGATGTCGAAATCCGTTTCAAAAACTATCCTATCTCTCAAGTTGGATCAAACTGCACATGGTGTGCGAATTTTATTATAATCGGTTAAGTGGTTTAGGAGTCCATTGAGGACAAACATTGTGACACGAGATTTATATACACTCGAGAGCAATGAATCCGGGTCACTTAAAGAATCCTAAAAATCTCGGAAACTAAAAATGCTAGGTTAATGCAATAAATTGTATTTAATAGACAATGTAATACTCCTTAAATGAAGGTATTAAAACTTCTTAGTTATTGTAAAGTTATATCATAAAAAAATCAAATTTGAAAAAGGGCCACTTTCGAAGATGGAACTACGAAATTACAGCATTTGGTTTTGCTTTTGTTTGTAATCTGTCATTTATGTGGGTACATAAACCATGTTGATAGTGCTCTATATTCATTATTCAAGCTGAAATTATGTCGCTTACGCCTGAAGAATGCGCCAGAATACTTACAATGCTGGAAACCGGCCGGAGTCAGCGCGATACAGCCAGGACTGTCGGTGTGTCGCTGTCAACAGTACAAAGAGTTCTCCGACGTTACGAAGAAACTGGTTCTAACCTACGCAGACCAGGAACGGGCAGAACCAGGTGTACCACAGCACGAGAAGACCGATACTTGGTGAACACCATGCTTCGAAATCGCTTTCTCACAGGAACTGAACTCACCAATCAGTTTCGACGCCTCGGAGGAAGTAACCCAAGTGCATGGACAGTAAGACGTCGGCTTGCTGAATCTAACTTAAAACCCCTTAGACCTGCAAACGGCCCTAAACTGGAGCGTGGGCATCGTATTTCGAGACTAAGATATGCCCAGAGCCACGTAAATTGGAGTATTGAAGATTGGTCAAAAGTTATGTTCTCCGACGAATCAAAATTTATGCTCTACAAGCACGATGGAAGACACAGAGTGTATCGAAGACCAGGGGAAAGATTCAAGCAAGCATGCATCGAAGAAAAAGTAGCCTACGGTGGTGGGTCTGTACTTGTGTGGGCCGGAATTTCTTCTGAAAGTCGCACAGAGCTGGTGATCATAGAAAACGGCTCTTTAACTAGCGTAAGATATGTGGAAGAAATCCTCAATGATCACGTTGGTCCATTTATGGTCAATTTAGGTGAGGATGCTATATTTATGCATGACAATGCCCGACCTCATACAGGTAGGATTGTGAATGACTACCTTCAAGAGATGAACATTACTCGTATGGAGTGGCCAGCGCGCAGCCCGGATATCAACCCGATCGAGCATGCTTGGGACGAGCTAGGCAGATGCGTAAAACAACGAAACCCTCCCCCAATCACGCTTCGTGAGCTTTAAATTGCTCTCACAGAGGAATGGGAGAATATTCCCCAAAATCGTATAAGGAACTTGGTGTACAGCATGCCAAACCGCGTAAACGCAGTAATGGAAGCACGAGGAGGCAATACGAAGTATTAAAATTCAAGAAAATCGTAATAAAGTTCAAAAATTTCATGTTTCCTATTTTTGTTTTAAGGAGAGATCAGCAGTTTTTTTCTTTATGTAATTTTGTGTTAATAAAATGTATGGTGACTCATATTTTTTTTACTTTCATTTAAGGAGTATTACATTGTCTATTAAATACAATTTATTGCATTAACCTATCATTTTTATTTTCCGAGATTTTTAACATTCTTTAAGTGACCCGGATTCATTGCTCTCGAGTGTATATTAAGAAGATAGTGATGGTAGCTGAATGGATAAGGATGCGGCCTCTACTCAGAGATATCGAGTTCGAATCCGGCCGGACAGCACCAATATAAATTTCACTTTATGGAATTTATATGTGCTAATCACATGATTTACTATCTGACGGTGAAGGAAAAATATCGTGAGGAAACCCACATGTCCTAGAAGAAATTCTAAGGACATGTCCGATCCACCAACCCGCGTTAGGCCAGCGTGTGTGGATTAAGGTCTAAACCCTCTCAGCTCCTTCGTTAGAGGAGAGGAGACCCGTGCCCAGCAGTGGGACATAAATGGGTTGCTATCAAGCCCCTGAAAGCTAATAGTTTCAGGGTAATAGCGCATTTGCTTAATCGCCTCTGCCGTATCGATTCGTATTTTATGTTAGGTTAATACGGAATGAGGTCACTCGGTCTAGGTCTCCTCGCGGCCTAATTGCTGAGTCCTGGCCACAATTAGCTCAGGAACAGGGCTTACTACCTCTTCTTAATTAACTTACGTCACCAGTTAGATGAGGTATCAATTTGATGAGGCCGCCAAGCTGAGGGCCTCCTTTATAGCGCTATCGGTGTTTGTAATGGTGACTCCCATTCCAGAGACTTTATCTTTAGCTTACCATCAGGCGAGGTGAAGTCATATGGACGTGTCCGATTTTAAATAAAATGAAGTGGTTCTAATTGGACTTACAAGGTTTGACCCATTTTTTTTATATATAGGACACGTCAACATGACTTCGCCTCGCCTGATGGTAAGCTAAACGTAAAGTCTCCGGGGTCACCACTACATACATCGATAGTGAGCTACAGTGACGGCTTTCAGGTTGACGGCCTCATCAAATGCTTTTTCACGCCCCGCTTAAAGGCCCCGGGACTATAGGAGGAAGGAAACATATGCGCTGGTAAAGAATTCCAAGTCTTTATGGAGATATATTAATATACTGACAAACAACAGTGCAAGTCAAGTATAAAAATCTGTCGTCTTTTCTGACTTATTCATCAACGTGAAATGAAAATCGCCGGTACACATATTATTATAGTGGTACAATATGTAGTGGTCCTTTACCTTACCATCAGGTTAGGTGAAATCATGTTGACGTGTCCATTAAAAAAAACGCGAACGACATGCAGTCTTTTATAAATTTGACAGAAAAAAATTCAGTAGATACAAAACAACCCTGATGTATTCCTATGGGACGCGATACGGCAGCCATTGTAGTTTACTTTGTCGGGAACCCTAACACAAGTATAAATATAAGTGGCAGTATTCCGCATTTCGTAAGCATTCTAAGAGTATTCGCCTCTCTTTCCTACCTGTTTACTATTCATATCTCTGTTTCACCCTCCATTAAGAAGATGTTTCAAACAAATGAGGCTATTTATAGCCGAAACGTACCTACCTAATGTTATGGTTGGGAAATCAATGTTTAACCAAAAAGTGTATCTTAAAAAAAAATTGTTTGAATCAATCACTTTATGGTTTTGACAAAATTGTAATGTGCTTGTCTGCCACCTAAGTGATATAAAAGAAGTAAATTTTATTTTTTACCACTTAGGTGGTAGAGAAGCACACGGTCCACCTGATGGTAAGCGGTCACTGGTCTCTGGACATGTGCAACTCCAGTGGCGTCATTTTACCCTAGCTTCTTACCATCCAGCGAGGTAAAGTCAATTAACGGACTTTATGACTAGCGACTATTTATGACTAGCGACCCGGGACCCGGCTTCGCCTGGGTGTAAATTCCAGTTTTCCAACAAAATATATAGCCTATGACACTCACGAATGACGTGGCTTTCTATTGGTGAAAGAATTTTTTAAATCGGTTCAGTAGATCCCGAGATTACCCCTTACAATTTAACAAATATACAAACTTTACCTCTTTATAATATTAGTATAGATATATAGGTATTATGTATTTATGAATCTAAAGTCGTCACATCGTACGTGAAATCAGATCGAGGTTGCGGGTTCGATGTCCGTTCGATGCAAATATTTATATGCGAGAATATGTTTTTTTCATTGGTCTGGGTGTTTCTATGTATAATATGTTGTGTTAGAAAAAAAAACATTACATTCATGTTTTTATGAGTTCTAGAATTAGCTTAGTTTGTATCTAGATCAGTGGTAGGTAGGGCAGGTCATAGGCCCTGTCACTTTGGGCATTACCCTGGCATTTGTTAAATCGGGGTGATTAATGCTAGGCATAAACCTATCTATATACACTCGAGAGCAATGAATCCGGGTCACTTAAACGAAGAAACTGGTTCTAACCTACGCAGACCAGGAACGGGCAGAACCAGGTGTACCACAGCACGAGAAGACCGATACTTGGTGAACACCATGCTTCGAAATCGCTTTCTCACAGGAACTGAACTCACCAATCAGTTTCGACGCCTCGGAGGAAGTAACCCAAGTGCATGGACAGTAAGACGTCGGCTTGCTGAATCTAACTTAAAACCCCTTAGACCTGCAAACGGCCCTAAACTGGAGCGTGGGCATCGTATTTCGAGACTAAGATATGCCCTGTTTCCTATTTTTGTTTTAAGGAGAGATCAGCAGTTTTTTTCTTTATGTAATTTTGTGTTAATAAAATGTATGGTGACTCATATTTTTTTTACTTTCATTTAAGGCGTATTACATTGTCTATTAAATACAATTTATTGCATTAACCTATCATTTTTAGTTTCCGAGATTTTTAACATTCTTTAAGTGACCCGGATTCATTGCTCTCGAGTGTAGATGGCTTTATGTACGTAGCATAGAAAGATATTGTCTCTGCCTACTCCAATTGGAAAAAGGCGAGAGTTTTAGGTATGTATTTTCTCTGATTTCTCTGTCATAACCAATCACGTCTCTATTATGTGACCTGATTTAAGAGGTACGCAACACCGGGGGCCTGTTTTAGTAAAATTTCGTTCTTTAAACGCATTACTACAAAAATTACCAAAACTATAATTCTGAAGAGTTCAGAACCTTACGAAAGCATGGATTGTGTCTTGACAGATTATACTAAAATCAAAGTTTTTTTTTTTTCATTGTAATCAAATTTAAATCATGTTTCGAATATAGGCTCGCGTTTGACCACAATCTCATCTGATGGTAAGTGACGATGTATGTGGTCAACGATGGAGCACGCTTGCCTAGAATCAACCTATTCACTCTTGATTTGAAGACTCCCAGGTTATAGCTTTCCGGAAACACAGACTCAGGCAGGGCGTTCCACTCCTTTGCAGTACGCATAATGAACGTTTTGCCGAAGCGATTCGTTCGTATGAGCGATAAGTATAACCAATCAATTTTCATCCTTACAATGCTTTACATCATCACATTCACGGAAAATATCGAGGTCCAGCCAAATCCGCAGTTAAGACTGGTAAAGCGGACCCCAGACTCCGAGGTGAAAGCGTTGAAGAATGCTTTGCATCATCGTTTAATTCTCTACTCCATATTAACAACCCTATCTTCTCCCAAACTTCGATCTAGCCATCTAGTCTAGAACCTTCTAATTACACTAACAACAGAAATTAAAACCTATCAAAATACCTGAGGCAGTTGTGCTGGCGGCAGTAGTCACAGAATTGGTTGTCGGCGTCGACTCCGCAGCTGTACTGACATTTGTAGTCATCTCGACTATTCTGTCAACTGCTATACGATTTCCCGGCAGGATTCCTGTACTTTCCGCCTGTTCCTGTGATCCTGAGTCCGAATCTTCAATTACTTGCGGGCTGTTAGCAGACTGGCCCAAATCGTTAGCTACAATAACGTTAACTGTTGTCAAAGATTCCAAATCGCCAGAATTTTCGCTACCAACATGAGAATTATCAATGTACACAGCTGCAGATCTTGCACCAAGCGATTCCATAACACTTTCAGCCAAAGATCTCGTAGAAAGCTCATCTATATCAATGTCCTGTTTAATATCGATTATAATCTGGTGTCTTTTCGTTCCACTTCCATTTGGACTCTGAACTTGGTGTACACTGACCTGTGCTTCAGTCCCGGGATGTGATATATGCTGCTGTATCACATGCGTCAGCTGACTCTCGATATTATTGTCCCTGTTGCCCGCCATTTTAATTCCTGTTAACACACTCTCGGCATCGATAAACCGACACTTCAAAGATTACTAGTCTAAGTTCAGTCGTGGGAGTATTGCTGAAGGATACTATGGAGATTAAAACTAATGAACACAAACTATCACTGTTTTTCTTTGAACACACTGATGACCAGAAGTCCGATGTTGTTTAGGCAGTTGTTGGCCCACTGCGGGTTTATACGGTTGCACCGCGCAGATGCATTGAAAGTAGGTCAAAGGTGAATACCCCACCAAAAAATGGATGGTGTAATTGTGCAGTTGTACTTATTTAGAAATGGCAGTGGTTGTTACATGAGGCACGGTAAGGTTTTACATTGTGGGTTGTGATCTGGTCTATTGACACCCTTTGCTGTCCTAATTCGGAACGTCTCGTAGACGCGATGTCCGTAGCCACTGCGAGGCCTACGAACGTAGCTACGCCGACGCCGCGTAGGCACGCTACACAACGCGCTTCCGTGTTCGCCGTCCTGAGATATTTCTTAACATTTTTTTATGGTAGGTATTTTTTAATCTTTGATCTTGCTTTTAGTAATTTCTATTAAGCATAATAATTAAAAAATTGTATTAATAATTATTTTTCTATTCGTTCGTTGTTGTTTTATTCACACACCATTGTGTCATTGCTATATAACTTATAACGTTGTAATATTCGTTTGATATTATATTATAGTTTCAATGGAGTAAGGGAAACCGCGTGGTATATCTCGTTAATAATGTTTTTTACTTGGATATAATATTTAGCAGTTTTTTTTTTGTAACTGATTATTCAAGATAGTAGAAGTAAGACTAATCGTTAGTCTTACTTATATGAATACGAAAATATATAAGATATTTTTAAAATCAAAAAACATTGACGGTTAACTATTTATTCATTAAAAATCCTATCTCAAGTATGACACGATAAACGCGATATAAACTATGCAATAGACAAGATACAATTGGCCACAATCGAAATTAACTAATTATTCGACAGAACTTATATCAAACTTATTTTTACCATCTCCAATTTTTAGTTGCGAATTAATCAAAAATACAAAGTTATGACGTCACTAGTCTACTCATTCTATCATACTAATCTCCACAGATCATATAATTTTACCTTTAAACACTAAAATAATTAATCTTCTTAACAAACAAACTACCCAATTTACAAAAAGATACCTCAAATACAAAATTGCTAACTTTTTTATACCTCTATTACAAACCAAACAAAGATATCCCGACTTATATCCGAGGGCTCATCTCTCAGTGTATACCAACCCTCATTCGGCAGCACGTGCCTACGCCTGCGCGGTACAACCACATCTTTTCACTCCCTCTAACGGTATACACCTGTCTCGCTTTACACTCTTCGATCGTTTCAGAATGACGAAAAAGCATATAATCAAATTTATGTCGGTCTTGTAGGGACAGCAGAATCATTCGTAATATTATACTCTGGCCTTGAAATGTGGACTGATTTGGTCACCTTGGTTTGCCTAAGAATTTTAGTTCTTGTATGTGTTATAGAGGGGTAGGTAACGAACCTAGTTTCTCACCATCCAACGGGGTGCAGTCGATTGACGGACTAAATATAAAAAAATAATCTAATTCAGCAAAATTACGTTTTTAAATCGTGTGATTCCAAAACGTATAGAATCTTAGCTGATTCTCACGGTATTCACGTGAAATTCTACTCCCGTTCCCGTTATAAATGGGACCCTATACCCTATTCCCGGAATAAAAAGTCCATGTTCCATGTGTAATCTACGCCTATGCGTTACTGAATTCGAACTTCAGGACACCGAACCTACAGCCAGTTTAATTTCGCAAAAGACCACTACCCAAATACTATTTGTAACCGTCATACAGACAACATTACAAATAAACGCGCTATGTCTATACAGATAGGTGTCAAAATTCATTAACTTCATTTATTAAGTTTTTACGTTCCGTTCCAAATTCGAATTCGAAATTCATTCTCTATTCACCCAGAAACCGTACCACAATTTTTGTTCTAAACAGATTAAGTGTCATTCATTTATATAGATTTTGCGTTTTGTTCCAAATTCAAAGTTTCGTTCCAAATTTTAAATCCAAAATTAATTCCCACCTCACCCAGGAACCGTATCACAATAATTTTGGATCTAAACACAGACCTGAGTGTCATTTATATTAGTTTCTGCGTTTCATTCCAAATTCCAAATTCAAAGTCTCATTCCAAATTCAAAATTCATTCCCGCCTCACCCAGAAATCGAGACACAATTTCTGTTAAAGAAAAGCCTCTTTCGCAATCACTATTTTCTTTTTTTTCAGCCGCCATCTTTGCTAACGCTACCCAACTTCATTACGTAACCCAAGATGATGACAGCCAAAACAAGGAATACAAACACACGCACAAATATTAACTGTTTACTGCGCAGTCGGTTAAACATTACTGTGTATTAATTCATAACTCACTATGTGTAGGGCATCATCAATACCTTCGAGGACCAAGGCTACCTCACCTGCTGTCTCCTGCTGTATAATGCAGATGGTAGTCGCTCCCGTGAAAGCAAGATAAATTAATCAGGAGGAGTAGGAAAGCAGGTTTATCATGCGGGTATCCCTATGGATACCCCCCTCCCTCTCACTAATACCACACGTTGTCTCGGATCTTCAGACAGCGGGGTGTAAGGTGGCCCGCAGGCCATAGGCCTCGTACCCCGACTAACCCAGGACTGTCTCCGGCTGTGAGATGCCCCAAACCCGATTGTTTTGTGGTACCTTTTTAGATTTAAGTTTATAATTATTTCTTAATTAACATATAGTACAAAAAAAACCCGAGTGCCCCAAACCCAAGAGCACCCTCTTGGCGCCCTCGGGTTTTTTTTTTCTGATAGGCTATAACCTTCATCAATAATTAAGCTATCCAACATAAAAAGAACTTTTCATTTCAAACCAGTACTTCCTGAGATTAGCGCGTTCAAACAAACCCTTGAGCATTTGATACATAACATTACGAGTAGTACCTATATAGATTGGTAATATTACGTAAAAATCACGTGGATTTAACAAAATTTCTGGCTTCAAGAAAACAATTATCTCAGCCTACCCTATCACGAATCACGTTTTCAACAAAACGTGAAAAGAGCCTCCATATTGATTTTCGGCGCGTATACGAGCTCCACAAGAATACCGGACGCTTTTACGCGTTACTTAGCAACTGATAATGCTTTATTCATTTCGGCAGGGTAATAAAAACAACATGGCGGATGATTTAACCCCGGAAAAAAAAAACAAAAAAGTGTTTCTATGTGTAATAAGTATGTATTTAAAAAAAAATTATATAATATGTTTATCAGCATTCTAGAACCCATAACACAAGCTAGTTAAACTATGCTTACTTTGGGTCTAGGGAGCGCTGTGTAGAATGTAAAAAAAAAACCAAGATGTTTTTTTTTAATAATTCGTCTATGCCCGCAGCCCATGGACAATGATTTTCACGTTTTTTGACTATATCTGCGACATTTTTTTTCATTCTGGAGCTCCGTATTTTAAGTCTAACCAAGAGCTTTCAAAAAAAAATACTGCATCAAATTTTGTTTAGCAGTTTTAGCATCTAGCGCGTGTACAGACACAGCTACTTTACAATTTTTTAATAGTTTTTTTTATACTACTTAGGTGGCAGACAAGCACACGGCCCACCTGATGGGAAGCGGTCACCGTGGCCTATGAACGTGTGCAACACTCAGGGTGTCACATACGCGCTGCCTACCCTGAAGGGAAAGGGGGAGAGCTGGGAAGGGGTGGGGAGGCTAGAAAGGGATGGGAGGAGGAGGGGTACAGTGAGCTCTGGCTACCCTACTTACCGGCGGGAACACAAAAATATACGTGTGTTGCAGCGTGAGTGTGTTGCACACGTTCATAAGGCCACGGTGACCGCTTCTCATCAGGTGGGCCGTGTGCTCGTCTGTCTAAGTGGTTTAACAAAATATAGTGCACGGCAACTAACTTGGCAAGATTTTGGAGTAGTGTGGGCCCCACTACTCCAAAATCTTGCCAAGTTAGATGCTGTACACTACAGTAATTTTTTAAATGAGTTTTTCTCCTTATTCTGATTGAGTAACCATAATAAAACATGCGCATTCGTATAGCTAAGTTAGTTTAGTTTTACACCAGTGTAATCCGGCTCACGTTAAGACTGTGATTAAAACCCGTTTCCAAGTAGAATTATACCCCCGAAGCATTCAAGGATATCTGATGGTTAATCTTTTGGAATGTGGTGTTAAAACGGAAGCCTTATACAGGGTTATTTGTAATTAACTAGCATCCTCGCAGGGGTAGATAGCTGACATCATAACTAACAATGTTTGTTCTACGACATTGTATAATTCGTTAAATATTACTTTCATACAAAAATAAATCAACTATTAGTTCAATTTTTATTTTTTATTTTATATTATTTTCTTTATTTTCAAAATAGTGCAACGTAATTACATCTTTTTGACGTCAAAAACTACTTAATACTAAGTTTACTACCGCTTCCTAGGCGCTAGTGGAGAAGAAACGGCGCCGCTACTTCCACTTTCCAAATATCCTGTATTAAAAAATCAAAAGTGAATCCTTATATCTACCTAATCGTACATACCAATGTTTGTTTTATGAATGAAACATAGACTTAATAGTATCGCGTTCTTACAATAAAAACTTAAAAACTTTGAGTAATGTGTTCAGTTTTATTGAAAGTCGTAGAACAAACGTTGTTAATTATGATGTCTGCTACCTACGCCTGGGAGGATGCCAGTTAATTAAAAGTAACCCTGTATATCACTATCGTGGTTTAGATTCACAAATCAGCCCGGCAGATGGCGCTGCATTCGGGCAGGATAACGTCTGGTCCGTTAGTTGTATATATTATATCACCATTGAATAAAACAAACCAACAACATAACATATAACATAAACTCATGCCTATATCCCCGAAGGGGTAGGCAGAGGTGCTAGTACCCACATTTCGCCAGTTTATGCCGTTATATATGTACTAAACCAACAAATCTAGATCCAAATTCTAAAATTAAACCACCCGTTATAATTTCACCTAGTTTTAGGTTCAACTTACGACCTAGGTATACCCTATATCCTTGTGTGAATACATATAGTCCTATAGGTATACTTGTGTGTGCTATGCGGAGTTCATTCAAGGCCAGACAAGGTACAATACTGCGGTACAATGACATAGAAATATCGCAGACTGTTGAGTATACATTGCTCGTTTTGTTTGAAGGAGTTATTGAGGGTTGAAGTTTGAGTTTGCAATGGATATGTGTGTAATATTTGTGGTCGTGTGTTTGGAATGTCTGGGGTTTTTAAGAGCTAAATTGCTTGGGTGGTTTGTAGTTTCTTTGGATAGTCAATGGAAGTATTAATAGTTGGTTATAGTTGTAAAATATTTGATTAGATTTGACCGGTGCAAATTTTTTTCAAATCGTTCATGTCAATATGACTTCACCTCGCCTGATGGTAAGCTAAAGGAAGGGGGTTCCCATGGTGGCCCTCAGCTTGATGGCCTTATCAAATGCTTTTTCACGCCCTGCTTAAAGGACCCGGGACTGTAGGAGGAAGGAAACACGTGGTTTAGTAAAGAATTGGTAAAGGTGTACCCGTTTTCCCCGGGAAAAGCATCATGCTACTAAGCCGGTATAAGCAGTAGCTATGTCTATTAACAGTTTGTCCAATTCATCATTCTCTGAACCTTTTTCCCAACCTGCGATAAATACACACATAACTTCGAAAAGCATCGAAAAGTCATTGGTGTGTGCCACGGTGAACCTGGGATCGAACCCGAGACCTCGTCTCAGCAGTCCATTACCCAGACCACTAGGCTACCGCCTTTGTCCAATTAAACCAACTTTTAATTATGTTATTGATTTGAAACTTTGAAAGTAAATGACAGTACTTACGTTAATTGGATGGATATCATGCCAGTCTCGGTACAAATTTAATCTATCTATAGATACTTTTATAAAATTGTACAGTAGCTTTGTCTGTTCATTGGAGATATTTAAAAAAACTTGGGTTATGTTATATGAACGATACTGAGAACAAAAATATTGATGTTGGATTTCAATCAATCAATCAATCAATCATTTATTTTGCTAAACATGGGTACAAAATATGGTGTTAGTAATTGTAATGTGATGTCCGATCCATGTTTTACCATTTTGGTGTGCAAAAGTATTAGTCAGTGTATACAACAAACTTATCAATGTAACATGCAAGACTAATCAGTCATCAATTTATCTTGAAGAAGAAAGTACTTTGTCATGTTTTGCCTCATATAGTGGCAGTTTCTTGGTGTTTGTTCGCGATGTACGCAAAACTACTGGACGGATTTTGATGCGGTTTTTTAGTTTGAAAGGTGTTGATCAGACTTAAAATCTGGCGTATGTTTGACTGCAATTGGTTGAGTAGAATTGAAGATATGACCAAAAGTCGCGATAACCAGCAATCCATGTCCCCCGCTTTATCCTCACAGTGCCCTCTGCTATCCAGAGGGACAGGTGTAGAGCCCCGTAGCAGCCCTCTAGAGAGCCACTCTCACGGGCATTTACCGCAAGCAGCAGTGTCTCCCGTGGCGAGTGGGAGGCGCTGCTTGCCTCCGTTACCCGAGTGCACCACGTGGAGGTTCTGGCCAACACCCTGTATGCCTATAACCTTGACGCAAATACAAGCAAAGCTTCATCTCAATCGGATGTATGGTACGGCAGTTTCATCTGTAGTTATGTAAACAAGATTCTGAATGTATGGTAATGGAGTTTACAGGCGCCGAGCAGCCCCTCACGTGTGCCAATATGTGTGTGGACACACGTGAGGAAACGGAAGACATAAGGCAAGACATGTATTGAACGACTTTTTATAGCTAGACTTATTTTCTGCATAGCCGGCCTTAGGTGATGGTTGTCGCAGCACTTATAGCACCAGTGGGTATTGGCGTAGTCTAAACCAATATCTGCGATTTGTCACGCAGTGCTGCGACGACTATCACCTTTTCTTTCATGAGGCCGTCAAGTTGAGGGCCACTATTATGGCACGGTGTATGTAATGGGGACCCCCTTCCTGAGACTTTGTCTTTAGCTTACCATCAGGCGAGGTGACGTCATTATGACGTGACCGATATAAAATAAAAGCTAGATTTACGAGTTGTATGGGAAGACTATAGGGTGTAAGGACCCCATTATGCAAGTCAACTTAATCCAAGTATTTTTCTGTAAATATCTTCAATGTACACAGTAATAATAAAGTATACATATAAGTATGTTTATTCACATTCTAGAAGCTATGACACAAGCTAGGTAAAGCAAGCTTACTTTCGGCCTAGAGGGCGTTGTGTAGACTGTCGTAGAATATTTATTTTTATTTATTTACATTACAGCTACTGTATGTAATGGGGACCACCTTTCCTGAGACTTTACATTTAGCTTACCATCAGGCGAGGTGAAGTCAAAGAAAGACCGATATAAAAAATGCTTTATAATTTTGTACAGTAAAGAACTTTATTTTTTATACCAGGTAGCAGACAAGCATACGGTTCACCTAGAACTAGTGTGTTTCGGTATTATGGTATAAAAAACTAAACTTTTGGAATTTGAAATCAAATGAACGAATACTTACATTAACATGTTATTCAAATGTTTATCAAAAAAAATCTATTATAATAATTTAAGTCAATGGCATTCATACAAAACATGGAATTATGCTGAGTTTGGTGAATGGCCTTTTAATTTACGAAAAAAATGTCTGCCCACAAACTTTCAATGATGTATGAATGTGTTTATTTATTTCTTACTAGCAACAAGTTTATATACCTAGCCTAAACCCGCGGCTTCGCCCGCTTGAATGTCAAGTTTGGAATTATTTACCAGCGCATGTGCTTCCTTCCTCGTATAGTCGCTGGAGACGCTGCTGCCTGCAGCAAATCCGGCCGGGGGGTGGGAGAGGCCCTCTAGAGGGTTGCTCCAAGGCTTTCCACGTGTCCCTCTCACTAGCAGAGGGCACAGTGGGAGCGGGCGGGGGGCGAGCTGACTCTCCACGCGCTGACGGTTGGGTGATAGGACGGTCACCTGTCACCCTACACCCCACCGTCACTCGCTTCGAGATAATAACCTCGGATGCAACTGGAACTAAGCAGTTGTATTCGGTTCTACTACATCTCTCCTTCCACCCAAATCCAAGCTGCCATAATATAATCTTAAATATAAGAAAATAATGGTCAATAAACAAAATCTTAACATCTTTTATAGCCAGCATAAAGAGCCTAAACAGTAAAAATATCTTAGCGCACTCTATTATCCAATAGCGGTACTAAATTGCAAATTTAAAAGTAAAACCGCGGTCACGTGCGCCAGCTAACGGGAAATAGTCGAACTGCGTTCAATGAACCCGCCTCAAACATTCGTTGCGCAACTTTCGGCTCACGAATTCCAAATTCAAAAATGTCACGTACTTGAGAGACTCGTGGCGCGAATTTCAAAATTACACGCTCGAATATATAGGTCGCCATTTTTGTATGAATACTTCGTTCTACAACTGTACATTTTTTGTCTGTATTGAGTTAGTATGGCGAGGAGCAAGGTCATAAATAATGGTTACGTAAGCTTACTGTATAGTCTATATGTTTACGGCTATGCATCGTAACATGCCCTGCATTTTAGGGTCTTGTAACCATAAGTAAAACCGGCGGGTTTGAAAACTTTAATAACAGTGGAGGAAACTTGTGAAGTGTGTAAGGACAAAAGCAGAGGGCGGGCTGTTACCTCTGCCTACACTGGAGGGAAAAAAGCGTGAGCTTGTGTATGTAAGGCTGTAACAAAATTTTTGAAATGCCACCATAGATAACCCAAGTTTCCTACAAGATTTGCGATTTCTAGATATTTATGGGATCTAAATCAACTTCACCTGCAAGCCGGTACAACTACTGTTTGACGGATGAGGCTCTGATGGTGGCTTTGTTTCAGGGTTGGAAGGTCAGAGGCAGTTTCTGTCTTAAAACCAATTGAGGATGCAACAGGAAAGCGGACCCTGGGCTTCAAGTAGCTTTGGATGCGACTAGACAAGCTATTGAAGACAAAATGGTATCGCAGTTTCAGGGGTGAGACTGGAATCGAGGAGTGGTACTAGACGCAGAGATAAAAGATTTAATGAATGGCAACCAATTAAATGCTCACCAGAATGGTTAAAAGCTCAACAAAATATTGCTTTACTGAAACAAATGCGAAACAATAGACTAGAGATAGACATAAATAGATTAAGTACAACGTTAACTTTTATGGTTATATTATGTTTATATGCACCCAAAAAATAGCAGCCCTGCACAGCAAAGTTGCGGGCATTTATTAATTTTAGCGAGCATTTATTCATTTCGGTGAGAGTTTATTCATTTTGGCGAGCATTTATTGATTTTGGTGAGCATTTATCGATTTTGGAAAGCATTTATCTGTTTTGTGAGCATATATTTATTCTGGCGAGCATTTATCGATTTTAGCGAGCATTTATCCATTTTGGTAAGCATTTATCCATTCTGGCAGGTATTTCTGACTTACTATTGGTAGTGAAATAGATGCATTTCTGGTAGACGATTAAATACAAGTCTTAATTAATTTTGACACCTATCTATACAGGCATAATGTCTTTGTAGTGTCATCTACATGACAGCAACAAAAAAACTGCGCGTAACTAACTCTCATTTTTTATTGGCAATTACAACACCAAATTTTTAAGTCGTACATCAAGTAGGTAACTGAATGCCATTGATACTTTTGGTATTTTTAACGCCCATAAATCGTATAAAAACTTAAAATTTATTGATAAAAATTAAACATATCCCGGTAGTAAATTTTTATTAATTATGAACCAGCTCTAAGATATGTTGAATTTATGATTTTACGATTCGTATTATGACACAGCGAAACTAACGGACTAGTAGTATGTATATAGTTTTTACAAGACGCGGTGTGGCCCAAGACCGGTTGGGCCTCGAGGTGAACGACCGCATTCGGCACCATTTCTAAAAGCTTCGAGTTTTATGACTGATTGGATTGTACAGCGAATTTTGATCATCTGCATAGGTATAAAAAACGTGTAGTTTCGATAGGGTCCTAGGCATGGCGGTTAAAACCAACTTTCGGTTAAAACCAAGCAGTTAAATCCCCCGTGATACCCCCCTCACCCTTAGCCAACAGGAGTCTTATATTGGACTTGAACTGACTAAAACCGCTCGCCGTCTTGAGTGGTGTAAGGTAGCCCAAGAGACATGTCCTTTGTACACCGGCTGACCCCGGGCCATCTATGACTTCTAGATGGCCCCCTTGAGTGTGGGAACCACGGTATCCTCATCTTGTCCAGGAAAGGGGGAGGGGGGGGAGGCACTTATTTAACCCATACATGCCCAATTTAGTATAACAATAATGTTTTTTTTTATATAAATATATTCAGTCCGTCAATTGACTTAACCCCGCTGGATGGTAAGAAGCTAGGGTAAAGTACAGAGGGTATGAAAATTTGCCCGATTTCTTGACATAATATTATTACTGCTCCGCTCCCCTGGGTAGTAGCGTGATAAATATACAGTATTCCTCGATAAATAGACTATCCAACACAAAAAGAATTGACGTATGAGATTGACGAGTGTCCCCGATGGCCGACGGGCTTTTCCGCACGGAAAAAAGGGGACCTTACACTCGCGCTGTCGAGTCTTATCTCTAAAGCCATCCACTGTGTGGAGCGGAATCCAGAGCGAGTCACGCTTAATACTTACATATTTTTGCTACAGAACCCTTTAATATTAGTTTGATTCGTAGTTAACGATTTTTTTGTGTTTAGTCACTACGATGAAAAAGAAAATACACACAAAAAAAAATATTTCGCGATTCTATAACGGTTTTATGCTTGAAGTTAAATAATTTATCTTTGCTAAGACATTAAAAAAAAGTACAGTTGGATAGTGGATAGTGACGTTTGTGATTGACATTATGAAAAGGCGCCAAATTACACGCTAAACAAACTACACAGATAAAAAATATATCCTGTTGAGAAATGTCATATTTAATTTTCATTGAATTAAAGTGTTAAGAAGTGAAATATTAGATACTGGCCTGAATCCGTGGCTGGCCCGCCTCCCATTCTACATAACCGATTGTGATTAAACATGCGTAAGATTTTAGGTCTGACTATGACCTTTCAAACAAAAAAACACATCAAAATCCGTTCAGTAGTTCCTGCGTCCATCGCAAATAAACAGACCAACTAGAAGTATTCTGAAAAATATTTTTAACATTACTGCAAACTACTACTAACCCAAGGGATTCACGGTAGTGCTAGTAAATTCGGTTACTAGTCGTTAGTGTATTAGCCAGGATTCGAACTTGAGGCATCTTGATCGTAGAGTCAACTCCTTAAACAACTGAACTACCGAACGCTACGAAGTCATTGCTTGCGTAGCGTAGCGGTAGAGCGTCTTGCTACGTAAGATAGCAAATTCGATTCACGTTCAGTGTAAACATTTATATGCATTCATGGGTGTAGCCAGGTTTTGGTTTCGGGAGGTTTTATTTTGGTTTGAAATTCGGGGGAGAAGAGGAAGGGGGAAGGGGTTAACATCATTCTCCTCGGAGCCTTTTCCCAACTCAGATGGAATTGGCTTTTCAGCCTAACTACAAAGTTTCAAACATTACTTCGATATGTTTTGTGAAGCGACTGCCATCTGACCTCCACAACCTATTGGCGATATCGAAGTTCTGTAACCGAGCGGTTCGGTAACTCTTTTCTTTGCCGCACCATATAGACTTGGAATTCTTTCCTTGATTTCCTTCCTCCTACAGTCCCGGGTCCTTTAGGCGGGCCGTGAAAAAGCATTTGATGAGGTCGTCAAGCTGAGGGCCACCACTGTAGCACTATCTGTGTATGCAGTGATGATCCCCGGTCCTGAGACTTTACCTTTTGCTTACCATCAGGTGAGGTGAAGTCATATTGACGTGTCCAATATAAAAAAGACCAGTTGTTGGACATTTTAGGACATGTTCGTATGGAAACCGACGGCTTGAAGTGCTCTCCGAGGCACGGAATAACATGTCCTAGCATATTATTTTATTATTTCTACTTTCCTAAACTACTAATAACAAAGCAGGTGTATTTGCCAGTTCTACACGTGTACAGTATACCATCAGGTGTGTATTTCAGATGCCTTTGCCCCAATTACACCTGTCGCTAAATCATTCAGAATGTGGGAACTTTGTATTAATTTGCGACAAGATTGCTGATACAGTGATTAGTGTTTATAATAGACAGCTGATTGTGACTTGTGTGAGGTAGAGGGTTCGATTTCCGCTCAAAACAAATATTTGTATGCATATTGTATATTTGCATTGGGTTATTATAAATTTAAGTATTTTTTTTAGAATAGATTTTTTTTGTACAGCCAATTTAAAAATAAATACATAAGAGTAGGGAATCAAAAAACAACGATGAAAGCGATTTCAAACGTTACGTTTCGTTATTCACTAAACAAAATTGAAAAATACTAAAAATTTTCAAATAATTTATTTTTAATTTGAATACCACAGATTATTTGTAGCAATAAAGTCGAAATTTCGTCTAGACTGCACCATATCTCTAGGTACATCTATGTTGAACTGACCGGTGCTGTGTCAATGAACTCACAACTTTTTTTTACTGTTTTTTTATATCAGACGTCGGTGAATTCAAACTTAAAAAAAAGGAGGAAGAGTTTACGTTTTTTAGAAGTTAAATTTTCATTTTTACAGCCACTAATTGGGGTCCAGTCATTCATTAACTCGAACTGAATAAAAAACAAAACGCAGTATTTAATGCTTGAAAACACTAAGCGAATGATTTCCTTTTTTTTGTTCCGTGCAAAAATGGCTGTAGAAAAAAAAATTGGTAAAAAAATTGTAGTCTGTTATACAGATGACATTACAAAAAGGCATGTTATGGCTACACAGATAGGGCTCAAAATTCATTACCTCATTTAATCTAGTTTTTGCGTACCGTTCCAAATTCGAAATTCAAAATGTATTCCCGCCGTCGCCCAGGAAACGTGTCAATTTTTTCTTATGGAAGTTATACGCCAAACCACGCCCTGAACATCGATACGGGAACTCTGGTACATAGAGCGTACTCCTGTAGCACAGGTTACTGCTAGTTCTCTTATATAAGTCTATCCCTTTAAGGTCTACGCCACAGAACTACGCAGTCTACGCTTCTACGCAGTTTACCCGAAATTTTTACATTTTTAAACCAGGTAATTTAGAAGTTTTATGAGTTTTGACAGAATTTCATGAGGTCTTTTGAAGCATTCCTTTATAGGTAAGTACCTCGATGGCCTCAAGGTACTTTTCCAGACGACATCATGAGGTACTTAATAATAATATTATTCTTAAAGACAGTAAGCAAAAACTTTCTTTCTTCATTATTTTAATAACTATCTTTAAAAGGTATTGTACCTTAAAAATCTTAGCAATTTATTGAATTAATTTTAAAAATAAAATGATGATGTAACAATTTAAAAATCGAAAGACATAATACTGAACTAACGCGCTTTAACCACTTTAACTTTACCGCGCTACGACAAAAAGCCCGCGTAAACTGCAAATGTCATTAATAATATTTTTTCTAAGCAAAGGCGTCGTACATACAGCCAACGGCCGGTCCCACGGCGTCGCATGCACGGAACGCGTCCATATAACGGGTGCAAGCGCAGTTACACAGTATGTGGGTGAGGCTAACTGCGAACACCGTTAACTACGTCACAGCTCTAGGGGGGGGATATGGGTATCGATATTTGGACACCTGCAAAGATTGTAACTCGATTTTTCGGACTCTTGATCGTCAATTTAATGTTCGTAATAAAGCTGAGTTACAATGTTTTTCTGTACAGGTGTAGATTTTATCTACTTCATTAGTATGAACAATGTGGACTCCTAACGTATGTTGTAGGCGGTGAATGTAATACGAATTTGGTGATTTGAATCTATTTTTCGTGTACAATAAATTATAATAACGGTTAGTTTTGTAGTTCTGTAACGGTGAGCCATGATAAGTAAAAAGCTGTTGTTTTTGATGCATCCTTACGGTTATAAATTTATTTTGATATTATGTAAAATTTTCATCGTCAACTACTCTTTCACACAATCTACCCACCTTCCCCTCGTCTACAAAGGTTTTTGAAAGCCGTCTACATTCACACTGAATGTTACTTATGAATAACAAATAATATGACCGTAATTTTAACATGTTATTATCACAAAGAAATATCACAATGATGTCTAGAACAGAGGTCGGCGTCGCTGCCTAAATCATGGACGATAATATTTTGTTGATCATTATGTAAATTTTTGAGAAAGATGATCCGTTTGTTTACTCCAACATTCATTAATAGAAGAAGAAAATCTTCCAGCTCGCGGGCCGGAGTTTGCCGACCTCTGTTCTAGAATCTACGATAAACTTTTCAAATCGATACAGTAATCGCATGTCGCATCACTAGCAATAGTACCGTACGCTACGTCACAAAGAAAGGGATTGCGGAGAACGGTACACAGGGCCGCACCGCCCTACTGTCGCTTTTCTGCCGCGAGTCTACAGTTCTACACTGCCTAGCAATGACACTATGCTACGGACAGATACCTAGCTGGTTTTTCATAACGGTAATCGTAAATTCTGTTTTTTTTTTAATTGTAGTTCTTTATTTAAATTGTGAAGTTTCATGAATTATTTTTTATATTCGGATTTATGATAGATATTAGTCCGTTTTTTTTTAACTTACAAAATTCTATGAGAGATTAGAATATTTTAGACGATTTTCAAAATCAACATTTAAATTTAGAATCAATCGATTGAATGAATGAACTACCAACTTTTGGTATTGTACCTATTGACTTATATTTGTTGAAATTGCAATCTTCTTAAGAAAATAGATAAATAAATAAATAATATAATCTTGTATTGCAATTACAAAACCTAAAACACTCAGTGATATCAACAAACAGGGAACTTATTTACATATGACCTTTATAGACAAAAAGCCAGTCGCCATAAAAGGAGTCTAGAATTCTAGGTTAGTGTACAACGTACGCGATTTGAATGAACATCATTTAGTTTTCTTGTGACTGTGTGTAGGTACGTATCCTATACTTTTACTTTGGATATAATATTCGAAATAAATACTTTTCAGCGGTCATTGAACTTTACCTACCCCCTCTCACCGCCTCCCCCCTCCCATCTGTATATCTAAATTAATTACTGGAGCTTTTGAAAAAAAATATTTATATTTGTTACAGACAGTAAAACTACTTGACCGATTTTGAATACGTTTTCAGCATTTGTATCTAAAGTGGTACTTTGAAAGTGAAATGCCAAATGTATTCTTTTCTTACAAAGCGTATGCAAAATTGAGAGTTGCCATTTGTACAATTATTATTTGTGTCAATGTCATTTTAAAAAAGCTGATAATTTAAAGGCTTTCTTCCAATGCACACACAAATCACACTATCTTAATAAAAGATCTTTTGGATTTTAGATACATTCAGGTATTTGAGTTTGGTACTAAATTTAGATTTTTATTAAATCCATTATTCTTATCGATAACACATAACGATACTTTACTAATAGCTGTGACAATTATTATTCCTATGACGTGACGTCACAATTTAAAAATAAATTGTGTTCTCAAAACTCGAAGTTTTTTTTTAAATCATGTAATCGTGTAATAGAAAGTGACAGACATCCTAATTGATATAATTAAAAAAATACAGCTTAACATATTATGAAATTTAAATTTAGAATAACTTCCGTCAACACTACGCAAAAGTGCAATGACCTTTGCCTTACGTTTCACACTATGTTTACGGGAAAACAGAATTTAAATTTCAGTTAGAATTTATACACATTAAAATTCCACTTTAAAATATTCTAGAGGCATTACCAACCCATTAAGATTCTTTAATAAATTAAGTTACATGGTTAAAACAAATCTCTTATCAAATAAATGACAAATCGTGATTGTTAAACGTACCTATTTAGATGTTATCTGTGAAAAGTAACTTTTTAATTCTTACCTCTGATTGTGCTCGGCATTTTGTCAAAAATCCTATTCTGTACAGCACTAAAAAAAACAATCCGTAAGTCACAGTTGCCACAATAAATAATTGTATTATCCGAATTCAGACATTTTCACTAGAACAAAACACAGTTATCACGACTCCACGGCACAGGATAATGCACAATTTCAAATTGTTGATTTGGCGCCAACGTAGCTGTCAATGTCAAAATTGCCGCGCTTTCGATCGGATACGTCCTAGAGACGTGGTGTGGCGGCGGGTTGTGCTTTTTTCGTTGCTGCGCGCGCTCGAGACTCCGGATAACTGTATTTTTTTTCGTGATGCGAACGGTAACGGTGTTGAGGCCGGTTCTTCCACTGGTATCTTCTTCTGCCACGATAATTTTGGCCGCGTAGCCAATCGATTTACGGTCGATTCCGATTGCTGTCAATGATTTCAGTTTTCCGGCTATTTTTTTTCGCTAGGGTTGTTGTGCTCATAAAAATGCTGTTGCAGTTATTTTGCATGGATAGATAAAATAACATTTCTGTTAGCTGTTTGGTCGTTTAAAAATTAGTTTTTAATTAATGGTGGATATGAAGTGTGACGGCGAATTTGACGAAAGAAATGTTTATCTTTTATGAAGTATTCAACTGCTACGACAGGGGGCGCGGGTTCGATGCCCGCTCTCGCTGTTTGCATTGGTCTGGAATGTAGGTATGTATTATGTAGTTACAAAAAGTATACACATTCTAGAACCAGTTAACTATGCTTACTTTGAATCTAGAGAGCGTTGTATAGAATGTAAAAAGCAATGGTAGCTGAATGGATAAGGACGCGGCCTATCCTCAGAGGTATCGAGTTCGAATCCAGCCGGACAGCACCAATGTGAATTTCACTTTGTGAAATTTATCCTGCTCCAACTACCCGTAACGACTGCCATAGATGTTTGTATGGCAACCGGGACCGACGGCTTAACGAGCTCTCCGAGGCACGACCGTATTTATCGTACGGAAATCCCCAAAGATACCTACCCCCGCTGGCCGGCGAAGTCGGTGTTATATCGGGCTTAAACCAACTAAAACCTTCCCCCGTCTAAGATCTACAAACGCCAGGGTATAAGGTGACCCATAAGACATGTCTCTCGCACCCCGGCTGACCCTATACCATCTACGGCTTCTATATGGCCCAGGGATGGCACGGTAGGAAGCACAGTATCCCGAAAAAGGGGAGAGAAGCGTTCCCCACCCGCCGCCCTGGCCTCCTTTTGCTGGGGTAGCAGGTGAGGCTGCCTATCGCCCCCAGGCCTCATGGAGGACGGAAGTCAGAGCTTACGACCCCAGATTTAAACCCGACAAAACTGTGATCATAACAGCGGTATCTGTGACGTAATACCAAGCTTGACATGCTTGACCCGGGGACAGTTAGCTGACTGAGAAACCGCTACGAGTTAATAGCATGAAGATACAATAACAGTCGATTCGGAGACGTAGGAAAGTAACATAACTTCAAACTAAAGTAGTTATGTAAAAAAATAATTTAAAAAATCAAAAAACCCGACGGCGTAAAAAACTGAAAAGAAAAAAAAATTCACCAACGTCATATCTTTAGTGACATTCGCCGGACTAAGAGGAATCGATTGACCTGTAAATCATAAAACACAACCCAGGTTTGGTCTGTATAATGCTTCAAAGGAACATATACCTAAACATTCATATTATACATACTGATAAACACATTACCACTCGTTTCCAGTCGGGTAAAAATGGGTGCATGCCCGGGACTTCGCCCGTGTGGTTTAGAATTTAAGTTTTAATTTTTTTTACGCATTTCCCTATTTTTTTTTTTTTTGAAAATTAAAGTAATCTAAGTTTCACCTTATAATATTACCTACCTGCCAGTGAAGGTCCCGTCCATATCGGTCCAGCCATTTCAGATATTACCTTTCAAACAGACAGAAAGACAGCCAGACTAAAATTTGTAAAATTGCTTTTTTGCTATCCTCGTATTATTTTGTAATTAAAAATTTTGTAATGTGAATATCTTTTGTAATTTGAATATATAATGATAATTGAACATTAACTTCTTTTCAATATTGGACACGTCAACATGACTTCACCCCGCCTGATGGAAAGCTAAAGGCAAAGTCTCAGGATCGAGGTCACCACTACATACACCGGTAGTGCTACAGTGGTGGCCCTCGACTTGACGGCCTCATGCAATGCTTTTTCACGCCCCGCTTAAAGGACCCAGGAGTACAGGAGAGAGGAACTTGCAACATAAAATCGAGCATTCCTAGTTTTTACATTTGTTGAACTGAAGAATGAACAAAGCCGAGCGTAGAGACAAATATCGCTATAGTGTACAGCATCTAACGTGGCCAGATTTTGGAGTAGTGTGGACCCCACTACTCTAAAACCCTGCCCAAGTTAGATGCTGTACACTATAGTTGCTTGTGGCAAAATGAGTCGCATATAAACAAGTATAGTGTACAGCATCTAATTTGAAAAGGTTTTGGAGTAGTGGGACCCACACTACTCCAAAATCTGGCCACGTTAGATGCCGCGCACTTACTTATGCGAACATTTTGACGATCATTCTAGCGAATGCTCTAGTCACAGAATATCTATGGTACCCAGTCCAGCAAGTAGTTGGAAGTGCATTAAATATTCTCGAAGTTCAGAAAAAAAAGTAAAATTTTCATTACATTTCTACCGACTACGGAAAAGTAAGGTGCTACCTCGGAACTTTTTACCCCGAAATACTTCGATAGAAGAGGAAAATCTTCTAATAATTCATTAAAAATCATTTCAGATATATTATACCCAAATTTAATATTTGGCGGTCGGAGGTTTGACCTCTCGCGGTTCGTAGTTTGCCGACCCTTGCTCTAGCCGATATTGGTCAAAAAATATTCTTTACGAAGATGTCAGACTTGACGATAGGCTCGGCAAAAAGTTATTTTTTCATCCAAGATTTTTTTTTATACTACAAGCTCACGGCCCATCTGATGGGAAGCGGCCACCGTGGCCTATGGACGTGTGCAACACTAAGGGTATCACACACGCGCTGCCTACCCTGAAGGGAAGGGGGGCGGGCTTGAAAGGAGGGGGAGACTAGAAAGGGGTGTGGGGAGGAGGGATACAGTGAGCTCTGGCTACCCTACTTACCGGCGGGCACACAACACGATGGTTATTATGGGCGCGGTGTTCTGTAGGGTGGAGGTACTACCCCAATCGGACAGCTCATTTCGGACGGGAGATACTGTCGTGTTCGTGTCCTACCTCCTAAAGATAATATAGGCTTACGTTTAAACTCTATCTCACCTGATAGTAAGTGACGATGTGGTCTACGATGAATCACGCTTGCCTAGAAGGAACCTATTCACTCGTGACTTGAAGACTCCCAGGTTATAACTTTCCGGAAACAGACTCAGGCAAGGAATTCTTCTCCTTGGCTGTACGCATGATGAATGTGTCAGCAAAACGGTTTATGCGTATGAGTGGAAAGCTCGAAGCAAATTTATTGTCTGTTCACTAGATTGCTCCCGCAAAAGCCAAGCCAAATCAAAAGAAAACGTAAAAGAGCAGAATCCCAAAGCTTATTGTTCTTTGCTACAAAGCTGTAGAGCAATTTACACCTTTTACCTCACTATTTAGTCGCCCTGACTCCCAAAATATAAAAGTATAAGCAATATTGATATCTAACAGCGTTTTTTTTTATTTTACGTAAGTTTTACTGTTATTAAATTTTATTGATAACTAGCTTCCGCCCGCGGCTTCGCCCGCGTGAAGCTCGGTATCGCCACCAATTTCACTTATAGTGTGAAGCTAGCTTATAGCATGGTTTTAACATAATACTAAACAACATTCAAATATGAGTCGTTAGATTACACGTTGTTACAGAATGCGTTAAAGAAATAAAGGTTCACTGCTCGTTCCCCGTAGGTGATAGCGTGATAATATGTAGCCTATGTGTTGACCCGACTTCTTAGTAATATTCGTGCCAAATTTGAAGTAAATCCATGAGTACTTTTTGAGTTTATCCCGGACATACAGACAAACAGACAAAAAATCTAAAAACTATATTTTTGGCTTCGATTGTACATCACACATTTACACCCCTATTATTTTTTTAAAAAAATATTCAATGTACAGTTTTGACTTTCCTATCATTTTATTATAATACTAGCTGTTGCCCGCGGCTCCGCCCGCGTGGATTTCGAATTCCTTAATTTTTTTAAAACAAATTATGGCCTATGTTACTCCCAGATATTGTAGCTTTCTATAGGTGAAAGAATTATTGAAATCGGTTCAGTAGTTTCGGAGCCTATTCGTTACAAACAAACAAACAAAAAAACAAATCTTTCCTCTTTATAATATTAGTATAGATATATATATATAGATTATGTAGATATTGCATCTCTTAAAAAAATATGCGAAATAAATATTATTTTTCTTATGACAGCATTGTAAGTACCCAAGCATGTAAACTACAGTAAAGTAATAATAAATAAATAAATAAAATGGCCTTTGTATAAAATTTCGTGACGCCTGTTTCTCAAACTCATTCAATAAAAACAAACGGACAAACTTTAATTGTAACCTACGATTGTTACACGAAGGACAGTTATTCAATCAACAACAGTTACATCAAGTTTTTTGAACCCGCCAAACTTAAAACTAACGTTAAAACAGTTAATTTTTATTTTACAAGCCGTGTAATACGTGTGAATTTGAAAAAAAATCTCACAAAATCACACTATCTTCCGGATTATTCCCGCGTAAACAAAACGCGCGGTGGGTCGTTGAACCCAACGGTACTGTGCAACTTGCCCGAACCGGTCTGTCGACGTTTTTGTGACGTCATACTGGTTAAGCTACTTGGTAACAGATGGCGGTAGTAGATCAGCTCGCGGTAATGTTAGCTCAATATTATAATGATGTTTACACATCATCTTAAAATTTTTGTATTGAAAATATTTGAGATGATTTTTTTATTATTCTAACACTTTAGTTTTTCAAATTCTCTTTAATTATGAGTATCCTGCAACTTAAAAAAAAAAGTTTTGAATACAGCTAGTGACATCTAGTTACTAAAACTTGAAAACATGATTTAAAATATTAGTGCTGCCATCTATACGAAACATTGTGAACTATTTCTAGAAATGTTTGCCCAAATATTTCTTAGAATAGTTACAAGATGTCGCTGTACACCAGTATTGCACAAAATACACTGATCGTATACATTTGTATTTTGTTATTTATTTAGTGCTGTGTGTGAATAGCTCAATCAATTGTATTCGTTTCGGGAGTTGTGTTTTAAGAGCAGTGAGAGGAAACGCAGATGGATTGATATTTATAAGGATAATGTGTTATTCATCGGTGAGTTGCCATTTAACTTGTAGAAAGAACTAGACGTATTGATAAATCTAGTTAACTAAAGCCGGCTGAGTTAGTGCTCTTCGTAGACATAAGTATCTATTAATTACTTAAGAGTAGATTACTTTTCTCGCAATCGAATAAGGTAATAAAGTCTAGCTATCCATTTAGTAACAAGTGTCTGATCACGTTTATAATTTATGCTAAATCTAGTCAGACTCAGACAGTAGGTACGCGACATTCAAATGCCCTATTTAGTCAATTAAACGGCATTATTTTAGCGTGGTTCGCTTAATGTGTTACTGGGTGAGTAGGTAAGTGCCTACTTAGCTGTTTTAAAATGTCTACTAATCACATTCATATTGAGTGCATTTACTTACCTAACTAATTAAAGCTAAAGATACGACACTTAGTACACATATAGGTACCTATTTTACTTCTTCATACCTATTTCATTCTCTCCATTACCCATTCTCCCATTAGACTTACCTTTAACTTACCATCAGGCGAAGTGAAGACATTGACGTGGCCGTAATAAAAAAATTGGGTGTTTTAATGTGTGGGATGTTAAAATATTTATTTTCAGACTAGCTGTACGCGCGACTTCGCCCGCGTGGATTCAGATTTTTAAGGTTTTATTTTTTACGCAGAACTCTAAATCTTTTTCCAATATTGAAGTAGCCCATGTGATAACTTATAAAATAACCTATCTGCCAGCATTAGTCCCGTTAAAATCAGCTCAGTCGTTCCTGAGATAAGTGACCTCTTTCAAACAGACAAAAATTTTAAAACTTGCTTTTTGTTACATGTATCGTTGGTACATACATTCATATAACATAACATAAACATAAACTCACGCCTACATCCCCGACGGGGTAGGCAGAGGTGCTAGCACCCACATTTCGCCAGTTTATGTTTAGTTCCCAATGTAATAGGTGGCGAGCCTATTGCCATTAACCGGGCACTTATAAACCTGCGATAAATATATTCATGTACCCTGTTATTTCAATATTAAAACAGACACTTCAATTTTATTTATTTCTATAGATACCTACCTATAGGTTGTAAACAACACCGCAATGCGTAACTGCTCTATAAACGTGAAGAGCTATAAGGACAGGCCGGCCGGGGACGTCTGCTCCTTTGTCCGGCGGAGGTCAAATGTTCCCAAATTCAACGTTTTATTGATCTTTACGTGTTCGCTAAAAACTGGAACAGTCCGTGTTTATTATTTACTAGCTGTAGCCCGCGGCTCCGCCCGCGTGGAGGTTGATTTTTGCCTTTTTTTTACCATTATAGCCGGATCTGATCAGCCGATTGTGATCAAATACGCGTAAGATTTTGAGTCGCTATCGCGATGTACGTAAAAAGTATGGAACGGATTTTGATGCGGCTTTTTTATTAGATAGGTCTCGCTTAGACTAAAAAATTACCGTTTGTTTGGTTGTAATTGGCTAAGTAGAACCGGAGATATGAGCAAAAACGACCTATATATAAGCCTATATGATGAACTCATGGACCTAGGAATAACTATGGACGGAGCCATGGGAACAAAAAAGTGACGCTGCATAGTCAGCCAACTTTCGTATACGTATACAGTCGCCACGCACACTCTCACATCATAGTCAGCCACTTCGCGGCAAACGTCGGCCGAATCGGTCGATCTGTCAGTTTAAGCGGGAAGAAAAAAAAATCAAATACAACATGTCTTGTGCAGTGAAATGGTGTAAAAACCGTAGTGACAGGAAGAAAATAAATCCAGGGATCACATTTCACAGGTTAATCAATATTTCAATCACTTAATGTTTATCTAATAATTATACATAAATGTTCATTCAATATTTCAAAACAAAATTCAATTGTTCGGTACAAAACCAGTGATCCCAACATAAAAGTGTGCAAATTTCCCCATATTTTGGGGAAATCTGTAAATTGTGTGACTTTATGATGAAATAGCATAAACTATTTATTAGTAGTGATAACCGTAGTGATTTAACTTCTTTTTAATAAATACATGGGATTAGGAATCGCAAAAATACAAATTGTAACTAATATGATTTTTTTAACTTTTTTTTAAAATTAGGTACCTAGTTTAATCGTGTGAATATTTCCCACGGTTACCATCCATGTAAGTTTTTTTTTATATAGATATATTGAAAAAATAATGTAAAAAATAACTAAAATATTATTTTCATTAATTTATGATAAAATAATATTTTTAATAATAATACACGAATCACCTTTAATGATTGTTCATTTATATATTTTAAAATTTACCAAATAATTCTCCCTATTCCTCAACTAAAATGGGGAAATTTAGGTAAAACCTCGCATCCCTACAATTTACTCACACAATGATTATTGCCCGCCATTTTGTGACACAGACTAGTTACTCTAGGCACTCCGTCCATACTTTTCCTAAGTCTATGGATGAACTATAATCGTACCAAGTTTGATCAAAATCCATCCAGTAGATTTTGATCTCAGCGTGCACAAAAATTTGGTGCGGACAAATAGAGACACAGAAACACAGACAAACAGACAAAAATTCTAAAAATCATTGTTTTGGCATCTATTACATTCATAAAGTCCCCTAATAAAAAATTTTCTTAAAATCGCAGGTTTAAAGTGCCCGGTTAATGGCAATAGGCTCGCCACCTATTATATTGGGACCTAAACATAAACTGGCGAAATGTGGGTGCTAGCACCTCTGCCTACCCCTTCGGGGATATAGGCGTGAGTTTATGTTATATGTTAATATTTAAAAAAATAAAAACAATTACCTACTTATTATCCAACTTATAACAAAACCAAAATCCAGTATCATATTACCATGTTCAAATAGGCATACAATGTTTTAAAACACGTAAATTCTAAATCAGTTAACACAAAAACATTAATTAAATCCCGCCAAAAATCCATCACAAAGGGATACAGAAAATATAACCCAGTGTTACCTATTGAATAAAAAGAATTACCAAAGTACGTGCCTGTTTAGAACCGAGAGATGTATAGCTGTCCCGCTTTGACGTACTAGGAATGTGTTGCTATCTTGTTCTCACATCTCACTGCCCTCAGACATGTGACATCCCCGGGGCTTTAAATGCGGTGTTAGGGTTGAACGGAAATTGATTTTATATTTTTATTGGTTTAAAAAATTGTAGCTTTGTGTGAAATATATTGTTGTATTTTTGTGGTTAATATTTTTAGAACTAAAAATATGAGTACTGCCAAATAGCTTAAAAAAATTAAAATGTATGTCTACGCAACGCCATCTAGTGAAAGCAATCTGAATTATCATCATTACATCCTATTTACAGACGTATATGTATATAAATTCGTAAGGGGGAATTTAGTTAGGAGGGGATTTTACAGAATTTGATTAGCAATATAAATTATTTACATTAAGAGAAAGGAGTAACTATGTACAAATAAAAGTTTAGGTGTCGAAAAATTCCTCCCCATCGATGTCGACTGGTAACGTACCCAAAAGGCTGGCGGCATTACCACGTTGGATGGCAATGCCGATTCTTTGTGCAAAAAAGAAGCCAGCAATTGATAGCCTACTACATATTTTTGAAGGAGGCGATTCACACACAAATAAATTAACTTCGTGCGAATCGCCTACAGAAAATAAATAAATATTTAAAGGAGTAGATTCGCACGTTTCGGGCGAGTTCAATTCGTGCGAATCGTCCAATAAGCCATCCAGAACAACCTTGGATTCTTGTTCCCCATTCGTAATTACGTTGAAACAGGTGTATCAGACTCGTTTTGAATGACCATCTACTACATCCTCCAGGCTCTAATGCAGGCTTTCCTCTCAGTGTGGGAGCTTACCACGACACGTTTACAACAATTCAGTTTTGGGCAGTAGAGCAGGTGAAGAGAAATGGAGTTATACACGGTATATAGTGTCATCTCTCTCGCCCGCCACAATCTGAATTAAATCGCTTCTAAACAGGCATACACTTTGGTAAGCTGCAACCTGTCCCTTTACTTACCCGCTGGGTCCCACGTTGTACTTTCTAGTCCGTAATCGCAACGCGCCGCCATTACTTCCTTACAGAGATAACCACAGCTATTGCCACAGTAACCAATCTAGATGATAACTAATGACATCCACAGAAAGTGAAAGGTGCTTGAGACATGATCGTGACTAAAAAACTGTGAATAATTAATCATGGCACTTAAAATTGAGGACTCTCGTCTCTTTCAAATTGTTTACTAGAATATGGGTAGAATATAAATAGCAATATATAGATAGCAATTATTACAATTAGGTATTCGTTTCCTTACTATTTCTGTATAATTTGATGAGTCATGCTAGCAATGGGTTGTTATAGTATAATTTTTTTTTGCTCCGTATATTCTACCTACAATATAGGCATACAAAATTTTAGAAAAGAACTAAGTAGTGATACATAATAACAATTCCATGCAAACATCACAACAGATTTTTTTTTAATAAATATTAATAAATCACAGTGTCAAAATGTCATTGTGCTGTAAGGTTTTCTGTATTGTGGTGGCTATCACACTGAAAAATGTCGTTGTAAATGATTTTTTTTTCCCATTGCTGGGCTGCCTCCTCCAAATCTTTTCACTTCTCTTTTTTCTTCGTGTGTGTATTTCACCAATCTGGAATAAAAAAGTGAAATGAAATATTGTGACGATTTATTGAAAGGAATAATATAATCTAAAGTGGTATGATTGTAAAGGGTTACATGGGATCCTTGCAGGTGATCCACGAATCGATTCATCAGCTGATTAACGAACGAGGCTCTGGCATAGTTTTTCCGCTCGGGGTAGGTATGATCAAGTGGCAGTCAATGGAAAGGGTGAGAGAGTGAAAGAAAGAAAGAAAGAAAGAAAGAAAACATTTATTATTCTGCGCATTTAAAATATAAGTACAAATGGCAGGTACCACTTACACAAGAAAAAATAAAATAAAAAGAAACAATATACATGGCTATTTGAGTACTATGTCCCGGAGTGGATCCCGGGCTTCAGGATTTAGGGAGACTATAGGGATTAACACTGTGATGATAATGAAAGCATGAATATTGATCCCTGTCCTAACGACAGCTCTATCAAAACTTTCATTAACTCTATCAAAAAAAAAAAATTGTGTCGAATTTGAGCTACTGACTCCTAATTAATAACTTAAACTTCTACCAGGTGGGTAGAACACTTATTTGGCATGACCTGGTTTAGTAACTACCGTTATTTACGCAATTTTGCTATCATGTAAAGTGGGCAGTTTCTAATGCACCATTAGATAAATACAGGGTCAAAGCTATTTTTTTAATCGTGGACTATTATATGCCTGGTCCATGGGTGCATGAGTTCTCCTCGTGACCCAAAGCCACTTACCCCAAGTGCACACTCCATAGATAGATAGATAGATAGATAGATAGATAGATACTCTTTATTGCACACACCATCAGGATAAAAACAAACAAAGCGTATACATAAAAAAAATTGTACAAAGGGCGGTCTTATCGCTGTCTGCGATTTCTTCCAGACAACCAGTATGGACTGTATTAGGAGAATCTGGGTAGTTAGTGGTGTACGCTAACTTTTAAAAAAGACAGAGAAAGAGAAAGAACCCATAGCAATGATTGCAAAAAAATGTGTTCAAAATCGTTTATAAATAATATAGACGATTTTTTTCTTTTTTAAATATCTCCAATGTACAGACACCGCTACTTCACAATTTTATAATAGTAAGAAGGTAGACAGCTATGTATTAAAGTCATCATTCTCTGAACCTTTTTCCCAACTCAGTTGGGGTCGGCTTTCCAGTCTAACTGTGATGCGGCTGAACTTCGATATTTGCCGTGGAGCGACTGCCATCTGACCTCCACAACCAATGGTCATTATGACCAATGGCGATATCGAAGTTCCAAGTTAGACTGGTTGGACTTCTATGACAGATGGACAGCTATTTATTTAAGTAATTTGCTTAAATCATTATCCGCTCATTACAATTTCCTGTATTGTAGGAAATTGTAAATCTAGTACTCAACAACCTTATACTACAACTTTAATTTCTTGCTCCTAAGAGCATCTTATGAACTGTTTGACACTAAATGTATATTATACTAGCCTATGCCTGCGGCTCCGCCCGCGTGGACGTCGGTTTTTGCATTTTTTTACTATATCTGGTTCTAGTCAATCGATTGTGTTCAAACATTCGTGAGATTTTAAGTCAGACCTTTGAAACAAAAAATCGCATCAAAATTCATTCAGTAGTTCTAGCGTCCATCGCGAAATAGACAAACCGGTAAAAATTTCCAAATAAATATCTTTTTGTGTAGAATTTTTAAACCCCCCCCCCGCCTCCCCTACGTTGCTACCAAAGACGATAGATAAACATATAGACGATAGTTATCTATCTATTTGGTTGCTACGAAGCAACACTGGTGCTTAGCTTAGATTTCGAGAAGATTGCAGTATTTTACTTAAAATCTGTGTATTACATCATAGGTCATCATCTTACCTGATAGTTTTACTGCATTGGTGACAAATTACGAACACGCGTTTCAACTTAAAAAGATTACGTCATTATATAAAATACATGAAAAGTATCTTACAGAGCATCCGTCGAAAGGTAAGTATTAAGATCACCGTAACCGCCAACTGTAATACAGATAAAACAATAATTATATGCCATAGTGAGTGGTATAGTATTTAGGTTGTTCAAGTACTAATTGTGCTTTTTTTATACTAGTGACGTGGGAAACAAGGCATTTGGTAACGGTAAACCGTTGTTTCTAACTGGCCACTGCTAAACGAGATAAAAAAAAACTAATTCGAATTTTAACTATTGCTTATCTACCGCTAAAATACTTCACAAAAATGCCCAACGCGTCTCTAGAAGTTTTCTTTTCATTAATATAAATTTACTAGCTAATACCCGCGGCACCGCCCGCGCGGTATCTACCTACTTAACAAATTGCAATCAAACATACGGCAGATTTTAAGCCTGACCAAGATCTTTGAAACAAAAAATCGCATCCAAATTCGTACAGCAGTTTTTGCGTCCCTTCGCGGACAAACAGACGAGAATTTCGAAAAATAAAATTTGTATTCATAATCGTCGTTTATAATATAATTTAAGTTTTTTTTAAAATAGACAGCTAATTTACAAATTTAATAAAAAATAAAAAATTAAATGGAAAATTTTTATTAGGAGCGTGGCAGCCCTGCCGGCCGCCGCCCTCTCCCACATAAAATCAATATTTATGGAGGCCGCCGCTTCACCTCTAGAGTTGTATTCCACTCACACTGCCTCTGTTTATGAACATCATTGCATATCGATTGCGTCTCATGCGATCACCGCTAATAAATATGGCGACAGCTTTAACGCCTCACTTGTACATACTTATTGGTTGTTAAAACTACCTGTGGAACGTTAGAACCCAATAAAATTGATACCTATATAAATAAATACTCATAACTTCTCATAACTCATTTATTCGTTAGAAGATAACACGTCAATAACATTTTAAATAAACCTATACCTACCCAATGTTAATTGTTAATATTAGCAAAAAAAAAAATTCTTTTTTTTTTCGAACGAATATATATTTCAAATTACGACGCTGGAAAGGCAACCTTGCTTATGCGCCAAATTCACGAATATGAGTTATATATATCATTAGAATCGTCTGATTTTTCTCTATCCGTTGATCTCGGTTTCATCCAATTCTGACCATTTTTGATGGTCAATAAGCCATCTGTGATTCCGATTTTTCAGGTTAATAAGCGCACAATTTTTGCTCTTTTTAGAAAATTTGTCTCTTAAGCTACACATAATTTTGTTAGATTTTAGGTTAAGCAATATCTCTTTTCCAAGATATTACGTATTTATTTACATAAGCAACTTTGCTTCGCCATGGACTATTGCATTGTTTTGACATCAGGCAATTAGCCGCGCTAAAGTTTCTCAAGATATGGGACTTCAGCAATTTATCTCCGCCGCGTCTAAAGCATTATCTGCATATAAGCAATTTTATCGAAAAAACTAAACTATGCTATTGGGATATAAGCAATTTAGCTTGGACTAGAATATTTTTAAAGTAGCTCATAAGCAAGTTTACTCCACTGTACATTTTAAAAGAAATCATTCTAAGATATTTTTTGCTTTCATTTACTTTCCACTTTATGATCACTTACAACGCACTTCCGTACACGTCAACACACGATGAACAGCGCTTAAGCTACATTTGTTTTAATGCAATGTTGCATCAGACACCGACATTATCAATAGACGCGGCTTCGCACGGGCGCATCAGTCACTCGCGTCTAGTTGACTCGGTTGTTACATGGGTTTCGATCTATAACAGGTTGCCAAAAATTCATTCTAGCCTGGCTAGGTTGTGATCACCAGCACTTTCGATCTTCTGAAGGATTATTATAAAAAGCTGATTAGGGAGGACTATTATGTTGTGAATAAAATGAATGATTTAAAAATAAAAAACCTGACTGCTATTGAAAAGACTGAAACAAGTTTTATAGCAGGCGGTGCCCATTTGAAAACCATAAACTGAAAGAAAATTAGTGGGTAACACCTGCTATCAAACTTGTTTCAGTGTTTTCAACAGCAGTTGAGTTTTTTTTATTTCTTAATCATTTATTTTTTAGAAGAATAATGTCAAATTTTGTTGTTTTGTGCTTTGATGTTTAAATTTATGGGAACAAAAGACTTAAGAATAATAATTAATGTCTTTTCACGAAAATTAACCTAATACTTTGATTTTATCGTAAGTAGTTCTTTTATTTATGTAAATCCTTGAATATGCTTACCTATAAGAAACATTATCTAAGCCACGATTTGAGGTCAGTTAGAGGTTCAGAATTTTTGGCAAGCTATTTTTTTATGGTTTGATGCATATCACTGAATTATGCCGTCGTTTATTTCGAATGACTGGCGAGTTAAGACATTTTGCTCTGATATTAATTACATACTTTTGGTCCATAAGCAATAAGTGCAGCAAAATTATCAGCTGAACCATGGCCTATAAGAAAATTAGCCTTGCCTGAGGTCTGGACATTTATTGCTTAAGCGACAACTAATTTTGTCCCCTGACGTTTTTTAAGTAATATTTTATAGTGAATTTGTGACAAATCCTTTTTTAAATATTCATGCCAATTTTCAGGCCATTCTGATTAAAATTATATGATTTACAATTTTTTTTCGAAATTTTCAAACTTTGAATCGCTCTCCTGTAAAGTTGCTAAATGGCACATAAGCAAGGTTGCCTTTCCAGCGTCGATTATGAAAACCTAATGAGGTAACTTTCGCGCCACTTTTCAAGTACTTATACCAAAAAAAATTACATAAATAAGTTGTACGTACATTGGAGATATTTAGAAAAAAAATTGGATCATGTTAAATGAACGATTAATGGACGCAATTCAATTAAATAATAATAATAATAATAATAATAATATTTATTTGTGAATATGGTTGTTATACAGATGTAATAATAACATGATTTACATGCGATGTGGCTCAGCATATTCTGCCATTTGTGGCGTACAAATTATAATTATAGTGATAGTTAAAATGTCAACATTAAATTAAATTGTATTTATTAGTTTTATGCCTGTTATTCACAATTGAGATTATTAATATAGATTACCATGTCAAAAATTACTATGTACTTTTAATGTCAAATATTATAACTATCACAAAAAAAAAGAAAAAAATTACAAAATAAAAATAAAAATTGTCCATGTCATTATCATTCAATGTCAAAGTTTAAGTCAAATTCAAATATTGTCAATAACATTCATAATAATTTCAATTTATATGGTTAAAATGTCAAACATCTTTATCATTTAAAAAATCATCAATATCATAATAACATTTTGAGATCAATATGTCCTTTAGTTCTTTTCTAAATAAATTATAAGTTAGACCCTTTAGTGCATTTGGTACTTTATTATAGATTTTAGGAGCCAAACAAAACATACTCTTCCACATGAGTGCTGTTTTGGCGCTCTGTATGCGTAGCCTGTCTTTGTCGCGTCTGCTACGTTGGACGCCATCCGAAAGACGAGGAAACAAATGAGCATTTTGCCTAACAAATAAGGCCATTTCAAAAATATATAGTGACGGTAGTGTCAGTATTCCATGCCTGATGAAGTACGGTCTACAGCTGTCTGTGAGTTTAAGACCAAACATTGCCCTTATGCATCTCTTCTGAGCCATAAATGCAATCCCTCTGTCAGTAGAGTGACCCCAGAATATTACCCCGTATCTTAATATGGAAGCTACAAGGCCGTGATATGCAATTAGCAGTGTATCCGTACCAACTGTTGGTGCAAGTTTGTACAGCGCATATGATGCACTGCTGATTTTTTTACGTAGCGCTTCTATATGAGCTTTCCAGTTAAGTTGTCGATCAATAATGATACCTAAAAATTTTATGTGTTCACACTCGTCAATTAAATTGTCATTATATTTAATATTTATATTGGATGTCACTTGCCTTTGAGTAAAATGCATTATTTTTGTTTTAGTCAAATTGATTATTAAATTATTATTATTCAGCCATGCAATCATCGAACCCAGTGAGCTATTAATTTCTGATTCGTGTTGATCAGGTTTTTTGCATTCTATTGCTAATGTGCTATCGTCGGCAAAAAGTGTCATATTATAGTTAGTTATCTTAGGAAAGTCATTTATATAAATTAAAAAAAGTAAAGGTCCTAATACACTACCCTGTGGCACCCCAAATGAAAGAGCACGCTCTTCGGATATGTATATTTTTTCGATTTTGGTATCAGAATCAATTCTTGTAATTATTACTTTTTGTTTTCTATTAGAAATATATGATTCCAGTAAATTTAAGATATTTCCTCTGATACCGTAAGCCTCCAACTTTGCAAGTAAGATTTTATGATCCACATAGTCAAATGCCTGTGTCATATCGCAATATATGGCTGATACTGGATTTCTTATATCCATATTTTTGATAATGATGTTCAAAAAATTATACATGGCCATATTTATAGTCTTGCCTTTTCGGAATCCAATTTGTTCGTCGCATAGAATATTATTTCTTTCAAAATAGGAATACACGTTCTGATAGATAAATTTCTCAAATATTTTTGATATGACAGAGGTAAGAGCTATTGGCCTATAATTTTGCATCAATTCTTTATTTTCTTTTTTGAACAATGGCTTTACAATTGACATTTTTAGTTGATCTGGGAATATGCCATGAGTTATACATAGGTTTAAGATGTGACTCAAATGGTTACATATTAAATCACCAGTGAATTTTATTACTTTTGTGGATATTTCATCATTGCCCACGCTATTAGTGTTCTTAAGATTTTTAACAATATCCAGAATATCCATTGGCAGACATGGTGGCATAAACATAGAGTTATTTGGACAGTTTATGTTGGAAGTGACTTGGTGATCTGTCTTTGTTAATGGCACTATTTTATCGATGAAATAGTCATTGAATTTATTTGCTATCACGTCTGGTTGAGTAATTGTTATATTGTCAATTGTAATTTTATTAAATGTATTTTTAGGTAGATTAAATTTTGATTTCTGAATTATTTGCCACATATTATTTTAAAGAGATCTTAGTCAGATATTAACTTACATAAAGCGAAAAGAGACACCATTTTTTATAAAGCAAAGCTGAGTTTTATCAAAGTAGTTCGGGTTGCCTTTGCTAGATGGCGCTAGGAGTATTCGCTGTGTGTGTTGTTTCCTTTATGTCGGCAAAACATAGAGAGCCACTTATATTCACGCTCTGTAACCCAGAAGGGGTTGATAGTGACCTGTATTTTCTGGACTTCACTCTAGCTTCTTACCATCCAGTGGGATGCAGTCAATTAACAGACTTATCAGACTTACATTATCAGACTTATAAATAACAAATAAAAAAAATTGGGGTATCTGTTTGTAGTGTAAAATAACCAGTTTTTACTAGGTGCATTTAGAATAATTTGATGTATACACGTAAGTATGTATAGCAAAACAACATTTTTTAGAAATTTGTCTGTCTGTCTGTCTGTCTGTCTGTCTGTCTGTTTGTGCCGGCTCTAAAACGGCTGGACCGATATTGGCGGGACTTTCACATATAGCTAATATAACAAGGAGTAACTTGGCTACTTTAATTTTGGAAAAAGAATCCGAGTAACAAATTAAAACCTTAAAAGTCTAAAAACAAGCAGACTAAGTCCCGGGCAACAGCTAGTAAACAATAAAACCATAATACCTGGACGCCAAAGATACGTATGGCTTATTAATCTTACAATATCCAGTTTTAAGGAATTCCAAAGGGATATTTTTATTCGATTTGTAATAGGAATTTTAACAGCGTGTGATCCCCAATTGTAGGGTGACCATAATTGTTTTAACGTTAAGGACGTGTGTCCATTGGAATATGATAGAATAACTGTGTGTATAATTTTAACAAAAACTAGTTTTTTTATACCACTTAGGTGGCAGACAAGCACACGGCCCATCTGATGGGAAGCAGTCACTATGGCCTATTGGACGTGTGCAACACCAAGGGTTTCAAACTCGCGCTGCCGAGGAAGGCGAATGGAGGGTCCAGTGATCTCTGGCTACCCTTCTTACCGCCGCCGAGACTCCGTTTTTAATAAAGAAGAGGGTCTACAGCTTCCCATCAGATGGGCAGTGTGCTTGTCTGCCGCCTAAGTGATATAAAAACCTACACCTACACATCATCTGACTGTTTCGGACAACGGATGTTACTGCCATTGCATTAGCTCCCAAACATTTTATAAGCTCAATAAACATGCGTCATGCACCTAATATGGACAGTTGATCGTAATTTGGACAGCCCTAGTATGGCCCTAGTCTAGTATAGAGTCAAGATTGTTAGCTCGAATTATATATTCGTAATTCGTACACATAGTTATAGAGTCGAAGTCAAAGTCAAAAATCATTTATTCTGTAAAGACCATTAAACGGCACTTAAAAAACGTCAAAATTAAAAATATTTCAGACTACTTAGATAAGCAAATGGACACCCATTCGAAACGCGGCCCAGAAAAGTCAAAAGTAAAAAATATTTTATTCTGTATAGACCATTAAACGGCACTTACCAAACGTCAAAATTAAATGATTGTAAAAAATTAAAAGACATGAGAGGACTCCGGCAAGAAACTTAGATGACATTGGAGCCCTAAAAATTCGACAACTGGTGTAATTACAGAACTTCGATATCGCCAATGGGCTACATTTGCTCCTCCTGATGTGGCTTATCTTGGCTTTTACGAGAGCGACCACACCACCCCCGCTCCCCCCTAACCTCAAGAGGAAAGTCTGCACCATATTCTCCTCCGTTAATCAGTAGGTATAACGGCTCACAGGTGAGGTTCACTTAGGGAGGTCTTAACGGGGCTGCTAATACCCCTTCGGGATTTAGGGTGATTAGGGTAATTAAAGGGGGGAGGGGGAGGGGGAAGGCAGGAAAATGATTTAAAAACCTCGACAATATCATAAAAAATAATATCAGTTACCCAAAATAAAAACTATCCAGCCTTAAAATGAGACCCTTTAACTATTTAAAAAAAAACAATGCTTCTTAAAAAAAAATCTTTAAACCAGTGTAATATGTACACTAACCATCTTTGTCAACTTCCTCGAAATGTAACCGTTATATCTTGAACTTTGTATCTTCACCACGCTTCGTCTCCCACGCCTTGTTATTTAACTTTGCGAGGGGCGGGGGAGGTCGTGTTAGCTGGCCGGTGTATCTCAGCGGGAGCATCGACCTCGCATATATGGTGACCGTTTGATGTCAAGACGGCGAATCAATCTACCATCGATATTACAGTTTATAATCTGTGCTCGATCTCGATACATTAAGCATTGTTGTATTATTAAAAATGGCGGACATTCCTTTATAGGATTTTAGATTGACATGGTTATTTCTATACTATTATCCCACGGTGGTTCGGTGCCTCTTTTATTTGCCGCACCATGAAGACTTGGAATTCTTTACCAGCGCATGTGTTTCCTTCCTCCTATAGTCTCAGGTCCTTTAAGCGGGGCGTGAAAAAGCATTTGATGAGGCCATCAAGCTGAGGGCGGCCACTGTAGCACTACTGGTGTATGTAGTGGTGACCCCTTTTAAATTTACCTTTAGCTTACCATCAGGCAAAGTGAAGTCATTTTTATGTGTCCTATATATTAAAAAAATCTATAATATTCTGGATGTATGGATGTATGTTTGTTATTCTTTCACGCAAAAACGGTTGAATGGATCTGGCTGAAATTTGGTACAGAGATAGAACTTATAATAGACTATTTTTATCCCAGGAACAGGCTCCCGTAAGTTAAGGTAGCGGGAACAGAATTTCTCGCGAGCGAAGCCGCGGGCAACAGCTAACCAACAATTATCCGAAACGATTTTTTTTCTTCAGGTTATAAGTCTCATAAGCTATCTCTTTGCCAAATTTCAAAGTAATCGATAGAGCAGTTTACGCATGGAAAACAACAAACATACCGAATTACTTTCACATTTAAATGCATCAGATTATTTACGTAATGAATTGGATCATTAGTCATAACAAGTTTAAATATAAATATAAGTACATACTATAATTAAATAGATATAAATATACTTACGTAATATAATTATAATTAACCTCAATTATTCACATCAAAATTACAGTTGTTAATATTTAAATTGCATACAAATATTAGTAGGGTTGCCATCCGTCGTGGTTTCCCCGGATTTGTCCTAGCTTATAACGCGTCTGGGACTAGTTAAAAAACATTACACGTTTTATGTCCCAATAAATTAGATGAGGAGTAAATTCATACTACTAAATCTTAGTTAAAATCGGTCAAGTGCGAATCGTACTCGCGCATGAAGGGTTCCGAACCATTATGCGGCAAGACAGCAAAAACATCACGTTTGTTATGGGATTCCCCCTTATAGATTTAAGTTGTTTTATTTTTAGTATTTCTTATTATAGCGACAACAAATAAATCTGCGAAAATTTCAACTGATAGCTATCACGGTTTATGGGGTACAACTTGGTGACAGATATACGGACAGCCGAGTCTTAGTAATAGGGTCACGTTTTTACTTCTGGGCAAGCTAGAGTCCCTATTCCCTGGCGTCCACAATATGGGGTTCTTCAAGAAGGATATTAGAAGGTTTTTTACAGTGTCAGCAGGGCGAATGTGACAGCTCTGGTGTTGCACAGGTCCATAGGCCATGATGACCGCTTCCCATTAGGTTGGCCGTGTGCTTGTCTATCACCTAAGTGGTAATAAAAGCTAAAACAATTCAATTTTACCTAAATCTCTTGGGTTTTGAAATCTTGTGTCTGGCTAGCGCATGCTAGGTGGTGGCAACCCTATTAATGTAAGTTACTGATATACATCTTCATCAATGATATTATAATTATCGATTTTAACATCATGTAACAGCAGGTGGTTAGGTTGACTTGGACCTCGAAGATTTCGGGCCCACCAAAATCTCATCATCAAAAATAAATAAAATTAATTAAATAACAGGTTTTAAATCAATTTATGTGAATATAATCTACGATACCTGTAACAAAAAAGCAAGTTTGCCTGACTGTCTTTTTATCTGTATGAAAGAGATAATCTCTGGAACGGCTGGACCGATTTGGATGAGACTTTCGCTGATAGATTGGTAATTTTATAAGCCGTAATATAGGCTACTTTAATTTTGAAAATGGAATTAGGATTCCGCGTACAAAATATTTTAAATCTAGTTGAAATTAAAAGACGTATTATTCACATCGAAATGTGTCAAAAACGCGATAAAAAAACGTACCATAACCTAAGTATCCTTTTTTTATTAAGGACCATAAACTACAAAGCATACTTATAGACATTTTTTCTTTTTTTTCTGAGCACAAAGTAAAATATGGCGAAGGCGGAAACAAAGGGGTCGTGAAAGGTCTGTGTTGACATACATGTCTTCCTGTTTAACTGGGAGCGGGGTTTTGGGTAATGTTTGTTGAGCTAATCGCGATTAGTAATAGCTGTACAGTACTGTTACTGTTTCTTCACGACAATTTATACTTGGGGGGTAGGTTGTGTGAGAGCAATACCTTATGGGCTGCCTTACACACACATCTGAGAATCGTAGATGGTGTGTGGTTTTAGACGGTTTAATTCCGACATAACTGTCCTCGCTGGTTGGCGGGTCGCCATAGAACTCTTAATTTTAAGAGTCTCTTAATTTTAAGAGTTCTATTGGATTCACGCACGCAAGAGGTGTGGTGATATACGCATGACCAATGGTACACAGGTACTTAAATATTAAACTCACGCGTTATTCCTTCCGAGGTAGGCAGAAAATAGCCCGCCATCTGCTTCTGTCCTTACAAATTTCACGAGCTTCCTCTACTGTCATTAAACCTTTCATACATAAATACCGGTTTTGGTTTACCCATGGTCACTCAAAACTAGGCTAAGTAGCCTACCTCAAAAAAAGCACAAGTTCAATAGGTCAATATTGTGATGCAGGTTATCTTGGCTTTTACGGGAGTCCCAAATCTCTATTCCCCCAAACCTAATATCCGTTTGCATGTGTTTGTAGGGTGTGTTCATAGGTGACTGCCTAGCCTACCATCAGTTGGGGCGTGATTTGTTTGCTACCTTAGTAGTAAAAGGATGTTTTTTTTTTAAATCGACAGATATAATACGCCACGATATTGCAATGCGCAGCGCTAACTATGACGAGTGCTTGTATAAGGTACCGGGTTCGTTTTCCGGGTTGAGCAGTTATATTCAGTTTTTCTGTTAGGATTGGTTAGGATATTCTCTATAGCAATAAACGGTAATAGACTTACCTCGTCTTATTACTTCGAATCAAAATTAGGACAGATGACTCTACCTACCCCTTTTTGAAGTATACAGGCTAAAGTAGAACCCCGTTCATAAAGCGTAAAGCGTTCATAAACTAAGGATAATGCTTGTTTGCCACCTAATGCGTGAGTAGACATCTTTTTACGATTCAACATTGTGATCTAAAAGGAAAAAACCTCGAGAGCTTAGTGGTAGAGAATTCCAATAGGGGAACTGGTTCGACTCGCTTTTTTTATAGTGTGGAAATCCCCATGGATATCTGGGCTATCTACCGTTTTAGGATGGCCCCCTCGACCTCCCGAAAGGGGGTGAGGCTAGCGTCGCTCATTCGCTTTCAGCTGGATACCGCGTTCCTGAGAAAAAGAGTCTTGACAGATAGAAAGACAGACGGACGGACAACAAAGTAATCCTATAAGGGTTCCGTGTTTTTCTTTCGAAGTACGGAACCCTAAAAATAGCGAAAATCGACATTCACGCGAACGGAGCTTCGGATATGAGCTAACATCACATTACCGAACAGAATACGTAGCAATTATTAAATAAACGACTAGATAAGTAATTCTTGAATCGTTAAATTATCTTTATCAACTTTATTGTACCATATAAGTGCAAAGGAGCGCTTATTTGCTCGCCGCAACACCCAGGTAGAAGAGCTATAAATGAAAAGAGACAAAAACATAACCATTATCGGTCGGCCGCTACATTAAACGTTTAGACAGGCCAACTTTCTTTCCACATTCAATCAATAGAACAACAGTCAAAGTAACACCTATATTATAATACAAACGATGTTATACGACCCCACCGTTGGACTGTACGTGAAAAATTAGCCTAAATACATGTGCGATAAGTGTATAATGTATATTTTAACTACAGGACGCAGCGTCGGTTAGGTTTTGAGCGCACGGGGACGCGACGCCGTGTAGTATAATCTGCGATCAAAATGGAAGCCGTCGGCCATCTTAGGTCTGCCGCGAGCGAGAGAGCGGTCCGCTTCGGGAATTTGGGAAATTGGTGTTTTTTTCTGTTGTAAAGAGAGCAGTATATAAGAGGTCGGTGGGCAGAGGACAGGGCGGGTGTGCGGGGAGTGACTCCGCACGGGCAAAGCGGTGTGAAGGGAAAGAACTGCGGCCGGTCCGCGTTGTAGCACCGTCCCGGGATACGTCTGGAGATATTTTGCTCGTAAATCAATGTCGCGCGGGTTGTTGTATGAGAATTTGGTTAAAAATTTTGAATTCGGAAAAATTTGGAAAATTTGAATTATTTTGATTTTGTATTATGTGAACGTATTTTAGCTGTATTTAAATATCTAATTTGTGTATAAATTAACCTTGATAAAAGTAGTTATTACCTACCTATCAATTAAAATATGATTAAAATAGTAGCTACGCTTTATTAATTGGCAATTCAAATAATTGCCTTGCTGTACTTTGGAACGAGTACTTACGGAATGATATTAAAATACGATTATTAAATAGGTACCTACCTATTAAAATATCATGTTGCTATAGTCTACTAATAGAAAAAGAAAATTATTCTTTTGGCGTACAAGAAGCCACTACAATTTTCTTCATAAAGCCCTTAGAACTACCTACTATAACTTACATTTTCTCTTACCAAAATGCAATTACAGGAAACCATTATACCTAGGTATGTAGGTTTTTAAAATACATTATCAGTACCTAACTGAAATTATTAGTATTCCTGGTAGGCAACCCATCCAACTAAACTAAATCGCCTCTGGTGGTACTTCGGTACATGGTACATTGGCAGTGTACTTGTACAGGTACACTGCCAGGATTCGAACCCGGGACCGACTGACCCACTAAGTTCCCTGTTTTACTTACCACTACCTGGCCCAGCTAACCTACTTAATCATTCGCATACAAAATTCTGTCTTTGTTAAAAAGGTGAGATGCACAGGTAAAGCTCGGGATGTATCACGAGATCGGCGGCCGTGCTGCTCGCGCCTCGTGTACCGGCCACCTATCTTTCATTGCACGTACGCGCGGTGCGCGGGGGGAGCGGACCGCGCGGCATACGCGCGAGCCATCTTGCCAGTGATCGTCGAATTGCTCGTTTCTCCGAACACAAATCGGTATTAATTCGCACTAATTAACAGTTAAATACAATAAAAACAATATAAATAAGTGTCGTAATACATATAATTAGTGTACGGAACGCTGTGATCGAAAACATTGTTGACATAAATTGTGTGTTGTTGTTTTATGTGTGTGTGTGCATTCCGAGTGTCTAGGTGAGTAGTCAGTAGACTCAGTAGTCTTTGTGCGCGACAATTATCATTCTGATCGATTCGGTCCGCGCGGGGGTGTGCACCCGGCCCGTTTTATATCTTATGTTGTTTTGTAAATCAATAATTTTAGTGGCGGCTAGCTGTGTCCCTCGCGTTCTCAACACGGTGTTATGCCGAACCGAAGTAACGTTTTGCAACTGATTATATCCGCGCTGTCGTGTCGATGTTAAACTGTTACAACAAAAAGCAGCTAATGCGAAAGTTATTTTACCTAATACTGCTATAAATCGGTGATGTAAGGCGATCTACATGCCAGGTACACCAATTTGTTGATATTATTTATTTCTATTGTGCAAAGTGAGTACATAAACGAGTGTTTGTTCTGTTCTGTCTCCCCCTGTTTTGTGTTGCCAGGTGTTCAATATTAAGTAATGCTATTGGTAAATCACTAGCAATGCAATCTCTAATTTTAGACCAGTTTTTGTTTCCGATGTTAACGTTTCTGATAGATAAACTGTGCGTTTATTAGGTACCTACTAAAAGTAAGTATGACACTGTATTGATATTTGAAGTGCTCTTCGCGATAAGATTTACTTATGTACGTACCTATTAGGTCATCAAACTTTGTCATTAGGTATTGAGAGCTCAAAAGTCACCTTTTCATGTTCTGTATTTTTTTTTATAAAATTGACATCACAGATTATGTAAACGTACCTAATCTTATAGGTTGGTCAATGATTCATTGATACTTTCTATCACGTTACCCATTCTACAATAAGGAGAAAAAAAAAACATTCAGTTGAATAGAAAACTTTATGAAGTCGGTTAAAACAACTTGCGGTTCTGTCTGTCAGTTTATTTACCCTGTACGTACCTAATGTGCCTATACGAACTTATCCGTAATAATAAGTCGATAAACTCGAACGCCAGCCTACACAGTTTTAACACAAAACATTCATTTAACACATTAGGTAGGCACCTACCTACCTAAAGAACATAAAAACTACGTAACGCTACAATCTCACGGTGTTTCTTTGCGTGAATCGAGATACCTACCTAACTCGTTAATGCAAAAAGTATTGTTATTATAATTACTGATAGTAACGAAACAAGGTCAATAACATTATCTTTCATTCATAAAGCGTCATTTTATTAAAGATTATTTTATAATATTACGTATACCTATTTGTAGATATCGCTGTTGAATCATCCATAATGATAATGAGGAAAAGTAAATTAAAACAATAACAATCCTTGTTCATGCGAGCGCTCGCATAGAGCGCAACCTACAGAGGACGATAAAAAGTTTAAATATTCAAAATTCGAACGCGTCCACCGTAATGGCGGATACAAGCACATCGAGCATGAAATAATTGCATTCGTTCACGACCGCGCCTTGTAAACGGCCTCTCCGGCATATTAGCTAGACATACCCATATACTTTGGAGTTACTGCCTATCGTTATTACACGAATATGTTAAATTGTGTGAACGCGATCTCCTGTCCCGGCAGTATTCTCCGCTCATCTTGAATTTGTCGCGTTGCATTCCTCAGACAAGACGGGTCATCGTTGTTTTTTTTTTTCGACATTGGCTCGAGGTGCTCTCAAGTCTCAACCGCTTATTATGCGACCGACAGAAAGCGCCAGTTTCCAAGTTGAGTCAATGTAATTACCTATGTCGTCCATAAGTTGTGCGGGTTACCATTTAAATGCTGATTCATCAGTGGTTATGATTCGCGAGATTTTATCACTATTGGTTGGCTAACGTTTTTCGATAATAAGCGATCATTTGTTTATGATTAGCGTAAAAAATGTTTTAGTACTTATACCTACATCCATTACTTCGTTTGGTATAAGATTATAAAAAGTGATTGTTAAAAGGGCCAATATCCTTACCAATTTTACTTGTTTAATATAAATAGTTAATCCGATGAAATAGAAAAAAAAATAGATGTTTGGGTTGCCAATTGCCATGTAGAAAATTCACTAATCCAATAAATCTTAATTAGCTAATCAGTATCTATTCTATTCGAAATCTGGTTTAGTGATCAAATAAAGCTTGTATTATTGTAAATATTTTTACTTTATTGCAATAGAACGAGAATGTTTTGGTAGGATTTCATCGATAAATGGAAACGCATTTAGTATGCCTACAATCTAACTGCTTCAGTACATTTTACGTATGAATTTAATTGACTAAAACATGACTAAAACGTGAATTTCCAATGGTCGTGATAATCGGATTTTCATTAGTGAATAAAGGCCTTATTAGTTTTATGATGGTTTAATTAGCAACCCTCTATTTCTGAATACGTACGTATAAAACTAATTATACCTACACCTACATAAATACTTAATTAACATAGGTCAAACATGGAAATTTTTAATCTTTACTGACCGACTAGGTAGGTACGAGTCGTGAGCACTAATCCGGAACCAAAACTATTTTATTGTAGCCATTATTTCTCTGTCTCTGTCTAAATAAGCTGATTCATATCAGAGTAGGTACATTATAATAAATAACTCGATAAGTAGGTTCCATAGAATGTAATTTTCGCAGATACACAACTACGATTAACAAAAGCTGGCAATATTTTATACGTTCTATATTTAAATTAAGCGAAACGGGCACACATAAAAAAAGTTTCAATCCAGAGGAGCCCAAACTTTTTTGCTTTCCGGGGGGTCGCTTTACATAACTTTAGGCATTATATTAGTGGTATAGTTTATACAAATAAATAAAATTGGAGTGTCTGTTTGTAATATTAAAATATTCTCTTTTTACTAAGTGCATTTGGATGTATACACGGTACTAATTTTTATTTATCTGTTGTCTGTGAAACGGCTAGAACGATTTGGACGGGACTTTCACTCGCAGATAGCTGATGTAACAAGGGGTAACTTGGGCTACTTTAATTTTGGAAAAAGAATTAGTTAAGAAAAGAACTAAAACCACGCGGATGAACTCGCGGGCACAGCTAGGCAAAAATAAGACCTCGTTTTATTGGCGTAGTAGTCGATTTTTTCACACTTCTCGTGCCAAACGACCCTTTCAAAATAATTGCTTTTTGGTAGTCGATTCGCACGTGCTGAATTTATTAACGTGCGAATGGACACTTCTAGAAAACTTACCTGACATGTGCATGTAACACTGACCCTGAAGTTGGCTGAATAATTACATTTAAACTGGCATAATTTAAATTATAATTCAGATAATGTAGATTATATTATAATTCAAATTTTGTTACGTGTTGATTAACACACATTGAATAATATTAAACTTCGTCCAATTTTTTTAATTCTTTTAGAATAATAAATTCGTGAAAATAATGCTTTTATTTCACAGTTGTTTTTATGCTTTTAATGATAGGGTAAGCAGAGGTCCTTTCAAAGCCACATTTCGACATAGTTTAGTATTCGTCTTAGAAAGAACTTGCGTGTTCAACACCCGTCCTGGACGTTATCTTTTCCAATTTACATTTTTTTTTTAAAAAAGTTCATAGTATTTAGCGGTGGCCTCACCAAGATCGCCAAGGTGCAAGTAAATATATTATCACCTGCAAGTCCTGCTAGACGAGGTCCTAGGGCAGTCTTTCATCTCGGTATTGGCTGTCGCTCCCATAAAAGCCGTATAAGCAAAATTAAGAGGAAATATAGAGCCATGATCAGGTCAAACTAAACAGTGGTAATTAATATTTTACCAATGAATTTTATTGAGTGAAACGCGAGAACCCAGCTATTATATTATAGCTATTATTTTCACTGATGAAATTCATCCAAGTTGACGAAATTTAAAGGAGGCGTTTCATCTCGATTGTGTTCCGTGAATAGAAACGTCAAAAAAAAAAAAAACGAAAACTTTGACAATCGCACTCCCCATTGTATACTTACTTTACAAATAATAGCATTATTTCCAAATCAAATAACGGCGCTAAAATAACGCAACGTTAATAAATATAACGCTTAATATAACACCGATTTACCTTACACACCACTCCTTTTACCGACACAGAGTGGCGCAGTGCTCGCCAGACAACACAGATGTATAGGCCGCACAATGGTTTATTACACAGTGTTCGATTGTTGGAACACGTTCGACGAAAGGCCTTGTCCTCGATTGTGTTACTGTTAACTCTATAAAGACATGTAAAGATCGATGCGATCGCTGATTTGTTCATACGCACTCATACGTACTATTTATTTATTAATACTAGTATTAGCTCGTGTGTTCTAAATTCGACCTTAATGACATGAAATTAAGGTTGTTCCCAGTTGCATCTGGGACTTTAAGCTTAGGCAAAACAACTTGGAACCAAATCGCCCAATTTAGTAACGCCACGTTTTCAAAACGCATGATTTCGTGATTATCATGATGATAGAATCAATAAAAATGAATCGAGTTCAACGGACCAAATTAAAACTAGGATCACATGGAAGCGCCAGCTATCATAATAAAAAAGAAGCATCAAAATCGGTTCACCCTGTCGAAAGTTCAGAGGTAACAAACATTGAAAAATACAGTAGAATTTAAAGGGAGCCCTGCTCCCTAAGTAGTAATCATAATTATGTCAAGGAATCGGGCAAATTTCCATACATTATTGCAAAACTAAGAAATTACGGGCATGTATGGGTTAAATTGCGTTAAATAAATAAATTAAAAACAAAGCGATGGTATTTGAATGGATAAGAACGCGGCCTAACCTCAGAGGTATCGAGTTGGAATCCGGCTAGTCAGTACGAATGTGAATTTCACTTTGTGGAATTTATATGTGCGAATCACATGATTTACCATCTGCTGCCGGTGAAGGAAAAATATCGTGAGGAAACCCACATGTCCTAGAAGAAATTCTAAGGACATGTCCGATCCACCAAGCCGCATTAGGCTAGCGTGTGTGGATTAAGGTCTAAACCAGTCTAAACCCTCTCAGCTCTCTCGTTAGAGGAGAGGAGACCCGTGCCCAGTAGTGGGACATTAATGGGTTGCTTTTATGGGTTAAATATGTCCCACGGGGACGAAGTATGTCAAGCGAAGCCGCGGGGGACAGCTAGTATCAGATATAACTCGTACAAAAGTCGATTCCTTTCCTACAGCGACCATTTCACCGTTTATGGAATGCATTCCACAAAAACTAATTCGCCTGATGTGGGTGACATTCCTCCGAAAACTTTGTAGCTTTCGACAGGTTCGTTTAGACGTTCCTGTTGCTACGGCAGGTAATAATACACTTTACCTGGCATTGTTTTGTACTGCTAAGGTAACAAATAAGCATATAGATTTTAGAATCCTACTAATATAACTATCTACCGGGTTTAAGAATCGTACTAATCTACCTCTAATGTGAAAGTTTTTTAAAGAAGGTTTTAGTATACCTACTTAACCGACTAACAAAAAGATGCTAAGTCGCTTATATTGTTATACAAACTATTGTGATCAAACAGACTTGAGGTCTGACCAAATAATTAATAGAATAATTTTAATTCAGACCTTTTGAAACAAAAAAAAACCGCATCAAAATCCGTTCACTAATTTTTGAATAAGCCACTAAACGTATTTTGGTAAACTGCACTATTTTTTTTTAAATAATAACTAAGTAATTTTATCCGACTTCAAAAAGGCTGGTAAATCGCTTGTATTTTTTTATCTCAAGTTTGTTATATTTTTAACAACATAATAAATAAATAAATAAAATAGTTTATTTGCATCATACATGGGGTGTTACAATTTTGTGATTGAAGCCTCCTTTTAAGCAAGTAATGCCTGTATTAGGAGACATAAACCTAATAATAGCAATACTAACTAATAACTAAGCAATACAGTTAATCCAGAATGCAATATAAGCTCACGTTCAAACGCGACCCAGTTTAGCATACGCGGCCTGAACCCATCCAACGGTTCACCTTTCAGAACTCCCGTTCTTGAAAATTTAATATCAAAGATATCAAACTGTTTTATTGTAGAACTCGTGGAGTATGAGCTTAAAAATAGTGCCCTTATAAAGTAGTAGACGGAACAAACTGACACACAGACCGATAAAAATCGTGAAAAAATATATATTATACTAGCTTCCGCCCGCGGCTTCGCCCGCGTGGATGTCGGTTATCGCGACCAAACATAGCCTATGTTCATTCTCGAGGTCTAATCTACTCCTATACCAAATTTCATCAAAATCGGTTCAGTGGTTCAGGCGTGAAAGCGTAACATAATTTAGTCGTGTCATCAGTAAAGCATTCATTACCTGCACATTTCTTACTGCTTAACGAAGTACCGTCAGATAACTCTGTGTCCAATGCAAACGACACAATATCTCATTTAAACAATGCGGAAACAACAGCTCAATAATCTGCTTACTTGTTGGAAACACAACATTCACTGATCTACATGGCTAGGGTTGTCAGGCAAAGGTAGAATAACCGGACACTGGTCCATACTTACGGACATCCGGACATGCTGTCTTGTTTTCTACGGCGGTAACAAATGTCTGGGAAAATAGAAGTAGAACCAAGAAGTGTTGATTTGGCGTTGTGAAAAATTGGGTGTGGTGTGTGGTGAAAGATTGGTGTGATATGGTTGGCAGTGGTCACACTACCAGGGATGCCTGAGGCTATGCTAAGTGGAAGAGCAAAGTTGAAAAGTGGTTTCTGGGCTCTTTTTATAGCCTAGGCTGTCAATGGGGTTCTATGCTAAGATTATGATGACACTAATAATAATTTTTTTTCTTTTTCTTTTGTGTCGACTATTCATTATACTAGATTGTACGGGTTTAACATTCTGCCATACTTACGTTCTTTAATGTACTTACAGATTTCAAACTTAAAAATCCGAATGAAATTCTAATCAAAATTTTAAAACATTTAAATAGCCGATAAACTGAGTAGGTAAACGGTATTTCCATTAAGAGATATTAAATTACTTTGATCAAAATCTAATCTTGAAATTCTGAAAATGACCATCTACTTCTGACGCTAAATATAGGTAGGTACTATTACTACTAACAATAAATAGGTATGTATTAATTTATCTACATTTCGGCACCTGCGGAGTTGCTTACCAAAAACCTAAACGAAATCCGGACAGTCTGAACGTGCATATTTATTTTGCCCGGACAACCGGACACCTGACAACCCTACACATGACACAAGCCGAACGAAATGAGTCACGGCTAAAAGATCTTTGTATTCTTAAGAATCGGCATTCTCATTCGTAATCGATTAATCATATAATAGTAACAATCGATTATTATTCGAATATTCTATTGAAGTCGTGTAAACAATGTTAATTTAGGTCATGCTAATACATCACTTCGTTGAAACATGTAAAGAAAACGCCTAATTAAATCATGTATCTATGTAGGTACATAAATAATCTTTAATATATATAAATCTCGTGTCACAATGTTTGTCCTCAATGGACTCCTAAACCACTTAACCGATTATAATAAAATTCGCACACCATGTGCAGTTCGATCCAACTTGAGAGATAGGATAGTTTTTGAAACGGATTTCGACATCCACGCGGGTGGAGCAGCGGGCAACAGCTAGTAATATATATTATCTGTGTACCTAATATAATGTATAACTAGCCTATGCCCGCGGCTCCGCCCGAGTGGACATTGGTTTTCGCGTTTTTGGTCCATATCTCCGGTTCTACTCAACCGATTGTGATCAAACATGCGCAATTTTAAGTCTGACCAAGACCTTTCGAACAAAACTGCATCAAAATCCGTTCGGTAGTTTTTGCGTCCATCTTTTTTCATATTGGACATGTGAACATGACTTCACCTCGCCTATTGGAAAGCTAAAGGCAAAGTCTCAGGATCGCGAACAAACAGTCAAAACTTCTAAAAATAAAATATTTGTCCAACCCACGGTCCAACCATAGACCAGGATAAGTAAAATTGAAACATGTTCCGAATACCAATATAATACGAACAAGGTGGTTTCAATGTCAGGTACCTGGCTTAATAAACGCACGCGCAGACATATTGATTTAGTTTAGATGTCTAGAAAAAATGGGTACCTAATCTAACACTCGTATTAAATCACTTGATGACGAAGACTTGGGTTCATTTAAATTTTGAAGGTATGCTAACTATTCTTAATCGGAAAAAGTGGTCATCCAGGACGGGACTTGAACCCGTGACCAGTCCCTTACAGGGCGAATACCTACTCTGACCAACTGAGCTACCTGGATACATCCTAGGGTTGATAGAAGTACGTGTTCAGATATTCGAATGACGTCCTAAATTTTTGAAAGACCCTAGGTTAAGTAAAACCGAAGCTATGACATGACCCAAAGTCGCAAGAACATATATATACACGCAGCAGGATCGGCAGCGTGGCGTGTACCGCCTCTGGTGTTCCACACGTCTATAGGCCACATTGACCGCTTCCCATCAGGTGGGCCGTGCGCTTATTTGCCACATAAAACTTTACTTGAGCTTTCCATCAGGCGAGGTGAAGTCATAAAAGTTAATATAGGCACCAAATGTCATAAACCATCTAAACAAGCGAATTTACGCGGAAACAGAACACAACATGGCGATTGAGATGACAAAATGTAATATTATGTGTATTGATTTTATAGCTGACCTACATATCGGACTGGAATAATATGTCCACGAATATTGGCAAACCAATTGATTCGGATGTTGGACGTAACTTTAAATACTAGCTGATACACGCGGCTTCATCTGCATACTACTCGTTCGCACTAAGTTTGCCGCTCTCAACTGTCACGCGATTAGCGTTGTCTCACTTTAGTTCTAGTTCCAGTGAGAAAACGCTATACTGACGTCATTTTACAGCGGCAAAGTTAGCGCGAACGGGTAGTAGATGAATTACTTGCAATGCAATTATTGTTCTATTAACTGCTACATGAATTTCTTTTGACGTGACATGAACTTTCGCACACACATGCACGCGTATTTACAAGACACAGGTACTACTATTTAATAGGCTATTTGACAACATTAAAAATATACCACAAATTATGATCATCCTATCAGAAAATAACGTAACAAGCCTCATGAGACTATAATTTACACTCAAATATGCATATTTATTGAGAATTTCAACTAGAAAGATGAAATATATTTTAGATTTATTGTCTGTGGTGAAAACGCTCTGTGTTTGGTGACAGCGCTGGTGACGTCATGTGTACGTAAACACGACTTACATGAACAGACACAAATACGTTTTCGGGGATTTATATACAGATATTTATACAGTGTGACACTTTATACATCACTTGGCTCACTAAAATATTGAAATTACTTTTTTAAGCAATCAAATTCAGTATTGTTTACAAACGTCACCTAGCCAAATGACGTCACGTACGCCATTTTTTCGAGAATGGCGTTTTGCCCGCACTTTTGATAATTTAAACTTTATTATTGATTTTTCAACATAATGCATTGTTTTTTAACTGAAATATTAATGTGGTATGTTTATAATGTTATAAGGAATCATTTTAAGTAGTTTTATAAAATTAGTCAAATAGCCTATTGTTCACCCGCCTTCGTGAGATAGAATAGGAATAATGAACAGCCGCGGTAGCCTAGTGGTCTGGGTAATGGACTGCTGAGGCGAGGTCTCGGGTTCGATCCCAGGTTCACCATGGCACACACCAATGACTTTTCGATGCTTTTCGAAGTTATGTGTGTATTTATCGCAGGTTTATTAGTGCCTCGGAGAGCACGTTAAGCCGTCGGTCCCGGTTGCCATACAAACATCTATGGCAGTCGTTACGGGTAGTTGGAGCCCACAAAAGTCCAACCAGTCTAACTTGGAACTTCGATATCGCCATTGGTCGTAATGACCATTGGTTGTGGAGGTCAGATGGCAGTCGCTCCACGGAAAATATCGAAGTTCAGCCGCATCACAGTTAGACTGGAAAGCCGACCCCAACTGAGTTGGGAAAAAGGTTCAGAGAATCATCTTCGTGAGATAGAATATCTATAACACTTACTTGCGTTCTACGTACCCGCGAAAATTTGCAGCAGTTGTCATCGTGAACTGAATGACGATTTTATGGTGACAAAACTTAAAAAAAAAAAATTATTAGAAAAATGTAATTTATTTCAAAACTATTTGTTACGGATTGCATGTTACTTTAACTTAGTACCTATATATTTATATTATAAAAAACGTGTTCTTAACGATTATTTATTTTATATATACTTAGGTAATTATTTTTACAATGTTTGGGCTTGAAACCAAGGAGATTAATGACATTTTTGGCCATTTTTACGTCAAGTTACTAATAGTTATTATAAATAGTTATATTGAATGGGCTCCATCTAAATTCGCCACACGTGATGGCTTCAAGTCAAAATACATTTAAAAAGAAATTAATTTCAATTTACGGTTGATTAGTTTTTATAGGTTATGTAGGAATCACCCTTATACAGGTGATAATAATAGGTATTAAAATAAAATGGTAGTAATCTATGAGAGTGTAAACAGGTATTGTCGCAGTGAGATGAAAGATTATGAAATCAATTCCGCTAAGAGTTGGCAGGGGTCCAGACGCGTTTGGCGCAAAATCTGAGTGTTGCACCAAACGTATCTCCACTAATACCATATATGCATTGACGTAACTCTCTCTACTATGCCAGGAAAGGGACAGGAGTCTTACGACAATTTAATATTCAGGGGCCTTACAACAATCTCTTAAACCAGTATTATTTCAATATTAATTAACTTTTATGATGTGAATTCCCCTTTCATATTCCAAATGTCAACAAACAAATCAAAAGAATTTTGGAGGTCCAACGGGTTCTAAAAAAGAGGTCGAACGGGCACCTTTTAATTAATTTTTATTTTGGAGGTCGTACGGGCACCAAAAAAGAGGTCGTAAGGGCACTTTTGAAAAAGGGTTCAAACATAAACTTTGAGGTCCTACGGGTACGTCGCCAATATTTTATGTATGAAATCGTTCATTATACACAACTTTAACAATTAAAACTTAAACAACATTTATGAAATATCACCAATATAATACACAGCTACTTTATAATTTTATAAACGTAGATGAAAATGCTGTTTATGTACTCACAATTTTGAAATAATTAGAGCCCACATTTAATTCAATTAAAATTGTGATTAAAATACAATTAAGTACCTACTTAATCATTTTCAGATTCGATTTTCAAGTCTAAAATATGTGCAATCATCACCTACTTTAGCCGCTGACTGTACACATAAATTGTGAGCTAAATAATGTAGCCGGTGAATATTTCGTAGAAAGTGTTTGATATTGTTCGAAGTCATTTGTGACATCGATCGGTTCTCGGTAGCGAGCGGGCTCGGGAACTCCAACAATGTGTTGGTAAATACAAAGAAATGTTACACAAACGTCGCGACTGTACTTCTCTATCTATTATGTTACGTGTATCGTTGAAATATTATGTAATTAAATCTACACTATTATAAAAATTGTAAAGTAACTGTGTCTGTACAGTAAAAAAAAATACTTGCGTTAACTATGAACGATTCTGAACATAAAAGAAAGAAAGAAAGAAGAAAATTTATTAAAAGTATTTTTTTTAAAGAAAAGATAAGATTTTTTTTTAAATATCGCCAATATAATATAGACAACAACTTTTTTTATATTAGACACGAGTCATCACACATTTTATTCTCTTTTTCTCGATTTCTAGACTCATTTCCAATCACTACATAGTATAAAACAAAGTCGCCTTTTCTGTCCCTATATCCCTATGTGCGCTTAAATCTTTAAAACTACGCAACGGATTTTGATGCGGTTTTTTCCAATAGATAGAGTGATTCAAGAGGAAGGTTTATATGTATAATACATGCATCATATATATACTAAGGCTAATTTAGTATCAGCATTGCACCCGTGCGAAGCCGGGGCGGGTCGCTAGTTTTACAATAATTAGCAACCCATTTATGTCCCACTGCTGGGCAAGGGTCTCCTCTCCTCTAAAAAGAGAGCTGAGTGGGTTTACACCTTAATCCACACACGCTGGCCTAATGCGGGTTGCTGGATCGGACATGTTCTTATAAATTCTTCTAGGACATGTGGGTTATCTCACGATGTTTTTCCTTCACCGTCAGCAGATGGTAAATCATATGATTCGCACAATATAAATTCCACAAAGTGAAATCCACATTTTTTATGTCGGACACGTCAACATGACTTCACCTCGTCTGATGGTAAGCTTAAGGCAAAATCTCTGGAATGATAGTCACCATTGCAAACACCGATAGTGGTGCATTGGTACTGTCTAGCCGGATTCGAACTTCATACCTCTGAGTAGAGGCCGTGTCCTTATCCATTCAGCTACCATCGCTTTTTATAATAGTAAGACAGATTATAATATAATCTTACACAGCGTAGATGTAAACCATACCTACATGAGCACAGCAGGTGAATTGATATGGCCTTGCTTCAACATAATTGCCATTTCCTACCTGCCATTTATTACTTGTAATTTGAATAAAATCACTCGCAACAAGACATGTGGAAACAATGTAGCTATGTATTATAATATGTAGTCACTAGTCGCGTAATTATGTAGCATTAGTTAACTATAAGTGACTACAAACATCTTTAAAATACGTCACAAAGTTCGAGGGTAGGTACATTCTTATAATCGATCTTATACTGTTACTAGCTTTCGCCCGCGGCTTCGCCTGTGTGGAAGTCGGTATCGCTAAGAAATTCATTTTAATGAAACGACTCTTCACTTGACTCTCCACTCGACTCTCCACACCACTCTCCACTATTTAAATCAAAAGTAGGTACTAAGGAGTGTTGACAAAACTTCGAAGGAAATTACCTCCAAAATTAATTCCTATCCCTTTTTAACCCCGTTAGGTATCTATTTCAATATAATACGATACAGGTCCTACCTCAATTTTGTTAAAGAATGTTTACGCAAAATTTGAAGTAAATTGGTCCAAAGAATCGCGTTGTCCCATACAAGCTTTGCAACTCTTTTTTACCTCCTTAGGGGTAGAATTTCGGTACAAATCCTTTCTTATCGGATGCCTACGTCATACAAAGAAAACACCCTGCAAGTTTGAAGTCTCTACTATCAGCGGTTTAGGTTGTGCGTTGATCCGTCAGTCATTCTGGACAAAGTGTTTTAATGTAGAGATAAAATAAAGTACCTTTTCTGTACATTGGAGTAAAAAAAATCTTGGTTTATGATATGAACGATTTTGTACAAAATATTTTTTTTTAAATTCTTATCCGTTTGATGCAAACCGCGGTAGCCTAGTGGTTTGGGTAATGGACTGCTGAGATGACGTCTCGGGTTCGATCCCAGGTTCACCATGGCACCACCAATGACTTTTCGATGCTTTTCGAAGTTATGTATGTATTTATCGCAGGTTTATTAATGCCTCGGGAGATCACGTTAAGCCGTCGGTCCCGGTTGCCATACAAACATCTATGGCAGTCGTTACGGGTAGTTGGAGCCCACAAAAGTCCAACCAGTCTAACTTGGAACTTCGATATCGCCATTGGTCATAATGACCATTGGTCGTGGAGGTCAGATGGCAGTCGCTCCACGGAAAATATCGAAATTCAACCGCATCACAGTTAGACTGGAAAGCCGACCCCAACTGAGTTGGGAAAAAGGTTCAGAGAATGATGATCTGTTGGATGCAAAAACTACTGAACGAATTTTGATGCAGTATTCCTTGGTCAGACTTAAATCGACTGTATGTTTGATCATGATCACAGTCAGTGAGTAGAACCAAAAATCGCGATAATCGGGCAGAGCTGGGGCATAGGCTAGTTACAATATATTCAGACAGAAACCATCTTATATATCGTATTTGTTGATCCATTTACAAACAGCCTTGGCGCAATGTTGTTTCAGCCCAAAGTTTCAGGGTTGTGTAAGGTATAACTTGTAACTTTCTAGGCCGATGTGTTTGTTATCAGAATGAGCAAAACAACTACATAATTTGTACAAGTTATTAAATACTAGCTTCGTCCGGGTGTAAATTCCAGTTTTCCAATAAAATGACACTCACGAATGATGTGGCTTTCTATTGGTGAAAGAATTTTTAAAATCGGTTCAGTAGATCCCGAGATTACCCCTTACAAATATACAAACACACAAACTTACCTCTTTATAATATTAGTATAGAGTATAGAATATTAAATATATACACAAAATCTCCTTTCCTATACAGAAGAAGGTGCAAGGCTGAGATATCACCCTCACATGGTGCATGCGGTTCGGTGCCTCTTTTATTTACCGCACCAGTAAGACCTGAAATTCTTTACCAGTTCACGTGTTTCCTTCATCCTATTCATCCTATTTTTTATATATGACACGTCAATTTGAATTAACTTCGCCTGCATAAGCATTCAAAGTTTTCAGGTTGTATAATCTAGATTTAATAAAACTAATTGTCATAGAGTTTAGCTAACCAACAAGGTGGGGCGCGTCCGTCAAAAATTGACAATATCAATTGATAGTATCTGACAATATTGATTATGACAATTGATATTTGATAGCATCAATATGTTTATTCGGATTAGGTATTATGTAGTTCGGATTTTGATGCGATTTTTTTAATTAGAAAGTCTTTGTCAGACTTCAAATCTGGCGTATGTTTGATCACAATTTCATCAAATCGGTTGAGTAGAACCAGAAAAGTTGTGATAATTAAGTCTATATTTCCGGAAAGCTGCAACCTAGAGTCTTCAAGTCTAGAGTGAACAGGTTACTTCTAGGCAAGCGTGCTCCACCGTCGATAACTTACCAACAGGTGATATTGTGGTCAAAAGCGAGCCTTTTACCAATAAAAAAAATAACTGCCGTTCACGCGGGCGGAGCCGCGGGCTTCAATTAGTATAGGTATATTAAAAAGAAACCAAGTAGGAAGAGAATGTGTGGACTTCACGTATGAATACCGATACTTCAATATTTCACTTTCACTCCGATTTATTATTGTGAATAAATTACTATACCTACCTCATTGGCAGACATGTTTTTATATACGCAGGAGTTTTGAGGTACGAGGGAAGAAGTCAACTAAATCTATACTAACAAATAAAAACTTACCTATCCTCGCGGCTCCGCCTGCGTTTAAGTCGGTTTTCACGGTTTTTGGACTATATCTCCGGTTCTACTTAACCGACTGATCAAACATGTGTAAGATTTTAAGTCTGACCAAGACCGTTCGAGCAAAAAAAATCCGTTATTCCGCACAATTTTTTTTTTAATTCTTGTCTGCAAAAACACGCAAAAGTACGGAACGGATTTTGATGTGGTTTTTTTTTATTAGAAAGGTCTTAGTCAGACTTGAAATCTGTCGTATGTTTGATTGTACGCAATTGGTTGAGTAGAACCGGAGATATGATCAAAAAACGAGAACCGGTCTCAGTGCGGACGGAGCCGCGGGTATTAGCTAGTGAAATAATAAATTGCCATCTGTAACCATTGTTGCAGTAATAATACAATCCAATTCAACTCAAAATAAAAAAATACAAATACTAATCTCCGAGTCCCCATGTCGGGTGCGCAAGCGATCATTTTTTGTCAAAATCCTATCTCCCATCTCGCTTTAACCTTCATTCTATGAAAGAGATGGTAAATAAATGTAATTTTGACATACGATTTTCAATATGAAATTTTGGACTCTATCTCAAAGTTATTAGGTTTATTTTTTATCGGTAAAGCGATATGCAGATTCTTTTAAGTTTGGAGCTAAATGTAATATTGACTGACGATTTTGAACAGAAAATTTGGAACTCTATCTCAAAGGTAATAAGGTTTATTACCTTTTGATAAAGTGTTATGCAGATATTTTTTTTTAAGGTTGGAGTTTGGAGTAATGTTACTTACACCTGGACGGTTAGCGGGTGTGCCCATTGTTAGTTTTGGCGACATTTTTTTTGAACAAAGAATTACTTAATTTTAAGGACTCAAATGTGAGCGTGCGTGTCTGCTTTTAAAAAGTTTTTGGATTTGAATGATCAAGAAATTTAAATAACGATTGTTATTTGATATAGTTTCCGTATACATGGTGGATATCCCACTCATACGCACAAAACGTTTTGGCAGGACACTCATTATGCGTACTGCTAAAGAGTGGAATGCCCTGCCTGAGTCTGTATTTCCGGAAAGCTATAACCTGGGAGTCCTCAAGTCTAGAGTGAACATGTTAGGTACTTCTAGGCAAGCGTGCTAGACCATCGACCACATCATCACTTACCAACAGGTGAGATTATGGTCAAACGCGAATCCACAGCCAATAAAAAAAAATGTTGTCGTTTTGCGTGTTTGTTTGGTTGTTGTAGCATACCTATCACAAAAATTACAGTATTGATTTGATTGTTCTATAAATATGTAAGTACTGGATTTGGCGCAAAAACAGTGGCCCCCCGAGTTTTTTGACATCTGAGCTCTTCACCTTGAGACTGGTCGTAAATAATTGAAAAAAAAAAAAGAATCTTGACGTTTTATTTTAACAATAATTACTAACGGTCGAAATTAGAATTCCAAAATTTGAATTTGACATTGACACTGACTTGACGTATGTTTATAGATTACGAGTTTTGATCGTCGGTAGCTTAGTAGTTAAAAATCTGCTATGCAATCGAGAGGGTTCGAATCCTGGACAATACCGGCGTGAACCATCTTCTAACACTTTTAGCTTAACAAAGCTGAAAGAGTTGGTGGGATCACCTGAAGGAGAGAGATGGAATTTATAGCTCTATCTCTCTTGCTCGGCTGAGTAGTCCGAAACTGATCAATTTTACAAGCTTTTGTTTATTTTCACCTGTCCCGTTGTCTGTAATCAAATCTTGCAAGCCATTTTTGGACCACTTCTGGTTATCCGATTGAGCTGAAATTTGACATACTTATGTAAGTCCCATGACAATGCAATATTGTAAATGGAGGTCCAACGGATTGTAAAAAAGAGGTCGTACGGGCACATTTTTATTAATTTTTATTTTGGAGGTCGTACGGGTACCAAAAAAGAGGTCGTAAGGGCACTTTTGAAAAAGGGTCCAAACTTTGAGGTCCTACGGGTATGTCGCCAGCTTGTTTAGCACGTCAAGTTAAGGTCCCATTCTGTAGCAAAGCACACAGATTATATTAATAGGCAGTACGATACTTACATTTTCTAACCACAGAGCTACGCAATCCAATTCAGGTTTACCTTCAACTAACCTTCATGATTCCATAAAAGTCTAGAAGCCATTGAATTCGTATTCTATATTGAAACAACAAATTGAATCTGTCCGAATAAAATAGCGGCGTTCGAAAATACGGGGTCAAGTGCGAGTCGGAGTCGCGCACGAAAGGTTCCGTACCAATACGGCAAAACTGCAAAAAAATCACTTTAATAATTATTATGTACTTAGGTATTTTATTCTAATAATTTATTTTTTAAAGTGTATTAACCTATGTGGACGTCAGTTTTTGCGTTTTTTGACTCAACCGATTGTAATCAAACATGCGGATTTTAGGTCTGCCCAAAAAAAACCGCACCAAAATCCATTCAGTAGGTTTTACGTCCATCGCGAACAAACCGTCAAAAATTAAAAAAAAAAATGATCAGAATCGTGCATATAATTATATAACATAACCCAAGTATTTTTTTAACTATCAATATGTATAGACACGGCTACTTTATAAGGGTCCCGTTTTTATATTTTTGGTACAGAACCCTAAAAAATCGAAGAACGAATGAAAGTCACTCAAATGACAAGTCGTGGACGGGTAGCCAAGTATGACGGTGGTCTTACTTACATAAAGTTTATTACTACTAACGATCTGATTTCTATGCATAGGTATAGGTACTAGCAGCCCAGAACCCGGCTTCGTCCGGGGTATATTGGAAAAAAACCTTTAACCCGATCTGCAAAGCCCAATTGTGAACAAAAGAACTTGTATATATTAATGTGTATAGGTATGTGAAAAAAAAAGAAATGCAAAAAAAATGTAAAAATAAAAAAATTGTTCTATAAAAAGTATAAAAAACCAATTGCATACTTCAGAACTCAAACCTATTATGATGTTATAAATTATCCAACAAAATCATACATTTATTAATTTACTAGCTGTTGCCCGCGGCTCCGCCCGCGTGGATGTCGAAATCCGTTTCAAAAACTATCCTATCTCTCAAGTTGGATCGAACTGCACATGGTGTGCGAATTTTATTATAATCGGTTAAGTGGTTTAGGAGTCCATTGAGGACAAACATTGTGACACGAGATTTATATATATTAAGATTTTAACTCAAAGAATGTTAAAAATTGTGATTTTCGCTAGTACTTAGATACGTGCGAAATATCACACATTTACGTGGTTAAAAAACTTAATAAATATAATAATGTACACAAATAGGTACTGTTTAAATCCTACAGTCGCAGTTTAATTGGCGATAATAAGCTTAAACTGCTAATTAGCTTAATAATTAATAACTACTGGCCTCTTGAAAATTTAGCTTCATTTGTACTATGATGAGTAACGTTAGCCGTCAGATTTGAGTTTTGCATTTTTACATAATATTGCACGGTGCCATCTTTTTTTCCCTCTTACGAATACCCCCCTCCCCCCTCATTGTCCATCGGACTCGGGCCAAATAAAATCTGTGATTCGGGAAAGCTCTGGGAGTCTTTAAGTCTAGAGTGAATAGGTTGCTTCTAGGCAAGCATGCTCCATCGTCGACCACATCATCACTTACCATCAGGTGAGATTGTGGTCAAGTGCGAGCCTATCGACTAAAAAAAACATGGCGTCTCGGGTCTTCAGGTTTGAGAAACACGGTGACCCCATCATGCCCCCAGCAAGGGGGGGGGGGGGGACTTTTGGCACGGGCGTCACATTAGTGCCCTAAGCCGTAAAATGTACCAGGGAATAACAAATATGTAGGACGCATCCTGCTAACTCTGTTGCAGAGTATTTTTTTTACTTATTGGTGTATCGCTTCCCATCAGGTGGATCGTGTGCTTGTCTGCCACCTAAATAGTATAAAAAAATAATAAAAACTACGCTTACTATTTGAATGCTCACCAGTATTGTAGCGCATAATCGAGAATTGTGAGGTAGGTATCCATACTTTCATACTAATATTATAAATGCGAAAGCACCTCTGTCTGTCTGTCTGTTACGCTTTCACGCCTGAACCGCTGAACCGATTTTGATGAAATTTGGTACAGGGGTAGATTAGATTAGACCTCGAGACATAGGCTATGTTTGGTCGCGATAACCGACATCCACGCCGGTGAAGCCGCGGACAAAAGCTAGTATTTAATATGCGGTGTTTTTCATTCATTTGGGCCTCAGTCGCATATGTTTTAACAGTTGCATACGTGCGTCGCATGTTGATTGATTGACATGCGTTTACAGGCTCATCCCCTAGCAGGGGTGGCTGTGTTGCCATGGCAACCGGTTTATACGTCATAATGTCTGTTTCATTATTACTGTTACTGGATGCAATATTATAAAGGAGAAGAGCGTTCATACACTTTTAGACACTTATGGGTCCAGGTTAGGAAATGCAATCTGATTTATGTGCACGCATAGTTCTGAAACTACTGGATGGATTTTGATCAAACTTGGTGCGATTATAGTTCATACTCCTGGGCAACATATAGGCTACTTTTTATACAAGCTGACGACCGCAGCTTCGCCCGCTTCCGTGTCAGTCCGCATTTCGTTCGAATCTCGTTCATCTCGCGAGATCACGCCCTTTTTTCGTCCGAGATCAATCTCGCTAAAAAGCTGAGCTCGAAATTGGCGAGATCTCGCAAGATCGCATTCATAAACTCGCGACATCTCTGATTAGGTATAACCAAAGACAACAAGAATTATTTCACGGTTCCTGAGTGAGGCGGGAATAAATTTTGAATTTCGAATTTGGCACTAAACTCGATAAAATAATCGAGTTTGGGCTCATTGGTTTATTCGAGGCAAATTCTCTGATTCTATAGATACGTACACACATACAAACACACAGGTCAAACAGTGAACCTTTTGAAGTTGGTTAAAAAGTAATTGTCTTGCTTCGTCATGTTTGTTCCCAAGAAGCATCGCATACCAAGTAGAAAGTGATTGCCATTTTGTTGCGCCTGCGCATGGGAACATGCAGATTGTGGGAATTGATTGGTCGACTTGTTACTTTTTAAAATGTTTTTTATTTGAAGGAAACAAGTTGTTAAGCGTATGCAAATTAAGATGTGCAACTAAACGTATTTAAAAAAAGTGTGTGTTGAAGTGATTGCTTGACTGCGTGTGCTTATATTAATTTGTGAATAGGGTAGGCAGAAGTCTTGCTTAACGACCTCCATCCTTAATGGCGCAGGCCTGGGGGGTGTTAGGTGAGGCCGCCTGTCACCCTAACAGAAAGATCCCGGGGCGGCGTAGGTGACCTCTCCCCTTTTCCGCAGTAAGATAGGGTCACTCGAGGAGGGGGATCTTGAAACCTTGGCCCTGGATCAGCCGAGGTGCGAGGAAAATACCTTATGAACCAGTTCACACCCTGGCGTCCACATCCAAGACGGCGTGTGGCTTTAGTCGGTTCAATTCCGACATAACTGGATTATGTTGCCGTGGGTTATGGGGATAGATCAGTACTCTACGTAGGCGATGTCACGGGCTAAAACTAGTATACTAATAGACTAGTAAACTACAAAAGCAAAGCCTTCTCTGTATCTAGTATTAAATATTCTCCATCCCTTTCACCAAAATTCAGTATCTAACATTTTGTCATATCAGCATTCTCCCTTAAACACAAACGGGATTAATTCTACCCTTTATTGTACACATACCCTCTATATACTTAAATTAGGGGCGAAACAAAGTTGTCACCCCTCACCCACTCCATCCATCAAAATAATGTATTCAATATGAGGGTAGTGCTACTAAAAGATCAATTTATACTTGTTGTTTACATAAAGTAGTGTAGAACCACTTTTTCTTGAGCTAGGTTTTGCTTTGTGGGAATACAACTCTGTAGAACGCTAACAGGTCAGACTATCTTAGTTCTCTAATATTTTTATTCGAAAACCAGTTTAAGTAGGACCAGACGCATCTTATGTCGAAATGCAAAAGTACAAATTCAATATGTTTGCGTCAATACTGAGGTGTGCGAAGATATTGGATTCCGCACTTCAAAGTAATATGTACTTTATTGTATTGATTTAGAATTGAAAATTGAGTGTACGTTTATTATTGCTTAATACACTCGAGATATCAATAATTACTCAATGAAAGATGATTTATTAAGTAGGTACTGAGCTATTAAATTGTAGTAGTAAATGACTGAGTGGTCGATTCGCATCAAAATGTTCACAAGCGTCGTGCGAACCGACCATTCTTAACCGACTTCAAAAGTATATTCACTGTTTTACTTTTGTTTTTATTTTTACCCGACTGCCGAGGAAAGGAGGGTAATGTTTTATGTATAAATAGGTATTGGGTACGTCAGTTGCCTGATGGTAAGATAAAGGTAAAATCTCAGGAATGGAAGTTACCATTATATACACCGACAGTGCTATAATGGTGGCCTTCAGCTAGACGGCCTTATCAAATGCTTTTTCACGGCCCGCTTAAAGGACCCGGGACAGGATTATCTCGTGTTCGATTGAACCTATTTTGATGCAGTTTTCTGTTTTTTTTTTTACTTTCTGAGGAAGGTATTAGTACACTTTTATAAAAATACATTTTTTCACATTATTTTTTTCGGGGTCGTTTCGCACGCACTGATTTTACTGGCATGCGAAATGACACCTCTAGAAAAATGTTATGGTGAGTCGTACAACATTTAAGTGGTTTGTTATTAGTCAAATAAAAACTTTCTCATGATTGCATATTATACACGATACTTACTATTTTTTTGTCTGTCTGTTTGACGACTTTAGCGGGATTTTTAATGCAGCTTGCTGGTCTTATAACGCTTAACTTAAGCTACTTTTATTTTAGAATACATATTAGGGTTACGCGCAAAAAATTAAAAACATAGATCGAAGGAAAGGGCGAAGCAGCGGGCAACAGTTAGTAAGTCATAAACACGTGCCACACTGTCGAAACGCGTATATTTTTAGAAGGTAATACGCAGAAAAGCCTTAGTAGAGATGGCAGACAGTGATTTTGAAATACTCTGACGGTAACAGGTAGCGAAGTATTTCTGTAATTATTGTGTTAAAGCGGTATTTTTATCGACGGATGACGCACCATTTAATAATATAAGATATGGCATTGGCGTTCCCAAGGTTGTAAATTACGGCCTAAAAACCATAAACCCCTTATGAACTCTAGAATAGCTAATGTATGTTTGAAGCGTCAGTAGCTTAGTGGTTACAGGAACGGTCTCAAGATCGAAAGGTCCCAGATTCGAATCCCGGTCATTACACTATCGACGTGACAATCCACTCTTAACACAATTTAGTTTAGCTGCAGCAAAAAAAAGATATTAGGAGAAATACTAGTTATTTCTGTTACTGGGGTAATTTTCATTGTCATCATTTTACTATACACTTTCTTTCTAATTAGGGGCCTTACCAAAAACTCTTAAAGCAGTATTATTTTAATATTACTTAACTTTCATAGTGTGAATCTGACCATCGACGTCGACGGGTACTAGTGTTATGAGTTCTAGCATTCTCTTACTTTTATGGTATGTTGTGGATATATTTATTTTATTAGGTAGTAGATTTACAAGACACAGAACACTAATATAAAAAACGGATGAGGTTTAACCGGGTCCGATTCACACTATGAAAGTTAAGTACTATTGAAATAATATTGCTTATAAGAGTTTGTGGTAAGGCCTGCACAGTACACGCTACTTAAGAGATCCTAAAAAAAATCAGACCAGCCATCGTCCCAACAGAGGTCATTTAACATTAAAAGCAGCACTACCACTCTACCCCGTTTCCACGAACCGATCAAAACAAGGACAGTAAAGCCAAGCCATGATCCCGGGCAGGGCGTTACCCGGCATTAATCTGCACACAAGTAAACATTCAACATCTCAACGGCGACTCACCAAGAAGAAAGTATCTACACCTGTCCCCTTTCCTCTCGCACCGCTGACCGCCGCGTGAAAGAGACGGCAATCGAAGGGTCGGAATCAATACCACATGACAGCGGTGTTTTATTTTGTGGAGACATCTTTGTGTATGTGTGTGTTCGACCCGATAGTGTATAGATTTTAGTATTTTGCCTAATATCGCGTTTTCACATGTTAATTTTATAGTGCTAACTCTGTTTGGCAAGTTGCGGGGGGATGTGAGAGTTCTCTGTATACAATTATGTTGTATAGACTTTAAATGAGTTGAATTATTTAGGAGTTTTGTTGGTTGAGTGGTTGACTGCTTTCACGGCGGTGCGGGTTTGATTTCGCGGTCAAGTAAAGTAGTTTTGGATTTTATATTGTTAGTTAGGTAGTGTATTTAATAATGGTTGATGGAAATAGACTTGCGTCGTGGGACTGAAATAAATTTTACCTCTGCTTACCCCTTTATTTATATACAGGTACGTGAGCAACCGTTTGCACATGTGACACGTCTTATCATATTATGTAATAAAATACTGGACTAGTTGTGCCCGCGATTTCCATCTGGGTTTAAATTCGTTTTTGTGGAACCCCAAATACTTTAAAAAAAAGTAGCTTAAGTTAACGCCTTCTAACAAGAGCTATCTGCAGGCAAAATCACGTCAAAGTTAGCTTAGGGATTTCCGAGATTACCCGGAACCAACAGACAAAGTAAAAGTTTTTTTTGTTATCGTTGACCACCGTGTATACATTCATGGCAATCATTAAAAAGCTGTTCTTTAATGTTATAAACAGACATTTTAATTTTATTTATTTGTATTTAAGACTAAGTCGCAAGATACTGCTTCCGTACGTCTTGTGGGAGGGCCGGAAGCATCATCTCATTTCCTATTCTCCTCTTTACTCACCCCATTTCACTCTACTGGTAGTTAAATGGAAACAATAAATGTTTCGAGCAGTTATACATCGCTTACCATCGAGGTGGTAATTTTTTTATTTGTTTGCATTAATTTCTAAATGTTGAATTTGATTTAACAGTAAGGTTTTAATATTTATTTTTTGACTCATCGTAAATTGTCTTAATCTTCAATTCACACTTTGAATTAGAATAAATTAATAACATATTCTAGGACTAAGCATATCTTAGTAATATGGGTTCTAAAATGCGAATAAAAATACCATATACCAAACACCACCAGTGTGAGGGGGGTTATCCGTGGGGGTTTCTACGAAAGAAAAAGGTATATAAAAAGCTCAGAGCCACGTGACATGTTCATGCATACAGGTGAGATAGTGGTCAAACGCAGGCTTCTCCACTATTAAAAAATACACTTAACAAAATCGAACCCGTGACCTACCACTACACTACTAGTGCCAGTCTAAAGCTCTACCAAAAGGCATTCAACACACACAGTTAGACTAGAGTAAAATTAACCCTCAAATGATCACCATACCCGTATATCACACAGACCGGCACATTTGGTGTAATTTGGCACCACCATGTGAATGCTAGGGGAGTTACCCCTCGCTGTAGTGATTTTATGGCGAATATAATAAGTGTTCCGTTTTACTCCGTGTGTAAATTCTGTATGAGTTAAGTAGTGTAAAATTAGTAGCAGTACAATATCTCAAGATTACCTCCTTAGGGTTGAAATTGCCGCCAAAAATTCTTAGTGGGTGCTTACAAAATAAAAAATATTTATAATTGTAACTTTTATTACTTTTGTTGACATAGCGAGCATACCTATAGGCCTATAATAACATATCTAATATTTTTGAGCATTGTAAATTTATTATTACCGGTGTTCAATTTGGGAAATTGCCGTCGTACTCAACTTACTTACCTTTTTTTATTTGGTTTTAGGTTTGGGGAGGAATAAGCGTTTTCTTTTTTATACCACTTAGGTGGCAGACAAGCATACAAGTAGGTAAAAAGTACTTAACTTACCCTTTGTATATAGAAAGTGAATATCCTGCTGATATTCACTTGAAACTTGAAGATTCCCAGGTTATTACTTGGTTTCTTGTAGGTGAACTAATATCTTTAAAGTTAGCTTATCTTAACTTATATTTGGCGCTCACATTGGAAAATTAGAACGCTGACATGCGAACTGCCTTCAGTTATCAAGAGAGATATCATATCACTATTTTGCCACCTCAGTAGTAAAATCACAACAATAAACTATAACTAAACTACAACACAAACCATTTACATCTCAACATTAAAAATTAAAACAGACGGTACACTTAAAATGCTTAAACCGTGCAGTCAGCTAGAAAGAGATCGATATATCACATCATATCACGTGAGTGAGCGAGCCAACAGTTGAAGGGAGGAAAGCCCCAATAGTGGTGAATGTTGTGAACAATAATTTCGCTGAATAGTTGCCAAAGTAATATTATTAGGGTGTTTTTGTGTTTACGGCTGTTGGATGTGGCGTTCGAAGCGAATCATTGTTTTAATTTCTTTTTCTTTTATGGATTTCGAGGCATATCATTGATATGATTCCTTTTTATTTTATGGATTTTGTAGCAAATTATTGTTTCTTTTATGGATTCATAAGCGAATAATTGGTTTACTTTCTTTTGAAGATTGTCATGCAACTATTTGGTTTAATATCTTCTATTTGATAGATTTTAAAGCAAATCAATATCTTTTATTTTTTTTTATTAAATTCGGTACGAATCACTTCTTAATTATTTTACCCATTTTAAATCAAAATAGTATTGCTTAAATTTCCTTTTTTATGAATTTCAAATAATATCTTACACATTTAGTTTTGAAGCGAAGTATTAATTCTTTTTCAATTAGCCCACTGGGGAAATAATAACGATTTAGGGGTGCGTACACACACACACACACACACACTCAACGTTCAACAATTATCTGTGAATCACAAATAATTGTGCCTAGTGTAGGGTTACCATCCGTCCGGATTAATCCGGACATGTCCGGACTTTTAGGCACTTGTCCGGACTTTGTCCGGCTTTTTAATTTGTCCGGATTTTTTAAATTAGATGGTATATCTTCTTCTAAAACTGTAGAAAGGTCAAATTTTGTACATTAAATATATATGTACAAAATAAATATTAGGGGATGATTGGTGATTGTTTGTCTAGAGTTTGTCTAATGAAAGCTGAACCACGACATTTATTGATTTGCAACACCAGTAGACTATAAATGTCACCTCCTGTCATTTCTCTGTGATGGCGCGTATAAATTATGATTTTGATACTTTGTATGTATTCACATCAAATATTAACGAGATTCAGATCAGATGCGATATCCAAAAATATTCGCTTTTGTATTAGATATTTGTCAATAAGTAATGGTATTTCTTTCAGAACTGGGAGTTCCAATATTACAGTGACAATCGTTCGAACTCGTTTACACACAGTGGTAACTTGTACATCCGTATGTTGTACTTTTCGACAATATTTATTGAATTAATATAATTAATTATAAGTGTGACTGATGATGGATCAAGCAGCTCGGATGATGGTGAAGAATATTTGGAATCTAATTTTGATTATAATTAATAATATTTTTTTTCTAATAAATGAATTTCATCTGATTCCTAGCCCTAGTCCTAAGCCCGCTTGAAGATAGTTTTAGTCTGGAATAACACAGGCAATATGTCTTGCACACGTTCATAGCCCACATTTTGTCCGTGAAATATATTCCCAAGGGTAGCGGGAACGGGATCATAATTTCACGCAGGCATTAGCTAGTCTTAGTCTATATCTCCACTACATGTGCGGTTTTAGTCGGTTCGATTCCGAAATAACCATCCCCAATGGCCAACGGGGGTGGTATTCGTGGGGATTTCAAAATGAATAAACCTGCTACTTTTCCCCCGATATTCCCACAGTACCAAACTCCCACGCAGGTGAAGTCGTGGGTAAAGGATAGTATTTAATAAAGAAATCAAAATATAAATAAGAATAACACCAAATAAAGCGCAATAAAATTCTTTAAAAATATCAGTGTTAAACTATAATAGGTACATACTTTTATTTCACGATCAAAATGTTTTTATCCAACTATAACTGGTGATACCTGCCCTAAATTTTTTAAATTTGCCGCGGTTTTGTTGGTCCAGCTTTCATTAGACAGAGTATACTGCATAATGCATAATGAACCAGCCCCAAATTCCATCCCAGGGAGTCGTAGAAGTCGGCTACGGGAATTGGCCTGGTGCAGGTTAACAGCGCCGTAAGGTACCCAACAGGTGGTGGGTAAACCATCAACGACAACATGCCCAAGGAGGGTTAACGTCAGGCAGGCGGCCGGTTATAAAAAATATGCCAAATCTTATTTGCAACATGATATTACATAATAGAGAGTGCGACAGTGTTAGGGCGTACCCCACAGGCGACGCGCAGGGACAGCACCCGGTCCCTGTGGGAAGTGGACAAGGGTTGTCGTATCGAGGGTGGATGCGACGTAAGAAGCAAGCCCATAGCACTAGAGATGTAAAACTGAGGTATGCAAGTTGGAATGTTGGTAGTATGACTGGGAAAGCAAGAGAATTAGCGGATGTGTTTAGAAGAAGAAGAATAAATGTGGCCTGTTTGCAAGAGACTAAGTGGAAGGGTGCAAGCGCTAGAGAGATTGGTGAAGGATATAAATTATATTACAGTGGAAGTGATGGAAAAAGGAATGGAGTGGGTATAGTGCTAGATGGTAACTTGAAAGAATGCGTGACGGATGTAAAAAGAGTGAACGATAGGATAATTCTTGTGAAAGTGGTATGGGAGAGTATGATTCTGAATGTGATTAGCGTGTATGCACCACAAAGTGGTTGCGATGACAGAGAGAAAGAGAAGTTTTGGGAAGAGTTTGATATAGTTTTGATGAGTGTACCAGATAGTGAGGAAATATGTATAGGAGGTGATTTTAATGGACATGTAGGAAGAGTAAATGATGACTTTGAAAGTGTGCATGGAGGATGGGGATACGGCACTCGGAATAGCGATGGGGAAAACCTATTGCAAGTTGCGTCCTCCCTTAACCTGGCCATCGTGAATACATGGTTTCAAAAACGAGATCCGCACCTCATCACATACAAAAGTGGTATTCACTTGACACAGATCGATTACTTCCTTATCCGACGGAGTAAATTGGTCTGTGTCAAAGACTGCAAGGTGCTGCCGGGTGAAGGGGTAGTGAAACAACATAGAGTGCTAATATTAGACCTAAAAACCAAAGTCGATGTGCAAAAAGGTAAACACCGGCCCCCACCTCGGATTAAATGGAGGTTGATAGAGAAGAAAGAGTATGCAAGCAAATTTAGGGAGAAAGTGGTGAATAAAATGATAGAAATGAAAGATATGGCGAATAAATCAGTGAATGAATGTTGGAATGAAATGGCGAGTTGCATCAGGAAAGTAGCAAAAGAAGTGTTTGGAGAAACGAAAGGCAAAGGTGCTTTTGATAAGGATACATGGTGGTGGAATGAAGAGGTACAAAAGGTTATAAAAGAAAAGAAGAATGCTTTTAAAGAATGGCAGAAAGAAAAAGGAAATGATAGTGATAAAGAAGTAAAAAAGAGGAGGTATAATGAATGGAACAAAAAGGCCAAAAAAGCGGTAGCTATAGCTAGAACTCAGGCCCAAGAACAAATATATAATGCTCTTGATGGACCAAAGGGCCAAAAAGAAATCTACCGCTTAGCCAAAGCCAGAGAAGAAAGAACGAGAGATGTAAGACAAGTGCGATGTATAAAAGATGAAAACGGCACAGTTTTAGTAAAAGAAGATAATGTAAGAAATCGATGGAAGGCTTATTTTGAAAGACTTATGAATGAAGAGAATGTATGGAGTGGGAATTTAAAAGAGGTACAAGTGAATGTAGGTGTAGTGAAGGAGATTGATAGAGACGAAGTAAGGAAGGCAGTACGGAGCATGAAGAATGGGAAAGCTGTAGGGCCCGACGGCATTCCAGTAGAAGTGTGGAAGATATTGGAAGAAGATGGATGTTGGTGGCTGACTTTGTTCTTCAATAAGTTGTTGTATGAGGTGACGATCCCTGATGAATGGTGCAATAGTTCACTAGTGCCCATCTATAAAAATAAGGGTGATGTGCAGGACTGCGGCAACTATCGAGGAATAAAGCTCATGTCGCATAGTATGAAAGTTTGGGAGAAGGTGATAGAGAAACGTGTGCGTGAAGAAAGCGAGATTACCCAAAACCAATTTGGGTTCATGCCTGGTCGTGGGACCACAGACGCCATTTTTGCCCTCCGCCAACTGGGTGAGAAATATAGGCGAGCACATAAGAACTTGCACATGGTGTTTGTGGATCTGGAGAAGGCGTATGACCGGGTACCCAGAACGGTTTTGTGGTGGGCCCTGAAAGAGAAAGGTGTGCCTGGGAAGTATATAGAGTTGATCTGTGCGATGTACTGTCGATCAAGAACCTATGTACGATCCGCTGCCGGCAACACCGACGAGTTCAGTGTAGCGGTAGGCCTGCATCAGGGCTCGGCGCTAAGCCCCTATCTCTTCCTGTTGATAATGGATGCTTTGACATCGGATTTACAGGAGGAGACCCCCTGGTGTATGCTGTTTGCCGATGATATTGTGCTCGTCGGTGAAGACGGGCTTGACGTCCAGAGTAGATTGGAGAAATGGCGATGTAGACTGGAGAGTGTAGGCTTGAAAATCAGCAGAACCAAAACCGAGTACATGTTCTCTGATTTCGGCGGTCTCTCCAGTCTTACACCCATGGTGCTTGATGGTGCACCACTACCAGTCTGCTCCAATTTTCGATACCTCGGCTCTCTTATTCAGGCCGATGGGGAAATTGATCGTGCAGTGAAGCACAGGATTGACACAGGTTGGATGAAATGGCGGCAGGTCAAGGCTACGATATGTGACCCGCAGTTTCCCCTTAAGCTTAAGGGGAAAATTTATAAAACCATTATCAGACCTGCCGCCCTGTATGGGTCGTCATGCTTGGCTTTGAAAGCGAAGGAAGAAAGACAACTACATGTAGCGGAGATGCGAATGTTAAGATGGATGTGTGGTGTGACAAGAATGGACAGAATAAGGAATGAGTACATTAGAGGAAGTTTGAAAGTTGCACCTATAAATGAAAAATTGAGAAGCGAGCGATTGTCGTGGTATGGACATGTTATGAGAAGAGATGAAAGCAATGTTGTTAAAAAGGTTCTAAGTATGAATGTGGAGGGCTTTAAGGGTAGAGGTAGGCCTAAGAAAAGATGGATGGAGTGCGTGAAAGAGGATATGGCAAGGAAGGGGGTAACCGAAGAGATGACATCTGACAGGAATGAATGGAGGAAAAATACATGTTGCGCCGACCCCAAATAATTGGGACAAGGGCAGGTAGATGATGGTGATTGTTTGTCTTTCTGTCTGTCTGTATGTGCACGCATGAATCAGAAACTACTGGAGGGATTTTGATCAAACTTTATACGGTTATAGTGTTCATACTTCTGGGCATATATGTTGCCCAGAAGTATGAACACTTATAACTACTTTTTATAGAAACTTATGACCCGTGACTTCGACCGCTTTCGTTTTTGGCCATATTTCTGGTTCTACTTAATCAATTACAACCAAACATACGGTAAATTTTGAGTCTAAGTATAAAAGACCTTTCTAATAAAAAAACCGCATCAAAATCCGTTCGGTAGTTTTTCGCTTCTCGCGATGGAAGTAAAAACAACTCTTAGAATCGCGATATCGCGATAGGAATGGTAACTTAGGAAAAAACCATGGAGACTATTTTTGTAGATATAATTTTAAGATGTACAACTTTGGTCTGATTTTTTTTTTTTGATAAAATTTCCATTTTGGAGAAAAATTCAAAAAACCTCAAGATTCGACCCCGAATAATTTTTATAGCACGCATAGGATCGATGAGGATTTAAAAAATATTATTTGTAACCCCAGCTTTCCACCAAAATTTGGCTCTGTGGTAATTTTTGTTATATTTAATGCAACGGGCGTTTTAAGTCAAACCCGCCTGCACCTCGCATCCTACCCCCCCCCCCCGTGCCACTTGCAACGAAGTGTCCGGACTTTTAGCTAAATGTCCGGCTATTTGTCAGGACTTATCAAATTCCTAAATGGTAACCCTAGCCTAGTGGGCATTGAACTCACAACCATTGGACGCATGGTAGTTGACTAGTGACCACTATAGTACTATATAGTGCAGTCGATATATATATTTATGTTGAATCACTTCTTTTGCGCGGTAGTATTAAGTTTTTTAAATGCTGTCCTTTACGTGAGTTGCTCTCAAAATTACTCACGACTAATTTGTGCCTGCGGTTCCACCTGCGTGGATAATTGATCCCGTTTCCGCAATCTAACCATACTTTTTTCGCTCGATTTTGCGTGTCAATAATAATTGAAAATACGTATTGGTATTTGTAATATTAGAATTTAACCATATTTTTATGAACCTCGTACCTCCACTTCTGACCGAATCGATCGATTGTTTACTTCTAAGGTATTAGTGACAATATATATTTAAATAAATTAACGATTCTATTAATTTACTATTAGCGCTGATTACCCCGTGACCGTGTCTTGCTTGTCTCAATGTAAATAAGAAAATAACGTCAAATTGTACCATTGTCTTAATTATTTTGATTAAAAAAATGTGTGCGAAACGCCACTATTTTTAAATTGGTGTTGATTCGCGCACCAATAAATTAAGTTCTTTCTAATCCACCACTATTTCCAAAATATTATTTTACTGATGGTTGTTTCGCACAAGATATTTAAAGACAATAGTGCGAATTGACCAATTAAGGCGAATACAATCCGTTTTAATGTGTAGAACTCATGACTAATTTTTTTCCTTTCTTTTTTCGCAGATCTTTCTTTGGATGTAGCAGAATGTGCTAAGTGGTATTAAAGTGTTAGTGCAGTGTTATCAGTGTAGTGTAATTGAGTGATATGGAGTGACTATGTGCGCTGTACGCCGGAGGATGACAGAGTCCCGGCTCTGAATGAGAACTACCGCTGAAGGTGAGTTTCACTTTTATTTGTTTAACTTTCAGACGTCTTAATAAATGATAGACACTAATTCGCGTAGTGAAGTGTTATTCTGTTTTAGTTGACAAAAATAAGTTTTTTTTATACCACTTAGGTGGCAGAAAAGCACACGGCCCACCTGATGGGAAGCGGTCACCGTGGCCTAGGGACGCGTGCAACACCAGGGGCATCACACTCGCGCTGCCGACCCCGTAAAAACTTCTTAAAGAATCCAATATTGTAGCCGCCGCCGTATCTACCAAACGACTACAATATGGGGTTCTTCAAGACGGGGTTCTTATTAGAAGATTATTATAGGGTAGGCAGCGCGAGTGTGACTCCCCTACTGTTGCACACGCCACGGTAACAGCTTCCAATCAGGTGGGCCGCGTGCTTCTCTGTCACCCATGACCCAAGTGATATAAAAAATGCAACTAAATAGTTACAATTCGCATTCGCATCAGGTCAATTTTTCATCATCATCTAATCGTTTTTCCCAGTTGCATCCAAGGCGATCACTTCGGAGCTCAGGGCCTGCTTACGCCTTCCCTTGCTCTTGGTTTGGCTTTTATGGGAGCGACTGTTTTTCTAACCCCGATAGGAAAGCCTGCGTTAGAGTAGAGTCTCGTTGGTCAGCGGGTATACCAGTTTGTCAGCTGGAAGGTCTTGATGAAAGGGGGGGGGGGGAGTGAGCGGTCGGAATTTTAGTGCTCCTACTGTCTTGACTGCCATGTTCGTAAGATAAGAACATGGCAGTCAGGACCGATGGGTAAAGGAGGTATCTCAAAGCGTTGAACATAGTCACCCATCCTAAGGCTTACCTGGTTATTATTCCCTCACCTTGCAATATGCTCCAAAGCACGTGGCATTTTACTCTTGCAAAATGATAAGCATAAATTCGAAACAAAATTAAACGTAGTGTACCTAACTTTTAAAGGCAGAACGAAGTTTGCCGAGGAAGCTAGTCAAGAAATAGTAATAGGTACAATTATCATTAAAGCTAATTACATGCATAATTCTTATATTTTTGTACTGTAACTACAATATTATTCGGTAAATGATTTTTAACAAGCTATTATTCTCACCCGTTACTAACTACGTGTAAACAAAACTTGGAAGTAGAATGTAACCAACTTCTAATTAAGTAATATTATTAACTAACCTATGCCCGCGTCTCCGCCCGAGTGCACGTTAGTTTTCGCTTTTATCATGATCAAACATGCGTAACATTTTAAGTCTCATCAAGACCTTTCTAATAAATAAATCCGGTTTTTTTTATACTACGTAGGTAGGCAGGCAAGCACACGGCCCACCTGATGGGAAGCGGTCACCGTGGCCTATGGACGTGTGCAACACTAAGGGTGACACAAACGCGCTGCCTACCCTGAAGGGAAAGAGGGAGAGCTTTTTAGTGTTTTTTTTACTAGGTATACCTATCACCGATTCTACTCAACCGATTGTGCCAAAGATTTAGCCAGGGTTCAACCCACATGGGTGAAGCCGCGTTCGCCAGCTAATTTTTTTTATTGGTCACATCAATATGACTTCACCTCGCCTGATGGTAAGCTAAAGGTAAAGTCTCAGGAAGGGGGTCCCCATTACATACACCGACAGTGCCATAATGGTGGACCTCAACTTGTTCCTATAAGGGCGAGTTCCCACGTCCATCCATATTCTACGGCATGTTAACTTCGCTCTATCCCTTTCCATCACATACAACCGTCGTAATATAAAGTGAATAAGATCGCAATCTGTACGCTTCATGACTTTATTCATCTATAGCCTTTAATTGAGCACTTCTAATTGACATGCGATCTCTATCTAAACTGTCAAAGATGGCGTCATGTTGGTCATGTTTCATTTCGTCGTTATACTCGTATAGTGTACGGCATCTAACGTGGGCAGATTTTGGAGTAGTGTGGGCCCCAAGCCAAGTTAGATGCTGTACACTATACTTGTTTGTGGCAAAATGCGTCGCATAGAAACAAGTATAGTGTACAGCATCTAACTTGGCAAGGTTTTGGAGTAGTGGGGCCCACACTACTCCTAAATCTGGCCACGTTAGATGCCGAGCACTATAATTATACTACTTTGAACTTGAACCTAAAAAACATGCGGACGGAAACCGTTAAAGACTAGAGGCTGTGTCACAAAAATGGCGGCGGATAACCATGTGTGAGTGACATTTGGGTTAAAGTATGGGCCATGTCGTCACATAACCCATACTTTTGACACCCACAGTGGTGGCATGAAGTCTCTTTTTGTCTCTCCGGTGTTGCACGCGTTCACACTGTTCACAGACCACGGTGACCGCTTCCCATTAGATGGGCCGTGTGCTTGTCTGCCACCTAAGTGGTGTAAAAAAATATGTTACCCAAAAATTTAAACCCGTAAAAAATCGTACTGATTTTTTATGTCGGTCACGTTAATATGATTTCATCTCGTCTGATGGTAAGCTAAAGGTGAAATCTCTGGAATGGGAATCACCATTACAAACACCGATAGTACTATAATGTAGGTCTTCAGCTTGACGGTCTCATCAAAATATGCTTTTTCACGACCCGGTTAAAGGACCCGGGACTATAGGAGGAAGGAAGGAAAGGAAAGCTGTCACTACGGTTTTTACTGTGGTTTTTATACAACTTCACTACAAAAGACATAGGTACTGTACGGCCGACTCTTGTGTCGTCAGTTGAACGCTTTCCCTCCACCCTTAGTGTTGCACACGTCCATAGGCCACGGTGATCGCTTCCCATCCGGTGGGCCGTGTGCTTGTCTGCCACCTACGTAGTATAAAAAGAATTGCTTTTAAACGTTTACGGTAAATACATAATATATTATATTCATGTAAATTTCCATCAATATAGGAAACAATTTCAAATTCCCATGGGACATATCTAATCCATGATCTCCAAACACAAAAGCTGGATCGTTGCCATAGAGGGCAAAGCTAATCCGATATTGCTTTCGGGGCAACACATCAACACGCTAGTTGATTCCATTATTCGTATGCCATTTTATCTAATCCATCAATCTCAAACAAAATTATATTCGTTGATAAGCATATTATGTGTTTTGCGGACGATGGCATTAATTTTTTTTTACAGTTATCTCCAGTACTTAATATTTTTTGAATAGTCGCTGGCTTCTAATATTATTATAATAAGATGTAGAAGTGCGAAACGTGTCAAAATCGTGAGTTACCCCTTTTTTTCCGTGCGGTAATCCTCATGAATGGCCAGCGGGGCAGACCGACTCTTGCTGATTAAAACCTCACGCTGCCGCGCTGTCTAGGGTCTTCTGACGCCAGAGTTTAAGTTGGCACATAGTAGAGCATTTCTCTCGCACCCCGGCTTGAACCGGGCCATCTCCGGATTCGAGATGGCCCCCTTGAAAGCGTGAGCTGCCCTTGCGTCTAATCCGTAAGTTTAATTAAAATTTAATTTAAATATCCATAAACGTGTGATGCCAGATCCTATTATTATTATGCTAAAAGGTGACCGCGTATTCCGAGATTAGCGTACGTGAGCGATGTGTGCGTCGCTCAAACAGACATTGTATGGAATTTAAGTTCTGTAGGTATGAGTTTAGTTTCTATTCAAGAAAGTGGCGGCATCGTATCAAGGCCCCGATTCTGTGAAAACCAGCCACTGTCATGCCACTCACACCATAAAAATGTCAAAACTTGAGAAGAATATATTTGGAAGTTTTACTTAGTCACGTTGTAAAGACTGAACAGATCTGGTTGAAATGTTGTCATTACAGGGATAGATTATACTTTATTATCTCTAGAATAGGTTCCCATGGGAAGCGGGAACGGAAACAGAATGTAACGCGGGCGAAGCTGCGGGTAACAACTAGTTATTCAATAATGCATTGTTTTAATACGTAAGTGCCTCGGAGAGCACGTTAAGCCGTCGGTCCCGGTTGCCATATAAACATCTATGGCAGTCGTTACGGGTAGTTGGAGCCCTAAAAAGTTCAACAACAACGGTCTAGCTGTAAAGGTTCGATATCGCCTAATGTGTCACCATTGGGTTGTGATTTGTGAAGGTCAGATGGCAGTCGCTTCACGGAAAATATCGAGATCCAGCCAAATCCGCAGTTAAGACTGGTAAAGCGGACCCCAGACTCCGAGGTGAAAGCTTTGGATACGACTGGGATTAACGCTAGGTTGAAGAAGTTAATACGTAAGTACTTTGTATTTTTTGAAACTGACTGAGTACATAAGTATCACAATTTCGTGAGAAACACTTATCACCTTAGTTCGCCTAACGCGTACATATCTTAAGCAAATATACATGACATATGCAAACATACAGACATTTCGCGATATTTATCTGTATAGCCGTGCACCCCGGTCTCGCCTTACGTACTTATTCTGTTTTATTCCTAAGTCTTTCTGTCCTTTTTACCTAATACCTGTCTCCTAAGGATTATAGCGTGATGTCTTTCCTAAGACCTTACCTTCAGCTTACCATCAGGCGATCATCTTCAGGCATCAGCTTGACGTGTCCTATATTATACTTATGATAGCCAGCTTTTGTCTGCGGCTTCGCACGTATGGAATTTTGTTCCCATTTCCAGTTCCCATGAGAATCGAGGAGTAATATTTATTTCGCACCAGCTTACAAAATAAATAAAGAATCATCAAAAACCAGTCGAAAGTTCTGAGTTCACAATCGTAAAATTTTTGAAGTCGGTAGAAAATAGCCGTTCAACTGTTTTTGCGTGTAAGAGTAACATACTCACAAACTTTCGCATTTATCAATATCTATTATAGTAACCCTTTCTTCTTCAACCTAGCGTTAATGCCAGTCGCATCCAAAGCTTTTACCTCGGAGTCTGGGGTCCGCTTTACCAGTCGTTAACTGCGGATTTGGCTGGACCTCAATATTTTCCGCGAAGCGACTGCCATCTGACCTTCACAACCCAATGTACTTAGCTACTACAACTAGTATAGATTTTTACAACTGCACGCAAACGTACAGATAAATACATTTCGCTATGTTTATCTTTACATTTGTACACTTTAGTGGATAACTGCCTAGAATTAGGCGACATTCGTAGGATATTAGTCAGTTCCTTCGTAATTCCTCGTATTAGGATGCGTCACTTCCAAAGGAAGACATATAATTCGTATCGACTTCCTCTTGCAGCGTATAGCGAAGGAAATCATTATGGCTATTTTAAAACACTTTTTATCGGCTTTTTTACCTGATCCTGGGACTTTTTCTTTAACTTTCTATCTGGCGAGGTGAAGTCATGTTAACGTGTCCTATATATAAAAAAATCATTAGGTGGCAGACAAGCACACGGCCCACCTGATGGGAAGCGGTTACCGTGGCCTATGGACGTGTGCAACACCAGGAGCGTCACACTGATGCTGCCGACAGAACTGAGGTAGCTTGGAGGGGAAATGGGAGGGGGTGCAACGCAGGAGAATTTGTCTCCCCGCTGACAGCACAATCCCTTCAGTGAAGTTCTGGCCACCCTACTTACCGGCGGGAACACAACACGATGGTTATTATGGCCGCGGTGTTCTGTAGGGCGGAGGTACTACCCCAGTCGGACTGCTCAGTTTGGACGGGAGACACCGTCTTCCGTCGGCTTATATCTAATCTATGTAATGAGTATAAATAAAAGCCGCTTCAACCAGTTCGGAGCTAACGTTCAGGGATGGTCCATGGCATACGTAAAGTCCACGAAGGCCACGTAAAGCAAATATTAGCATAATAACTTTTCCTATAGCAGTTTAGAATACGATACACGTACTGAGGAGACCACCTGAGGAGACAGGATGTCCTAAATTGATGTACATTGCGTTGTTTAGTACTGTAGTATTTATTGAGTACCGTTAGCATGAATGCATGGATGGTTTAATAGTTATTATAGTGTGAAGATGTAAAATATTGTTACCACTTAGGAACCCGGTTTCGTTCCGACTATTCTTGTTAAGTAAAAGTCAAGATAATTGGATTTTACGGGAGCGACTGACGTTATTATTGTACAGCGACACGCCACCGCTATATGGTCGATATTGCACTTATGCGCACGAAGCGCTTTGCTGGTACGTTCATCATACGTACAGCTAAGGAGTGGAATTCCTTGCCGGAGTCTGTGTTTCCGGAAAGTTATAACCTAGGATTATTCAAGTCACGAATAACACACATTGATCTTACCATCAGGTGGGATTGAGGTCAAATGTAAGCCCATTATGAAGAAAAAAACCAGATAAACTATTTTTTAGTAGCTATGGTAGTGAATGGATAAGGATGCGTCCTCTAGACTCAGAGGTATCGAGTTCGAATCCGGCCAGACAGTACCAATGTGAATTTCACTTTGTGGAATTTATATTGTGCTAATCACATGATTTACAATCTGCTGACGGTGAAGAAAAAAACATCGTGAGGAAACCCACATGTCCTAGAAGAAATTCTAAGGACATGTCCGATCCACCAACCCGCATTAGGCCAGTGTGTGTGGATTAAGGTCTAAACCCTCCCAGCTCTCTTGTTAGAGGAGAGGAGACCCGAGCCCAGCAGTGGGACATTAATGGGTTGCTATTATTAGTAGGTATGGCTGTGTAATCTATATGGATAGAGCTAGATGGTTTATCCCAGAATATCTATTACTGGCGCGGCCCGTGACATACTTCGTCCCTGACGGGAACCACGCGGTTCCCAAACCCGAGGGGGCCATCTTGAATCCGGAGATGGCCCGGGTCAAGCCGGGGTGCGAGGGAAATGCTCTTTGGGCCACCTTACACCCTGGCGTCAGAAGACCCTAGACGGCGTGCGGTTTTAGTCGGTAAGAGTCCGACATAACCTGCCCCGCTGGCCGCGGGGTGGGTATCCATGAGGATTTCCGCACGAAAAAAAAAAAAAAAAAAAAAAAAAAAAAGGTGTAAGTCATGTATATCCCGGGTCAAGCCTGGGTGCGAGGGAAATGCTCTATGGGCCACCTTACACTTCACGTTTCACATCAGGTGGATCGTGTACCTGTCCGCCACTTAAAAAAAACATCCTAAACGATGTTTTAATAAACACTTTATTTAAACCCTATTTCCTTGTCAACTGATTCTCGTAGAGTGAAGTATGTAAGGAGAGAAACAAGTGGCGAGCTGTTGTCTCTGCCTACCCCGGAAGGAAAAAAGCATGAGCTGTATATAATGTTATTGTCGCTCACACCCTTCTGCCTTTCATCCGTCGATTTAATAAAACTCCGTTAGTCCATAATGTTTTAGTTACACGAACAAAACTACCCAATTCAGTGTGAATATTCCGCGATACAACTAAATAGGCGATCTGTCTCGCGCAGCCCTCCCCCCCCCCCCTCACCGGGCAGTTCGTATAAAATCGATAGCATGATTGCATATGAATGTACAGTTCACCTGGAGACAACTAGCCGTGAGGGACACATCGTAATACATACCTTAAATTTATAACATTACAGTTTAAATTTACGTATACACCGTGTTGAAAGTGCTACCACAGAATAACTAATAGTATGTACTATGTATGCTACCGTTATTTTGTACCTAACTAGCTGTTCCGGGAAACGTGTGTTCCGTATTGATTACTTTGTCAGCTGAATTAGGATAGCCTCTGTGGCGTAACGGTAGTGAACGCGGCCGCAGCGCAGGAGACGCGGCTTCGATCCCCGCCCAGTGCAAATATTTGTATGCATGAATATGGGTATTTGCATTGGTCTGGTCGTGTCTCGGAGAGAGCCGTCGGTCCCGGTTGCCATACAAACATCTATGGCAGTCGTTACGGATAGTTGTAGCCCTAAAAAGTCCAAAGGTCTAGCTGCAATGCTTCGATATCGCCTAATGTCACCATTGGGTTGTGAAGGTCAGATGGCAGTCGCTTCACGGAAAATATCGAGGTCCAGCCAAATCCGCAGTTAAGACTGGTAAAGCAGACCCCAGATTCCGAGGTGAAAGCTTTGAATGCGACTGGGATTAACGCTAGGGTGAAGGAAGGAAGAAAGGAAGGTCAGCTGAATTAGATGGGGACCCCTTGGTTGCCCCAACCAAGGGGTCACTAAAGCCGCAGATGGCATGGTTAGCCAGGGTGCGAGGAAATTTCGAAGGGTCCATCTTCAAGCCGAAGCTAGACCAGGATCAGCCGGTGTACGAGTCAAATGCCTTTTGGGTCACGTTATACCCCAAACGGCGTGCGGTTTTAGTCGATTCATGTCCGACATACCCGTAGGACGCCTGCAGGGTCCCGTGTGGTCCCACTTTAACTAGCTCCAGTGTAAGTTTCAGTCTTTTGTACGAATAATTTGAAATCGGTTAAAAAGATCACTACAAACAATCTATCTCTTTAATTATAAAGCTACTGTCTGTAAATTTTTGTTATATCAGTCACGTCAACACGACTTCACCTCGCCTGATGGTAAGCTAAAGGTAATGTCTCAGCAATGGGAGTCACCGTGCAAACATCGATAGTGCCACAATGGTGATATTAAATTAAAGATGAATTTGAAGAAGTGAATTGGAGATATTAAAAAAAATAACCCTAGTATTTTTTTATGTATGATTTGGAACACATTTTTTTTTTAAATTCTTGTCTGTTTGTTCGCCATGAACGCATAAACTACTGAACGGATTTTGTGCTGTTTTTTATTTGTCAGACTTGGTTAGACCAAAGACCATGATGATAACTGAAGAACATGATAAAGTTATCATTGTCTTTGGTTAGACTTAAAATCACACACATTTGACCACAGTTAGAACAGAAATATATGACCAAAAGTCGCAATAACCGGCATCCACGCGGGCGGAACCGCGGTCACAAGCTAGTTGAACTATAACACGAAACATTAAAACAAACAACAGTAACAAGTGTCGTCTCTTTCCCACGCACTAAATCGTTTTCTAATTCTAACCAGCCGTTTACACGAGTGATCCGCCGAGGTAAGAGCTGAGACAATGAGGGGTCAGTGACCCGCCGACCGGCGTGGCCAGCGAGTTGGCCAACAGACCGTCACGTAGGTAGAATACGATTTGACTCTGTGAGGACTAGTGCCCTTTGACATACTTTTTTTTTATATAGAACACAAGTCAAAATGATTTTACCTCGCCTGATGGTAAGCTAAAGGTACAGTCTCAGGACTCGGGTCACCACCACAAACACCGGTAGTGCTACAATGGCGGCCCTCAGCTTGACGGCCTTATCATATGCCCCGCTTAAATGCCCCGGGACTGTAGGAGGAAGGAAAACATGGCTGGTAAATAATTCCAAGTCTTTATGGTGCGGCAAATAAATGAGACACCGAACCGCTTGGTTCTTGAAGGAATTCATGCCACCGTGTGAGGGTGATACCTCAGTCTGGCACGTGTAGTAGTATTATTTAGTAGATTGGCACAAATAATTTATCTCAAATTTGCCTCAAATTCGGCCGGGTAGGTACCACCGTACATCTTGCGAAAAACCCTCCATAATAATCCAACCTCGGTTGGATTGCGTTCAGGTTTCAGCAGGTGCATGGTTATCGCAGCACTGGGACCAGTGGGTATTGGCGTAGTCTAAACCAATATCTGCGCTTTGTCACGCAGTGCTGCGACGACAATCACCTCTTTTTTCATGAGGCCGTCAAGTTGAGGGCCACCAGGCAAGGTGAAGTAATATAAAAAAACAACAAAATGGTACATTTCTTAAGCGATCACGACATAAGATCAAACAAGCAAGTGTAAATTGACTTAAAAATAGCAGGTATTCATGATTATTGCAAAAAGTTATCATGTTTAACTGGTAATGCCGTATTTGGTAGACATACTAACACTACCGGCTATGGTAGTAGAAAGTGCTAGAACAACATAATATTATACTCATGAGACCTATAAACGTATCGCTTTGAAAACGAGCCTGTGTCATAAAAATGACGGTCGGCTAACTAGGTGTGTGTTAGGATGGACACGACCGTATCTCCCGTCCGTAATGAGCTGTCCGACTGGGGTAGTACCTCCGCCCTACAGAACACCGACCCATAATAACCATCGTGTTGTGTTCCCGCCGGTAAGTAGGGTAGCCAGAGCTCACTGTACCCTCCTTTCCCCAACCCTTCCTAGCCATCCCCCTTCCATTTAGGATAGGTGTGTGACTCCTAAGTGTTGCACACGGCCATAGGTCACGGTGACCGCTTCCCATCAGGTCGGCCGTGTGCTTGTCTGCCACCTACATAGTATAAAAAGTGAGTGAATTTTGGGGCGCAACGTATTACCTAAATTCGATTGAAATGTGATTCCTGTTTATTTTTCCTTGTTGTCACTACGTTTTTTACACAATTTCACTACAAGTCATGCTGTATTACTGAATCGAATGATGTTTGCCGCGCAGAAGCTGACTAAAATGATTTCTACCAAATTATACTTATTGTTTTCCAACGGGTGCTTGTAAAATAAAACGGCTGTCATTTCGTGATAACAACTCATTATGGCAACTCCGTAGTAGAATAAAATTCGCAGTTGTATTTTTGAACTTTAAACTTGCAACCCTGATGTTTTGTTGCGTTTTATTTTTGCAAAGAGCTTGTTACTTGTGAAGTTTTTTTATTTATTCTAGCAGTAATTGGCTTGATTGGTCTTTTTTTCATGTTTGATTCATCCATTTAGTGTTCGAAAACTAAAGGTCACCAGATATTATCAATTTTAAAAAGTTTACGCCAAAGGTCCCCACTTTTTTGTGTCGTAGGCCATTTACCATATTAACCGGATGTCGGTTCACTAGGGACTAAGTAGGGCTTAACTATGTTTTTTTTTTATATTAGACACGTTATCATGACTTCACCTCGCCTGATAGTAAGCTAAAGGGAAAGTCTCAGGCCCGGTGGTCACCACTACATATACCGATAGTGCTACAGTGGTGACCCTCAGCTTGACGGCCTCATCAAATGCTTTTTCACGCCCCACTTAAAAGACCTAGGACCGTATAGGAGAAAGGAAACACATGCGCCGGTAAAGAATTCCAAGTCTTTATCGTGCGGCAAAGAAAAGAGGCACCGAACCGCTTGGTTCTCGAAGAAATTGATAGAACTGTGTGAGGGTTATCACCCTCGGGTTTCGGCATCTGAAAGCATAACACTATTTTAGGCAGTCGTGTAGAAATAATAGGCATTAACCTGTTAATGTGTGACCTATCTATACTATAAGTATAATCTCTCGTGTTATACAAGACGGACTGTCTTATATTGTCGTAGATACTAGATTCGGTTAATGCAAAGCATAGAGGGGGTCCTGATGAGTGGGCGAGGTTATTACAATTTAGTTCCTACTCATTGATAAATACTTTATACTCCTTTTTTTGGACAGTCGTGTATAATAGACTTGTCTGTTAAAACAAATGCAGATAACAAAAAAAGCAATTTTGAAAAAAATATATGTGCTATTGAATTAGGGAATCTCTGGAATGACTTTGCCGATTTTAACGGTACTTTCACTGGTAGATAGTAGATAGGTAATTATAAAGCGTGATGTAGGGAAAAAATAGAACCTTAAAAATTTAAATCCTCGCTAGTAAATAATATATTTGATGATCAATCCATCAGGCGAGGTGAAGTAATTTTGAAGTGTGCTAAACATAAAAAAATGTATTTACATAAGAAAATGTATACAAATCATAACAAATAAATAAAATTCAAGTGTCTGTGTATAATATTAAAATATTTAAATTTCGGATGTATAATTCACGATATATAATAAATACCAAACAACATTATTTACTGTTCTTTTGTTATGTCATTGTGTTTATATTTTGTTCCGGTTAATCTCTGAAATGGCTGGACCGATTTTGACTTAAAAAACTTTAATTTCGAAATAGTATTAGGTTTCTGCGCAAAAAAAATTAAAACCTTATAAATCTAAAACGGACGGAGTCGCGAAAACAACTAGTATATTTATAATATTTGATGACGTAACACAAAAAAAAGTAAATTTCCACATATTTGTAGTATAATTCATTCATTGCACCCCAAGGCTACACAAGGATAATGCAATAAGGAAGGTCACCCCACTGATTCAAGCCGCCCCCCCACGCTGAGGGGGGGGGAGCCGGGAGTATTTTGGTACCACCCACTACCTACTCGCATACTATAAATACATAACTAGGTATGTATGTCGTGTTGACCGAGGTTAGGTATTGACGTCATAATTTTTAAATACTAGTTCATACTTGCGACTTTGCTTGTATTTTTTTTTCATTAATTTATATTATACTGAGTGTTAATTTTTTTGTGTTGGATAGCCATCATCACGCTACTACACAGGGTAGCGGAGCAGTAACCATTATTATGTAAACAACAAAGATTATGATGATATAAATGTTATTAGAAATAAGGAAAAGTACATTGAGGTATTGCCGTATTGGACCTATTCTGTAAGAGTATCTATAGATGTAAATAAATAAATAAATAAATAAAAAAATGGGCTAATATCCTGGATAGATACAGCAAAGCAAAAGCCAACAAATTGCGGGCATGTATTTATCGTACAGAAATCCCCATGGATAGCACCCCCATCGACCATCGGGATGTTGAATTCGAACCGACTAAAACCGCACCCCGTCTCGGGTCTCAATTACCGGGGTGTAAGGTTAACTAATAGGCATATCCCTCGCACCCCAACTGACCATAGATGTTTTAAGATGGCTCCCTCGACCCCTCGATAGGGGGATTGGGCGAACATCACGCCTTCTCGAGCAAATGGTACCTAGTATCCTTTTTTAACCAACTTCAAAAAAGGAGTAGGTTCTCAATTCGTATGCTATTTTTTTGTATGTATTTTACGCGATAGCGGCGCCAATTATGGATGGATTTTGAAATTTTTTTTTTGTTTGTAAGAGGCTACTTCTGAGGTGGTCCCATATCCAGGGTATCAGGATCTGATGCTGGGATCTTTGGAAAATCGAGGGGAAGCCATCAAATTTACGGCAAAAATTCTGTTTTTGATGCCTTTGTACATAATAAACCTCATAAATAGGTACTTTTCTATTTCTGTACACTAAAAAGTAAATAATATTAGTTTGTGAAGTCGGTTTTTAAAACGTAGGTATTTATAATTATTATTATTCACCATCGTGTATGCAGAATTTCATGAAGATTGGTTGAGTAATTACGCGTGAAAATGTAACAAATTGTTTTACATTTTTGAAGTAGGTAGGTAGGTACATTATTGACTGTGTGTGCATGCGACTGCTACGCAGAGGGCGCGGGTTCGATTCCCGCTCAATGCAAATATTTGTATGCATGAATATGTCTATTTGCATTGGTCTGGGTGTTTCTATGTATAATAAGTATGTATTTACAAAAAAAAAGTATATAAGTATGTTTATCAGCATTCTAGAACCCATAACACAAGCTAGTGAAACTAAGCTTAGGTACTTTGGGTCTAGGGAGCGATGTGTAGAATGTCATAGAGTATTTATTTATTATTATTTCTTTTGACCATGGTCAACTATTACCACCATACTTTTTAAAGGTTTACAATGTGCGTAGTAACACGCTGTGTGGGTGGGGTGGCCCAATGTGTGTTGGCGTTGTTCTCAATAGTGAAATTGTAGGTGGCGCCACTTATACAATAGCGTCTACTTTTTGAGTTATTTTTATTGTTGTTTAGTGACCATCGATAATATTTTAGTGGTATTCAATCAATCAATTAATCATTATACGTAAACGGGAAAAAGTTAAAATCAATTAATCAGCCTATTGCAGTCCACTGCTGGACATGGCCTCTCGCAATGTACGCCATAGCACCCGATCTTTTGCCTTGCGCATCCAGTCTATCCCAGCTACCTTTTTCAGGTCGTCCGTCGTGCTGGGGGGGGGGGGAGGGGTATTAAAAAGAATATTTAGTGTACTGCTTACTCATGAAAGATACCATACCATTTTATCGTATAAAATATTATTACTTTTTGGATTAAAAATAAATAAAATTGAGTGCAACAAAATATCTTTGGGACCCAAGCCAACCTCACTTCCTAGCTGGTACACCTGCTGATTGAAGGCTCCATGGATGACTTTATTGACGTACCTATCGGCTTTTTCGGGAGCGACTGCCATCTGACTTGCCAACAGTCACTACCAACCGAGGATAGCCTGCACCTGACAGGCTTTTGTGTAGTGCGGTTTTGGTAGGGCCCTGCTTACCCCTACGCGCTTCCTTTACTGTCATTAAGCCTTTCATGCAAGCCCGCCGGTTTCGAGTGCTTTTGACCTGCCCTTTTTGCAATAACTCTTTAATTTGTGTCTGTAAGAGATAAGAAGTAATTTTAGAAGTAAAACCATGGGTAAAATATAGTAATTTGTATACAAATGAAGTTTTCTCGTATTCATTGTTACCTACGTTTGCGTTTCACAGTCGATATAGGTACCTCAAGATTACCATCTCCATACACTTACATTGTAGTAGAAATGGCGCTAAATTACATATTATGTATTGTTATAACGGTTTGTATCATGGGTTTGTATTCTTGTTAAGGCGAAGTTCAACTCAAAATAAAAAAAAACGTTAAACGATACACTAGACTTAGAGGTCTGTTTTTTTATATAGGACACGTCAATATGACTTCACCTCGCCTGATGGTAAGCTAAAGGCAAAGTCTCAGGACTGGGGTCACCACCACATACACCGGTAGTGCTACAGTGGCGGCCCTCAGCTTGACGGCCTCATCAAATGCTTTTTCATGCCCCGCTTAAAGGGCCCGGGACTATACTGCCCCACTAATCACAAAAGCGGTATCTCAGTGAAAGCTAGTTTCGAGATAATTGATGTTTTGTAAAATTAGGTTTTTTGTTAATTTATCGATTGTTATTTTTGGTTATTATATGTAGTGTATGTATAATATTAGGTATATTTTCTATTCCAATAGTTAAAATATGTAAAATATACATGGAAATGCCATAATCGTGAGTTACTGCTACACCGCTTAGTAATTACAAACTTAAAATTTGAGTTGCCGCCTTTTGGTTAGCATTCCGCCTAACATTCTTCTATACAAAAATATATTGATTTTCAGTCAAATAAAATACGTATTTTTATATACAAAAAAACAAATCAAAGTGCACTTACAAAGTCTTTTATTATTGAAATTTATAATCATAAAAAAAATATTAAAAAAAGAGACGTGTTCTATGAATTCTAATCAGTTAAAAGTGGGGAGTTCTCTCCAAAAGAACATTCCATTTTGTGGTATAATATTTTCGAAAGATTTCAAAATATTATCTATTTTGTTTGTAGATATACCTAAGACGGATTCTCTCGGGTTTTTAATGTCAGACGGCAGTCACTCCCATAAAAGTTATAAAAGCCAAAGACGAGAATTATGCGGACGAAAGCAACCAGGAACAAATTTGAGATTATGATGTTTTGTACGCCTTTGGATTGCAGAATATTTGAACAGAAAATAAATTATAATATCACAAATTTGAAAGTAATCCTGGCAATATTTACCTAGGTAAAAAAACCTAAAGATGCTTAGAAGCTTCAAATTCCATTTGAAGCTAGCTAACTGTTACTATCGCTGTATTTCTAATAAATAAGGTTGCCATTTGCCGAGTATCTTTGTACACCTACTCTTTGACTACTGAAGATATAACTCGTGGGACCTTACTCATCTTTAAAAACGCATTACTTAGCAAACAGTGCAGTTCAGTCAAGATTTTTTTTCATCCATGATAGGCCTACGTTTAACCTCAATATCACCTGGTGGTAAGTGACGACGTGGTCTACGAGGAATCAAATTGCCTAGAAGGATACTAATCACTCGTGACTTGAAGACTTCGAAATCAAGTAGTCAAGAAATCACAGTATTTTCAATTATGTAAAACAGTAATTATAACATTTCCACTTGTTTACAACAACAAATTTACCTATAAACAAGTAATGACACGAATATTAGCCAAGGTAGGGAAAAATCATAGCAAAATGTATTACAAATTCGACCATTATGGGACCTTAAAGACCAATTTGACTAGCGGCTGCAGTCGTATCTCATAATTTATGAATCAAGACAGTATTAAATAACTAAGCGTTGTAGCGGTAAGTTATTACACCGCTTATTGGCTTAGAACACGACGCTTCTGTTTTTTGAAAGATTTGGCTGTATTTCAATATACGGCGAGTTGCCTACGTATTATTGATATACCTCTAATAGCCCTAGAAATTTAAGGTCAAACTGAGATAGAGAAATATTTCAAAACGATTTTTTTATACCTTTTAAGTGACATATCGCTATGAGGCTTAGTTCAATAGATGCGTATTTTTCTAAGCTATCCGATGCCATAAAAAATCAGATTTTTGACTTTTTTTGAGATAACGCTTTTGTGCTTAGTAGGGCAGTATAGGAGGAAGGAAACATGCGCTGGTAAAGAATTCCAAGTCTTTATGGTGCGGCAAATAAAAGAGGCACCGAACCGCTTGGTTCTTGATGAAATTGATTTCACTGTATGAGGGTGATACCTTAGTCTGGCACGTGTAGTTCTGTTTAGGAAAGGAGAGGGTGGGATTATTTGGAAAAGCTCGTCGGAACACTGGCCATGGTAGAGCCGGTTCATGGTAGGGATTCAGTAAAACAACGTTTTTAAAGCGGGGCGTGAAAAAGCGTTTGATGACCAACCGATGGCCGTCAAGCTGAGGGCCAACACCTATAGCTTTATTTGGTGTTTGTAATGGTGACCTCTATTCTTGAGACTTTGCCTTTAGCTTACCATCAAGCGAGGTGAAGTCATATTGACGACTTCGATATAAAAAGGAAGGAAAGGAAAAGATATTAATACTTCCTTCCAACCTTCAACCTAGCGTTAATCCTATAGTTAATCTCGATATTTTCCGTGAAGCGACTGCCATCTGACCTTTACAACCCAATGGTGACATTAGGCGATATCGAAGCATTGCAGCTAGACCGTTGTTGTTGGACTTTTTAGGGCTCCAACTACCCGTAACGACTGCCATAGATGCTATAGAAGAAAAAGATATTAATATAGATCTTAATTTTTCAAAATCGAATAGTTGAAAACAATCTAAAAACTATCCACCACGCAGTTAAATAGAATGTTCATTTAATAATTATTAAATAATTCCACGAATTACAATAATGAATGCGTATTGTACGCCGCCACCCACGCCACGCGAGGGTGGCGTACAGGGGGAATCTTCAATGGGGCGAGGGAGCTCATCTACTGAATGAAACGGATTTTTTTCATAGGAAATCATTTGCTTTTCCCACGGGGTGAAAATCTATGCAATTTTTTTATACATAATCACGCTTGTATATCTCTAAGGGAGCAAGTAGAGACAGTATTGCGGTCATTTCTCACATGGTTTATTTTTGTTTAGTTTTTTTTTATATTTAGTCCGTCACATTGACTGCACCTCGCCTGATAGTAAACTGAGGCGAAGTCTAAAAAGTAGTAGCTACCATTTCCGGAAGTTGCCTCTAGAATGGTGACCTCATATTAATAATCTAAGGGTGACCTGTACCTCTAGAAATGCTTTTCCACGCCCCGCTTAAAGAACCTGGGATTTTATGTTAGTTTGCTCCGTGTAGTTGTACCCTTATTTAAAAATTTTTTTTCCGTGCCGAAATCCTCATGGATACCCACCCCGCGGCGAGCGGGGCACGGTATGTCGGATTCTTACCGACTAAAACCGCACGCCGTCTAGGGTCTTCTGACGCCAGGGTGTAAGGTGGCCCAAAGAGCATTTCCCTCGCACCCCGGCTTTGTTGTTATACCCTGATAAACAGCTTGGTGAGAATCCAAAAAATAAAGATTCTATTTTTACGTGTCCATATGACTTCTCCTCGCTTGATGGTTAGCTATAGGTGAAGTATTAGCAATGTAGTAAACCTCACCACTATAGATATACCAATTCCTTCCGCTTGAAGGCCTCATCAGATATTTTTTCACATGATGTTTTCAAGCGTTTGGATGCCGGTAATCGCTAACCATCAAGTGGGTAAAACCCGACCTCAGTAGTATTAAAGAGGTAATTCTCCATACATATACATACATACAAAGAGAACAAATAATTTAACCACATTATCATGTCGGCCTTGACCCCGTTTTGCACATAATGTATTCAAAACATAATTTAAAGTATTAAATAACTTATAACTGCTGCATATAGACTTTAGACTTTTATATTTTGTGCCTACTAGTTATTACCCCGGGCTTCGTTTGCATGAAATGAAGTAGACGGAGGTAGGTCACGACGGTATCTCCCGTCTTAACTGAGCATTCCGCCTGGGGTAGTACCTACCTCCACCCTAGGAACACCGCGGCCACAATAACTATCGTGTTGTGTTCGCGGCGGTAAGTAGAGTAGCCAGAGCTCTTAACCCCCAAGCTAGGTCCCCTACCCTACCCCTTCCTAACTCCCTTCCTCCTTCAGGTTCGGCAGTGCGAGTGTGATGCCCCTGGTATTGCATACGTCCATAGGCCACAGTGACCGCTTTCCATCAGGTGGGCCGTCTATCGCCTAAGTAGTAAAAAATAATTCTTCCTTCTCTTTCGTAATATCACTAATAATTATATCATAACGCTAGTCATAGTTACGAGTAGTTGGAGCCCTAAAAAGTCCAACAACAATGCCTAGCTGCAATGCTTCGATATCGCCTAATGTCACCATTGGGTTGTGAAGGTCAGATGGCAGTCGCTTCACGGAAAATATCGAGGTCCAGCCAAATCCGCAGTTAAGACTGGTAAAGCGGACCTCAGACTCCGAGGTGAAAGCTTTGGATGCGACTGGGTTGAAGTAGCTAGTCATAATAAATATGATTAACAGAATGTATTGTGTTATTCCAGGCCTGTTATGGACAAGGACGGCGAGGGCGGCGATGCGGGGAAGGCGCCGCCCGATGGCCTCCTCGACGCCGCTGGCCTCTTCGGTGGTGAGTGTCATATCATGTCTATACTACTCGTAATAATTAGGTAGGTAGGGCACCCCACAGTCAGGGGGAATGACCTGAAAAGGGTAGTTGGGATAGCCTGGATCGTATCACTACCTAAAGTGACGAAATCCGTATAATATGAATGTTTCCATGGTCTTCAGATTCTTACTAACACTCGTAGTATTTATTCTGTGACAATATTGCTTCATGTCTTAGTTTTTACTGAAAAAATATGCATTTTCAGATATACAGGGTGAATTTTTCAAAAGGGATTGGATGGCCAAATCCGAAACTATAAGGAATAGCGAAAAATGGTCAAAGGAGTCACGAGCCCGATTTTGATGAAACTTAAAACCTCATCATTAGATTTTTGAAAAACCAATAATCCTAGCCAGGAATCGAACTTGTTGATTTTGAAAAAAAAACACACCCTTTATTATTACACCATGCGATAGTGTCGCTGTTAAGGAACAAATTCTGCGAAGTAATGATATACGGCAAATTTAAGGAAAATTTGGAATTTAATAAAATTCATGTTTCACGTACCTATTTGTTTCGTTCAAAATCCCAAAAAAGATCGTAACTATTCCGTGTTTTAAATTATACTCAGAATGATTATAATGATTGATGTTTTTTTTTAAACAAGATGGAGCTCCAGCCCATAATAGCCGTAAAAGAGATTTTGATTCAGCAGTTTGACGACAATTTTATTTCCTGTGCCTTGGCCAGCGAGATCCCTGGATCTTACTCCCTTAGATTACTTTCTCTGGGGGTATGTCAAAAACGAAATTTACAAAGCCACGTATGATACAGAGATACAGTCGATGACTTGAAATTTAACGTTCTTTGGAGAATATTCTAAACGGAATCAACAACATTCTAATATTGAATGCAGTACGATTATGTATTGAAAACAATGGTCTACATTTTGAACAATTAATCAGTTAACACTTTCACAGCGAATCACTTAATGTAAGAAAGATAAAATGTATTTTGTTAAAGATGAGCTCTTTCCTTTAGTTTGCGGTATGTCATTACTTCCCAGAATAAGATCCTTAATAACAACACTATCGCATGGTGTAATAATATAGGGTGTGTTTTTTTTTTCAAAATCAACAGGTTCGATTCCTGGCTAGGATTATTGGTTTTTCAAAAATCTAATGATGAGGTTTTAAGTTTCATCAAAATCGGGCTCGTGACTCCTTTCAGCATTTTTCGCTATTCCTTATAGTTTCGGATTTGGCCATCCAATCCCTTTTGAAAAATTCACCCTGTATAAGATAATGCCCAATAATGCCTAACTAAACTGGAACTATGACTTTTCACACATACAAACATTCTAGTTAGTTATAACTTTTTAGATGCCATATTAATTCCATTATCTATCTATATATCTATATATCTACTGTAAAGTAATTCTGTCATATACATTGCCGATATTTAAAAAAATACTTGGGTTATGTTATAATAAGAACAATTCTGCTTGGATTCTTTCTGCACACAATTTTTTCTGAATTCTTGTCTTTTTCTACTGATCGTGAACAAGTGAACATCCAGGTCGGGACTTGAACGCGCGAACAGTCCATTAAAGGGGGAATGCTCTGACCAACTGAGCTACCTGCACCTATTCTAGACGTTCGAATTTCTCCTATTAGGAACAGTTAACATACTAATTGCTTTAAAATTCACTAAACAAATTTTGATGTGGATTTTTCTATCACAAAGTTGTTGTTCAGACCTCAATCTGTTATATTATTGCAATAGGTTACGATAACCAACATCAACTAGTTTAAAATAATTCCCACACTGACCACCATTGGCAGACGCCTCTAATTCTAGCCGTGACAGCCGTACGTATTGCCAGTTCATTACATGACCAGAATATATAATGAACCTGGTATTTCCGTAGGCATTACTAACTGTATCGATCTGGGAACCCTGGTTCAATAAACACGTGGTAACTAATCATTGGGAGCGTTCATTTTAAATGTGTGCAGTATGTGAGTTCTGAGAATAAAGCACCCTTTTTTTTTTTTTTTTTTCCGTGCGGAAATCCTCATGGATACCCACCCCGCGGCCAGCGGGGCAGGTTATGTCGGACTCTTACCGACTAAAACCGCACGCCGTCTAGGGTCTTCTGACGCCAGGGTGTAAGGTGGCCCAAAGAGCATTTCCCTCGCACCCCGGCTTGACCCGGGCCATCTCCGGATTCAAGATGGCCCCCTCGGGTTTGGGAACCGAGTGGTTCCCGTCATACCCCCGGAATAGGGGGGGGGGGGGCGCGCGCTTTAGCGCGCCGCCGCCTCGGCCTGCTTCTGCTAGGGTGACAGGCGGCTCCACCCGTCACCCCCAGGCCAGCGCTCATGGAGGACGGAGGTCGTTAGACCTCCGACGTCTTAGGCGTCCGCGCCCGCCGCCGTTCGGGAGAGCTCTATGCAGCCTTTCCCGAAGAATACAGTACAGTTTTTTTTATTGGTAATAGGCTCGCATTTGACCACAATCTCACCTGTTGGTAAGTGATGATGTGGTCGACGGTGGAGCACGCTTGCGTAGAAGTAACCTATTCACTCTAGACTTGAATAACTTACAGTTAATGATTCCTAAGGAAATATAGGTACATTGATTGATACCGATGAATCTCGTAGAATATATTTTTTTATATCGGTCACGTCAATATGTCTTCCCCCCGCCTGATGGTAAGCTAAAGTCTTAGGAAAGGGGTTCCGAGTCGTGTGTTATGGTTTCTAGATGCGGATAAACATACTTTATTATACTTTTTTTTGTAAATACAATACATATATTATACATAGAAACGGCACCCAGACCAATGCAAATAGACATATTCATGAATACAAATATTTGCACTAAGCCGGAATCAAACCCGAGCCTCCTGTCGTAGCAGTCAAATGCACATCAGGCAACATCCAGGATGAACTGAGATGAGAAAATTTTCGGATGCTGATCTTTCAATAACTTAGAAATAAAATTAAAAGACCTATTATCAAACACAGTAAACTAATAATGATATTGTTTCTGGTTATTTACGTCAAAAGTCAGATGTCTTATTATTTGACAGACTGACAGACCAAATTTCACAGTACGTGCTACACAAAAATACACAACAACACAATACCTACGAGCTCTAAGGAAATGGCAAACATCTAAATATGGTAGTCATTAGTGATAGAAGCTTCTCATCTGTCATCGCCCACACAAGGCCCTCCAATATTTTATCGGGCTGTATTTAGCACTCGGTTCTTTATAGCCCCTCATATGTGGCACCATATTTTAATTCTTGGTTACTTAGATTAGAATACCGAAATAGTAGAGGATGCAGTTGGAGGAACTGATCGACCACCTGTCCTGAGACACGAAAATAAATAAAACTTGGGTCTGGTGAAATCTTTTGGAAAACTTGACATTGGCATCTCCGTATTGATTAATTTTGGTTTACATTGCAAAGAACCACTTCCTTGGATTGCAGAAGCCATTAATTAACAGAAGATTTCCGATCCTTTTGTGACTGCTCATAGGAGTTCCTTGAAGTTGTGATGTGGTCAATTAAAATAATCCCCGCATTGAATAATTTTGTTAAAATTGCAAAGAACCACTTCCTTGGATTGCAGAAGCCATTAATTAACAGAAGATATCCGATCCTTTTGTGACTGCTCATAGGTGTTCCTTGAAGATGTGATGTGGTTAATTTAAATAGTCTCCGCATTTAATAATTTGGTTTAAATCGCAAAGAACCACTTCCTTGGAATACAGAAGCTATTATTAACAGAAGATGTCCGATTCTTTTGTAACTGCTAATAGGAGTTTCTTGAAGATGTGATGTGGTTAAATGCAGTAGTGCTGGTGTTATTCCACTTCGTCATGAGTATGCTGCAGTGGACAGTCGCCTGCTGCAGTAAGCGAGGAGCTGCATGCGAGGATGGTGACTGCAGGCCTTGTTATGGCTTCTCTACGAAACGAGTTAAACCCATCCTCCGTTAACCAGCCAGTCTTATTGAAACACTTCTGATTTCTCTTTCTTCCTCTGTATATAATTATGGATAAATGAATCAGACTTGAAATTTGTCGTATCTATACCAAATCTCCAGGGCCAAGCCAACCTCACCTATAAGTCGGTAAACTTACTAATTGACGAACTATGCGTCAAGTACTTTTTTTCATACTACGTAGGTAGGCAGACAAGTATACGGCCCACCTGACGGGAAGAGGTCACCGTGGCCTATGGACGTGTACAACACTTAGGGTGTCACACACGCGCTGCCTACCCTGAAGAGAAGGAAGTAGGCTAGGAAGGGGTGGAGGGAGGAGGGATGCAGTGAGCTCTGGCTACCCTACTTACCGGCGGGAACACAACACGATGGTTATTATGACCGCGGTGTTCTGTAGGGCGGAGGTACTACCCCAGTCGGACAGTTCATTTTAGACGAGAGATCCCGTCGTGTCCTACCTCCTCCTAATCCAACTGAGTTGGAAATTAGTTCGATGACTTGTTGCGCTGTAAATTATGTGATACCAAGTCATCGCCTAGGTTCGTGAGGTATACCCACTTAAAAGGGTAGAAATGTACTTAATTATTGGTCACCGCGTTCAAACGACTTAAAAGTACTAATAACTTAGTCTTCGTTACATTAACTGGGTATATTATCGTTAAAATGTTCACAGACACGGCACGGCTAGGGTTGACACTTTAAGAGCTATGAAGTGATCACATATTGCAATTATTACCGTGGTATGATGTAATTGTCACATCCTCCTTAGCGTGGTGGCAGTACGTTCGACTGCTATGTTGGAGGTTGTGACTTCAATGCCCGTTTAGTGCAAATATTTGTATACTTGCATTGGTCTAGGGACATGTTTGTTGGTATTCTAGAATCATTAGCACAAGCTAGTTAGGCTATGCTTACTTCTATTCTAGATAGTATAACATAACATAACATAAACTCACGCCTGTATCCCCGAAGGGGTAGGCAGAGATGCTAGCACCCACATTTCGCCAGTTTATGTTTAGGTCCCAATGTAATAGGTGGCGAGCCTATTGCCATTAACCGGGCCCTTATAAACCTGCGATAAATACACACATAACTTCGAAAAGCATCGAAAAGTCATTGGTGTGTGCCATGGTGAACCTGGGATCGGACCCGAGACCTCGTCTCAGCAGTCCATTACCCAGACCATCATTAGGCATTATGTTAACGTAATTTAAACTAGAGCATCTACATTTTGTATTGAAACTAGTGTAGTCAAACTCTCACTTATTTTCTCACTATTTCTTCCGTCTCTATGGCTGGCCTGCTGTAGCGTTTACCGTAGCGATAGGTACTTGGAAAAATTTCAATAATTCACAATGGACAGTGAAGATATTTTTAGATACAAATCTCCAATAAATAGTGACAACCCTATCCTCGCGTGATATTATACCATACAAGCAAACGGAGTTCAACGCCCTTCTCCCAACGCTCAACAACCAATATATTTCCTACGATCGCATTCGCTCATATTACCAACGCCATAAACTTCAATATTCTTTGCACAAGCTGAATTTTAGAATTGGTCATTTGGTCTACAGCCAACATACAATGTTGATGTAATTTTTACTTTATTTCTTGAACAGTAAAGATCGATTTTGTGTGATTATGGTGTTTGTATGTTTAGTTTGTAAAGCGGTTACTATGTTGTTGGGATTGCAATAAGATTATTCTTTGGATGTTCAGGTGTAAGGATTCTGATAAATGTGAAATAATAAGTTTCTTATCTCGTAGAAAAAGTGATAAGGAACCACGTATTTCTTTTCTGGGCGGGTATCTGTGGGGAAAAAAGATGCACCAATATCCCTTTGTCGATTGATTGATCTTCACATCGGCACTAAGGTCACAGACCGTCTGCCTCAAAACACCGAAAACACTAAATAATTAATCATTTTACCCTCAAACTGAATACCTCATCATAATTTCGATACGATCGAGGTCCAGCCAAATCCGCAGTGAAGACTGGTAAAGCGGACCTCACAGGACGGTCGCCTGTCACCCTACACCCCACCGAGGAAGTGGCGCGATGCTCGCCCCACCTTCCCATTTTGGGGGGATCGAGGGGGCCATCTTAAAACCGTAGATGGCCGGGGTCAGCTGGGGTGTGAGGGATATTATACCTATTGGGAAACTTTACACCCCGGTAATTAAGACCCGAGACGGCGTGCGGTTTTAGTCGGTTCGATCCCGACATAACCACCCCCGATGGGCGACGGAGGTGGTATCCATGGGGATTTCCGCACGATAAAAAAAAGTGTTGAGAGGTCATACAGCGTTTGCAAGGACATGGAAGTAAAACCTCGATAAAATAATAAAAAACTAACTCCCGCGATCCACCGCAACCTGTTCCCTATTAGCCTATGTGTTATTCCAGACTATAATCTATACATTTACAAAATTTCAGCCAGATCCATTCAGCCATTTTTGTTTGAATGAGTATTAACTAACATCCATACTAAAAAAAATTCACATTGTAATATTAGTATGATGGAGAGGCTTTGTCCACCCAAGGAAGTTACGGGCACTAGCAACACCGTGGAGGGGGGAGGGGGGGCCCTGGTGGAGTCACGGCCTCGATGTCAATGATCTAAACAGCTTGTCTAGTATTCTAGAAGTTATTCATGCCATCACTATTATTAAGCCAACAGTATCATCAACATATTGACGGCCTCGAGACATGCTTTATTTATTCGCTAATGAAAAAAAAAAGCGGAAGTCATTCACTATGTAGTCACTTAGTTATAAACATGCTATTATATACATATGTTTATGTTGTTATAATTGTTGGTTTGTTGCCAATCCTTCTATCCTACCTCCTAATAATATTATTGGTGTAGAAGTTTGTCATCAAGATGTTTGGATGATTGTTAATCAATCCCGCTCTAACGGAAGAACGGATCTGGCTGAAATTTGATACATGGATATATATATTAAAGTCTAATCTTTACATAGGCTACTTTTTGTGTCTGGAATAGGTTTCCATGGGTTCAGAAGAGACCAAGGCAATTGTATATATAATAGACCAAAAAAAAACAGCCCGCTGAGTTTCTTGCCGGAGTCTTCTCAGGTCTGGGCCGCGTTTCGAACCGGTGCGGTGGTCCATTTGCTTCTAGTTTTAAATAACTTTGATTTTGACGTTTTGTAAGTTCCGCTTAAAATGGTCTATACAGAATAAATTATTTTTTACTTTTTTGACTTTTTGTTCATTATGGTAAGAAGTCGGTTAACGGATCTCAGGCTCCAAAGTGCAAGCCTTAGATGCAACCATTATTAAATCTTGAATGATGGAACTTTTTCTCATGAACAATAAGGAATTCAGACGGACAGACAGACACTTTCGCATAACCATAAATCATATCTTCGCACCCACAGACCGAAATGTTCGTGTATGAGTCACAGGCCGTTTTTAAGAACTTGCTCGAATGCGGTTCAGATATTTATAGACCGGATTATTGGTTGATTAATGAATGTTGAGACTTCCGTCCGTTTATAAAACAATGTTATCTCGTGGATACACTAGTTGTGGTTCACGGTTTTGCCTGCGGTAACTTAGATTCTGTAGCTGTGATCATCTTAGTGTTGTTCACTGTTGCACCCGAGGTTCTTATCTCGGAGCCCGGGGGTCTGCTTACTCCTTCTCTACCTTTTAATTTCACCTAAACGGCTAATATAGGATCGACTGTAGCTTTCATACCCAGTTCGCTCTAAAGTGGGCCATTTTCTGAATAAACGTATTCTAATCATGGGTTTGTTTGCTGCTTCAGTAGTTCCTACTGTAAATTCTTCTTCCTACAGTCCCGGGTCGAGAAAAAGCATCTGATGAAGCCGTCATGCTGAGGGCCAGTGTAGCAATATTTGTATCTGTAATGGTGACCCTCATTCCGGAAATTATAGAGTTTAGCTTGGGGAGATCAGGCGAAGTGAGGTCATATTGATGTCATCCCTTATAAAAAAACTAGCTGTTGCCCGCGGCTCCGCCCGCGTGGATGTCGAAATCCGTTTCAAAAACTATCCTATCTCTCAAGTTGGATCGAACTGCACATGGTGTGCGAATTTTATTATAATCGGTTAAGTGGTTTAGGAGTCCATTGAGGACAAACATTGTGACACGAGATTTATATATATTAAGATATTGTTCCGCTTGAACTTAAGTAAATTTTCTAATTCCAGCTTACTGGGGGCGCGATGGTGCGTCCGGTGGCGGAGGGGGCAGTGCAGCGGCGGCGGCGCAAGCGCAGGCGGCGCTCTTCGGCTTCGGGGGTCGATACCCACCGCCCACCACGCTCGGCGTCGCCGCCAACCAAGCGGCTTCACTTGGCTTACATCCGGCTGCAAGTAAGTAGACATCACACAAACACACACAACCCATCCATCCCTGGGTGTCACCGAAGATCAAATCTCGGCACGTGGTGCACCCGGGCAATGAAGACTGCAGCGCCTCTCACTCGTTGGGAAGACGCTACGGCGCTAGGGGTGGGTTTCGCCCTGTAGAGCGTTGATCGGAGGCCCTTTACGTATCCCTCTAACTAGTAGAGGGTACAGTGTAAAGCAGATGTGGGAGTTACAGGACGGCCGCCGTTCCTTTCTTTTCCGCACGATTAAAAACCGGAATGCATTTCCTGCACTCGTGTTTCCTTCTTCTTACAATCCCGGGTTCTTTAAGCGGGGCGTGAATAGCCATCTGTCTATCTAGGCCGTCAAGGCCGCCGTTTTGGGACGAATGGTGTCTAAAATGGCGACCCGTACCCTCAGGACTTTACCCTAGCTTATTACCATCCAGCGGGGTTAAGTTAATTGACGGACTGAATATAAAAAAAACGAGTGAACCTGGGTGACTTTTTTTAAATTTGACGTCATTATTTTTTTCCAGGTGCAGCCTGGTGGTCAATGGCTTCCCACCTCGCGGCCCAGGACTACTTAGCCCGGCTCCAGGCGTCGGGTCTGAACTTCCCACCGCTAGCAGACCCTTACGCTGCGCTATCAGCTCTTTCAGGAGCTGGGCTGAAGCAGCCGCCTAAACCTGGGAAACTGTCTTCTAGAAATGAGAGGTAAGTTGGTTCAAAGCTACGAAAGCTTAACTGTTTACGTTTCTACTCTAGAACCCATAGTACAAGTTATAGTTAGTTTCGGTCTAGATGGCGCTGGCGGTCTGGTGAGTATGTATATGTATGTATACATACATAACATAGAAACACCTGTAGCGGGCATCGAACCCTTAACTCGTCCTACAGTCCCGGGTCCTTTAAGCGGGGCGTGAAAAAGCATTTGATGAGGCCGTCAAGTTGAGGGCCGCCACTGTAGCACTATCGGTGTTGTATGATGACCCTCGAGACTTAACCTTTAGCTTACCATCAGGCGAGGTGAAGTCATTATACCGAAGACGATGATGATGATTACGTATAATTTACTTCACCTTCTCATACATACAACAAAGTATTTCAATCATCTCATTGTCGACAATAGGTCAAGATCAAATTGCTTGAATAATTTATTGTAATTGTCTCATACATAATATGAATAACTAAAGGTCCGATGACCATGGTCAATTGGAAGGACAATCATTGTAGTATCATCATACATCCCATTGGGGTAAGCAGAGGATACACGCATTGCACAGCATGCATTTTTGAAGGAAGTAGGACACGACGGTATCTCCCGTCCGAAATGAGCTGTCCGACTGTCCGTACCTCCGCCCTACAGAACACCGCGGCCATAATAACCATCGTGTTGTGTTCCCCAAGGTAAGTAGGGTAGCCATAGCTCACTGTACCCCACCTCCCCTTTCCCTTCAGGGTCGGCAGCGCGTGGATGACATCTTTAGTGTTGCACACGATCATAGGCTACGACGACCGCTTTCCATCAGGTGGGCCGTGTGCTTGTCTGCCACCTACGTAGTATAAAAACAAAACTTCATTAGAAGTAGGAGTAAGCAGGGTAGGTAGAGACAACAGCCCACCATCTGCTTCTGTCCTTACACACTTCACAAGTTTCCTCTACTGTCATGAAACCTTTCTACTGCCATTGCGTGTATCCCTTAGATTATATGGTTAAAATAAGAAAAATGCATGAACCTAAAAAGCGTTGAAAACAAGGCCGTGTTACAAAAATGGCGTCGACGGCACACGGCCCCCCTGATGGGAAGCGGTCACCGTGGCCTATGAACGTGTGCAACTAATGGTGTTACACACGCGCTGCCTGAAGGGAAGGGGTAGGGAGGTTAGGAATTGGTGGAGGTAGGAGAGGTACAGTGAGCTCTGGCTACCCTACTTACCGGCGGGAACACAACACGATGGTTATTATGGCCGCGGTGTTCTGTAGGGCGGAGGTACTACCCCAGTCGGACAGCTCATTACGGACGGGAGATACCGTCGTGTCCTACCTCCTTCAAAGTGGGCCGTGGGTCGTGGGTTTTTAGTATAGAAAAAAGTATAAAAGCATGTCTTCTGTTTCCAGGTCTGGTAGAAGCAGTACATCATCCAGCGCGTCAGCCAAGGACAAGAGTCCGTCGACCAGCTCCAATTCTCAAAACATGAGTGAGTGGGGCACGTATCTGTATTATTATTATTACTTATCAGTGTTGTGTTGTGTTGTTTACTTATCTATATACATAAATGTCTATAATATGTACAAATAAATTATAAAATTGAAGTGTCTGTAATGCGTATGAGTGTAATGTATGTAGAACAAAAGAATTGAGTGTTTGTCTGTCTGTCAATTCAATTTAATCAAGAACCAACCGGTTCGGTGCTTTTTACTAGCACTATTGGTATAATGTAGTGGTGCACCCTGGTCCTGAGACTTTACCTTTAGCTTACCATCAGGCGAGGTGAAATCATGTTGATGTGTCCAATATAAAAAAAAAATCAAAAGGGTTAGGGTTCCGCGTAAAAAAATTAAAATTAAGGCATATTTTGGTGCTTACAAGTTAACCACTAATAAAAATTTATATCAATTTTATTATGGCGGTATAATGGGTAGATACGGAACCCTTGGCACACAAGTTCGATTCGCACTTGATCGTTGTTTTGTACTTGTATTAATTTAGTTTGTGTTACGTCAGAACAAAAATAACCATGTATAATTTCTTTGTCTTCTCCACAGGAGCGCAGTACGGTCTTCCAAAAACGTCATCACCCTCAGCGATGCACTCCCACTCGCAGTCCCTCTCAAGCCTCGCCTCTCTCAATAGTCTGGTGTCCGCCCCTCATCAGAGCAAACCTAGCAAACCGTCTGTACCTCCACCATCCAGTAAGTTGACAAACATACTATTTATTATTATATTGTCTTCTTCAATCTTCAAGGAGGGCATTAGAAGGTTTTTACAGGGTCAGCAGCGCGAGTGTGACGCCCCTGGTGTTGTACAAGTCCATAGGCCACGGTGACCGCTTCCCATCAGGTGGGCCGTGTGCTTGTCTGCCACCTAAGTGGTATAAAAAAAAAGAAAGAAATCTATACAAATAAACTAAATTGGAGTGTCGGCTTAGGTTGCATTAGGATTTATAACCTTCTGGTGGAACCATACTTCGCTATTCGCCTTTATTCACGTATATTTGCTTTATTCGCACGAATAATCGCCTTAGTCACTCTTCTATGACGAATAATTGTGGAGGGTTTACTCATCTATAAGAATTTCCTCGGAAACAATATAGGCGAATAATAGCGAAGTATGGTTCCACCATTACATACCACCTAAGTTATGTTAAATAAATATATGACAGAGTTATGCCCGAACATACTACGAATTCCTTTTTCAAAGTCGGTTAAAAAGCGTTCGTTTTGGTACTCAGCGGTATCACCATGGTCTCCTAATCAGATATAGGTCTAATAGTACATTCCCCTTTCCAGAGAAGCCGTCGTCTTCCTCCGGAGCCCCCAGCTCCAAGGGTAAGGAGCGAGAACTGGCTCTCCTCCGGGGGGACCTGATGTTGGCGCAGGCTGCAGCCCATGGAGCTTACCACGCCGCTGTGGCTGCCGCTGCTAAGGGCAAGGTGAGGACCTTACAGAATACTAGCATGCCAGACCTGGATACAAATATTGGGTACCGGTTTTCAGGGGGGAGATGGATATACAGGTTTACGAAGTGGCTCCAATAGGCCTGGGGGTGTCTACAGTGGCGAGTGGGCTGATTGGCCACGCGCAGACGGTAGAGTGACAGGATGGGTGCCTGTCACCCTACCCCTTTCGGTGGCTCGAAGGGGCCATCAAGACCGTAGATAGCCCGGTGTCAGCTGGGGTGCGAGAGATAATGCCTGTTAGGTAACCTTACAGCCCGGTAATTAAGACCCGAGTCGGCGTGTGTTTTTAGTCGGTTTGATTACGACATAACGGGTGTATCCCATCTGCCCCGGTGACTTGGCCCGGTGCCGGGCCACATGGGAAAAAAAGTTTTAACTGGCCCGTTGATATGTTGACCGGGCCAGATGACACAAATCAAGTGCCATCGTCCCCGGTAAGGGAAAAATAGAGGATACACCTCGTATTTTTTTTAGATATAGGACACGTCAATTTGACTTCACCTCGCCTGATGGTAAGCTGAAGGTAAAGTTACCATCAGGCGAGGTGAAGTCAAATTGACGAGTCCTATATACCTATAAAAAAATTACGAGGTGTATCCTCTATTTTTCCCTTACCGGGGACGATGGCACTTGATTTGTGTCATCTGGCCCGGTCATCAAATCAACACCCTGAATGCTTTAATAACATTATTATTAAATAAAACCCTTACAATTCCAGAATATGTCCCCACTGTACCCGTTCGGCATGCCTGGCTCCGACAAGGACCGGCATTCCGGTATAGACTCGCTTACCGGACTGCCACACACGATACTAAGGTAAGATACCTTATTAAAATACTATGAAGGCGTTAGTAGCTTAGTGGTTAGTGTCAGCCTTATATTGAGAGGTCCCGAGTTCGAACTCAAACGGAGTGCAAGGGCTATGGCTTATGGGATATCTGCTGCTCTGCCATCTGAATAACAGTGATATTAGTCGATTGGAGTTAGATATGATTGCGCCTGTATGGTGGGGCGGGTATCTGAGGTTCCGATCCGACTTTACAGTTTAGTGTACGACATCTAACTTGGCAAGATTTTGTACCTAGTAGTGCGGGCCTCAGTTCTCCAAAACCTTGCCAATTTAGATGCCGTACACTATATTTGTTTATATGCGACGCATTTTGCAACAAACAAGTATAGTGTACGGCATCTAAATTGGCAAAGTTTTGTAGTACCTTGTGCGGTCCACACTACTCCAAAATCTTGCCAAGTTAGATGCCGTACACTATACGTGAAAGAGAAATGGTGCAGAGTTGTCATAGACTGGGATCCCAGGGATGGAAAGAGAAGCAGGGGTCGCCAACTATCACGATGGGAGGATGACCTTAGCGAACGGCAGGTCACCATTGGAGAAGGGTAGCATGGGACCGGTCCCAATGGAAAATTTTAGAGTAGACCTATACCAGGAGACAAAGTTTGCTTCGGAACATTAATAAGACAAGCTCAGAGTAAAAGGCTTATTAATTAAAATGAGTATACTTGATGGTATAGGTACCCATATTTAATGGCGGTCCGAGGCTTGACCTCTCGCGGTCCGGACACAGTCCATTGACCGCCGTTTTCTAACCCCTAAGCTAGTTAATTAAATATATTTTGTACTAACCCACACAATTTTTGTTTATTAGTGCTGCGTTAGAAGGAGGGTAAGACACATTTCTATTCTTGTACTATTTTAGTTTAATATACAAAGTGTAGTAAATAATATTTGTTAATATTGCCCAATAGTGATCCCTCTTCGGTACTCGGAGGAGTGCGGCTACCTCCGGACACAGAAATTATCAAGTATACGTCCTCTCTAGCGGGGCCCAAGGTAAAATCTCATGTATGTCTGTTTCAATATTATATTACTAATAAATAAATAAACAAATAAATATAACATAACATAAACTCACGCCTATATCCCCGAAGGGGTAGGCAGAAGTGCTAGCACCCACATTTCGCCAGTTTATGTTTAGGTCCCAATGTAATAGGTGGCGAGCCTATTGCCATTAACCAGGCACTTATAAACCTGCTATAAATACACACATAACTTCGAAAAGCATCGACAAGTCATTGGTGTGTGCCATGGTAACCAGGGTAGCCAAATAAATATACTATACTAATATTAGGGGGTATATGGCTACGGCCTTCGTAGCCCAAACCAACCTCACCCGCAAGCCGCCACATTGACTGATGAGGCTCTGGTGCATGCTTTACCCTCGAGGTTGAGAGATCAGCTGATGCCAGTCTCTCCCATAAAAGTAGCATAAACTAACCTTTGAGTAATAGGATCCTGAGCTCTCAATAATAAATAAATAAAATAATAAATAAATAAATATTCTACAACAATTTACACAGCGCCCTCTAGACCCAAAGTAAGCATAGTTTAACTAGCTTGTGTTATGGGTTCTAGAATGCGGATAAACATACTTATATACTTTTTTTTTTGTAAATACATACTTATTATACATAGAAACACCCAGACCAATGCAAATAGACATATTCTTGCATACAAATATTTGCACTGAGCGGGAATCGAACCCGCGCCCCCTGCGTAGCAGTCGCATGCACTACCGCTACGCCTCAGAGGCCGTCTGAAGTATGAGCCTCAGGAACAACGCTACGATGATGAAAATGAATTTCTTTCTTTCACCACTACTATTGGTTAGATACCCTACTATAGTACAAATATATGTGTTCAGGGTGGAGCAGGGGGCACGACGCGGGGTCGCAAGAAGACCATCTCGCTGGACCCCCCACACGTCAGCCTGCACCCCGCCGCGGAACGGCCGGAGAGGACTGCCCCCATGCCGAGCAAGCGGCCTAAACTGGTATGTACCCTATCTTTTGAAATTACATTTTATTCATTTTTATGATTTATTGCCCTTGGATGAAGGTTTAGAAATGCCTATAATACTCATAGAAAATGAAATCACATGAATTTAATATTTGTTTTGCATAATATGGGCTTTACAACAACAGTGTTGAAAGAATCCGTTAAAAAAGTTTTTTAACATAAAATATATAATAATGTATTTCATATTTTGTTTATTTTGATTTTTTTTCCTTTCTTTCTCTTTCTCTCTCTTTGTTAAAAATTAGCGTACACCAGGAACTACCCAGATTCCCTTAATACAGTCCATACTGGTTGTCTGGAAGAAATCGCAGACAGCGATAAGACCGCCCTTTGTACAATATTTTTTTTAGGTATACGCTTTGTTTGTATCCTTATGGTGTGTGCAATAAAGAGTATCTATCTATCTATCTATCTATATAAGAACTGAATTTTGAAAATGATTTTAACAATAATTTGTTTTAATTCTAGGACGAGTACGGTAACTCCCGGTCGTCAGTTGAAGTGATCCGGCTCCCGAACAAGCCGGATCGGACCGGTTCGAACTCGTTATCCGGCACACCGCCGCCCAACCTATCTGACTATGCAGGTATAACTGAATTTAATGTATTATCATAGTTTAAGAGAAGGCAACTAAATTGCAAAAGGACTGATTCTCTAAAAGCCTAATTCTCGGAATGGTCAAGTCTTTAAAATCCTAAATCTATGAGTGGTCAATTCTCTTAAATCTTAATAGTGTTCAATTCTCTAAAATCTTAATTCTCTGAGTGGTCAATTCTCAAAAATCCTAATTCTCTGAGTGGTCAATTCTCCAAAATCTTAGTTCTTTGAGTGGTCAAATCTCTATATCCTAATTCTCTGTGCGATAAATTCCCTAAAATCCTAATTCTCTGAGTGGTCAATTCTCCAAAATCTTAGTTCTTTGAGTGGTCAATTCTCTATATCCTAATTCTCTGTGCGATAAATTCCCTAAAATCCTAATTCTCTGTGTGATAAATTCCCTAAAATACTAATTCTCTGAGTGGTCAATTCTCTATATCCTAATTCTCTGTGTGATAAAATCCCTAAAACCCTAATTCCCTGAGTGGTCAATTCTCTTAAGACTAATTCTCTGAATGGTCAATTCTCTAGAAACCTAATTCTTCTCTAAAGGCTCTAAAATTTATTGATACTGAAGGTCAAACCAACTCCGTTAAGACCTTCGTAGCCAACCGTGATGGCATCAGGGGTCTTCGTGGGGTCCATACACCTAACTCAATACTATTTGCCCTATGACCAGCTAACTCTTGACTCCTCTCGCAGGTATATCCCGGGAACTGCTGCAGACAATCGCGAGTCAGAGCGGCGTGAGTCTGGCGGCGCTCGAACGGCAACTAGCAGGATCTAATGCAGCCGCCGGGGATTACAGGACTGCAGGTATTAAAGACATATAATTATTTTAAAACTAGCTTTTGCCCGCGGCTTCGCCCGCGTGGATGTCGGTTATCGCGACCAAACATAGCCTATGTTCATTCTCGAGGTCTAATCTACTCCTATACCAAATTTCATCAAAATCGGTTCAGCGGTTCAGGCGTGAAAGCGTAACAGACAGACAGACAGAGTTACTTTCGCATTTATAATATTAGTATGGATTGTAAAGTAGTTGTGTTTGTACATTGCAGGTTGTATAAAAAAATAAGTAAAAGATGGGAACATCAAGTGGGCTGTGTGCCTTTCTGTCACCTACGATATGAAAAAAATATGATCGCATTAATTCCTGTAAATATGATTTTTTAAAACAACTAATAAATAAATAAATTGACGGCCTCTGTGGCAGGAGGCACGGGCTCGATTCCCGCTCAGTGCAAATATTTATAAGCATGAATATGCCTATTTGCATTGGTCTGGGTGTTTCTATGTATAATAAGTATGTATTTACAAAAAAAAAGTATATACAGCATTCTAGAACCCATAACACAAGCTAGTTAAACCAAGCTTACTTTGGGTCTAGGGAGCGATGTGTAGAGTGTTGTAAAATATTTATTATTTATTATTAGGTATTTATTATTATAATAACCCATTTCATTGAAATGTTACTAAAAAGTGATTTTTTTTCCAGATTCGGGTCTTAACCTAAGCACAAAGATGGGTGCCGAGTCTCCCCTCGACCTGGGCGTGAAGGGCGGAGCTGACGACGACGCGCCCCTCAACCTATCCCTCAAACCTACTCCTGGTACGTACTAACGACTGAAACCGCACGCCGTCTCGGGTCTTAATTACCGGGGTGTAAGGTTACCCAATAGGTATATCCCTCGCACCCCAGCTGACCCCGGGCCATCTACGGTTTTAAGATGGCCCCCTCGACCCTACGAGGGGGGGTGGGTTGAGCATCGCGCCACTTCGCCGACAACGGTGGGGTGTAGGGTGACAGGCGGCCGTCCTGTCACCCAACCGTCGGCGCGCAGACAATTAGCTCGTCTCCCGCTCGCTCCCCACTGTGCCATCTGCTAGTCAGAGGGACACGTGGAGAGCCTCGGAGCAGCCCTCTAGAGGGCCACTTCCACGGTCGGATTGGCTGCAGCTAGCAGCGTCTCCCGTGGCGAGTGGGAGGCGCTGTTCGCCTCCCACTCGCCTCGTGACGCTCCTGGTGTAGCACATAGGATGACTGCTTGCCATTCGGTAGGCTGTTTGCTTGCCCTAAATGTTTACTTTTGTTAATTGAATGTTTGTATTGCAGCAAGTTCACAAGCATCGGATGCGTTATCCCGACTAACATCGCTGAGCAGTTCGCTCAACGCGTCCTCGAGTCATGATAGAATATGTAAGTATAACAGTATTTAATATTTACAGAAATTACAGATTACAAATCTTAATATATATAAATCTCGTGTCACAATGTTTGTCCTCAATGGACTCCTAAACCACTTAACCGATTATAATAAAATTCGCACACCATGTGCAGTTCGATCCAACTTGAGAAATAGGATAGTTTTTAAAACGGATTTCGACATCCACGCGGGCAGAGCCGTGGGCAACAGCTAGTATATTATATATTTTTTGGACTATGCTGATCCCATAGTGTTAAACTTTTTATAAAGAACAACACAGTTTGTAGCGCAGAACAGAACTGAATTTATTTATTAAAAACAAAAGACTGTACATATAACATAATATTAGATATTTACTATGGGTACATACACCTCTTTTCTACAAAACTGATTATCAGTATTTTTTTTTTATACTACGTAGGTGGCAGACAAGCACACAGCCCACCTGATGGGAAGCGGTCACCGTGGCCTATGAACGTGTGCAACACTAAGGGTTTCACACACGCGCTGCCTACCCTGAAGGGAAGGGGGTAGGGCTGGTAAGGGGCGGGGAGGCTAGGAATGGATGGGGGTTGGAGGGGTACAGTGCTGTAATTTAGATGCAAGAATTTTTAAATTGCTTTGATAGCAAATGAAAAGTAGAGAGTTTTTCCATAAAATAAAACTTACCTATTATTTTTTCTTCAATGTCTGGAATCCATCAATAGAGTCAAGCACTTGTATTTCCGCCATAATGTCAACGTATTTCCGGTTTCCCCTCCATATTTAGCGCCCTCTGTGGTGACTTTTTGGTATTAAGCGCTCGCTCGCGGCGGGCAACGACCCGTCTTAGTGTCATTATTGCACTCATGATGTACCAGGTAGGCCTTACCTGGATTCCAGACATTGAAGAAAAAATAATAGGTAAGTTTTATTTTATGGAAAAACTCTCTATTATTTGTTTCGTATCAATGTCTGGAATCCATCAATAGAGTGATATGTTTGTTATCTCCTGGTGCGCTTAATCCACGATGCTATAATGTGTAGATATTAATGGTAAGCATTAAATAAATAATTAAAACTTGTTACCTTTTCAACTGATAGACATGTAATCTAGTCCATCCAGATGTAATTTTAAGTCCATAAAGCGAGTAAAGAATGGACATGCGTTTTACTGCGGTTAGTGACTAGTGACAGCGATCAATTCTAGATGACCATGTCAATCTAAAGTCCTATACAATTCTAAAAGCATAACATCACCTATAGGTGTGATTAATAGGAAAATTATATTTTGAATACGATTTACGATTAACACATTCTGCGGCGACCGCCAGCCTACATGGGAAACAAATGACTGGCCATGCCACCGTCTCCGAGCCCTGGTAGAACGGGTAGACCCGAGAGAAGTGCTAGCTTGACGTTGCCGAAGATGACATGCGTGCCAATTTTCACTGCCATGACTGCCCAAGACTGAAGTGGGGAAGTAAAAGTCGGCGAGCGGGCCCCGAACTCCGAGGTGAAAACCTAAACAGTCAGGTTAAATAAATGTCAGAGCCAGACAATTAATGTTCTCTGAGCCTCTACCCCGACTGCCTATGCCGTAGTCAGCAAGTATGTCACCGACTTTAAATATATGGCCTGGCACTATTCCATCTCCGAGCGTACTGATTGAGTATTCCTCACGGGATATTGAGGAATTTCCTTCGGCAGCCGTCGACCGAGTCATGGACTAAACCAAATTTAGTCTCCCTGTTAGTACTTGATACTGTTTGAGGGACCGTTTGCTTTACTGGAGCTGTTGCTGAAGTGCTCTGCGTATCGTTAAGCACTTTTGCTCTGACATAAGGGCTTAGCATTGTGACATGTAACCCAAGTTATGCCGAGGAACTCGAGACAATGAGTCAGAGCAAGCATTGACTTCACGAGACTGAGTCCAGCTCAGATATCAGTTTTTAGATCCGAATGCTGCTAATATAACACATGCATAACAATGTAAAATCATGGACACGACAAGTAATTACTTTTAAAAATTTTTTTTCACCAATAGAAAGCCACATCATTCGTGAGTGTCATAGGCTATAATTTTATTAGAAACTGGAATTTACACCCGGGCGAAGCCGAGTCCCGGGTTGCTACTATAATATATATTTATAAAATTTATTTACTGCCAGTTTGACTGCTTTTCCCGTGCAACGGAAAATGCTTAAGTAGAAGACTATTCGATTTAAGATTTAAATGGGTAGGTAAATATTCAAATGACAGTTTTATGAATCAATATAGTGATATATGCAAGTCCTTATGAAAATGAGCCAGTCTTATTTCCTTATGAAAAACTAGCTATCTATTCAGAGTATGGGTATCTATAGTCATTGGCTATTGATGACAAATACAAGCGGCATTAATGTTCAGGTAAACATACCTTGGTACTACGTGAACCACCTTTGGTGCGAACAAGTCTATTGCTGGCGAACCCCACACAAGTTGATAAGGGTTTTCCTTCAACAGCTGTCGGCCGTAGTGTTGCGGTGTACGACAGTGAAGCCAGCATCTTCGAGTCACCATCGTAGCAAAAGTGATTCTCTCCAATAGTGGTTGATAGTGTTTGAGGGATCACTTGCTTCTTTCGGTAGCTGTCGGCCGTAGTGTTGCGGTGTACGACAGTGAAGCAAGCATCTTCGAGTCACCATCGTAGCAAAAGTGATTCTCTCCAATAGTGGTTGATAGTGTTTGAGGGATCACTTGCTTCTTTCGGTAGCTGTCGGCCGTAGTGTTGCGGTGTACGACAATGAAGCCAGCCTCTTCGAATTACTTTTGTAGCAAAAGTGATTCTCCCTAATAGTATTTGATAGTGTTTGAGGGATCACTTCCTTTTCTGGAGCGGTTACTGAAGTGCTTTGCGTAGCGTTAAGCACTTCTGCTCTGACAGGGACTTCGCCTTGCATTTTGTGTCCCAAGGCATGAGTCAGAGCAAGCCCAGATTTATAAAATCCATTATAAAATCTAAAAAAAAAAAAACTAAACAAAAACAGTAATCGTTCAACTCTGAACACTACATAAGTCTAAATACTACATATCTGATATGATGACCTCTTAGAAATTTCGCCACTGTAATGGTTATTGAGGCAAATGTTCTCAGTACAGAGGCTAGGCCAAACAGCAAGCTGGTCATCCAGAGTAACTGGTGTTTGTGTACCAAGATCCAGATGGTAAATTGAGCTTTAGGAACCTGAATAACGGGCAGGCCAACAGAGTTAAGCATCTGGTGGCACCGTGCTTCCATCAATTATTACCAGTAACTCCAATATTTAAGAACCGGACCCTTACATTTAAGAAGAACTGAAAATGTCAGGTCAAAGAACTTTGCACCTCAACAAGGATTGAAAGGCACAACCTAAGTGCCTCACCGCAAATTTTGCGAACTGAATGTTGGATATAGCGTTGAACGAAACATGACGAATATCCGCTGGCCGGCCGTGCACCTTCCAATGTTCGCAAAACCATGGCATCACCCATCAATAGGTATAAGCTTGAACAGGATCAACGACATCTCACGCATGGTCCCCATACGTACCACAAGGACTGAAAGCCACACGAGGTTTTATGTATATTCCACCCTCTCTGGTGAGCACAGAGCTCACTACCGAGACTCTTTCGCGTTATCAGAGACACTTCCCGCTGGAAATGTCCTAGCCTGGAGCAAATGAAGTCTTTAAAGAGACTTCTGTCCCAGTTCTGTCGCAGCACTGAAAATGGGTCTAGGAGGCTGCCTAGATGGAGCGGACATGTGGTGTGAATGTGGAGTTAATCCACCGTCCATGGCCCGATACTAACGTATGCAGCATGCCCAAACATGTAGACGGGAGGAACTCATAAGCGCCTGAGAACGCAATTAAGGTAGCGGTACACCAGGCAAGCAAAATTTCATCAGCCATCGACACGAAGGAATAAACAAAAGGAACCTTCGATGTTACTGTGCAATCGATGTTAGAAAATATGCCCGACACGAAATTTACTTTTGTCATCCAGATTGCAAGAAGCTTGGTACCCGAAAGCGGTTGAATAGTTAAAGCGGCTTTGTGATTTAGCACTGAGTCAGTCAGTTTACATTGAGAACAGGAACAGAAGAGGCTTCAGAATGAATGCCTTGTTATGGATAACCGAATCGATATAATTTATTTATTTCATTTGCAAATGTAGGTAGAGGGTTGGTACATGTTTATCACATAAGTACCGCTATACGAGTACTTGGTCTCACTGCGTGCAACAGTAAGGAAAGGATTTCGTTATACTTCTATTGCAATTATTAGAAACAATCGTGAGGTTGCTCCACTTGGTCGGTTGTGAAGACTAAATTACCCCCCCCCCCCCCCCCCCTTCTTTAAAGTAGATTTGAAATAGACTCTTCATTAATAAATAGGCACTATGTGCCAGGGGGAGTTTTTGCGTTATACCTCGCCGTGGAAACTTTCACCAATTTGTCGAAGTAAAAGCCTTACGAAGTATGTGAATGAATTTTTCTTTACCATACACTACTTATTTGTAACAAATCATCCGCTTCGGTATTTTGGATTCGGATTTGGATTTCGCTATAGGCAGACTTTTCACAAAATAGTCAATTTTCTCAAATACCCATTTGGGGGTAAATTTGTTTCGATTCATAAGCCCCAATCTACTAATACATGTAAGGTATTTGTAAAACTTTTTGACCAATTAACGCGTTGGTTAATGCGACGAAGAAACAATCTACTAAATACGACTGAGAATCTTCCTATAGTATTGCCGATTTACACTATTTCGATTCGTCGTTAGTATTATTTGCACAACTGGGGGTAGTAGCATATTTATTTCTGTGCATGCGAACATCTTATCAATAGGTATCAATGTTAATAATTAACACAATACATTATAATTGAATTTATGTGTGGGTACTATGAAAAATTAAGAATTGATTATTCTTATGCACTGCCCAATCTCGTATGTTCAGTAACCGATACACAGGTTGGGAAGGTAGGTATATAGGTATTGAACACCTCAGTAAGTTTTCAAAGAAGATTATTCGAACAAAACCACTTGTGATAAAGACTCAAATTGTACATGACTCACAGTTTCGGAGCGCTTTTTCGCCTTACGCCTTCCCAGCTGGATTCACTTCATTTCATATCAAGGCACTATTGTCGCGTAATGTAACTAATCAATGTGTAGACGAAAAACGAGAACGTTTCTATAACATTAGCGGGTACTAGGTTACCTTTATATCACTAACGGAGAGGAAATTATTTAATTTCAGAAACAATAACTACTAACTAGAAATTAAAGTTAATATTAGTATTCTTTTCTTATTTCTTATATCGTTAACGTATATAAGTATATACTTTTTAAAAGTTTTTTGCAAGTATTTCGATTAACGTTGACAACCGTACGGCGCGAAAAACGACGCTATAATGACACTAAGACGGGTCGTTGCCCGCCGCGAGCGAGCGCTTAATACCAAAAAGTCACCACAGAGGGCGCTAAATATGGAGGGGAAACCGGAAATACGTTGACATTATGGCGGAAATACAAGTGCTTGACTCTATTGATGGATTCCAGACATTGATACGAAACAAATAATACATCATTACACACTATCTGTGTTAAATTGTTATCATGTAATACTGGCGTACAATAAAGAATATTATGTTCTATTCTAAAACATGTAACCGTGATTTACCTAGAAACGTATACAAAAGTTTGTAGTATTAAATGCATTGACTTCGATTTGTGTGAAGCATTCATTGGTAATTGGTCACCAGTAATCGGTTATCGGTAATCGGTCATTGGTTCTAGGTTATCTTATCCTACTATCCTACTATCCTACTTCCTACTAATATTATAAACGCGAAAGTTTGTGAGAATGTATGTCTGGATGTATGGATGTATGTTTGTTACTCTGCCACACAAAAACGGCTGAATGGATCTGGCTAAAATTTGGTACAGAGATAGATTATAGTCTGGAATAACATATAGGCTACTTTTTATACAAGCTTATGCCGCGGCTCCGCTCGCAAAGTCGATCGGTCGGGATTTCTAGATATATCTTTGTTACTCTTTCACGTAAAAACGGCTGAATAGATCTGGCTGAAATTTGGTAACGAGATAGATTAAAGTATGGAATAACACATAGGCTACTTTTTATACAAGCTAATACCCGTGACTCCGCTCACGGAGTCGATTAGTCGACCCACGGAGTCGATCAGTCGGGATGTCTAGATGTATGTTTGTTACTCTTTCACGCAAAAACAGCTGAAAAGATCGGGTTGAAATTTGGTAACAAGATAGATTAAAATGTGGAATAACATATAGGCTACTTTTTATACAAGCTAATACCCGCGACTCCGCCCATGGAGTCGATCAGTCGGGATATCTGGATGCATGTTTGTTACTCTTTCACGCAAAAACGGCTGAATAGATCGGGTTGAAATTTGGTACAGAGATAGATTATGGTCTGAAATAACATATGGGCTACTATTTATACAAGCTAATACTCGCGGCTTCGCTCGCGAAGTCGATCGGTCGGGATGTCCAGATATTATGTTTGTTGCTATTTCACGTAAAAACGGCTGAATGGATCTGGCTGAAATTTGGTACAGAGATAGATTATAGTCTGGAGTAATATATAGGCTACTTTTTATACAAGCTAATACCCGCGACTCTGTCCGTGGGAGTCGATTGTTTGGTAATCGTTTTTTGGTCATATCTCCAGTTGTACTTAACCAAATGCAATCAAACCTAAGGCAGATTTTATGTAAAATCAAGGCCTTTCTAATGAAAAGACGGCTTCAAAATTTGTTCAGCAGTTTTTGCCTCCATCACGAACAAACAGAAGTGTGGAGTGGAGAGTGGAGTGAACAGCGGAGTGGAAAGTCGAGTGGAGAGTCGTTTCATTAAAATAGACTTTGTGGCGATACCGAATTCCACGCGGGCGAAGCCGCGGGCGGAAGCTAGTCGATAATAATCTGTTAACTGCAGTGTCTGCAGTAGGTCATACTCTCCACAGAAAAAAAGTACGGCCTTAAAAAACCCAGTAACCTATTTTTTCAGTCAGGCAACTAACATGTATTTAGTATAATATACTTCTTTATAAGTGTTGAACATGACTTCTCCTCGCCTGATGGTAAGCTAAAGGTAAAGTCTCAGGACCGGGGTCACCACTATGTACACCGATAGTACTACAGTGATACTTACTGTATCCATCATTTCATGATATTATACTAATATACACTGTTTGTGTCTCACAGCGCGGCGTAAACCGGGCGTCCGGCCGCGGCGTGCGGGTCCTGAAGCGGGAGAATCACCGCGCCCCAAGTCCAGTGGAAGCGAAGACAGTGAATGTACGCTATACCTTATAATACACATAAACACACACATACACACTTATACACACAGACCGATGCGTCCTTACACACACGCGCAGACGCACACATTCACACACATTAATTTTTTACATTGCATTGGTCCATTAGAACAACATTTTTATTATAACAATAATTAAAAAGTTTACAAAAATATACATTTTACTCTTATAGGTAAGTACGTTAAACATGTTGAAACAAAATTTACACATGGTTCATTTTAGCCATGATATATTATTAGTTACAAAGTATGTAAATGGGCAGACCGAACTGACTTCGGTCTCCGAAATTCTTCTGTCCGAAGGCTTTGGATGCATGTCATCATCGCTAAGATAATGATAAGCAATACAACCTCTCATTGAATTCTGTTCTTACACTCAGCGAGGTTTCTACCATCCTGAAAACATATTATTACAACCATTAAAGGTGTCCATTAATTTCGTGAATCGTTTAGTGGGAGGGGAGAGTGGGGAGAGGTCAACCCAAATCTCACCCGATCTCACGTGGCTACATGGGGTAGACCAGGTGGTAAGGTTAGTTTCCCCCACGCGTGGGGCAAGAGGGTCAACAAATGTCACGTTATTAGTGAATGCCGTTTTAGCACTTAAGCCATAAAGCGTCTTACATATATTTACGCTATTAGCCGTGGCTGGGTGGGCAGGTCGCGAGGGCCGGCCGCGCAACCTGGGCCGCGGCGTGTCCAAGCCCAAGAAGAACACCGTGGCGTCCCTACTGGCGCAGTCCAGAGCCCTAGGCCTCCGCCCTGCGCTCGCGCACCAGCTGCTCAACGAGACGGACCTGGTAACTTATGTACTCTATTTTATATTTTTCATTTAATATAGAGACCCGTCTGGGTTTAGCATGTTAATTTGTATGAAGTCTTATAACCCTATCCGATCCTATGATCCTACGAATTATAATATTGGCTATCTATCAGTGGAACTCCCATTAAAATCGATACCGCCGCTTCGGAGTGTACGCGTCAGTGGCGCTAGCTGTAGGAGATTGGTCCGCGCGCACGGAACCGAAAATAGAGGCGGCCGTCTCCGCCGACCTATGTACCCGTCCGGGACATCTTATCTTCACTGTGTCTCTTACGAATAAATTTTCATTTCATTTCATTTTATTTGTGTGCAGGAGAAGCTGAAAGCCCTGTTAGGGGAGACAGCGAGTACGGACTCGGAGTGTCCGTCGGACAGCTGCCCGTCCGACTCCGACGCTAGCGACACCAGTCGCCGGACCAACGACGCGCAGCTGCGCCTGCCCCTGGCGCTCGGTGAGACTACATCACATCTCTATATTTTACTAGGCCACTTTAGAATGGTTAAGGAGGTAGGACACGACGGTATCTCGTATCTCCCGTCCGAAATGAGCAGTCCGACTGGGGTAGTACCTCCGCCCTATTGAACACTGGTCATAATAACCATCGTGTTGTGTTGCCGCCGGTAAGTAGGGTAGCCAGAGCTCACTGTAATTTACCTAAAAGTAGATATAATAATTCTTACAAAAAAATGAACTCAACTGAACCAAATTGAAATGGAACCATACGGGAGGCGCCAGCTATCAAATAAAAAAATCATCAGTCGAAAGTTCTGAGTTCAAAAAAAAAATACTGTCGAAAAGAGAACCTCCTCCTTTTTTGAAGTCGGTTAATAAAAAAGGAGGCACAAAATAACAGTACATTTTGTTGGTCAGGTTGGAAGCGAGTGACAGTGATCAAGGGTCTGTCCCGCAACTGTAGCATCAAGGGTGACGTCACATACACACCGCCCGAGCCCCACGCCGCAGCTAGCATCCGCTCCATGCAAGAATTACAAAACGTAAGTACATACAGAATTTCATTTATATAATACTAGCGACCCGGCTTCACCCGGGTGTAAATTCCAGTTTTCCAATTAAATATATAGACTATGACACTCACGAATGACGTGGCTTTCTATTGGTGAAAGAATTTTTAAAATCAGTTCAGTAGATCCTGATCAATTTAACAAATATACAAACACACAAACTTTACCTCTTTATAATATTAGTATAGATAGATTCTGATTTTAAATGAGTCAGCGTCAAAAATAGATACTTTTTTTATTGGTAATAGGCTCGCTTTTGACCACAATCTCACCTGTTGATAAGTGCTAATGTGGTCGATGATGCAGCTCGCTTGCCTAGAAGTAACCTGTTCACTCTAGACTTGAAGACTCCCAGGTTGTAGCTTTCCGGAAACAGACTCGGGCAGACTTAACAATTTTCAGATTTTAAAAACTACATTGCTCTGAAGAGCCCATTAAGTAGTTTATAAAAATATTATTAAACTTTGATTACAGTATAATTAAAAATTTAGATTTAGATTTTTAAGTTTGAAATCTATCCAATCATCATCTTTTGCCGCTGACTGTACCTCCTATTTAAAGAGAGGTCGTCAGACCAAATAAGGACTGCTACTCCTGTCAGGTCGTTTTATTTCTCATTTTCTTAATCTCTTCCAAATCTATTCCCACTTAAGTTTAGGTTGACTTTCAGTGTAAATACCGAACGGTCGATACAGTCGAAATAACACATATATTTTATATACAGTTCCTGGACTCGAACCCATCGCCTCCGCTATCGACGGACAACTTTAGCTTCAGCGCTCGCACGGTACTGGGCGAGTACGTGCAGCCCGCAGCTGATGTCGGCGAACCGCTCATATACAACGAGAACGAAATTAATAAAAGGTATTTTAAATATATAACTAGCGACCCGGGACCCGGCTTCGCCCGGGTGTAAATTCCAGTTTTTCCAAGGATCCCTAATTTTTTTCAAAATGAAATGTAGCCTATGTCAAATTGGAAGAATGTAGCATTCTATTGGTGAAAAAAATTTTTAAATCGGCCCAGTACTCTTTGAGCCTATTCATTACAAACATACAAAAATAGGTACAAATCTTTCCTCTTTATAATATTAGTACAGATATAGATAACTCAGAATTCTTTCTTTGTAGTCAATAGGATTGCGTTTGACCTCTGTGGCGTAGCGGTAGTGAACGCGGCCGCTGCGTAGGAGGCGCGGGTTCGATCCCCGATCAGTGTAAATATTTGTATGCATGAATATGGGTATTTGCATTGGTCTGGTCGTGCCTCGGAGAGCACTTTAAGCCGTCGGTCCCGGTTGCCATTGCAGCAGCGGCTCTTACTCGCCACGGGAGACGCTGCTGCCCGCGGCAAATGTCTGCCGAGGTGGGAGTAGCCCTCTAGAGGGCTGCTCCGAGGAGAGCTACGCGTCCCTCTGACTAGCAGAAGGCACAGTGGGGAGCAGGCGGGGTGCGAGCTAGTTCTCTTAGTGCAGTCGGGTGTGATCGCTCTCGTCTCAGTCGCTCCCGGAAAAGTTTATATACCAATCAAAAATAACAACGGACCTTAGGCTCCAAAGTGCAACTGGTAAATCGTTAAGAGCCCTAAAATAGATCCCGAACAACTACCCACTACTACTATACAGTCTGGTTTCCCCCTCAGATTGGAGGAAGCCCGCGCGTTATCCCTGGGCGGTAGGCCTACGCCCCCGCCTCTAGACCGGCGCATGGAGCTAGCGCGCCTGCAGCAGGCGGCCCGGGACGCTAGAAGAGACGCCAGCGCTCGCTCGCGGGACCAGGTAACCCACCATGTTAGTCGAACTTCATACCTTTACTTATGAGCTTCATAATATATATTTCTATAGCACTCCTACAATCTTAGCATGGTATCCGTAGACATTATGGGTCCGTTCACACAGCTCGGAGAGGAGAGCAGATTCTTATCACGTTGAAAACAGAGTTTTTAGTATTTGTAGTAAGGTTTATTTTTGCATCTGCATTGCTCCGAGCGCATCCGACCGGCTCCGAGCGCATCCGGCTCCGCTCCGACTAACTCCAAGCGTATACGATCCGGTCAGTGTGAAAAGAAATTTGCGCGCCCATGCTCTCCGAGCCGGTTTGTGTGAACGGACCCTGAGTCTCCTTTTTAGACCAATGAAACCGCAAAAAAAAAATGTCATGTGACCAAAACTTCACCTCTCTACTTTTTCTACGATTTTTTGGTCGTGAGAAAAGAAGACTTGTCTATGGTCGCCGTGCTGAGAGAGCTGCGCTTATCATTAGTGACATGACTTTTTAGCACGACTATTATACTATTAAAGTGGCAAACAAGGGCAATTGGGTGAACTCTCGACGCAGAGGTTTGAAAATTACATATTAACTGTCAGAAATAATTCTACTGTGTGTCTTTAAAGTAAAGTTTAGAATATAATTTGCAGTTCCATCGCTTAAGAACCTAAATGTATTAGTGGTAGAGAAAATGTGGTACACCCGTGGTACATATCATACGCCCGTGGTACATAATATACGCCGGTGGTACATATATCTTTCACTTCTTCAACTTTCATAATTGTTTTCATACACGCACGCCGGTTCCGGGTACTCTTGACCTGGCCCTTCTCTAAAATGTCTTAAATCTGATCTACATACGTACGCCTAGGTCGACCTTCACCGGGTTGCCCATTCACTCTCGCCTCATATAATCTGTTTTAATCTTCTTTCGCCAATCCTCTCTACATGTGGGTGCTACATAAATACATATATATCACGCCTCGCCTCATATATCTGTTGTTTCACACACAAATATTTGTGCCGAACAGGAATCGAATCTTTAACATAGCTGTCAAAAGCTTTATTGACACGCTACACATACATACGCACCTGATAACAGTGCATAACATAATATCTAACTCTCTTTGAAGTCATGGAAACGTGCGTTAAAATTAAAAATTCGAATTCAGAACCCTCCTTTTTTGGCAAGTCGGTTAAAAAAGTGGTTTCACAGAACAACAATAACAAACACACTTATTTGTCCAACAGGCACGCCTAGAACGCTCTGAAAAGGCGGAACTGGCCAAGCGTGAGAAGGAAGCGCGAAGTCAACTCCTGTTAGAGGTAAAATTTGTCCCCTCGGTTATTCTGTACCATTGGTAAAATTGTCCCCTCGGTTATTCTGTACCATTGGTACCATTGCCCCTTCGGTTATTCTGTATCATTGGTAAAATTGTCCTCTCGTTTATTCTGTACCATTGGTAACATTGTCCCTTCGATTACTCTGTACCATTGGTAAAATTGTCCCCTCGGTTATTCTGTAATATTGGTAAAATTGTCCCCTCGGTTATTCTGTATCATTGGTAACATTGTCCCCTCGGTTATTCTGTAACATTTGTGAAATTATCCCCTCGGTTATTCTGTATCATTGGTAGCATTGTCCCCTCGGTTATTCTGTATCATTGGTAGCATTGACCCCTCGGTTATTCTGTATCATTGGTAACGTTGTCCTCTCGTTTATTCTGTACCATTGGTAAAATTGTCCCTGCGGTTATTCTGTACCATAGGTAATATTGCCCCTTCGGTTATTCTGTACCATTGGTAAAATTGTCCCTCGGTTATTCTGTACCATTGGTAAAATTGTCCTTTCGGTTATCCTGTGCATTTAAATACTATCTCGTTTATATTCTCATAGATAAAGTCGATGGAATATGTAAAAATAATATTATACAGACTTTGTACAGAATAGTGACTACTCCATTATAATATTTACCTAGCCAGCCTTTTAGAGTGAAATAGTAACATACATGTTAACAAACACCAAAAAAACTTACTCATTAATAAAAATCATCTTACCCGTGGACCGTTTCTCAAAAAAATTATTCATCTAATTTGATGGAGTCATTCGGCAGTTATGCGCGTACATACATTTCGGCGGTTTATTCTGTCACGAGTTGCGTTGTTTTGCCACTTTAGTAGTATAAAAAAAAAAAGTAGTCAGCATCAGATCATCGACACCCAGTTGATTCATGCAGTGTCATGTTTATTGATTTACATAATGTCAATTAGGGTTGCCACTTTTTTGTATTAAAATTAACGATTTATTTTACTCTGGCTCTCATGAAATAAAGTATTTCCACGTACTTTATTGCTGTCGTAAATTGTAGAGCACAATTACCCAAAATCAGATACAATACTTTATAAGAAGGGTACGGGTGGCAACCCTATTTACAGCAGTCTGAATAATACTTCATAACATGTCATAGCTAATATAACGTGGTGTGAATTACTTTACACTAGCTGGATTTCAGTAGTGTATATCTATTCAACTAAACCCGGTTTTCACATTTCACTCGAAAGAAATTCATAACTCGGTTCGTTTTAATAAATAATTTCTATCATTGGTGAAATTAGCTCACAATTCGCCTAGCTTATTGACATACAAACAGTTTTTTTCGCTAAATCATTTGCCATTGGTAGATGTTTTGTTGTGTTCTAAGCTAAATATTTAGCAATGATTTCTATGTATACCTACTACTAGACCACAAATGCCATCAATCCTACTATCCTATCCTTCTTCCTACTAATATTATAAATGTGAAAGTTTGTGAAAATGATTTTTGATCGGAAACAGCGATCATCCAGGACGGGACTTGAACCCGTGACCAGTCCCTTACAGGGGGAATGCTATGATCTACTGAGCTACCTGGACACGTCCTAAATGCTCAAATTTTTTCGATATATTCTACGGCTTAGGGCACCGGTGGATCCATCTGCCGTAATTCATTCGAACTACGAAAACAATGAGCGATGTTACAATCGTTTTCTTGGCGCCACTTTGTGGCTGTCATACAGATGGCATTACAAAAAGCACGCTATAACTATACATATAGGTGTCAAAATTCAGTAATCCTCTTTTCTAGTCCCGACCCGTCCCGTTTTGACTTTGAATCATAACACAATTTTTGTTCCAAACAGCTTGTCTAGTGATATACATAAAACTCATTGTTATTTACTAATTAACATTTTAAATTGTCCCGTATAGTTTATGTATTGCATCGACTTTAAGGGTGAGCGCACATTATAGACAAGACAGTCTTAAGACAGACAATTTTATTGCTTTACAGAAAAATATGAAAGTGCGCACACTTGATACAAACAAAACTGTCTTTATCCACAAGGCCTCTAGACAAAGTGACATTCTATTATCGCTTCAGAGCGAATTGTCAAAAGTCCGAAATGTATGGTGCCCGTAGCCAAGTGGCAAAAGTCTAAATCGCTATCGTATCGTATCGAATACAATAGTTTAGGTCGACCAATCACATTATTCGTCGACATGTCACGTGTATGTAACAAATAATGTCGCTCGAATATATTTCGAACTTTAGACAATTTGCTTTGAAGCGATTCCACTGGTAAAATATCACTTTCTCTAGAGGCCCACGTAACGTCGAGATACAAAATATGTCTAGTTTATTCGTGCGGAAATCCCCACGGAAATCTTGTCTTAAGACTGTCTTATCTCTAATGTGCGATAACCCTATAATATGTTGTAAGCTTCATTTTAGTGGTATGAGATTTATATGTGTCTAGTTTTTTGTATCTATGTTTTAAAACCATGTGCTTGTGTTTGTTTTTATTTTTTATTATCAATTTGATGCTTGGCAACATTGTGCTCACCATTCGTATCGTAGACTTCTTTATTCAAAAGCAAAAAGGGCCTTTTGGGGTTGCAAACAAAAAAATCGGTTACTTTTTGCTTTTCCTTTTAATAGTAGAAAGCATTGGAATTCTAAGCTTTTAGTTGGTAGTTGAGCTGTGTGTATAGCATTAGATTTGGTATATTATATACTTTTATATATATTTATGTAAAATTCTTCTATTGGGTATAAGTATAACACCATGAACCGCCAAAGGTACCTTGACAATGTTGTCAAAACCAAATTGATAATAAACGGAAAAAGTGAAAATTAAAAAAAAATAATGGTAAAAAAAATTCGAAACAGCATATCAACAAGAACCGAACGCAGTTGACCATCGAGCCACTGCCCACGATACCCAAAAGTGGCATCGACGAGTGGAAAACACCTGAGATAGTCATGGGACCAGCCACTAAGAGTAACAAGGACCGCATTATGCCTCCGATAAGCCTCTCTCTCATACCAGTATCTGGTCCAAAAGAAACCCAACAATCACCAATTAAAACTATAAAATTCGACCAATCAGGATGGAAGGAAGAAATCGAGGAATACAACGCGCTAGATAAAATGAAACATTTCGCTGAAAAAGCGGCTTTCGATTTACCAAAACGTAAAGACAAACAGTACGATTTCTCGATAAAAACTGTAGAAAAACGATTAAAACCACCAGAAAAAGAGAATAATCTAGAAAAATTAATCGAATCGTATTCTAGAATAACAGAATTTATGAACGGCTGCGATTGGTCGAAGCGGCAAGCCGATAAAAAGACTGAGGACCCAAAGGCTTTGGAACAAAAATATTTAGATGCTAAAAACGAATTTATGTCCCAAAATCTAATGTTGATGCCTAAAGACAGCCCCAAGTCTGTTTTGAAAGCTGTCATCGATCTTAGCGAAGACGATGACAATATACTGACGGATATAATGTCAAAAAAAATCAACAAAGGGACGTTTAACGTTGGGAAAGACGGTGCTCTATCAATATCGGTCCATCCACTTGGCAGTAAGGATTTGTCATTGGTACGTGTTTACCGTACACTAAAACATACTAACTTTCGGAATATAGATTTACTAACAGCACATATAGCTTGGCCTACAATTCTAACAATTTCTCTTGTTTTGAGGGTAGTATATAAACGATTTTTAGAATAAATTTTCTTACTTGTCTGATCTAGAGGTTGATGTATCTATGGTATGTGTTCTGGGGAGTTGGAGTGATTTAGGTTAAATTAGCAGTACTCGAGTATTTGCTGAATGTAATGGCCATCATTTTGAACCTAATTAAGGTAGGTAACAGAAGAAAAAAAAAGTATTATCACTAGCACTAATCAAATAAATAAAAATAAAGAATAAAGAAAGAAAGCACTATCGGTGTTTGTAATGGTTACTCCCATTCCAGAGACTTTACCTTTAGCTTACCATCAGGCGAGGTGAAGTCTTATTGATGTGACCGACATAAAAATATTGGTTAAAAATTCGCTTTTATCTCAAGTTTCCCATATATGATTACTTGCTAGAATTTGTTCCTTATAACAACACTATCGAAAGATGTAATAATACAGGATGTTGATTTAAATCAATGGGACCAATTCCTAGCTAGAAATATTGATTTTTGAACTCAACTTTTCACTCGGTTTTACGAAACTTTGGAGTTAATTTTTAATCAAATTTGATGAGATGAGAATAAATTACTGTTGTATTTGAAAAAAAAAAAAGTTGGAGTCTAAAATCGTAAAAAATAGAGGGCTTTTATTCTAGAAGCTACCAGTTATCTTCCGCTTGACGGCTTGGAGAGAGTGAGATAGGAAAAGGGTGGGATTAATTAGAAGAAGCTCATCGGAACACTCGCTAGGAGAGGTGGTAAAATACTTCCAGCTAAGGGCTTAGACTCTAAGCATCTGTAAAGGTTCAAGGGTGTTTTTGCGGACAAGCGGACAGTACTTCACTACAATCTGTTCTCTATTATATATTTAATAGGGTTGATATTTGAATGCAATGAAATTGAATGCTAGAATAGTAAGGGTGCTACAGTTTTTCATCCTACGCCCATTCGTCATTCACAAAAAAGTTTGAGATTAACGCTCGTGGGACGAATACTGTAACACCCTGTAGAAATAATAACATTTATGTACAGATACCGGCACGTAAATTGGCCCGACGCGTCATATGCGCAAAGGTCGATTTTTAGGTCGCGGGAGACGCGGTTGCGCCGTCGCGGACATATATGATTGGTCCGTCACTTGACGTCACTTGACGGACCAATCAGATGTCTCCGAGAGTCGTCTTGTACCGAATCAACGTTCCGTTCGTTCGTACTTTGAATCATTTGATTGGCTCAAAGTGCTCGATGCGCGAACTTACCCCAAACCTGGCCAAGTAACGTGCCTGTATCTGTAATGGCTATTTTAATGTTTCACATATTCTCATGCACGCTTTTACGCTTCTGTAAGTATATTTTAGTTATATATTTTGTTTTTACTAAAAATGTGTTTGTTACACATTTGTGCTGCGACGACAATCACCTCTTCTTTCATGAGGCCGTCAAGTTGAGGGCCACCATTATGTCACTGTCGGTGTATGTAATGGGGACCCCTATCCTTAGACTTTACCTTTAGCTTACCATCAGGCGAGGTGAAGTCATATTGTCGTGACCGATGTATAAAAAAAACACATTTGTTTAGTTATCGAAAAGATAAATTGGAAAAAGTAATTTTAATGAAGATAGCTTTTTTGGTAAAACAAAACAAAACTTTATAATTGATTTTAATGACATTAGAAGTTGGTAAGTCATATTGTAGTCTTGCTTTTCTCGCGGGTTCATAGGCTACGAGAATCGCTTACCATAAGGAGGGTCTTGAAAAAAAATCCTAAAGTTGAGTATTTCTTTTACAAAAATGTATTTATCAATTCATTAATGTCATAAAATCAATAATTATGCTATATTTTTTTTTATGAAAAAAAAACTGCGAAAAATTTTAAAATTTCCACTTTTGGACTATCACTTTCGACGCTTACTTAAGGCGCATAGTAAAACTTTACTTAAGGCAAAGCTTCAACAATAAATACTTCTTCCATACGTTTTTCTAAGTTGCACATTTATTTTTTGTTTCATGTTACCCCCTGTTGTTAATATAATTTGCTGTACCGCTTTCGATGTTGTTCGCACGTTCGTATATGAAGGCTAAAAGGAGAAAGCAGGAAGAGATAGAGAAGCAGAAAATAGAAGAACAAGCTAAGAGACAACAGGTTTGTAAATATACGGTCACACTGGCCACCAGTGTTTGTTAGACCTAGAATTTTGTATATATATGCCTTGCTAGAGTAATTTTATATTCATATAGCCTCATAGTAAAAGTGTCAGCAAACATCTTGAACAAACGTCAAAAGTTGCGCATGCGCACTGTATAGACCAACAAAAATCAACAAAGGACTGATCTACCAATAACGCGAGCCCGTAATAGATCTATGATTGGTGTATTGGCTTGCCTTGACAGTCGACACGTCACGGTACTACTACCAAGGATACCTAAATTATCGGTTTAGATTCCCGCTCAATGCAAACTTTTTTTTAATATCAGTTAAGTGGCAGACAAGCACACGGTCCATCTAATGGGAAGCGATCACCGTGGCCTATAGACGTGTGCAACACTCAGGGGCCGCGACATTTATCGCTACGACTTGGCTATCGAAATCGCAAGCTAAGATAGCGACTAACATCGGTTGCAGTAACGATACTTGCGTCAATCGGTAGTCTGTACATTTGGATGGTCAGCATTATGGAGATACCGATAAATCGTTAAGTTTGCGATGATATTCGTTAAGATACCGACAAAAATCGTTATTTTGCAAAGTAGAGACTACCAAATATCGTTAGGTTTGCGTCGCTATGAGTTAGCGACCGAATGCTGTAGCTAAGGCCTTGCGATAAATGTCGAGACTGCCGCCCCAGGGCCTCACGCTCGCACCTTTTATTAAAACAGAATTATGCTATCGACTATAAAAAAAAATGTTAAAAACCTCTCTGCCTAGCACCATTAGCTCGCTACCTAGCAAAGCATAGCTATCAAAATAACAAAACAAACTTTGTTACAGGAACGAGAAATAAAACGCCAACAAGCTATCCTCCTCAAAGAGCAGGTCAGTAGATATATCTGTCTCACTTACACTTGGTTTGTTGTAAGCTAATCATGTGATGTTTGGAAATGTACTATTTTATAGATATTTGTTAGTAATATAAATTTAATAGTCATGCCTATATTCCATTGGGGTAGGTATCAAAAGGCAGGTAACTTTTTTAAACGTAGCAACTAGCAACAACAACGCCTATTCTGCCGTATGAATGACGTCACATGGCGCTTACGTATGACGTCACATGGCGCTTACGTATGACGTCACATGGCGCTTACGTCTTTCTTTAAATGCATTTCAAAGTTAAAAAGTTGAATGAAAATTTTAACATATTAAAGAAAAAATATGGGCCTCAAATTTTAGAATAGGCATGTTGAAATTTTGAAATGTTGTCATTTAGTTTCCCCATTTCTATATTTAGTCTGGAACTCATATCGATCTCCTAAATATCAAAAAACTTCACAAGAAGTTTTTTGATATTTAGGAGCATAAAAAAAGCATAAAATTCTTTTTTTGACATTTGGGAGATCCATATGAAATCGAGACTAGACTGAGACTGAATTCAGAAGATATTTTTATTACGAGAAATGACCTCCAGACCTCAAGCATGATTTTTTTTATATACAACTTAGGTGGCAGACAATCTCACGGTCCACCTGATAAATTAACTACCTATCTCAAAATCAAAGGAAAAATCAGGCATTACATCAATGTACTTTAATGATCCAAAAATCTCTAAAAATAGTACATTTTCAATGTGTTTTCGTGTGTTTAATCCCTATGTGTTTGTGTGTAACTGTGTGTTTCTTTTTTTACAATCGTCGTGGACGTTGCGGGCGCGCAGCAAAAGTATATCACCGAGGTAATAATATACGTAGTGTAGGCAGACTAACCAATGCTTCTTGTACTCACTACTTAATAGATAAAAACTTCGCTGCATGTAAGCTTAGCATGTGAAATGTAGGTCCGATTCAGTAAAATTCATTTTTAAACCATGTGATTTAAAAACTTAAAAAATTGAAAACGTAGTTAACTATCTGAAGGTTTCATAACCTCACGAAAACGTAGTTAGGTTTAGTTTTGACAGATCATAATAACCTAAGCTTTTTAACGCTTTCCTTTATAATCGAACTAGCTGTCTCCCGCGGCTTCACTCGTGATATACTTCGTCCTCGTGGCGTCTAATTCAACCCATACATGTCTGTAATTTAATAGTTTCGCAAAAATGTATGAATATTTGCCCGATTTGTTGATATATATGATTACTATGCCGCTCCCCTGCGGCTAGCGGAGGCGGTTAGTTCGGAATTGAACCGACTAAAACCGCACGCCGTCTTGAGTCTTCTAGTGCCGAGGTGTAAGGCGGCCTAAAAGGCATTTCTTCCTCACCCCGCCTGATCCGGCCATGTCCGGTTTCGAGATGACTACCTCTCTTTTCTATATTTCTTACTTGCCCTAGTTACGGTAACCCGCTTACCATCAAGTTGATCGCGTATTTGCTTGCTCCTTAGCAGTATAAAATTTGAATATGAAGCTATCCATCTATACAAAATGTTAATTTGCATTTGAAAATCTTTCACAGAGGGGCTTGAGCTATTTAAAGATTTCATGAAAAAAAGTTGTTAAATTTTTTTCTGTAAATATTATGTCGACTTAATTTTTTTAATTAAATACAACTTCCAGGCGATATTTGCACCAGCAGTTGACTTTACAGACTAGTACCTACCAACTTATCTACTAGTTACTAAGGTATTCTGTCGGTCCTAAGTCCATAAAACTAGGTAGTGTGCGCGTCAGCTGATCAATATTATCGCTCGTGAATTACGTGAACGAAGTCCTAATATTCAATGCACTGGTGAATTTGTGATGACTGTAAGTAGTTCTACTATACTATAATAGACTATACGTAGTATAAGTAGATGGTTGTGGAGGTCAGATGGCAGTCGCTCCACGGAAAATATCGAAGTTCAGCCGCATCACAGTTAGACTGGAAAGCCGACCCTGACTGAGTTGGGAAAAAGGTTCAGAGAATGATGATGATGATGATATAAGTAGCTCAAGCCCCCCTGTGAAGGATGCTCAAATGCAAATCGGGTGCGTCTCATATCGTATAAACTCATTTGATCTAATTTCATTTAACATAACGTTCATATGACATAATCAACGTAAGGTTAACAGTAACGTAAGGTCAAACGTTGTTACGTTTGATATAATTCTCATTTGACATAAAGTTTATGTAATCGAAAATCATTTGCTTAGACTAGAGGTTTTTTTTTTTAATGTCGGTCACGTCAACGTGACTTCACCTCGCCTGATGGTAAGCTGAGGCAAAGTCTCTAGAATGGGAGTCACCATTGCAAACACCGATAGTGCCATAATGGTGGCTCTCAGCTTGACGGCCTCATCAAATGCTTTTTCACGCCCCGCTTAAAGGACCCGGGGTTTGGTAGAAGGTTGGGTAGGCGGTTAGACATGCAAATCTACACATCTTTATCAAATCGTGTCTCTCCTCCAGGAGCGTGAAAGAAGACGTCAGCATACTACGTTTATCCGTCAATTGGACTCCCGCCGGAGATGGGAAGAAAGAGAGAGAAGAAAGCACCAGAACTTGCTGGACAGGCTGCTGGCTAAGGAGAAGAAGCTGCAGCAGAGAAGGAAGGAGATGGAACTGCTCTCTGAATTAAGGTAAAAGAAAGGACTGTCGGTCTGTTTATTGCGCTTTCATGTCTAAAACATTGAACCGATTTCGATAAAATTTGATACTGGAACAGGGTAACGGATATATAGGCTATGTTTGGTCGCGTTATCCGACATCCACCCAAGCAGAGTTGCGGACAAGAGCTGGTAGTCTTGATTACAGTGAGCTCTATATACAAAATCAATATACAAAAAACGGCCCGAGCCTTATAAATATAAACTTATTACCCACTAGCTTCCGCCCGCGGCTTCGCCCGCGTGGAGGTCGGTATCGCCACCAAGTTTACTTACAGTGTGAAGCTAGCTTATAGCATGGTTTTAACATAATAACAACATTTAAATATGCGTCGTTAGATTACACGTTGTTACAGAATGCGTTGAAGAAATAAAGGTTTACTGTTCGTTCCTCGTAGGTGATAGCGTGATAATATATGTAGCCTATAATATGATGACCCGACTTCTTAATAATATTCGTTCTAAATTAGAAGTAAATTCATGCAGTACTTTTTGAGTTTATCCCGGACATACAGACAAACAGACAAAAATAAATCTAAAAACTATATTTTTGGCTTCGGTATCGATTGTAGATCACACCCCATGTATTCTTTTAAAAAAATATTCAATGTACAGTTTTGATTTTCCTATCATTTTATTATATGTATAGATATTCAAAATAATACCTTTTACAGACGGCCACAAGAAGACACATCTCTATCAGACCAGAAGCCTCTGCCGACGCTGAACAGGATCCCAGGTCTGAAGCTACCTGGCCAGGCGATGGCGGACTTACTGCAGGTGTATGAGTTCATACACAACTTCGGACAAACACTAGGATTTGGTAAGTTTTGAGCACCTGCCCTTGTCACAATTATTTGGGGCCAGCGCAAAATGGCATTCTGTCTGTCAAATGTCACTCTTACCCGTAGACAGAGATACTATTCTCTGTCTACGCTCTTACCCAAGAATACAAGGAAATTTCTAATGTTCTTGCTCTTACCATATCCTCTTTCGCTCATTTTATCCACTTTTTCGTAGGACTACCTAGGACTGGCATACATATTATTGTGAAGCATTTCTCTGCTGTATTAGATTGAAAACTGATTAACAGAGATTCAAGATCATGGGAGATACTTGCTATGTTTACAAGTATTATATTGCGCTAGATAGAGTTATGATTAAGTAAATTTTGTATTGTTGCAGACATGGAGTCCATCCCCACGCTGAATACGTTCCAAATGGCTCTCTTACCAGACTGTAGCGTGGAAGCTGAGGAGGAACTGATCCAGGTGTTAACACAGCTGCTGGTTACTGCTATAGGTATGTTACTCTCAATTATATTTTCTTTTTCCTCTACTAGCTGTTGTATGCGACTCCGCCGGTGTGAAATACTGACTCCGTTACCGCGACCCTAAGGAAAATATTCCAATAAAACATTTGGTTTTTTGAAATTGATTTATTTTGAAAAAATTGATTTTGAAAATTTTATTTTAAAGGTTTTGCAAATTACTAAATCACATATTTCAATATCGTAATTTTACCGAATCAGACCCCAGGTGGAGTCGAAAGCTGCATCGTCTATTTCAAAAGCCGTGATTTCAATTCGATTAGAAATAAAAACGTGAAAGCCCTTTGATATTCCGTATAATATGTCAAAACAAATCTTAATAGGATTTCGTTAGTTAATTAAACCTTCAATATTTGCTGATTTTGTTTTATTGCGGTCCCAGTCGCTGGAACCCTCATACTTATGTAGGTATATAAAGTTAAAAAAACATCGAAAAATCATATTTCATCATAATCTACCCATAATTTGATTTTAACAGCCCATTAAAATTTTCTTACTTATTTCATCCAAGATATACTAACTTATTTATATCCCCATCTGTCACAGAGGACCCAGGCATCCCCCACCCCGGTAGGCACACGACCTTACTGGGCCACGCCATCCGCATGGGAGACATCACCCCTCATAACCTGAGCGAGATTCTCCGGATATATCTCTACGCGAACGCCACGGGTGAAATAAAGGCTCTAACTGGTATGTATAAAGGTAGGACCAACAGATATATTTGATTAATACGTCATCATCATCATCATCATCATCATCATCATCATCATCATCATCATTCAAGCGCTTAGAGTCATCATCAAGCTTGTACTTTGGAGGCCGAAGTATGTATGTTTCCGGAAAGCTATGACCTGGGAGTCTTCAAGTCTAGAGTGAACAGGTTACTTCTAGGCAAGCGTGCTTCATCACCGACCACATCATCACTTACCAACAGGTGAGAGTGTGGTCAAACGCGAGCCTTATTAGCAAATTTTTTTTTACATTGGTCAAGTCAACCACGCCCGATGGTAAGCTAAAGGTAAAGTCTCAGGAATAGGGGTCACTTTTGATAGTGATCGATAAGGCTATAATGGTGGCCCTGAGCTTGAAGGCCTTATCAGATGCTGCTTGCCAGAATTTGGTTTATCTTTGACGAGAGTGACTGGTCTGACCCCGAGAGTATTTTTTTGTCTATTTTTTTATAGTCACAATTAATAAAAATCTTAGAAGCTTTTCCCATTCATTTCATACTCTAAATGTTGATAGATCGTAAAAACTAGCTGCAAGCGCAAGAATGACCTTTTTTATGTGGATAACATAGAAGTGAGGGGGGGGGGGAGGCATCGAACGACCGCGTTAGCGGGGTCTCTAAGATGACAGTTGACTGACCTGTCATTAGGACCAACCTAGGTCCCTTTTTTCGTATGGATACCCTGGAAAGTGAGAGGGGGGGGGGGGGAGGCATTAAGCGGACCGCACCGGCAGGGTCGCCAGCTTCACAGGCGGCTTTTAGGGCTACTCACACAAACAGGACAGGTCAGGAAATCCCTACGGATACTACCACCGCGGCCGGCGCGTGCGTTTATGTCTTACTTGAACCGACTATACTACACGCCGTCTTGGGTCTTCACCCGCCAGGGTATTATGACCCATAAGGCATTTCTCTGGCACCTAGGCTGACCCATGGCCAACAGGATAGGCCCTTCTTGCGCTGGTAGCTAGAGTTGTTCCGTGGTTTTCCTCTCTAGTAACATAAATATTTGTCGGCAGGTTTAACAGCGGAACGCGAACGCGAGCGTCGCGTCGCCGACCACCACCAGACCGAGGCGGAGATGCAGATGACGTGCGCTAACTCGAAAAACGCCGCGTACTACGAACAGTTACATAGCAATGCTACTTATAAACTGTCAGGTAAATATATCTATCATCACTTATAAAATGCGAAATCTATTAAATGGTTTCCAGATATTTTCCAAAAAATATCTGGAAACCATTCCAAAAAAAAGAATGGATAAGGTCTACTTCTTAACATAACATAACATAACACATACACATTTTCTCTATTATATTTAAAAAAAATTATAGCATAAAATTCCTCCTACAGAGGCTCTCCGCGACAAGCCCTTCCTAGCCCTGAACGCGACGACCAAGGCCAGGATCCTGGCGTACGTGTGTGATGAGCTGCTGCAGAACAAGGCGGTGCTGAGGCAGCTGGACACCTCGCTCGAACACCTCAACCAACTCAAGAAGGAACGGTACCTCATGGATATGAAGATCAGGAAGTGAGTATATGCTATCTTTCTATATCTTTTAGACTTTTAGATGTGTCTTTTTTGGGTCTTTGGCCCTAAGTGGACTTCCCCACTGATGCCATCCCTGTCGGCCATCAGAGATGGTTATGTCGGAGTTACGAACCAACGAAAAATTCGTTCGAATTGGTCCAGTCGTTTAGGTGGAAATCAGTGACGTATACACGTACAGTAGAATCTATATCTATATACATATAATAAAATCCATAACTGATCGGTGTCTGTACATGGAAGATATATAAGAAAAAGAAATATTAGGGGACTTTATGAATGTAATAGATGACAAAAACAATGAATTTTAGAAGTTTTGTCTGTTTGTCCGCACCAAATTTTTGTTCACGCTAAAATCAAAAATTACTGGAGGGATTTTGAGCAAACTTGGTACGAGTATAATTCATAGTTCTGAGCAACGTATAGGCTACTTTTTACAAGTTTTTACAAGTTGATACCCGTGGCTTCGCTCGCGCTTCGTTTTTAGGTTGTTTTTGGCCATATCTCCGGTTCTACTTAACCAATTACAACCAAACATACGGTAAATTTTTAGTCTAAGCAATACCTTTCCAATAAAAAAATCCGCATCAAAATCCGTTTGGTATTTTTTACATAGGCCTGTATTATAATATGTTAAACTAATAAATCTCCTTGTCCCCAGGGTACGAGTTCTCCACCAGCGCAAGGTGCGAGCTGAACAGACGGAGAAGCAGCAGGCCCTCGCCCTGGAGAGGATGCAGAGGCTCGTGGAGGAAAGTTCTGCCAACCTTCGAGCTTCACCGCAATTACATGATGATGGTAAGTTGATGTGAAGTAAGGAGAAGAAATTTCTTTCCTGCTTCTAAGCGGGGTTGTTATGTCGGACAAATTCTGACTCTCCCTTGTTTTTTTAAGTCAGACACGTCAACATGACTTCACCTCGCCTGATGGTAAGCTAAAGGCAAAGTCTCAAGACCCGGGTCACCACAACATACACCGATAGTGCTGCAGTGGCGGCCTTTAGCTTGACAGCCTCATCAAATGTTTTGTCGAACTCCGCTCTAAGGACCCGGGACTGAAGGAAGTCACCATGGATGCTTACCCTTCGGAGGTGGTTATGTCGGCCTCGAAACCACATGCCGTCTCCGGTCTTCGGATGCCGTGGTGTAAGATGCCATCTGACTATCTTAACCTCAGTCTCATGGGTACCTAACCCGCGGACAGCGGGACAGGTTTATGTCGGACTCTTACCGACTAAAACCGCACGCCGTCTAGGGTGGCCCTCTTCCTGAGACTTGGCCTTTAGCTTATCATCAGGCGAGGTGAAGTCATATTGACGTGACCGACATAAAAAAGGGCATCTCCCTCGCACTTCGGCTTGACCCGGGCTATTTCTGGGTTCGAGATGAGATGAGACTTTGTGTATCTACAAGATACACAAAAAATCTAAACTGAGGGTACTTAACTTAGTACGTGTATGAATAAAGTTATTTTTCTTTTTAATTTCCAATCAGCAGTTGTACTTACTTGAAAGTACGATTGGTTGGGGTCTCAAAGACCTCTGTACCCCCACTAGGCCTGAATACATTGTACCCACAAAACTAACCAAATATACTCTATCCAACAGAAAACCAACAAATGCAAGAAAAACCAGAGACTCCCAAGAAAGACAAAGACCCCTCCCCCGAAAGCGAGACAGAAAAACAATCGGACCTCTCACCTTACAAAGACAATCAACCCGAAGAGAGCGACAAGGAACTATCGCCCTTAAAAGATCTGTCGAACAGTATGAAGAATAAGGAAATGTTGAATAACAATAAGGACGAATGTTCCCCGCCTGATACGAAGATTGATAAGGATAGCGTTATTGGGGATTGTGACGCCATTTTGAGCGATTTGGAGAGTGAGGGGACGCAACCGGAGGAGGTAATATTGCTTTAATTTTATTGATTGGCTTGTCCTGGCTAAGTACAGGAAAATTTTATAACTCGATTTTTTTAAACTTGCTTGACCTGGGATCTAACTTATGATAGTAATTACTAATGTTTATTATCAGTATCAAAGCGGGAGCTTATGTAATATGAACAATCATAGTTATTTTATATATATTTATATGTACTACATAAAACTGTATTTTTAAGGGAAGTAGCGAGCCATTCCCAATACGAGTATCTTTGATTACTCACTGGGAAGTCTCAGTAAAGTGTATGCAAAAGATTACTGAAATAAACTACAAGATAAGTAGGAAACAGGCATGCAGGTAAGTAGGGTAGCCAGAGCTCACTAAACCCCTCGCCGCACCCCTTCCTAGCTCTCCCCCCCTTCTCTTCAGGGTAGGCCGTGCGTGTGTGGCACCCTTTATTTTTGTGCAACACAAAAATAAAATGATCGTTTTTTTAAAATAAAATCATTCAACCATACAGCATACAGTAATTATAACCTCATTTAAACATATCATGCTGTCCCCAGGACGAAGACAAGAACTTATCATCGGAGGAGCTGTCCCGCAAGCTGGAGAAGCTGCTGAAGCTGTCGGAGCAGCAGCTGCTGCAGCTCGCCGCTGGAGCCCACGCGCTGCGGGCCACCTGCTACGGGCAGGACCGGTGAGCACCACACATCATCATCACCCTAAGATCCTTCCTCCACCCCTTCCTAGCCCTCCCCCCTTCCCTTCAGGGTAGGCAGCGCATGTGTGATACCCTTAGTCTTGCACACGTCCATGAGCCACGGTGACCGCTTCTCATCAGGTGGGCCGTGTGCTTGTCCGCCACCTACGTAGTATAAAAAAAATCCTAGTTTCTCACCTAGAAGTTCGGTGTCCGCTTTCCAACTTCTCCACTTCACATTGTCTTAGGCATCCATGGTAGTGAGACCATGGGCACGCATGTGATCTTCTACGATATCAAGCCAATACTCCTTGGATGTACTCCTACCATCAGGGCTCTGCATCTGCCGTCTGACCTCTTAACCTTGAAAGAAAACTCTGCGCCGGAGTCTCGACGTCGATCAGCAAAGAGAAATGCTCTATGGGCCACCTGACACCCTGGCGTCAGAAGACCCTAGACGGTAGCGTGCGGTTTTAGTCGGTAAGAGTCCGACATAACCTGCCCCGCTGTCCGCAGATATGGTACCCATGAGGATTTCCGCACAGAAAAAAAAGATGCATAGGCTTGTGGTTTGATCCCAAAGATTGGTTACCGCTTAACTATGAGGTAGAGTAGGAGTAGCCAGCATAGGATAGAAGATACTTGGCTACAATATGATTGGCACTCATATAAAGAAGAAAACATAGTCTGTATTAACATACGTCTGGTTTTGATCAGATACTGGCGTCGATACTGGTCCCTTGGCAAATGCGGTGGGATCTTCGTGGAAGCCATGGAGTCAGCTCAGCCAGAGATCATGCAGTACCACCAGCAGCTGGAGAACAACGTTCTGCACGGTGCTGTGCCGCAGGAGACCAAGAAGAAGAAGAAAGGTCAGTGTTACAATATGACTGTGGCGATACCACATATACCCAACGCCATCTAACGAAAACACGACGAACTTCTTCGTACTACAACTACGTCACTATGATCCTGAAACGCGAAAGTTAAGTTCATGGCATCTAATTTGGCAGGATTTTGGAGTAGTGTGGGTCCCACTACTCCAAAAGCTTGCCAAGTTAGATGCTGTACACTATATTTGTTTGTGGCAAAGTGCGTCGCATATAAACAAGTATAATGTACGGCATTTAACTTGGCAAGGTTTTGGAGTAGTGGGGCCCACACTACTCCAAAATACTCCAATACCCTAATAATAATCGTTAGTGGTCGGCCCGCCAGGCGTGATCACCTTGCCTGGTCGGAGGATCCTCCCTTTGTGTTGGAGGGACGTCACATCCCGTTCCTCCACAATGATTAATTCACTAATTAACTATAGTTCAATATATTTTTATAGCAGAGCCGTTGTTCAGCACGAACATCATTGTAGCGCTCCCGATACTTCGAGGAATTCCATGTCATACTCTTAGGGGTTCTTAGAAGTATGGAGCCACACATAAGGAATTTCATTTCCCTCGACGAAACAATAAAAAAGTTGTCGAACTTTTTAGGCCAACAACTACCTGTGACTACTGCCATAGGTCCTAGACTTCTTATGGCAACTGGGAATAAAGGTCTATAACAGTAAAATACACCTTATCAATTAATTTCTCCAGCGCCAAGAGAGAAGAAAGACTCCCTCCCATCCGAACCTGAGAAACCTTCCCCGGAGACGGAGGCCCAGAAGAAGGAGGAGGCTCTCAAGAGTGAGATGGAACTCAAGAGCATCAAGTCTGAGTTGAACCTCAGTGACCACACGCAGATTATCAAATACGAGCCCAATGTCAAACATGGGGCTTGTAAAGTTGAAGGTATGGATTTATTAAGTGATAATTTCTTTAGGTGTTGGGCGTTTTAGAATAAGATTGATATTTTTTTATTTTTTATTTATTATTGATACTGATTGATTGAAGAATAGATTTAGAAAAGGATTGTTTGTTCTACTCACTGTAATTTTTTGTGCGCCCGTATGTGCAAAACATGTTGACACTAATAACATATAATACCATCAACTTTGTAACCACAGAACAAAGAAAAATCCTTAGTTTGTAACACATGCTTATACAAAAAATAAATGAATCTTGAATTTTGAATTTCGAAGGGATTTTTGACATTTTGGAGGGGTTATCGAAGTTCTGAGTTATTTTTGTGGTGTTCTGGAGGGTTTTAGATTTTTTCGTGGGTTTCTTGGGGATTCCTAACATTCAGAAAGGGTTTCCGGGATTTTTAAATTTTTTGTGGGCATTAGAGTTTTTTATGGGGTTTTGAGGGTTCTTGAGTTTTCGTGGACTTCTTGAATTTTCCGTGGGGTTCTGAGGGTATTTAAGTTTTCTGTGTGATTCTTGCATTTCGAATTCTTAAGGATGCTAGGGTTTTTCGTGGGGTCCTTGAAGGTTATTGAGTATTTCATGGGGTTGTTTAGGGTTCTTATATTTTGGGGTGGTTATTGAAGCATTCTGGGCTTAAAGTCAGAGAAATCTTATGAAGCAATAATATTTCCAACGACAATAAAAGAACTACAGTATTGCTACAGTAACTTATGTTTACACTCTTTAATATTATATAATTATTTTTAATCCATTCTCTCTCAGGTTCCTCAATAAAAATGGAAGAGAAATACATCCAACAAAAACAAAACAACGAAGAACAAGACATGCTTGACATCGAAGACTCCATTCCAACTGCATTCTTAGTCCAAAAGCCAACCCACAAGCCAATGTTTGCCACACAAGCAGAACCTATGGACAAGCCCCAAGAAATCGTCAAGGTCGAAAACGTCGTTAAGAACGAATCCGAAATCGAAGACCACGAAGAGAGTAAAGACGAATTAGTTAATAATCTAGAAGAATTACGTAAAATGGCTGAAGCGGTATCTTCTCAACTAGACGCAGCAAAGAAAGCAGAAGAAGCGATTAAAGAAGAAAAAGATAAAATTAAGCAAGAAGCAGACGAAGCTACCGCCCATCAATTATTATACACAAAAATATTAGAAGGCAAATGGTTCTCTATTCTAAGGCACGAAAGCTCATTTTTGAATGACATCAACGATGTGGAAAAATCTGAAGGGCCGGAATTTTGTGACAACGAGCACACGTGTTCTGAAGTCATTTTGTGTCAAGGTCATAAATGGGATGTGTCAAATAACCTGCACATGTTAAATGACCCTAGCTTGTTCACACTCAACAGTATGGTGACGAGTGTTCAAGTACCAGCTAATAATGTTTATGCTGATTCGAGTTTGACTATGTCGGGGTTGGATCAAGAAATGATGGATGCTAGTCTGAATAATAAAGATGGCGGCCAGGAAACGGAGGCGGAGGAAGAGAATAAGGAACAGGTTAGTATATTTTTATAGTTTTTGACGTCAATCAATCAATCAATCAATTAGCCTGTCGACGTCCACTGCTGGACATAGGCCTCTCCCAATGTACGCCATACCACCCGATTTTCCGCCTTTCGCATCCAGTCCATCCCAGCTACCTTTTTCAGGTCATCGGTCCATCTGGCTGAGGGGCGTCCCACCTTCCGTTTGCCGACTCGTGGTCTCCACTCTAGGACTCGTTTGCTCCAACGGCCATCGGTCCTTCGACAGATGTGGCCAGCCCATTGCCATTTCAGCTTGCTTATTCGGCGAGCTATGTCGGTAACTTTGGTTCTTTGTCGGATGACCTCGTTGCGAATTTTGTCCTTCAAAGAAACTCCAAGCATAGCTCGCTCCATGGCCCGCTGCGCGACTTTAAATTTGTGGACTAGCCCCACAGTCAGTGTCCACGTTTCGGCACCGTAGGTCATGACTGGTAGGACGCACTGGTCGAAGACCCTCGATTTCAGGCATTGCGGTAAGGGGGAGGAGAAAACCCGACGCAGTTTGCCAAATGCTGCCCAACCCAACTGAATCCTTCGGGCGACTTCTTTCTCGAAGTTGTTTCTACCAAGCTTGATGATCTGCCCAAGGTAGACATATTCCTGAACAACTTCGAGTGTCGACCCTTCGACGTCGATCGGTCCCGGCCTGATATGTTCGTTGAACATAATCTTGGTTTTGTCCAAGTTCATGCCGAGACCGACACGTCGAGAGGCTCCATTTAGGCTGTGCAGCATCTTGCCCAGCTGTTCCAGCGACTCCGCAACTATGACAATGTCGTCGGCGAACCGAAGGTGTGAAATGCGTTCGCCGTTTATGTTAATTCCCCGTCCAGTCCAATCCAGTGTCTTAAAGACGTCCTCCAGTGCGTTCGTGAATAGTTTAGGGGATATAACATCCCCCTGTCGTACTCCACGCTGTAGTGTAATGGGGTTCGTTTTCCGGTCTTGGAGCTGGACGGACATGGTGGCAGTGTCATACAGACATCTCATCACCTCGATATAACGCCAGTCGACGCGGCACCGTTGCAGAGCATCCAGAACTGCCCAGGTCTCGATGGAGTCGAAGGCTTTCTCGTAGTCCACAAAAGCCATACACAGCGGCTGATTGTACTCCTCGGTCTTTTGCACAATCTGCCGAACAGTATGGATGTGGTCCACGGTGCTGTAGCCTTTTCGAAACCCGGCTTGCTCTGGTGGCTGGAACTCATCGAGCTTACTCGCGAGGCGATTTGTGACGACTCTCGAGAACAACTTGTAGATATGACTCAGGAGTGAGATGGGTCTGTAGTTCTTCAGCAAAGCCTTGTCGCCTTTTTTGAAGAACAGCACCACCGCACTCCCGCTCCATGCCCTAGGTGTTAAGCCCTGCTGGATGACGGAATTAAAGAGACTCGCTAGCTCCTTCAGGATTGGGGTCCCGCCTGCTTTTAGGAGCTCCGTAGTTATTCCGTCATCGCCAGGGCATCTGTTGTTCTTTAGCTGCTTGAGAGCCGCCTCTACCTCACACAGCTCGACGTCGGGTATCTCCTCGGTGAAGTGGCGCGTGAGGGGGGCTCTGTGGTCATCATCGCTGTGTCTCGTCGGTTTTATCATCCGTGATGCATACAGCTGTCCGTAGAATTTCTCTACCTCTTGGAGAATCTCGAACTTTGAGGTAATAGTTCTGCCATCCGCAGTTTTAAGTTTCGTCAGATGGGACCTCCCCAACTGCTGAGCGAACACTTTCGACCCCCGATTTTGCTCGATTGCTGCCTCTATTTGGCGAGTATTGTAGCGTCGGAGGTCGCGTCGTATCAGCTTTTTAATAAGTAGGTTGAGGGATCTTTCATCTGACGAAGATGACTGAGTGGAGGGCTGATCTCGCCTCCTCCTCATAAGTTCGAGAGTCTCAGGTGAGAGTTTGGACTCTAGCCGTTTGCTTTTGCCGGGAAACAACTTCCGAGACACTTCTTGAAGCGTTTTGACCATTGTATCGGTTCTCTCATCAATGGTGCCAGTGGTTTCCAATATTGCGAAACGATTTTGAAGTTCCAATTGGAACTGTTCAGACCCCAGGGCTGCTTGGAGCGCCGTAGGTCGGAGAGTCGACTTTATCATACGGAACCTTTCAGCTTTGAAGTTGATATTTAGAGAGCCTCGGACAAGTCTGTGATCACTGTTGGTTTTAAATTTGTGGATCACGGAGACATCTCTAAATATGTGCTTACTACCGGTGATGAAGAAGTCTATCTCGTTCCTTGTCACAGCATCGGGGCTTCGCCAAGTCCACTTCCTGTGGGGCTTCTTCTTAAAGAAAGAATTCATCAAGAAGAGCCCTTGCGATTCAAGGAAGTTTATTAGCATTTGCCCCCTGTGGTTTCGGCGCCCCACTCCATGGGGTCCGATTCTCGTTTCGCCACGTTCTTGTACTCCCACTTTGGCATTGAAGTCCCCCATAATCACGCAGTGCGTAGTCTTGGCGGTATGATTCATTACCTTGGTAATGTCTTCATACACGGCCTCGACGGATTCGTCAGGGTGTTTCGAGGTCGGCGCATATACCTGTATCACTTTCAGGGAATGCCTCTTGGTGATATGTAATATGAGGTACGCTACCCGATTCGATACACTGCTGACTTCCACGATGCTTCTTATGAGGTCCTTCTTGACAAGAAAACCGATACCGCCCTGGGAGAGCTGTTCACCTTCTCTGAAGTAGAGTAGGTCGCCGGACTCTAGGGTTATCGTGTCCTCCCCCTGTCTTCGGATCTCAGACAACCCCAATATGTGCCAGTTGATATGACCCAGCTCTACTTCGAGCTCGGTGAGGTGTCGGTCCAGCCGTAGAGTGTTGCAATTGTACGTTGCCAGCTGTAGTCGTTGATGGTGGTAGCCTTCCGTAGCCCGGGGATTCTTCGCACCCCCCGCCCCGCCGTTACCAAGACCGCTACCTTGGCCAGGAATAGCGGGACCGCCGGGAACTGGGGGCCTTTTTGTATGGCTTCGTATCATTGAAAGGTTTTTGGCCTACTGATACCACGCTGGCCAGACGGGTTGGTACAGGGTTTTATCTCGAGTTTTCCTTCTCTTAGGCCGTATTGGCCTTGGCAGAAATTTAGCCTGAAGCGGCAACTCCTCCCCCATTGAATATGGAGGAATAGTTGCCGCCTCCGTTGCCCGGGGTGCACCACGTGTTATGTTTTTGACGTGACAATGGTTAATAATTCGATAGAGCCGGTTGCAGGCACGAAAAAACATGACTTATGCGGCGTCTCCCTAATCCAACCCCCTATCTCCCTATCTCCAACCCCATCTCCAAACCTCTCCAGGGTTGACAGCGTGAGTGTACACCCCTGATCTTGCACACGTCCATAGGCCACGGTGACTACTTTCCATCAGGTGGGCCTGTCTGCCACCAAAGTAGTATAAAAACTTGAGAGGTGACAAGGGACACCCGGATGGAACGAAGTTTTAGTTTTACGAATATACAAATATATAATTATACTACCCCACTCCCACTCCCACTCCCTCTCCAACTCCCACTCCCACTCCCACTCCCACTCCCACTCCCACTACCACTCCCACTCCCACTCCCACTCCCATTCCCACGAGTGCACATGTAGCAAAAACAACACAACAGTAGCAAAAAGTGTCGCAACAGTAGCAAAAGTTTTTGTCTTTTAAATGTCGTTACAATTTTTGCTCCCAATTTTTTCCTTCTTCCCTTTCGCTACGCCCAAATAAGGAACTTCGTTCCAAAAAAATACCTTCCAAAATAACTCAATCCTCTCTCCCCAGGACAACGATCTCGAGAAGGAATTACAAGCTGATGCCCTCAAGCACGACTTGTCAGTCCAGAAGGCGAAAGCCAACAGTCTGACGAGCCTGGGGCTGTTGAATTTCAACGCGTTGTCAACATACGTGACGTGTGACAGCCCGCCGCCGATACAGATGTCGCTGGAGGAGCTGGAACAGTTGGAGTACTGCAAGGTGCACGGGTTGCCGAAGAAGGTGGAAGGGAACTTCGTGCCTAGGGAGCTAAGGTGAGTTTTACGAATGTTGATTATCTTGTATTTGTGTTAAGAGGGTACTATTAAACGAAATCTTCTATAGATACTATTATAAACGACGACGACGGACGAAAGATAGTGATTCTAATAACTATATTATTTTATTTGATTATTAATTTGATCTCATTTGATTCTAATTTAATTCAATTTGATTTGATATGATTTTAATTTATTTTATTTAAATTTTTAATTATAATTATTTGTGACAATTTGATTTCGTTTTAATTTTTAATTCTTATTCTAATTTGGCTATCTATCTGCTCTATTTGTTTTTTTTTACAATTTTTAATTTTAATTTTTGTTTATTTTTATTTAATTTTAATTTTATGTAATTTTAATATAGGTACCTACTTAATTAGTGATTTGTAATGATGGGTTATTATCTGAAATAAAACTATTCATTTCATTTTCATTCATTTCATTTCATTTCATTTCATATTCATTTCATAAAACTGTAAAGTAGCTGTGTCTGTACATTGGAGATATTTAAAATCAAAACTTGTGTTATGTTATAAAAGTGTTGCTTTGCACTGGTGAATTTGTGATTGGTGAATGTGATGAAAGACTGCAGGACATATTTTGATAAGGCTTTTTTTAAAGATTTTGGTGCAATCTTACGCATATTTGTTCCCAATCAGTTAAGTAGAACCAGAAATATAGCCAAAAAGCGCCAAAGCCGACATCTATGCGGGCATAGAAACATCCATACCATCAGATGAACTTGTCTTTTAATGTTCTGTGAAATGAACTACTATACACTTTAATATCAACGTTTCTCTCATTACTACAAATTGTTATCTCTTACAGACATGGCTGGTGGCGTATCACCGAAACTGAGCAAGTTAAAGAGTTGCTGGACTCTTTACACCCGCGAGGAGTGAGGGAGAGGGAACTACATCATTCACTGACCAATCAGTTACCCACAGTGAATAATAAAGTAAGCATTTTCACACACCGCTTTTTGGTATCATCTTTGAATCAGGTGGTAAGCAGGTAAGGTGCCAGGGACAGCCGCGGAAATACCTTACACTGCCGTCTGTAGACCCAAGACGGCGTGCGGTTTTAGTTGGCTCAAGTCTGACATAACCGCCGCCAATGGCTGACGGCTGTAGTATTCGTAGGATTTCCGCACTATAAAAAATTATCTACGGATATATCTACGGTTTTAGGACATGCACCCGGGGGGGGGGGGGGGGGTCAAGGTGCATGTTCGGGGTGCGTGGGAAATGCTCTATGGGCCACCTTACACCCTGGCTTCAGAAGACCCTAGACGGCGTGAGGTTTTAGTCGGTAAGAGTCCGACACAACCTGGATTTCCGCACTGAAAAAGGGGGGGAGGCGAGCATTGCGCTGCCTCGCCGAAAGTGGGATGTAGGGTGACGGGCGGCTGTCCTGTCACCCCCCATCTACGTGAAGAACCAAACCAACCCGCCCTCCGCCTGCTCCCTACTATGCCCTCTGCTAGTTAGAGGGACACATGTAGAGCCTCGAAGCAATTCTCTAGAGGGCCACTCCCGCCTCGGCCGGCATTCGCCTGTGGCAGTGGGGTCTCCTGTGGAGGTTCCGGCCCCTATAAATCAATGCTCAAATAATTATACCCTGTTATTTTTTATATCTAGATATACATAGAAGCGGGTGACATCCTGGGCACGGAGCTTTGTGTGTCTCACCTGGACCGAGTGATAGCGCAGAACGGGGGCTTCCCCTCTCCGGACTCCCCTGCCTCGTACTCTGTGCACACGGCGAGGAGATGTGATATGCAGTTGCTTAATATGGTAAGTCTCTATTGATAACTAGCTGTTGCCCACGGCTCCGCCCACGTGGACGTCGATTTTCGCTTTTTTTTACTATATCGCCGGTTGTAATCAGCCGATTGTGATCAAATATGCGTAAGATTTTGAGTCTAACCAAGACCTTTCCAATAAAAAAAAACTGCTTCAAATTCCGTTTGGTATTTTTTACGTCCATCGCGATACGATTTTGACTTTGTTGCAAAAACTTAAAAATCGTTGGTTAACATATTGGTCTTCAAATTTTTTAAATTTATGTTTTTGACAGTTATCAAATACTTAATATTTTCACCATTTTTAAAGTTAAAGGTATTTTTTCATCATATTTTGTAGACAGTCGTGTTATTCATTAAATGGCAATAATTAAATAACAAACAACGGACATAAATCAAAAATATTTATAATTTTTTTTACTAATAGGTAACCTAAATTACTAGTATGCCCGTTAATCCCTCTAGCTAAGCTATATTGCTTGTGTTAGGAGTACTCACTTGTGTAATGGCCGGGATTCGAACGCGAGACCTATCGATCGTAAAGGCCGATTTCTTAAAGCACTGTACTGAGCGTATATATCCTACAGGTAGAGCAGCTAGAAGAGCGTGTAGCGGCCGCCTCCATGCAGGTAAAAGGCTGGCGTCCCGCAAGGGCGGAGTCTCCCCCCGGCACGAGCGGAGCCCGAGGGGCCGTAGCCCGGGCGCGCCACAAGCTCCAAGCCCTGGAGGCCCACATCGAGCGGCGGTACCTCAAGCCCCCCCTGGCCCTCAGGTATGCTAGGTACTGTATCACCCCCTACTACCGTGCCGTCGGCTCATATTGGCTTGGTGTTTTTTCAAAATTGGGGCATGGGGTATTCGGCGTAATCAAAATTTTTCTTTCTCACTGGAATGTACGCGTTTTTGTCTACACTTATCTGTCAGAGAGTCAATTCTCGTAAAAAAATATGTTCCAAATTTTGTTTCAGCCTAGTCTCGATGTTATGACGATCTTCCAAATTTAAAAGAAAGGTACTCTTGCTTTTTTTTGACATTTGGGAGAACTGACATGTCAAAAAGGGATTTCGGAGATCGACATGAGTTAGAGACTAGACTGTGACTGAATTTAGCACATATTTTTTACGAGAATTATCCTATTGCAGTTCACTACTGGATATAGACCTCTCCCAAAGTGAGCGGTAGCAAATCTGACTTTGCTGTCAAAAAAATTTTGTCATAGATAAACGGTTTTCAGAATGATGGAATTAAAAAAGGTGGATAGTTTTAGACATAAATCTATACAAATTAATCACAACTTTTGAACATTAACTTAAATAAAAAAAATACAGTCTATTAATAATTGAATTAAGTCTTGTATTATACGTAAACGGGACTTAACGCGATACACGTTAAAGGTATATACATACCTTTGGATGCCTGACGTTTCGACCAGGTTACACCGGCCGTGGTCACAGGCTGACTGTTTCAGCCGACTCGGCGACGGAGGGCGTGCACGGCTGAAACAGTCAGCCTGTGACCACGGCCGGTGTAACCTGGTCGAAACGTCAGGCATCCAAAGGTATGTATATACCTTTAACGTGTATCGCGTTAAGTCCCGTTTACGTATAATAGTTATGGAACGCGAAAGTTTAAAAGTTAATAAGTCTTGTATGTTTCCACAATATTTCTTTTTTTTATTCAAATCTCCCCCCCCCCCCCCTCATTTCCATTACTGTAACTCCTGTACCCTAGGATAAACAATAGTGACCCACGAACACACCGTACTGAAAAATACAAGGACCCCATTTTGAGAATTGGACATTATGAGAATTAAATATTTTGCAATTTGGACATTTTGAGAATTCGCCATTATGTCAATTCGACATTTCGGAATTCGGACATTTTGGCACCGTTAGACATTTTAAGAATTGGTTCCCTTGAATTTCTCATCCTCATATTTGATTCCTGGCGTGTATTTAACGATTTATAAATAAAAACAAATTAAACACCAGTTTTTAATTCGCGATTACACACGTATTCGGACGAAAACGCGTGTGTCTGCAACATTCAGTGAGAAAGACTCAAAATTTAACCTGATTCGATCATAAAGGACGGCACTAAAACGTTTCATTTAAACTATAAGTGTTACTTATAGTTTAAATTAAACAATAGTGGTATTTTACAGGCGTTGGACACACTGCGAACTATTTTTAATTAATTTTTAGTATACATTTCTTCATTATTATTATCGGATGGTGTAATACAGGATGTTATTTTCTTTCAAAATAAAAAAAATGAGTATGGGTTATTATTTAAAAATCCCACGATGCAGTTTTAGTTCTCATAAAATCGGCCCTGAGACTCCTTTAAGCATTTTTTGCTATTCCTCATATTTTCGGATTGTGCCATCCACACCCAGCGGAAAAAAATCACTCTGTATATGTACAGGGACCGTAGACAAGTGTCAAAAGTCTAAATAGCTAAGGAATAGAAACGATTAGTTGTTTGCCGGTGACGAGCTTGGATGTGATTGGTCGACCTAATCTATTCGATTTCTTAGCGATTTACGTTGTGACACTTGTCTACGGGGGTTGTACAGGGTCCAGAATTCAGTAACGCCACGGTTTTGAAAACGCGTGATGTTTATTCGAGTTAGACGTTTTCATGAGGTTATTACACCTTCAGGATCATAGTTTGATCCGTAAACTAAATTCCAATAAGTTCTTTCTTTTTTCATACTAAAACTATCCGCTGTGTGCCCAACGCCTAAATGGGTGACTTTTTCTATTATATTTTATATATATTTATATATTTATTATTATTATAATTGTTTGTTTGTTTGTATTGAATGTTTTATATTTCTATAATTTATTTCGTGAACAATTCGGGATTAGTGATTTTATGCAGAAAATAAGGAATTGAATGAAATTTATGAAAAAGTTTGAATGCTTTTTGCTATTTTAGTAGAATATAGATAAATATGTAAAAATAAAGTGATAGTGAAGTGGTAGCTGAATGGATAAGGACGCGCCTTATCCATTCAGCTACAGATACAGGCACGTAACTTGGCCAGGTTTGGGGTAAGTTCGCGCATCTTGCACTTTGAGCCAATCAAATGATTCAAAGTACGAACGAACGGAACGTTGATTCGCTACAAGACGTCTCTCGGAGACATATGATTGGTCCGTCAAGTGATGGACCAATCATATGTCCGCGACGGCGCAACCGCGTCTCCCGCGACCCGCTCATACCTCAAAAGGGACCTAAAAATCGACCTTTGCGCATATGACGCGTCCGGCCAATTTACGTGCCGGTATCTGTACCAACGCTTTTATGCATGTATTATTAAATATTTTTGCTTTTCAAAATATATTGTAGTTAGCAGTAGTCTGTTTTAAAATTACCGAGACAATCTTTAGTAACAACATTATAGAGATTTTTTTTTACTTCGATGATACGATTACCGTCGGCAAGAAATAATTGTATGTTCGCACTAAGAAACTCTCCATGTAAAGGGCGTTTCGAAGAGATGAAATAAAGCTGAAAATCTCTTTGAAACCTTTATTACCGTATTTTTCGTACTTTATATGAAATAACGAAGGATATTATAACACAAACGCATAATAATAAAGCCCGTTGTTCCACACACGCAGTAATTCAGAAGTGACCCTCGGCGCTGTGCTGCAGGCCGAACACGGCAATGCGTCCGCTTCCTCACCGCAAAACTCAGAAAATGAACGAACTACCGAAGGGAAAGGTAATATATGTGTGTTTATATCCCCTCGGGGAATGAAAGGGTGTACCCAGGGTCCTACCAACACTTTTAGGGGTACTAAACAGCTATAATGTTATGAATATTACGGTAACCGCTTTCTATCAGGTGGGCCGTGTGCTTGCCTGCCACCTAAGTGGTATAAAAAAAATGAAGAAACGACCAGACCAGTGGTGCAAGTACTATATCAGAGATAGTGGGTTCAATTCCTGCTCAGTGCAATTATATCTATTTACATTTGTCTAGATAGTTTTACGTATAAATATATATTTATGTTTATCCGCATTCGGGAACCCATATTACAAATAATACTTTGAGTCTATGTAACAAAATGAAATATGACCTACAATATTTAACGATATGAACATTATTTCTAGACAACAAGGGCATAGCCCGAGGGCTCACAACATGGCGTGAGGCGGTTGCCCGCTGCGGGACAGCGGCCCAACTAGCGATGCTACTCCAAGCCCTGGAGGCCGCTGTGGCCTGGGACAAGAGCATCATGAAGGCGGTACGTATGCGGCATGTACGTATTCTAACACCATTCGGATACATGTGACTGTGGTAGGGTGAATGGGCACCAACATTTTATTTCTATGTATAATAAGTATGTATTTAGAAAAAAAAAGTATATAAGTATGTTTATCAGCATTCTAGAACCCATAACACTAGCTAGTTAAACTATGCTTACTTTGGGTCTAGGGAGCTCTGTGTAGAATGTCGTTAGATATTTATTATATTTTATTATTATTATTATCAAAGCTTCATTGGATAGGTTAGGTTAGGTTAGAATTTTATTGCAGAAATTGTGTCCAGTGCCATCTAGCGACAACAACCTGAACTGATTTAGAATTAATAATGTAATTGAATTGACATGGATACACCAAATTTTTTGACATGACTAATAAATTTGAATTAAATGATTTATTTTTATTATAAATGATTTATTATAAGTAACAACACAATTTAGCGAGCATTTATCTATTCTGGTAGGTATTTCATTTATTGATGGTAAAATAGGTGTATTGGTAAAACAAAATAACTAAGGTTTATTAAACTAAAGTGGTATATATAATAACATTAACGGTGTTGCACAAGTCCGTAGGCCACGGTGACCGCTTTCCATCAGGTGGATCGTGTGCTTGTCTGCCATCTAAGTGGTATAAAAACAATAAAAACAAAAAGTATCGGAAAATTCGTGTATAGGCTGCGTATGGGGAAGAGAGACAACAATATAGGACGCCTTGCGCGCGCTCTTTCCCTCTCTCCTCCAACATTTTAACACGCGCGTTCTTTCACACGCGAATCGGTTTTCACTCGCGATAGACTGTGCGTGTAAAGGGCACCATTGGTAAGCGATCGCTTATTTACAGATACAGGCACGTTACTTGGCCAGGTTTGGGGTAAGTTCGCGCATCGAGCACTTTGAGCCAATCAAATGATTCAAAGTACGAACGAACGGAACGTTGATTCGCTACAAGACGACTCTCGGAGACATTTGATTGGTCCGTCAAGTGACGTCAAGTGACGGACCAATCATATGTCCGCGACGGCGCAACCGCGTCTCCCGCGATCTAAAAATCGACCTTTGAGCATATGACGCGTCGGGCCAATTTACGTGCCGGTATCTGTACCCGTACTGACTGCATGAATGCTTGCTTTATAACATGTTCATTCCCGTATTTGTGGCGAAAGAGTTGCATAAGTTACCGCCTGTTTGATCACGTTGATGGAAAATCGGTTCTATTTTTAAACGGTTTTATTTAATTTGACCTGTTTGTTTGGGTCAAATCTAGTAATTGAAATTTTACCCCCATTCCAGTTGTCTGATTGGTCTGATATTTGGCAGAAGTCTTTAGTTCTGATGACATTACAGTTTAAAACCGTTTAACTTAAAAAAATTACATACTTAATTTATTAAATACAATAATTTATTACAGAACTGTCAGTTCTGCTTGAGCGGTGACAACGAAGACCAGCTGTTGTTGTGTGACGGTTGTGACAAGGGCTACCATACGTACTGCTTCAAGCCGCGAATGGACAAGATACCCGATGGAGACTGGTGAGTGGCTTCCAAGAACTTGTTGATAGATAGATGGATGCTTTTTATAGGATTTTTCTCCCAAAAATGCTTTAAAGTTAGCTAAACTAGGCTTAGCTATATTGCTAGCTTAGTTAGGCCAGGATTACGTTTTTTTGGTTCTTATTATTTTCAAATATATTTGTAGATAATAAGCGCCAAAAAAACGTAAGCCTGGCACTTTTTTGAAAAACCATAAATATATAATATTTTGCATAACATTATTAATTAGTTTTTTGCTATGTAGATTCTCCAACAACTAGTCCATATTTAGGCATTTTTTTTCTCGATTACCTAGTATTTTAATGTATAATAAAGTCCTTCAAAGCTCAGAATAGTGGTATTTGCACAGTTTTTTAGCTCTCCTGTAAAGTTATCAAAATGGTGATACGCTCGTTTGGCTCTTATGGGACGAATTATATTGATCTGTATTTGCATTTCTCTAATTAATTTTTTTTTGTTAATATTAAAATCTTAGACGCGCTATTAGTCACTGACATTCTTAATTTTGCTTTGCTTTTATTAAAAAAAAATTTTTTAACTTCAATATTTTGGCTGAATAAATGTATTTTTCTTATCCCTGAAAGAGGCGGAGCATCCATGGAACAGCATATTTATCAATGTTTGTACTAGCTATGTTTACGAAATAAACTGATCACTGTTTTTTTTGTCGCAGGTACTGTTGGGAGTGCGTGAACAAAGCGCGGGGCGAGCGCGTGTGTATCGTATGCGGAGGGGCCGCCGCCGTGGGCCGCACCATCCCTTGCGCCCTGTGTGCGCGGGCTTACCATCAGGACTGCCACTATCCCCCCCTCCTCAAGGTAAGTCACTCCAGTCCTGGCACCTACGTACTACAGGAGTGTGGCGTAATAAGTAGCAAATTTAACATAAAACATAAGTAAACTTTACGTAATGCACAAAAGATTAATACACTTATTGTGTTTATTCAAATTCATTTTCAAATGATCGAATATAATATAGCAAAAACTTGTATAGTATACAATACGTACAGATAACTTCACTTTTTCAATATTTTTTCTTCACAACATGTACAGCCGTAGACCTTAAGAAAAGAAACCGTACAGTTCAATCAATCTATCAATTAACCTATCGACGTCCACTGGACATAGGCCACCCCCAATGTGCGCCATACCACCCGATTCTCCACCTTCCTCATCCAGTCCATCCCAGCTACCTTTTTCAGGTTGTCGGTCCATCTGGCTGGTTCGCACAGTTCGCTCAAAGAAAATAGTTTCCTGCGGTATTACTTCTGGAACTTCTTAAAACACAACTGGTTTCAATTAAAAACATGTTAAGACTATAGAAAGGTCTATGTACGGCATTAACGCCCACAGTCACAGTGCATAAACCTATCACTGGTTTAGAATGATCTCGTTCTCAAAGACACTATACAATATCTACAAATCCACTGCTTTCATTGACAGAATCCTCGCGGCAAGTGGTACTGTTCAAACTGTATATCTCGGGCACCGCCGAAAAAACCACGGAATACCAAGAAACGGGACACGAAACATCGGGAGCTGAACACCAGTGTTGATATAGACCAGAATATGGTTCCTAGGTAAGTCAATCTATGCCCAGTGTATATATTCCCAGGTTGAACAAAATTGTTACCGAGTTTTCTTGTTAAGTCTATTCTAATGAAAAAAAAAACTCAGTTTTTCAGTAAAATCTCCGAAATTTTTTAATAGCCAAAATTATTGGCAAAATGCTCCGAAATTAACTGCAAGCCTCAAAAATAGTGGCAATAAACATCGCAGTTAATTGTAAAAAGCTCCAAAATTTCTGACAAAAAGCCCCGAAATTACTGGCAAAAAGCCCCGAAATTTTATTAGCAAATTTTGCTAACGGAAGACCTTGCTTCTTCACCATATTTGTCAATCTAACACTTCCACTCCATCCTACAGTCCAGCCGCGTCCCACGCGTCGACCTCCACCACCGCTGAAGAGTGTTCGGGCAGCGTACTCCACACGCCGGAAAAACATGATGACAAGATGGATGACACCATGCCTGATAGCGAGAATGGCATCAACCACCATGCAGGTAACTATTGCTCTACACTCTAGACTAGAGCCTAATTCAGTAAAATTACGTTTTTAAAACGTGTGGTTTCAAACCTTATAAGGCTTTTAATGGAGGTAGGACACGACGGATATCCCGTCCGAAATGAGCTGTCCTACTGGGGGACTGTATTACTGAACATCGAAGTTTAAAAGCGCGAAGCACTGTATCCATAAAGTTTAAAATATCGAATTACGTCAGGGGTAGTACCTCCGCTTTACAGGAGACCGCGGCCATAATAACCATCGTGTTGTGTTCCCACTGGCAAGTAGGGTAGCCAGAGCTCACTGTAACCTCTCCTCCCCCAACCCTTCCTAGACTTCCTAACCCTCCCCCCTTCCCGTTAGGGTGGGCAGCGCGTGTGTGACACCTTCAATGTTGCACACGTCCATAGGCCATGGTGACCGCTTCCCATCAGGTGGGCCTCGTGCTTGTCTGCCACTACGTAGTATAAAAAAATGGGCTTACCTGGTCATGCCCTGAACGCCAGAAGACGGCACAGTGGGATAAGATTGGCAAAAAACAATGTATCATGTTGTTAGCAGGTGACCTGAGCGCAGAAGAAGGCCCGCCAGAGAAGCGTCGCGCGGTGCACTACGGGGGGAACGGAGCCTTACAGCATGACGACACTGACGCACACATGGACGGTAAGAACGCATGGACATATAAAACTTCAGAACAGAACGCGTTGAACGATACAACTGACGACATCAGAGTCGGTCCACTTGCTGCAATTACGACACTTCGCCATGAATATTAAGTCTTTTTTCCGTGTGTAGGTGAAGAGCGTGACTCAGAAAACGTGCCACTGGTGTCCCGAGCCAAGAAAGAGAAGAATTCCGCCAAGAAACTGCTCAAAGATCTACAGTTCTGCAAGTGAGTATAATTTTGTAAAACTATGAAAGTAAAAAAAAAAAAAACTAAAAGACAGAATAACTCCAAATTTTTTAGCCAAAAGCCCCGGAATTTCTGAAAGATTCTCTAAATAAAACATTTGATTTGGATATTTTGGGATTTAAACATTTTATTCTAAGATTTGGACATTTGGAGAATTGACATCTTGAGATTTGGCGATTTTGAGAATTGTCATTTTGGGATTTGAACATTTTGAGACATGGTTATTCTGAGATTTGGACATTTTGAGATTTGGTTATTTTAGGAATTGACATTTTATGAGATTTGGTTATTTTAGGAATTGACATTTTATGAGATTTGTACATTTTGATACTATTGATAACTTTATATAGGTACATTCACACCTTTTCCCATTGGACACTTCAACAATTTATATTTTGAGAATTGAACACTTTTTGGAATTTGGACATTTTGAGAATTAAAATCATGAGAATTGCACATTTTGATACCGTGTAACATTTTGAGAAATATTTCGACCCAAAACGACGGTTTATTGTTAAAAATAACTCACTAAACCCATTCTCCCTAGAAACTTACTATGTGAGATGGAATGCCACGAGCACGCCTGGCCGTTCCTCCTGCCCGTCAACACGAAACAGTTCCCGCAGTACAAGAAGGTCATCAAGTGCCCCATGGACCTCTCAACCATCAAGAGGAAACTGCAAGACAACATGTGAGTACTTCACTGTTGTTGTCTTCACGCTCGGTTATATTTCAGGGGGTAGGCAGAGGTTACCTGAGGGGGTCTTCTGCGGAGATGGCCTGGGTCAGCCAGGGTGCGAGGGAAATGAATTTTGGATCACCTTAAACCCTGGTGCTAGAAGACTTGAGACGGTGCGGTTTTAGTCAGTTCAAGTTCGATATAACCCCCGTTGGATTTCCGCACGAAATAGAGTAGGTAAATAAAATAAATAAATATTCTTCGATATTCTACACAGCGCTCTCTAGACCCAAAGTAAGTATAATTGAACTAGCTTGTGTTATGGGTTCTAGAATGCGAATAAACATACTTATATACTTTTTTGTAAATACATACATATAATACATAGAAACACCCATATCAATGCAAATAGACATATTATAGATACAGATATTTGAGCAGGAATTGAACCCGCGCCCCTTGACGTAGTAGTAGAATGCGCTATCGCTACGCCACAGAGGTCTTTAAAAGTTACAAAGATAGGATTGTTGATCTTATGAACGGTTGATCCCGCATATTCAGATCCTCAGATTCTGGTGTATAGGAGTCACAGTGGCGGGAATGATGGTGGGATTATTCCCAAAAAAGGCTAAATCCTTATTTTTCTTCCCACAGTTACAAATGCAAAGAAGAATTCGCGTCCGACGTCCGCCTGATCTTTAGCAACTGTGAGGTATTCAACGAAGATGACAGCCCCGTGGGCCGCGCGGGGCACAACATGCGGCAGTGCTTCGAGGAACGATGGACTCAAATCTGAGACCTCACGGACCACAGCGAGATAACACACCACTGAAAATTATAGGTCCAGCCTATGTATACGATATGAAACTGCCATTTATAGGAGAAACTAGCGTGGTTTTGAACTCGTTCCCGCTACACATGGGAACATATTCCCGGGAAATAATAGTCTATGTGTTATTACAGACTATAATCTATTCCTGCACTAAATTTCAGCAAGATCTGTTCAGCTGATTTTTCCCATTTGTAACATTATTAGTATGTTTGAAAAGAAAATTACTCCTCGGCAAAAAGATTACACATTGTATAAACATAATAATATTATGTTTTGAGAAAACGTAATAATGTTTTGAGAATATACATTATGTTTTTAGTATTTTTCATATTGATTACGATGTGTTAACTAAAATTATTATAATTAAGACGATTTTACGGTGAAATGAAATATTTATAGTGCAATGGTAACAAGAATATCAAAATGTAGTCAGCGCCAAAAGTAGATGTTCATTTTCAGATATTAAACATTAATTTTTGGAACTGAATAATTTATGTTTCTTTATAAAAAATGCTGATAATTACTTAGCAGGCTCTATTGAAATATCTCTAAACTTTGATTATAATATAATGAACAATTTTCATTCGAAATTTTATTTTTGAAATTTTATAATCATCATCAACTTTTGCCGCTGGCTGTACTTACTTATCTCTCTGTTAGGCGTTTTTATTGCCGGGGAGCGGACATATTATATTTGAAAGGTATATTGCTACGGTGGCCGAATAACAGTCGTTATAGTATGATAAAACGCTGTTCAGAGCATTATCCCATGCCAAAGAATTATCAATTTTATTGGTATGGTAATTAGATCAAAAATTAATATGATAATAAAGTTATTGAGTTACGTGTTATTTAATTTTCGATCTAGTCGCAACGAATTTAAAGTCGATAATGCTTTGGCAGTGGAAATTCAGTAGTCAGTGACGAAAATCTATTAATACTTCGAATAGAACTATGCACTACTAGTTGTCAACTGCGGCTTCGCCCGCGTAGAGTCTTGATCCCATTGCCCATGGGAACCTATCCTAGGAATACAAATGCCACGAATGGTGACCATTGGAGGCGGTCATGTCAGACTTCAACCGACTAAAACCACACGCCGTCTCGGGTCTTCAACCGCTGGGATGTTGGTGACCCAAAGGCATTTCGCATCCAGGCTGAGCCAGGGCCATCTCCGGTTTCGAGTGGGCCTTCGGGTTTTTTTTTTTTATGTCGGTCACTTCAACATGACTTCACCTCGCCTGAACCACGTTTGGGAACCACGTTGTTCCTGGCTTGCCCCCGGTGAAAAAGGGGGTGTCGCAGCCTCGACCTGCTTCTCCTAGGGTGACAGGTGGCTATACCCGTTGTTTAGCAGGTGTATTCAGGTGTCTTGGATCACAAGGATGTTGATAACGCCTTCACTTCCACAAATAAAAAATAAATATTTCTTCCTTAGTGCTAAAATGTTCTGTATATTTACTTGTGTTAATCAATTTTCGGCGGTAACTGAATATCTAAATGATCATCATTGGATTTTAAATATCGAGAGCGATATATAAAAAAAAACATGAATATTTTAGTAATTTCATTCCACCGATGAAAAAAAAAATTCCAAAAATTTACTCCAATTGTGATAAAAAATGGAAAAACATTCCAAAAAACGACAATCACCGGATATGACGACAAGAATCTCATGTAAAAATTGTATTACTATATGTGATGATTGAGAAAAAAAAAATAAAAAAAATTTTGACGAAAAAATGTCGATAATATAGAAACAACGCACATTGGACCGTTGTTCGTGTATTTATGTAGCTGACTGTACATAGTAGGTGTAATATAAGTTAGTTGAAGTATTAGGTATTATGATTAAGTAATTTTAGAATTATTTTGAATATTATTTTTATATTGATTTGCGTTTGCAACGAAACAGTATTTTTAAATATGTCCGCATTTCTATCGTATTTAGTCTCTTTGTAGTCGCGTTACAGGAATTATTGAAAAGAACAAAAAGTACGTTGAAATAAAAAAAGGGAAAAGTCAATTAAAAAAGAAATACATTAATTTAAAAAAAAATCGGTCAGGGTACCTATCCTGAGGCAGTTAATGTCCATTGGTTCTGGTAACCGCTTACCATCAGGTAAATCGTATACTTACCATTGAATGGTATCTGAAAAAGTTCAGAGAGAATAGAATCTAATGAAAATAGTAAGTTCAATTCAAAGTCATTTTCATAATTAATAATTTCTTATTTATAAATATTAATATTCTATCGATAATAAATTATCAATAATTCCTTATTTATAATTATACATTTTTTTATTGATAATTTTTAATAATTTCATATTGATAATTGCTAATAATTTCCAATTGATAATTGTTAATAATTTCAAATTCATAAAAAAAAAATGTAAAATGTCTTTTTGACAGCTATTTCAAATTAATAATTTTTATCACAAAATATTTTTAATTTTTTTTTAATAATTATTAATAATTTCCATTAGTTCCAATATTCCACCACGCGACTATAAAGAGACAAACAAATATGAATACTCTAATTTCCCGATTCGGTGGCCAGTTATGTAGTGGAGCGTAAAGTGTACAATTATATGTGTGTAAAAATTATACTTGTGTCTATATTGTGCACTAGGCGGAATAGTATGTTACCCGACTTCGCTTCGGAGAGGGTCCACACTCGACATTCAACATACTTGAAAAACATTCAACAAAAAATCGTATAATTTTTTTAACATATTTTATTAAATGAATACGTCCATAGGGCATGGTGACCGCATCCCATCAGGTGGGCCGTGTGCTTGTTTGCTAGCTAAGTGGTATAAAAGTTAGTTCGGAGACTGAGATCCGCTCTTATCCAATTTTTCAAATTTGATCTTTTGAGTTTGGTGGGGTCAAATTCACCTATAGTTATATGCTATTGGTAGTAACTTTTTCTTCCATATAGCAACGCGCGGGCGCTTGCTGGTCCCTCCCCCTGAGACTCCTCTTTACCCCGATGGCCCTGTCTACCGGTTGGAATCTATAATTGGGTTCGTTTCAGATAGTAAACAGGTTCAAACCTCGACATTGCAAACCCGAGTCCATCCCTTTAAAAAAAATGAACCATAATATTTTTTACCCTTTCCAACATAGAATTGTATCTATGTATACCTATATCTATCAGATAAGGGTGTTTATTTAATGATAATATAGCATAATACATTCATTATTTATTTTAATTATTTTTCTAATAGAATTTAATGGTAAAAAATGTTAATAAAGAAAAAAAAATTGAAGGTAAGTTTTTTGTTGAATGTTTCAAAATGACACTATTTATATAAACGCAGGGCATAAGTTGAAATATACGAAAGAGTTGAACGCTCTTATAGGCAAAGTCGGGTAGCGGTCGTAGTATAGGCCTAAGTGGTAGCGAGTTCACATTAGTGAAACAAACCTCGTTAACTGACTGTGTTGTGTACATTGGAGGGTCTTACTTGAAAAAAAAAAAACAAAATCTGTCATAATAAAAAAAAAGTTTGTGCACTGATCTCGAGAACTGCTATTCCGATTACGATTTTTGTATCTCCTGGTGTTGCACACGTCCATAGGCCACGGTGATCGCTTCCCATCAGGTGGGCCGTGTGCTTGTCTGCCACAAAAGTGGTGTAAAAAATGCGTCGATGTATAGGCGTAGAGTAGTATAAAAAAAAGTTGTTTTCAGTGAAAATAATGCAAGTTAGATAAATTGAAAAGTAACTGGGATAGATTAGATGCGGAAGATTGAAGACTGGATTTCTGAAATAGCTCAATAACGCCTAGACTGTCGCGTTCGCCATGTTTTGTTCACGCAAACACAATAATAGAATGACAAAATTGTATCGAAATCGGATTAACGGTACGCCAGTGCATACAAACGAACAGACAAAAATACTTTTTAACCAACTTCAAAAAAGGAGAAAGTTGTCAATTTTACTGTATTTTTTATGTTTCTTACTTCGGAACTTTCCACTGGGTGGTGAACCGATTTCTTTTTTATTTTTTGAATTTGGATCGATGGGATTATTTGAAAGCTACTGCTTTTCGTGTGGTCTCATATCAATTTTGGTCCAGTTGAAGTTGATTTTTTAATATTAGATTGTATATCTAATCAAATAAAAAAAATTGGTTGCCTGTAAAGTCGGTATACGGGCGAAAGTTTTACGTGACAACGACTTTGAGTGGTCAAATAATTTTTATGTCTGTCTCTCTCGCTCTTAGGCGGGCTAACCATGCCCGAGTGGAAGGGACGCGTGCCTCTCACTCGCTCTAATTGTGAGCGCATAACGTGAGCGGAGCGTAACGCAGTTTCTTGAAGTGTCACCCGGCAAACCAATTTATAAGACGTTGTCACGTCAAAATATTTTACGGTAATATCTTTGATATTACAGTAATATTTTTGATTTTACATCAGGTATGATTAGATTTCACCAGCGAAAATCAAGGTCCCACATTTTATCCAATGAAATCCATCGAGGAAACGCGATAAAACGGTTCAATATTCTTATTATTAGTGATATTCCTTTTAAATCTAATAATTATTATATTTTTGCCAACATCAAGTAAGATCGCTCCAATTTTAATTATAACAAAATAATAATTGTTAATTGAATTAATAATAAGTGCAGTAGGAAGTGTGAAGCAGGGAGTTTGTGATCTATTATTTTTATTATTTACTTTTCGGTACAGCTATTTTATAATATGTGATTTATTTTTCTTCACTAGGGACATTTCTCGACAGTTAGCTGGACTTTTACAATATTTTATTACAACAAATGTATTTTTTTTGTTTAATATATTGGCAACAGCGCAACGCGCCAGAGTCTTGGCTGTCAATCACATTGACAATTTTTAATATTGATTATACACTACTTACAATTTTAGACGTTTTTTGTCGTATGCATGGAGTGGGATGTACTGTTTATTCGAAACAATGAGAGTATTTGCCACCCTAGCAGTTCATTTCGATATAACATCAAAGATATTCTATTAAGGCATTTTATCTTACTATTTCAAGGAAGGAAGTAAATCTGTTTCCTTCTAATTCATTTTAATTATGTTTTTATTAGACTCACATAGCGTGAAGTAACTATTGACGACTCGTTAGAAATCGTAAAATAATAGAGGGTAGTTTGGTAAATTTCTTGTTTTGTCTATGGTCAGTTTATGGTCTTTCGGAATAACAAATTTATGGTTGAATTTTGGCAAATAGCGCGCCTTTAAAAGCCGAACATTCCGAACTATGTCTTTCTCAGTTTATTGTTCAGCCGTGGACCTTTAAAGTGATGATGTGATGATTGCATAATTTTAACTTATTGCGCGCCAAATATAGAAAAAAGGCGCGAAAACTCTTAACAGAAATTGTGAAATAGCTGTACTAAGATTATTTTCTCAGCTATCAAATTCACTTTTTATTTAAACTTCAACACTGAAGCTAAACTAATAAATATACGAAATTAATTAGTATCTAAAAACCTTGTAGTCAAAAAATCTTATTAAGTAATTAACCCAGTCTAACTTCAGTGTTGCAAGTCGTAAAAAATAATCTGACATAATCTTTTTTCTAAATGTAAAAATTATACGACAGTCATATTAGTATTTTTAGGTTTCATTTTATTTTATTTTCATTTCTATTTATTTTTGCGTTATTTATTTCCTATATATTGTTGTAAGCCAAAACTACATTATTATTCAATAATTGGCAATTGAAAATAGTACTTATTATAATAAACCGGGATATAGCTATCCTTTATCTTGTTCCGACATATTGTTGTGTAAAAAAAAATAGTTGTACTGGCCAATAGTTTAGTCATTAACTCAAAAAAAAAAAAACATTTTAGTCAGCATTACAAAATAAACTTGATAATTTTGAAAACAGAACTTCATTTTTTTTTTCATTATAATAACAAAAATAAATGTTGTTCTACATTCCAAAAACTGCTTTCCCATACACAACACTATGTCGAAACGTAATTTTTTAAACTGGAGAGTATTTTAGAAAAAGTATTAATTTAGATAATACATTCAGCTTTTTTATAATAATTATAATTTTTACGCGTGTGTTCCACGATCGTCATAGACAGGACTTTTTAAAATAAATAATTGTGTATCTAGTTTTTAAATCTATATGTATACTTATTCTGCGACGCACGTTTTTGCGAAAGCGTCCTACTGCCATCGAGATAAGGTTGGCTTTCGTGTGAAACGTGTTCTCAGAGCGTATCTTTCGTCCGAGGCATGAAAGGTCGGATATTACGATGTTTATGTTGTGTGCAACGGTTGATTTTAATTATAAAATGGATATATAAATTATATATACGAATAAATAAATAATTTTTGAAGCACTCCCTTATTGTTTTATTGATTTTGCTTAACCCGCGACGAAAAAACCACAGGGTCTTATAAATTTGGTGTGGGTTGTGTGTGGTATCGTAGCTCACGAACGGATGAACCGATTTTGATTATCAGCTCTATGTCGCATGAAGAATCAAAAAGTTATTGAAACGTGCCGAGAAAAATTTCAAATTAATAATTAATTTATGGACCAAAAATAATGTTTTGTCCACAAGGGATTAAAAATGCATTATCTCATACAGGGTGATAAATAAAAGATCAAATTTAAACGTTTAAAATGATTTAATAAATTCATAAAATCAGAACTCAATATTATTTTGAGTTAGTTATGGCTAATAAAATAAAAATAATAAATGCATTTTCATATTTAAAAAAAATAAGAAAATAATAATATATTTACAAATAATTAGCTAATAATAAATTAGGGACGGATTCCGTTAGTACATCTACACATTTATTTGTTTTACTAAAATATAAAAGTTCATGATTGGAACTCGTTTTTAATTATTAATAATTAGGCCATTGGCAGGCAATTATTAATAATAATTAAGCCCTTGGCAATCATTTATCATTATTAATAATATTTCAGCCATCGGCAATTATTAAACTAGGTAATTTTTACAATAGCATATTATGTTTACACTTAAATATAAATTCGTATATCTTTCACATTGTCACGGAATATAGAACAAGAAGCAATGCCCCATAACCATCGCTTGTGTCACAAGTCACAGTGCTGTACAAATGTTTAACAATTTGTAATGAGATTGGATACTGTTTATATACCTACCTAAATGATGTAATTTTTTTGTGTGACGTCATAATAATGGGTCATAAACGGGTCATAAATTATGTGAGACGCATTTTCCTCTTGGTTTATTATTCCATGATGAATACAGTTAAATTAAATCAATAATGAAACACCATGTAGCTGTAATATAGGTATTTTTCTTTTTTGAGATTTAAAATAGTCCACGGTCGGGATTTGAACCGATAACTATATTTCTAAGGAGAATATGTTACTATCTGAGCCATTTGGACATAAACTGATAATCTCGACTACATTATTTCAATTTATGGCGACGACGTAGGAGCCATCTACCGATTTTTTTTGCGACCTAAGTATTCACTAATGATTTAATTTAAACAATTCTAGTTCACAAAAATCTCTACATCACAAAAATTGATATTCGATGTATTGGGGATCGAACTCACCGCAATTTCCTTTCATACTACATTATGATAATTATGCAAAATGGCATTACCATTATACAAATAATCATAACTGGTTATTATTTACTTTAACAAACAAAAATGTCTCAACGATTGAAAATAACATTATATTAATGTCATTTATATAAAATACTCACGCCTGTATTTCAAAGTATAAGGTCGGTGTAAATTATTTATGACATAATTTTATAGTTTACAAATAGTCATAATTGTTTCAAAATTTAATTATATTATGCTTCATTGACCATTTAAAGATTGTAGGGTTCAAAATGGCTTCATATAATATTCTGTTTAATATTTAAAAATCTCTCCATCACGTCACAAGTTTGTCTTAAATGTCTTAACACTGTCTTTTCTCTAATGAGCGCTCAACCCAAAGTAAATTTAAAATGACACTTTTAGGCTGTCCATCAAAATTTTTCAACCTGTCGAAAATTGGTCAACCTGTCGAAAATTGGCCAACCTGTCAAAATCGATCAACCTGTCAAACTTTTACATTTACTAGTATAATGGGTTCTAGAAGAGTAGTATCTGGTTGATCCAGTCCCGGAACTCGGAGATTCGCGTGTAGACCCCGGGTTGGTTTGGTTCCGCACAACCGATGCCCCAGGATATAATGCCGCCGAGGACGAAACGGTCGTCGCGTTCGCGGCGTACCACCATTGGTCCGCCACTGTCACCTGAAAATATAAATAAATAAATAAATATTCCAGGACAAACTACTCAGCACTATCTATACCTAAAGTAAGCATAGTTTAACTAGCTTGTGTTATGGGTTCTAGAATGCGGATAAACATACTTAGATAATTTTTGCGTTGCTAGCCCTATCCCCCTTTCCGGAGGTCAAGAGGGTCATCTTAAAACCGTAGATCACATCTTATCATCAAGTGAGATAGTGTAAAAAAGTACCTAGCAACCTTTTGGGCAACCTTATACATCGGTGATTGAGACCGAAGACGACGTGCGATTTTAGTCGGTTCGAATCTGAGATAACCATCCCGAATGACTGTGGTATCTGCAAGGGCGCAAAAAAATTACTAAAGGTCAGTTAAGTGCTTACCTTCACAGCTGTCAGCCCCTCCCTTCGCCCTACCCGCGCATATGAAAATGTTGGGTATATGTTCATTGTACCCCGCGGCCTGGTACATGGCCTCACAGGCCGTGTTGTTGATCACTGGGACTTTCACTTCTTGGAGCACACTGGGTAATGGACCCTCTGGAATATAAAACTCTTCATCAAACGAATGACTTTATAAGTAGGTACTAGAATACAACAGGGGCTCGATTTTGTTAAAACAAGCCACTGTCATACCACTGTCATGCCACTGACACTTCAAAAAATGCCATTAAATTTTAGACTTTATTATTTCAAGTTAAAGTCTAAAATTTAATGATATTTTGTGGAACGAATGAAAAAGTTTAATTAATTCTTTTCATTTCATTTTAGACCTTAACTGTACATAGTAAAGTCTACAATTAAATAGCATTTTTAGTGTCAGTGGCATGACAGTTGTTTGTCTTTAGCAGAATCGAGGCTCCGATAGTTGAACATTACTTTACATTAGTGACATTACATTGCACTAGAAACATTATATTAGGTATACTAGAAACATTACATTACACTAGAATCATTAAATTACACTAGAAACATTACATTAAACTAGAATCATTAAATTACACTAGAAACATTATTACACTAGAACTATAACATTATACTAGAACCATTACATTACACTAGAAACATTACATTACACTAAAAAATTACATTGTAAACATATTACATACCGTCGAACAGTCGTCCCCAGCCAGTGACGTAAGCGGTTTTGCCGACGTAATCATCGTCGTTATCAGGTACACACACTGGCAGAATATTCGGTTGGAACGTTACCGGCTCGTAGAATCTGAAAGTATAACAAAGTACTTTTATAATTATATACTAGCTGTCGTCCATGGCTTCACCCAAATGTCATCCCTCATATTCATTCCCGTATCAAATTTCAAAATCAAAGTCAAAAATCCATTTAAAGCGGCACTTACAAAACGTCAAAATCAAAATTACATATTTAAAACTATAAGCAAATGGACCACCGGTTTGAAATGCGGCCTAACCTGAAAGACTCCGGCAAGAAACTCAGCGGGCTGTTTTTTTTTGTCTATTTACAACAATTTAATTTTTAACAATTCTATTTATCAAAATTTAAGCGATTTATTCACCCGTTAGAGCGTGATGATTTTTCTTTGTTCTGTGAGCGTGATTGACCTAGGTAACCTTACCTAACATTCCTAACAAACATACAAAACTTAAAAATCTGAGGGAAAATTTTTCGTTGCATTGTTATCAATTTGCTTATTAACGAATTTATAAAATCTGCAAATGATCATCTACCTTTAATGCTGACTCTATGTCTACTTAATTGACCTTATGAATGCACAATGCGAATTTAAAACTGTAACAAAATTATGTGAGAACTAAATGCTAAGGTAGGTAATCGTTCTTATACGTGAGTCCGCATTATATTAGCATACATACGTATTAATATATTTATGTTTAATGGATATAATGTTACTCGTATCTGGGGGCTACCACGATAATACGAAGTATTAGAGGTTGGATACGACGGTAGGTATCTCCCGTCCGTACTGAGCTGTCCGACTGGGGTAGTACCTCCGCCCTACAGAACATCGCCCCATAATATCCATCATGTTGTGTTCCCGCCAATGCGAGTGTGACACCTCTGTAAAGCATACATCCATAGGTCACGGTGACCGCTTCCCATTTGATGGGCCGTGTGCTTGTCTGGACGTGTGCAACACCAGGCACGTCACACTCGTGCTGCCTACCCTGGAGGGGGCGGGGGGTTTGGAGGTGGGGATTATGGGATAGGAGGGAGGGATTAGTGAACTCTGGGTACCCTAATCACCGCCGGGAATACAACACGATGGTTATTATGGGTCGGTGTTCTGTAGGGCGGAGGTACTACCCCAGTCGGACTGCTCAGTTCGGACAGGAGATACCGTCGTGTCCTACCACATAACATACATAACATAAACTCACACCTATATCCCCAAAGGGGTAGACAGAGGTGCTAGCACCCACATTTCGCCAGTTTATGTTTAGGTCCCAATGTTATAGGTGGCGAGCCTATTGCCATTAACCGGGCATATAAGTGCCCGGTTAATGGCAACCTCCGATAAATACACACATAACTTTGAAAAGCATTGAAAAGTCATTGGTGTGTGCCATGGTGAACCTGGGATCGAACCTACCATCTGTGATAAAATTATAATATAACACGTATTTGATTGATATAATTAGTTGATAAACTAAAGTTTCACGATAAATACGCACTAGGAACTTCAAACAATGTTGGCCTTACATTGTGTTCATATACTCACATAATTTGATACTGATAGGTATTTGTAATTATAAACAAAAATTTTAATAATATCTAAGCATTCGTAATGAGATGTAACTTATAAATAAGCATAAGTATACCTACATAATGTTAATTTGTATCTTAATTTTAACGGGTTATGCCGTATTCATCCCACTAAAACTCATCCCATTCTTAAATTAAATAAAACCCAAATGCGTATAAAATTAATTAAAAATACCGTGGGATGAAGGTGAAATAAAAACCGGGATGACATTGCGTGGGATGAATATGGCATAACCCATTTTAATTTGGATATCGGGTTGTATAACATACTGTACTAGCTAACCGAATCCCTATGGAAACCAACCACTTGGACTTGGGGACCACGCTGTTCCTTTCTTGCCCCCGGGTCACTGTCACTAGAAATTAACTGTATTTTTTTTAAAATCGGTCTTATCAATATGGCTTCACATCACCTGATGGTAAGCCAAAGGTAAAGTCTCAGGAAGAGGGTCTCCATTACATACACCGATAGTAGTGACATAATGGTGGCCCTCAACTTGACGGCCTCATGAAAGAAGATGTGATTGTCGTCGCCGCACTGCGTGACAAAGTGCAGATATTGGTTTAGACCTACGCCAATACCCACTGGTCCCATCAACCATCACCTCAAACTCCGGCTATCCAATATTTCCGTTACTCCCCCCGCCTAAGCTAAGTAGCTTAGGTGGGTACACGTCGGTAGTGTAATAGCCAGAATTCGAACCCGGGACCTCTCGTCCTCATAACCGTAAGGCCGACGTCTTAACTACTAAGCTACCAACCTACCAACGCTTATACACAAGTAATGACGTCACGTTAAATAAAGTTACATTTATTATTATAGGATGACCCGCGTAAGGTCAACAGCGGTGGTGAGTGACCGCCGTCGACTCAACAGACGAGACGGAGCGTCACATCTTATCTAATTGTTAAAAAAATAAATTTAAGAGCTGGGTTCTGTAGCATTTTTTTATTGTTCCCCATGGATAGTACCTCTCGTTAGCCATCGGGGACGTTATAATACCACCGTCGTGGGACATTATGTCGGAATCGAAACGCCTAAAACCGCACGCTGTCTCGGGTCTCAATTATCGGCGTATAAGGTTACCCAATAGGTATTCCTCGCACCCCAACTGACCCCGGGCCATCTACGGTTTTAAGATGGCCCCCTCAGAGGAATACATGCGCTGCCTATCCTGGACAGTTATAGTGGGCGGGAGGAGGAGGGGTACAGTGAGCTCTGGCTACCCTATTTACCGCCTAGAAAACAACACGATGGTTATTATGGCCGCGGTGTTCTGTAGGGCGGAGGTACTACCCCAGACGGACTACTCATTTCGGACGGGAGATACCGTCGTGTCCTACCTCTTTTAAACCTTACCAAGGTATTTATTGCTTAAATCTACAAACTTATTAGATGTTTCGACAACTAGCAATTAATAACACCATTACACGAATATCATAGCTGTAAGTAATACTTTTTTGTTGTCTATGGAATAAATTAAACCGTGTCATAACTACGTATTTAGTTTTTCTTGTGAACAAAAACGTTTCTTACGAAATTCATGATTCATTATTGTATTCAACTCTGGTGCTGCGGTGTATGATATGAAACAAAAAATTGTACAGAGCTTCCGTCTTGAAATTATGTTACATTTTAACGATAAAAAGGACGGTTTAGATTTATCTAGTGAATTTTGAGGCGTATTATAAAGATTATCGATGGTAGCTGAATGGATTAAGGACGCGGCCTCTTCTCATAGGTATCGAGTTCGAATTCGGCCGGACAGTACCAATGTGAATTTCACTTTGTGGAATTTATGTGCTAATCACATGATTTAACACCTGCTGGCGGTGAAGGACAAACATCGTGAGGAAACCCACACGTCCTAGAAGCAACTCTAAGGACATGTCCGATCCACCAACCCGTATTAAGCCAGCGTGTGTGGATTAAGGTCTAAACCCTCTCAGCTCTCTCGTTAGAGGAGAGGAGACCAGTGCCCAGCAGTGGGACATTAATGGGTTGATATCGTCATCAGTTTAAAGCGAGTTAAACGCGAGTGAGGGGCAAGCTTAAGGCGAGTGTGATCGCAGAGGAAAATTGCATCGAGATTTTACTTTGATTATTATGCCTTACGTTACGCCTTGCCTCTTCTGTATATAACTCTTCACTCGCATGGATTTAGATTTACAATACTTTAATTTTTTGTCGCGGACTCCTTATTGTTTTTCCATAATTAGAGTAGCCTTTGCAACGCCTAAAATTACCTCTGTTAGCTATATCTGTTAGCAAAAGTCCCGCCTAAATCCTGCCCAGGTGTTCTAGAGGTTACCTCTATCAACAAACTCCCCTAAAAACCATAATAAGCAAAACCAAAAACACAAAAAGAGGCATCCGAACGCCGTGCGCCGTCAAGGCCGCCTCGGATGCCAAAGAATCATCAAAATCGGTTGAAGAATTGAGGAAAATATCGTTGAACATACAAAAAAAACATACCGACACAATTCTGTCGAATTAAAAACCTTCTTTTTTATACTAATTAGGTGGCAGACAAGCACATGCTCCAACTGATGGGAAGCGGTCACCCAGGCCTAGACGTGTGCAACACCAGGGGCGGCATACACGTGGCCGACCCTGGAGGAGAGGGAGGGGGTTCAGGGGGATTGGTGTGCTCTGGCTACCCTACTCACCGGCGGGAACACAACACGACGGTTATTATGTCCGCGGTGTTCTGTAGGACGGAGGTACTACCCCAGTCGGACTGCTCAGTATGGACGGGAGATACCGTCGTGTCCTACCTCCTGTCTGCGTTCTTTTGTGAAATCGATTAAAAACTTGAAGATAACTTACCGTAGTAACGCCAAGTCGTATTCAAAGGTGGCCGGATCGAAGTGTGGATGGCTGGCTACGATTTGGACTCTTCGCTCCACGAAGCCGTACGGCTCATCGCTCTGGGCTAGGTCATGTTCTCCTAGCCGGACTAGCAGCTCTGATGGTGGTACACTAGTGGAAGGAATACAATATTAGATGTGTATTATCATGAACTGGTCGGCTCGTGGTGACCAGGTTAGAACATTGTAGCGATAAATAATACTAGCCAGGTCAGTCTTAGGATAGGTGACCATTCTTAGGCTTCTTAGTTTAGATTGTAGAACCCCTGTTCACGTAACTTATTAGTTTGTTCTAGACTTGTTTTGTTAGGTATAACGTGTCTATAATACTACTATAATCTTTTACACAAAAATAAAATAAGAAATACATTTTGGTATTATTCCGTATTGCGTCAAAACAAAACCGACTTTGGGGTTTCGTGAGGTTCTTAAACCTCCAGGGATGCGGGGGAAATGCTTTTTGGGTCACCTTTTATACCCCGAAGTATGAAGACGAGATGGCATGCGGTTGTAGTCGGTTCAAATCCGGCAAATCAAAACTAGCTAGAAAAAGAAAAAAGCTAGCGCACCTCCCGCGCTAGCTAGTATGCGTGGGGATCTCCGTACGATAAAAATGCTATTAAACCTTGAGAATAAAACTCATAGTTTGATTCGTTTTCAATCAGATTTTGAAGTTTTTGAAAATGTGGCGATATTGATACAGAATTTGGTCGGGGGTACCTACTCTTTTTGAAGGAATATCCCAGCCCGTTTCTTCACTAAAGTGACCTTGACGTTCAGCCTTCAAGAGATGCCTACTTATTCTAATAAATATGTATTAAGTGTACGCACTAAGAGCTCACGTGAGGCTGAGTTAAAGAAGTGTATTGTCATGTAAACAATAGACATTTATCTAATGACTGACTGCGTTAAGCACAAGCGAATACTGCGAATATATATCTTGTTCATTTACTGATCGTTTTATTCTCCTAGAAGTAGAGTCTGACGGCCTCTGTGGCATAGTAGTAGTGCATTCGACTGCTAGGATAGGGGGTATGGGTTCTCGAATGCGGAGATGGCCCGGGTCAAGCCGGGGTGCGAGCGTAATGCTCTTGGGCCACCTTACACTCAGGCGTCAGAAGACCCTAGATGTCGTGCGGTTTTAGTCGATAAGAGTCCGATAAGACCTGCCCCGCTGGCCGTGGGGTGGGTATCCATGAGGATTTCCGCACGAAAAAAAAGGCTATTATCTTATTCAGTTACTGGGGCCTTATTATGAGCTCTTATAGCCATTCAAATGCGATGTAGGGAAAGAGATGGCGCTATAAACAGTACATAGCTCCATCTCTTTCTCTATAAGTTGAACTGCATCGTGTTATTCGGAGCTCATGGTATGGGGCCTAATCGTTTTATTCTCCTAGAGTCCGACGGCCTCTGTGGCATAGCGATAGTGCATTCGACTGCTACGATAGGTGTGGGTTGGATTCCTGCTCAGCGCAAATATTTGTATGCATGAATATGTCTATTTGCATTGGTCTGGGTGTTTCTATGTATAATATGTATGTATTTACAAAATAAAGTACCTATATAAGTATGTTTATCCGCATTCTAGAACTCATAACACAAGCTAGTTAAACTATGCTTACTTTAGGTCTAGAGAGCGCTATGTAGAATGTCTTAGAACATTTATTTATTCTCGTAGAAGTAGAGTCGAGAAATTCACTCTGTATATCTTCACGCTACTACTCAAGGGAGTGGAGCAGTATTCACAAATATCAATAAATCTGACAGATTCACATTATTTTCCATATATTTTACAGAATATTTGCCTACTGTAAAAACATTTTTTTTTTGTAATTGGCAATAGGCTCGCGTTTGACCACAATCTCACCTGTTGGTAAGTGATGATGTACTTAGTCGACGGTGGAGCACGCTTGCCTAGAAGTAACCTGTTCACACTAATTACAGGTAGGTATATAAAGGTTAAATGGGACACGGGCGAAGACACGGGGTAAAACTATCGTTTTATAAGTCAACGACTGGACGAACCAGATGAAATTAACAAAAAATTATACAGCCTTTTTGAAATTGAGGAAATTGAGACAAAAAAATGATGTTTGACATTGAAGCGATCGATAAAATAGTAGGTCATGTTGAGGAAAACCAAAACAAAGAAATAATATTGCAGGATGCGTACGATTTCATTGTATGGCTAATGAGTTGAGATGCTGCGTGTAGCGTTATTAAGATGATTATAAATCTTTAACGTTGAAGGATAAAAATTGTGGTAAGTATACTAGCTACATCACATACCTACATACATTATGTTCACGCCTTTTTTCCTCTGGGGTAGGTAGAGACGACAGACCGCCATATGCCTCTGTCCTTACACACTTCACGCGCTTCCTCTACTGTCTTAAGCCTTTCATGCAAGCCCGACGGTTTCGAATGCTTTTGACCTGCCCTTTTGCTATAATTGCTTAATTTGGTCAGTGTATACTCTGCGAGGTCGACCCCGGCTTGCCCAAACCACCTTAGCATACTCTTTTCAATTCTCGTGTAGATACTAGCTATGCCCGCTATTTTAATGTTTTAATTTTATAACGCGAATTTCAACTTTTTTTTTTCAAAATTAGAATGTTACACCCATTTGCTCTATAACCCGTCCCAGTCGTTCCTTCTTTCAAACAGACGAAGACAGACATATATTATAGAATTTTTAAATTCATGAAGGTATATTCCATAAATTCATACATTTGGGCTGTGTAGGTAAGTACTGCCTTATTGCCACCACGGAAGCGATAACCACTTGTCTCTACTCTCTGGCGTCTGTCATCGTGACAAGACAGAAATACCAGTTTTTAAGTCTAATCATAGCTTATTGAACACAAAAAGTTTAATCGAAATAGGTTTATTAGTTTTTGTTTGATTCGAGACTAATAAACACACTGTTGAATAAAGTTTTATAAATTTTCATCAGAATTCATAGGTGATGTGACTTACAAAAACTTATCCTAAATATATGAACTACCTAAATATCTTAAAACTTTCAAAGAGAATGTACCTATGTGTGCAAAATTTTTTCACACAAAAACGGCTTATCGGATCTGGCTGAAATTCGGACCGGGGTAAGATTATAGTCAGGAATAACACATCTAGGTTACTTTTATCCCTGGAATAGGTTCCCATAGGAACCGGGAACGCAAACTGATAAACAAAAAACCGTTGGGTATTTTTTTTAAATTAAGATATTCCGATTTCAAATTTAACTGTTAATTCTTACAAAACAGTCGTTATTAATTTAAATAGGTACTTAGTAAAGTTCGATGCACTCACTTCCTTTATGTGCGAAAATGTCAATTTGAAATTGGAATCCATGAACCTATAAAATCTATGGATTGAATGCGTTGAAGAATGCAACTGTATGCAGTTATATCAACTATTATGTAATCGGTTCTTATACGTATAAGGCAGCACGCACACACTAACACACGAGTCTGTCACTACGCGGAAAACCTCATTCGATTCAGTCACTTTGAGTAGCGAAAAAAAATGAAATATAGCATGTCTTGTGTTGTGAAATAGTGTAAAAATCGTGGTGACAGCAAAAAAAATAATTTCAAAGGTCATTGGGCACTTAAGAGTATGGAAAATATACCCACGGCCTACAAAAACAAAATTGGTTTGGATGTTTAGATAAACGTCTCTAGTTTACGAAGATAAAGGGGCGGATATAGGTACGCATCAATGTAGAGTATGGGAATTTGCCCAAAAATAAAAAAAAATATAGTATAAGTGATATGACAATTTTCGACTATTTGCATTGAATGGGTGTCTTCGTTTGAAAAAAACTACACAGAATGAAATGTAGGCTAGCACTGATTAGCTTACCAATAATTTGATATATGTAGGAAATATTTCGAGAACCGGGTCAGATTATGCCCAATGACCTTTAGGTAAGACATTTCAACCCAAAATTCACTCACATAATAGTTGGCTACTGCCATTTTTGTGACAGTCTCATCTTCAACGCGTTCCCTTCATAGGTTTTATAGGTTCATGTCGGAATCATACATTTTATTGCATGTGTCAGTAGGTATGAGAAATCCTGATAGTCTGGTTTAGCAAGATTTTCCTTCTCTGTCTACGAGCAAGATCAATTCTAATTTCGAATTAATTTGATGCATACGGAAGCAAAGTTCATGTGACCATTGATTTTTCATAGAGCAGGACATTTTTATTTTTTAAGCTTCAATAATGATACCACAGCCCCCTCAGCAAGGCGTGTGAAAAAAATTTGTCACGTGACCAAAATCTCAGCTCTGCCTATTGTCTGCCATATTATAAGACTTTTGTCTACAGGCTGTGAAACCCTTTTAAAGGTTTTTGAAAATTCGGTTAAGATCGGCTTAATTCGGTTTTGTAAGCAGTCTCTCTATTGCAACGCGTACGAATAAATCCGTAGCCAATCAATTCCAGATGGCTCCCACACTAAAACTCTTGCGATGTGCCACCCTACGCTTTGTATGGAGGCACCTGAAACTGTTCAAGAATCCTTCTATGGCACCCCGCCCCAGCACATACCCGCAGTGTGTCAAGTCCAACAACCTGTTTTAACTGAAGAACTTCGATATCGCCAGTAGATTGTGGTGACCAGATTGCAGTTGTTACACGGAAAATATCAAAGTTCGGCCATTTTGTAGTAAGGCTGAAGGTCTGAAGCTTAAAAACGGGATTGTCCGGCTTATAGCGAGATGTATGGTCACATTATGCATTATTACGCAATTTATTTTATACCATCGTAATCGTACAGATAACTATTATAAGTAAATATATCTACATGTTTTAATATCGGATACATAAATCTAGGAATATAAAAATAATTATATTAGACACTAGCTGTCCCGCGCGGCTTCGCCCGTGACATACTTCGTTCCCGTGGCACTTAACCATACATGTCCGTGATGTATATGTAACGGAAATAATTCCATCAAGAACTAAGCGGTTTGGTGCCTCCTTTCTTTGCCGAACCATAAAGACCTGGAATTCTTTACCAGCTCACGTGTTTCCTTCCTCCTACAGTCCCGGGTCCTTTATGCGGGGTGTGAAAGAGCATTTGATGAGGCCGTCGAGTAGAGGGCCACCATTATGGCACTGTCGGTGTTTGTAATGGGGACCCCCTTCCTGAGACTTTACCTTTAGCTTACCATCAGGCGAGGTGAAGTCATATTGACGTGACAGACATGAAAAAAATGTAAATTCGTTAGAAGAGCTAACCTCGAGAGCAAAAACATACACTTACTTTATACAATACCACAGGAAGGGTTCTCTTTTAGTGATAGAGACCTTTGAGTGGGTAAGGTGAGTCGATTTTTTTGCTCTCAAGTGTAGGTAATCGGAAATATAAAAAAAACTTACTGTTCAACGCAATGCGCTGCAGTTATAGCCCAGTTTTCATTCAGCAACGCAGCCCCGCATTTGTGGAGATATGTGGATGTCCTGTACTGCCTCAGGGAGATCTGCCAGGGCCATTGTCCGAAGCCCGACTTGGTGCCGCCGACGATACGGCCAGTAGGCGCCTGCCAAAGACGACGTCCGCATACTGCCAGGACCAGTAACGTTGAGTTGAGGATCATGGTAGATTTTAATACATTTAGGTTTTTAAATTTTACGATTTTTTTGGTACGATTTTTTGTTGCAATCGATTTTTTAAAATAGTTTCTTAACTTATTTAAACGCCTGTTTAAATTTTAACACGAATTTACAAAAGCCATCCATAAAATTACACTTCTAAACGAAATTTTTTTTGCTTTTTTTTTTCGAATTTTAATCTGTTCACTATAAAAAACTAATCCAACACTTCACTGTCACAGTTGTCAAATAGAACAATGATTCTTATTTCAAAATATTAAAAGGTCGATGTACTCGCTTCCTTTGATTGCGATCAACGTGTATCGTTATAAAATTAGGAGTTCAATTTCAAAATTTAATTTAGCGGAAGTTTAATACTTAAATTAATTTAAAACTAAGAATCAAATTAAACTAAACCTTAGACTATTCTGTCGTTATCTTTGGTGATAAGAAAACTAAACTCAGTTTAAGTTTTTGCCGATATTTGGAGTTTTTGTGCATTAAAACTCGAAGGTCCTGCGACTGGTCCTTGTTAAGCTTTTTGCTTGCAAATCAGCTAAAAAACTTAACGTTACTTAGATTGTCAAGTTCTATAATATAGTCTAAACTCTACCAACCACTAGGTAGGTACTAAAATATTCTAGATCATCTATTTCAAACACTGTCTACACTTAGGTTAAGATTCACAATACTAATCTGCAAACGGTTCACGAATTCACAATGAAACTATACCAAAACACGACACAAATCCAGTTTTTGATCGCATTTATCTTCGTACTCCCATGACATTTTTGTTTTTACAAACAGACGCACGGACGCATATAAAAAACTCTAATATAGTCCACTTATAACAGAAGTTTTATTATGGACTAAATGTAAAAAATCTTCATTTCGCGGTAAAAATCACTTTTATTTTCAAACTGCACTTTTTTTTAAACACTTCTTAATTCGAAAATAACTTTTTAATGTGAGTAATGTCAATGCATAGCCAGCCACAAGTGTTCGTCCTTGCGTTTGCCTTGGCCGTGGCGTGCGGTCGCTTCGCGCGCAAGCCTTTGTTTGAACATCGAACAGTTTCATTTTTTATTTTTGTTTACGCAGAGGCAGTAGAATATTTTGTCGGGACCGGGGTCTTTAACCTGATGCTATTTTTGAACTGATGGGTTATTTATTTTATTTCTAAACGAAAGTAAGGTTTTTGAAATGCCTAATGCCTACTTACCTACCTAACATTTAGTTTTAATTGAGGTGATAAAATGACTATAATTTGACTCTGGTCCAAATTTGATAATTTCGGTGTATGGGTTTCGGTAGACCCAAACTAACGGATTTGATTAAAAACATTTCTTGAATTAATTGCCTAAGGTCAAAATACTATAACTTTATGCAAATTAATGAAATGAAGCAGGTATATTTTAAATGTCGGATAAAATTTAATAACTTCCCTATCGATTTTAAAAAGCAACAACTACCGAATGGTGACCTGTGTAGCGTAGCGCTACGAGATTCGACTGCTACATCAGAAGTCGCGGATTCGATTCTCGCTCAGTGCAAAAATTGGTATGCTTGAATATTGATTCTAGAACATTTAATACAACCTTTGCTTTGTGTCAGGTTGTGGTGTATTTGCAATGTCAGGGTTTAGCGCGTTCAAGCACTGAAACTACACTGTCCTATTTTGAATATTGTTGATGTTTCATAACCCAGTTCTGAAAGATGGTGTATGGGGTTTCAAACCTACAAGCAAGCCAAGCTAACTTTACATGCAAGCCGGCTAATTGCAAATTGACGAACGAGCTATAACGCGCTCTATGCCTATACATTTAAGTGTCAAATTCATCTAATTTCTGCGTTCCGTTCCAAATTCAAAATTCTAAATTCATGAACGAATATTCCTGTTCATGCGTTCCATTCCAAATTCGAAATTCAAAATGCATTCCCGCCTCACCCAGAAACCTTGAAACTTTTTTTTCTAAACGCCTTGTACACAAAGATGTCATTATCTCCGTACCTGTTTTTCAACGCCCTCATTTTACTATAAAGGCAAGAATGTAATCAATGAGAAAAACTAGTTATTATTATAATGGCTGTCAGACACAGACAAATTATTAAACATTGTTGGCCAGTAATCGAGTGACCGTATTCATCATATAAACCTCGAAGGTTAGCACTCAAGAGAATCTATACATTTTAATGAGCATAATCCTTAATTGCATTTAACGATCCATCAATAATGGTGGGGACATTTTTTGAAGCACGCAAACGGATTATAGGTGTTTTTTTCTAGCACTATATCTATACTATTATAAATTTTAAAGTAGCTGTGTCTGTACATTGACGGAATTGAAAAAAAAACTTTGTTTGTAACGATTCTGAACACATTTTTTTTTTGGAATTCTTTTTCGGTTTTTCTGTTTGTGCGCGATGGACGCAAAAACTACTGAACGAATTTTGAGGCAGTTTTTTTGTTTAAAAGGTCTTAGTCAGACTTAAAATCTTAATGTTTGAACACAATTGGTTGAGTAGAACCGAAAATATAGTCAAAAAACGCGGGCATAGACTAAGTCTACACTAAGAGCGGGTACACATTAGACGCTTGCAAACGCGCGCTTTGCTAACGCGCGTTTTAAGAACTAAGAGTTTCAATTGATGTGTACACATTGGGCGCTCGGCGTTGCGTTCGGCGAGCGTTTTAAGAACTAAGAGTTTCAATTGATGTGTACACATGCAACGCTCGCCGAACGCAACGCCGAGCGCCCAATTAGTACCCGCTCTAAGACCGACTAGTTTTAACATCTGATCATGAACACCAGGAAAAGCGTATGTTTTTGTAAATCATTGATAAGTGGTAATTAAAAAATCAAACATCTAATTTTGATTATCAGTGAACAGGTAAAACATTAGAATACTCAAAACAATTCCACGCCAACAATAGCGAGGTGTACGGTGTAATTACTGCAGTTAATACTCGTACAATTAGTTACGGGTAGGGTGACCATGCTGTAAAGAAAATATGGGATAAGTGCTTTTGTTCATCATATACCTGCTCTTATCCAAAATATTTGAGGACGGCACAACATATCATTCTCCTCTATACTATACGTTAAATCAGATGTCATCTCTTCAGTCACTCCCTTGCCATATCCACTTTCATGCATTCCATCCATTTTTTCTTAGACCTAACTCTGAACTGATAAATGATTTTGTTATAATACGTATGTACTACTCGTATTAGCACTGGGTTAGGAGCAGCACTGTGGCATTTAGGAGCTGACCCTGGGGTCCGAGGTGATAGCTTCAATGCGACCGGGACTAACGCGAAGATATTGATGATGTCTATGAGGTAGGTACCTCTGTGAGGTATAGAGCAAAGCAAACGATAGCACAATTGGACAGCAATAAACGTGGGATTGAAAACATAGTTGACTTGATCTTTCAGGTTTTATAAATGCTGTATAATATCTAATATTAAATAGTCTGAATATTCAGGCAATGATCAAAAGGTAGCCACCGAATTTTCATTTTTTTTTATTCTCTTGGAGAATGTCCGCTTTAAGCTAAAGATATTGTCACACTACTGCTACATCTTAACCACACTTCCTAGTTCTGTTGATACTGCCTGTGTATGTCACTTCACCGCGTTAGCTCATTTCACGTAACAAATAACTAATTACAATAATTTACTATGCTAATAACATATTTCTGAGTTGTACGCGACTTTAGAACATTTTTGACATGTTTCAATCTAGAGTCACTGGTAGCACAGTGAATATATAAGCTAAGCCAAGGAAACTAGGCCTAATTGTTGAAACAATGAATTTGATGGAGGTAGGACACGACTGTATGTCCCGTCCGAAATGAGCTGCCCCACTGGGGTAGTACCTCCACCCTACAGAACACCGCGGCCATAATAACCATCGTGTTGTGTTCCCGGCGGTAAGTAGCGTAGCCAGAGCTCACTGTACCCCTCCTCCTCCCCGCCCCTTCCTAGCCTCGCCACCCTTTCCCAACCCCGCCCTTTCCCTGCAGGGTCGGCCGCGTGGGTAACGCCCTTGGTCTTGCACACGTCCATAGGCCACGGTGACCGCTTCCCATCAGGTGGGCCGTGTGCTTGTCTGCCACCTAAGTGGTATAAAAATAATCACGCGCTCTATAGAAGCGTTAGGGTTGGCAACTTATTTATAATATATCTATACAAATTTAATATTAATTAGAGTTTTGCTTCTATGGCAGTTTTTTACCACCTCTACCATGGCGAGTGTTCCGATGAGCTCTTCCAATTAATCCCATTCTCTCCTTTCCTTTAAAACTTCGTATTCGTGTATATTTGCTTTATTCGCACGAACAGTCACCTTAGTCGCTCTTAATGACGAATTGTGGAATAATCATCTAACAAAATTTCGTCGAATACAGATAGGCGAATAGCGAATAGCAAATTGGGGTTCCGATTAGATCTACAAATCACAAAAGTGCTAATATAAATTCAGTTTCACTGGAATATAATAATAATAAACAATGAAAAAATATTTAAATATATATAAAGTTTTAAATTGTGTTGTCATCAGAACTAAAGACTTCTGCTAAATATCAGACAAATCAGACAACTGAAAGGGGTTCAAATTTCAATTACTAGATTTGACCCAAAACAAACAGGTCGAGTTAAATGAAACTGTTTAAAAATTCAAAATATTTAAAATATAGATAGACAGTTAATTCGAAAGATGATTAAATGAATTTTCCGCCAGATTCACTGAATGCCCTTGGAGGTTATTTCCTAGTTTTTTCATAAAGGTCATATTAGTTTGCTAATTTTGTACTTTTGACTTTGCAAATTGATAGCCGGGTGTAAGGTTCGTTCACTGGGAAATTGGTTTTAGAAGCAGTGACACACGTAATTACTTTTTAGATGTATTTCTATCTTTGATGATTATAATGGTTAAAGTTTTTATACCTAAACGTAAGTGTTAAGTAATTACATTTCAAATCAATGCTTTCGTGAGTCATTTTGGAATCCAGTGAATTGGACTTAAAATTTTATTAGTCTATGGTTGTTTTACAGTAAAATTATTCATTGTATTCGTAACTTAGTGATTAAAGTTGTTCTTAAATTGATTATGCAAGTACGAACCTAGGTATCTAAACATATTTTATACTTTTTAATTCATATTTTTAAGTCGTTTTGTTTCATTTCTTATTGAATTTTCTAGTGAAATGTATTTAATAATATCTACACTTATATAAGTAAATTAAAAAAATATTTAGGTGAAGGAACGGTTTAGCAAAAATGATAATTTATCGGCGTTCAAATAAGTTGTAATATTTAAAAATATATAGAGGGAGTATTAATCTATAAATATTCTTACCGTTTTTGTAGTCTGACATATCGACTGGCTCTGTAGTTGTCTCGACTGAAAGTGAATAAATTCATTTATTAGTAAAATACCTTACGTCATTCCTAGCACTTTTCGGAGCGTTCCCTAAGGCCCTCGTTCAACATTGGGTTCGACTCTAAATATGAACTGATCAATACTTGGTGAATCCCCTCCCCCTAATATTTTTTTTCGTGCAAAATCCCGTCGGCCATAGAGGTGATTATGTCAGATTCGAACCGACTGAAACCACACGCCTGCGCTCAGAGAATCATGCCTGCCCTCCTCTGCTAGTCAGAGGGACACGTGGAGAACTGCCGAGTAGCCCTCTACAAGGCCAGAGTTGGCCACGGGCGGTAGCTTCCCCTTGCGAGTGGCAGGCGCTCTCTGATGCCCGGAGTAAACCGGGCGGAGGTTCCACGCACACCCCTGTAATATCTATCAGACGTAGTACTAATGTTAAAAGACTTACCAGGCTTTATGGCTTCAGTAGTGTTAGATCCTTTATCATCACCACTGGAAGTGCCATTTTCTGAAGACACAGAAGTGAAGGTTGTCAAACCTATGCTCGAAGTTGAAGTCGGAATTGTTGGTGACAAAGTTACATTCACTGTGAACTCTAGAAGCGGCTTAGTCACTGTTGAAATAGTCGATCCTTCAGTTGTTGAAATTGTTGAGATAGTTGAATCCTCAGTTGTTGAGCTTGTTAAGTTCGGTGATAGTGTTATTGCGTCTGTTATAACTGTTGTTGAAGATGATATAGTAGTTTGATCCGTTTTTGGTGATTCGGTTGATGTGGTTGTTGATAGAGTGGTTATTGGAGCTTCTGTTGTTGTTGTTGTTGAGGTGGTAGTCGTAGTTGATGTAGTGTCTGGTTTTGGTGAGATTGTTGATAGTAACACCCAGCCGTCTAGAGGATATTTTTCTGTAAATAAAAAAGATAACGTTGTTTAAAATAATAACCATTGCATAGTCTAAAACAAAGTCGCTTTTATGCGTTAAACATAAAAGAAAAGGCAAGATTGTACTCAAATAATTCAAATATAAATCTCATCTCACTTAAATTTTATGATGACTTGAAGGTACGGATCAATGTCACTAAGTCAGACATGATTGACCCTAAAATATCTTTTGAGGCTATAAAAAGGACCCTGGCACGAACGTTTGTGACGAGTCGTGATGTTATAAAGGAACTTGCCTCTTGAGGAAATCATTTTGGTAGATTGATCTTAGGATTTTAATGTAAAACAAAAATAATACGTTTTACATTAGCGACAACTACACTTGCTTAGTGGTTAAGAAGTTGACTTTGCGATCGGAATGTCCCGGGATCGAATTTATTACACTACCGAACGTGACCTCCTAAGATAACCAATTTAGCTAAGTTGGTGTCCATATTATGAGAGGTTCCAGATACCAATTGTTACATCTCGTGATTCAGGGTAAGATACAGGGAAAGCGCAGTGTTGGAAGAAGAAGGATATCCTGGCTGAAGAACCAACGCCAGTGGTACAACAAGAGCACCCGTTCTCTCTTCAGAGCTGCAGTATCGAAGGTCCAAGTTGCCTTAATGATCGCCGACCTTCATTGAGAATTTAAGATGGCACCCCAAGAAGAAGAAGGAGAAGAAGAAGAAGGTGGCGTTAGGAGGTATACAATATAATAATATCAGTTAATATAATAATAATATCAATATAATAATATTCTTAACACAAAATACTCCTACTGATATAAAGTCTTCAAGCGGGGCGTGAAAAAACATTCGATGAGGCCGTCAAACTGAGGGCCACCACTATAGGAAGGCCCCGGGACTATAGGAGGAAGGAAACACATGCGCTGGTAAAGAGTTCCAAGTCTTCACGGTGCGCCAAATAAAAGAGGCACGGGTCAACTTAAAATAGGACACGAGCAGCTTTCAAATAAACTCAGTCACTCAGTCGACAGTTCTTCTAACATATAACATAACATAAACTCACGCCTATATCCCCGAAGGGGTAGGCAGAAGTGCTAGCACACACATTTCGCCAGTTTATGTTTAGGTCCCAATGTAATAGGTGGCGAGCCTATTGCCATTAACCGGGCACTTATAAACCTGTGATAAATACACACATAACTTCGAAAAGCATCGAAAAGTCATTGGTGTGTGCCATGGTGAACCTGGGATCGAACCCGAGACCTCGTCTCAGTAGTTCATAACAGGCTACAGCGGTTCTTTTAACAAACATAAAATAAATAACTTTTTTGAAAGAACCTCCTCCTTTTTACAAAATCGGTTAAAGAACAACTATCTCATTTTCGCGAGAACCGCGTCACGCTCGCTTCTCGTAGCGTGATGTTCCCCGAGTCCCGCGTCCCAGTAACCTTGTGACCTTGTCCTTTTCACTTGTAACACTACCCGGCTTGGCTCGGTTTCAAACAACGGTGCTGCGATTATATCTGATCAACTGACATGTTGTCCTACTTACACTTGAAGGAAATCAAGCGGAGAGAAGATTATGAGAACGATGGGTGATTATAATTTCTAATTATTAGCTACTAGCTACTAGCATTCAAGTCGAGGGCCACCATTATGCCACTGTCGGAGTAAATCTCTGAAACGGCTGTACCGGTTTTGAATTCACGTCAGATAGCTGACGTAACTTAGTTTAGTGTAATTTTGGAACAAGAATTAGTTTTTTCTGATCGGAAAAATGGAAATAGTTAGCATGCAATTGCTTAAAAAATTTCATTCAAAGAATTAGAGTTCTGAGCAAAAACTTAAATCATTAAAAATCTAAAACCAAGTGGTTTAAGACAGCACAGCTAGTAGGTATTGAATAAATCATTTTCGGGGCAAAAGAGGAATACAATGTGGGGCGAATAAGGAATTTTGGATTCGAAGCGATACTCACAAGATGGGGGCGGAATAATAAAACTAGACAGCTGGAACATTTTAGTTAAAATTTGGCATAGAGATAGTTAACAGTCTATAAGAAAAGGTATTTTTTTTATATAAAGGCAGACAAGCACACGGCCCACTTGATGGCAAGCGGTCACCGTGGCCTATGAACTTATGTATGTTTTGACTTCCGTATATCAAGAAGAGAAATCTGTTATGTGGTCGTTAAAGACAGGCTAATGACAACTACGTTTGACCATAAAAACTGAGATGGGTCGCTTCACTCAAGTTTACAAGACAAGTCGATTTGAAACCGTTAGGTCGACAGCGTATTCTACTATTGCATAGAATACAAAGGTAATGATGAACATTTACCATTAGGCGGTATCTAAGCGCACGGCCATGCGCAGGACAAGTTCCAGCAACAGGCCGTACACTATACTTACATTTCACTAGAATACCTCATATAGGGACCCTTCTACATTTTTTATTTAGGTTATACTTAAATCCACTCAGGCGCATACATACAAATCACTCCTTTTTCTCATTGGGGTAGGCAAAGACAAAATCTTTCCACTTGCTACGATCTTGGCATACTCCTTTCGTTTCTTCAACTTTCATAATTGTTTTCATATACGGTACAAAGGAGGTAGGACACGACGGTATCTCCCGTCCGAAATGAGCTGTCCGACTGGGGTAGTACCTCCGCCCTACAGAACTCTGCGGCCATAATAGCCATCGTTTTGTGTTCCCGCCGGTAAGTAGGGTAGAGCTCACTTTACCCCTCCTCCCCCCATCCCTTCCTAGCCTCCCCGCTTCTTCCCAGCCCTACCCCCTTCCCTTCAGGGTAGGCAGCGCGTGTGTGACACCCTTTTAGTGTTGCACACGTTCATAGGCCACGGTGACAGCTTCCCATCAGGTGGGCCGTGTGCTTGTCTGCCACCTACGTAGTGTAAAAAAAATACACTCAGGCGCAGCCCCTTAAAATATCGAATAGCAACAAAACTATCAAAAATCAATGAACACAATCTAATTTCTCAACACGACTATCACAATATAACAAAATAGAAAGTGAGGCGAACAATTTCACTGAGACAATACGCGGTGACCCGACTCCTCTCGTACCCTAGATACGTGATGAGCTTACTTAGAAGGTTGTAGCGGGTTTGATGACCTGGGTGAGAAATCGTCTGCGTTCTTTAGCTAGATATCTCCAGCTTAGGAGGGGCTTGGCTAAGTGGTAACTAATAGCACTATTCAAGGTTAAGCAATTTTCACTGTTTTGAAAATTGGAGAGCACGTTAAACCGTTGGTCTTGGTTGTCAGAAGTATTTCATATTAAAAATAATCTATACGATCGATGCGATGGTAGCTGAATGGATAAGGACGCGTCCCCTTCTCAGAGGTATCGAGTTCGAATCCGGCCGGACAGTACCAATGTGAATTTCATTTTGTGGAATTTATATATGCTAATCACATCATTTACGGTGAAGGAAAAACATCGTGAGGAAACCCACATGTCCTAGAAGAAATTTTAAGGACATGTCCGATCCACCAACCCGCATTAGGCCAGCGTGTGTGGATGGTCTAAACCCTCTCAGCTCTCTCGTTAGAGGAGAGGAGACCCGTGCCCAGCAGTGGGACATAAATGGGTTGCTATCATTATCTAAATTCGGCCGTTCCGCAGTTAGACTGACAGCCTACCCTAAGTGAGTTGGGAAAAGGCTCGGTCAGCGAGAATAGGTGCAGATTTCCATGCAGGAGAAACCGCAGACATAAGCCAAACCGCTATGAGGATAAGATGATGAATGTTTAAGACAAAATATTCTTTACCTACTCACAATATGTGTGTATACACACAAAGATATTGTCTGTGGGTTAACCAAACAAACGTCAATGTACTCCACAGGACATTAGCAAATATTAATCAAATAAAAACAATGTTGAGTTAGCTATACCTACGGCACGATATGATGGCCGGTTTGACATATTACAATAGTGATGGAAATGTCAATTTACTCTCGATAAAAATATAATCAAATCAAATAAGTTTTTATTGCAAGCAGTACTTACCTAGGTACCTGATTCAAAAACTAGTAAAAAAATATAAATTTTTACCTACTTAATACATATGAACGAACTGAATATTGGAATTAGGAATGAAAATGAGTATATATTAATCCAGCTTCCTTCAGTGATTGCACTAGCTTTTTTCTTGTTGGATACTCCTTCCGTAAATAGTAGCTACACACATGTCTTCGACTGGTTTTGCTCGTTTTTTTCTGTGTGTGTGAAGTTTATTTTCTTCTGTGCCAGTCTCGCCAGATTTTTCTTTAGTTATCTATTCGTCTAACAGTTATAGGTAAAATTGACCTTCCATTTTGAGATTCACGATTGAAATGTTACGAAGGCGTACCTATAACGAACACACGTGCCTGACTGTTTAGAACTCAGCTCTGCGTATGTTCGGCCATATCGACGAAATCCACAACAAAAGGCGTAAACAGAGTAAGTTGAGGGCTACCATTATAATTATCACTGTTAGTGTATGTAATGGGGACCCCTTCCTGAGACTTTACCATCAGGCGAGATTTACCATTTAGCTTACCATCAGGCGAGGAGGTCTAAACTATATCGCAATCGCACTGCACTCCTAGTTTGTACTTTTCGAAGCAACGTCAAGTCGAAAATGCTTTGTTTTGACGTAAGTTTGCCGGAGGTATTATTGGGCTTGCCAGTGGTCCTAGTGTCGATTATATAGATTTTATTTAAAGAAATTGAATTTCGAAAAACAAATACCGAGTTGTGTGAAATAAGTACACCAATAGGTAATTATAATCTTATAAAAATAAAAAATAAATGATCGTGGGACACTAATATACATTATATAATTCAGAAATCAATGTAATAAATAAATATTGTGTCCTAAAATTATACCTACATTCGATAAAATTTTATGACTTACTGTACGTCACTATTGACAATAAAGAACAGCAATTTGCTCTTTCAAAATGTCACAATAATTAATACGAAACTTCATGAGCGGACAAACGTCAAACCGGCCATTATATCGTGCCGTAGGTATAAGTAACTAAGTATAAATTTTGATGGCTGAGTCACAGATGGAGTTGTGTGCGAAATATCACATGTTTACCTGCATATATTAACACACAATGGCCTGTGTTTGACCTGCCTGACCTAACACTTCAACCTAGCGTTAATCCCAGTCGCATCCAAAGCTTTCACTTCGGAGTCTGGGGTCCGCTTTACCAGTCCTAACTGCGGATTTGGCTGGACCTCGATACTTTCCGTGAAGCGACTGCCTGCTGACATGTCACAACCCAATGGTGATATTAGGCGATATCGAAGCATTGTAGCTAGACCGTTAACGGAGTTAAAAAATAAGAAGGTAGGACACGACGATATCTCCCGTCTGAACTGAGCAGTCCGTCTGGGATAGTACTTCCGCGCTACAGAACACCGCGGCTATAATAACCATCGTGTTGTGTTCCTGGCTGTATCCTTTTTTTATCGTGCGGAAATCCCCATGGATACCACCCCCGTCGGCCATCGGGGGTGGTTATGTCGGGATCGAACCGACTAAAACCGCACGCCGTCACGGGTCTAATTACCGGGGTGTAAGGTTACCCAATAGGTATACCCTCGCACCCCAGCTGACCCCGGGCCATCTACGGTTTTAAGATGGCCCCTTTGGCCCCCAAAAGGGGGGGAGGGGTGTGGCGAGTAGGGTGACAGGTGGCCGTCCTGTCATCAGCCAACCGTCGGCGCACAGACAATCAGCTCGCCCCCCGCTCGCTCCCCACTGTGCCCTCTGCTAGACAGAGGGACACGTGGAGAGCCTCGGAGCAGCCCTCTAGATGGCCACGCCCTCCCCGGCCGGGTTGGCCGCAGGCAAGGTTAACTAGGACCCTGAAGATCCTGGTGGGCCTCACATACCATAATAAGTATATTTTTTATTAAAGAGTACTCTACTAAGCTGTATTGGTAAATACGGTAAAAGCTTTTTGTAACACCCACCCACGCACCTATGTGGAAGGATCAACGATCTGATGGGCGTTACTCTTTGCAAACTGAGATTGGACTTCAGATAACGAATTTTCTCATGGAATTTATAATACCATGCCAGGCCAATCAGTAACTGTATAAGAAACCAACTGTGCCCTGCGGCTTCGCCTGTGATGTACTTCAATCCCTAGCGGTACCAATTTAACCCATTCATGCCCCCCACAGAATATTAAAATGTTTTTTTTTTTTGTTCTGTGCATGCCCCTAAGTTATTAGTTTTGCAATTTGCAAAAACTGTATCAATGTAATTTTGAAAGTAAAACATAGATTTATAATTATTATACCAATGTAACCAGATCAAATCTGCCCCAAAGTTTGGGAGAGGCAGTAAGATAGTCCCGGTGAGGTGGGCAACAGTCGGCCGGGGCGTTAGGGTGATTGGCAGAGAAACCACTGGACTATTCGGGCATGTCAATCAAGACCGCGTGTCGCCATTGACTTCCCAATAACTGTCAGCATCTTAAGATGGACTAAGAGGCTCTTTGGGATCAATCAAAGAAACATACAAAACATACAACAGCGTTATTATTATTATGTATGCAGGTAAGGAGTGGAATTCCCTGCTGGAGTTTGTTTCCGAAAACCTAAGTATAACCTGTCAATCTCAAGTCACGAGTGAATAGGTTCCTTCTAGGCAAACGTGATTTATCATAGACCACATCGTCACTTACCACCAGGCGAAGTAGAGGTCAAACATAAGCTTATTCTATAAAAAAAAGTTTAAAATACAAAAATCAACTTACCATCAGATTCAGTCACACGCCCCGGTTCTTTTGTAGAAATCTCTTCTGATATAGTCGATGCTTCTCCCTTAGTAGCTTCAGTTGTAGTCGCAGCAACGACTACAGGTGTAGACTCTTCCGTTTCAGTAACTGATTCTTCTGTAGTCGATGCTACAGTTGGTTGGTTAGTCGGTTCTGTTGATTCGTTGATTTCAACAGTTGTTGTTTTAGTCGGTTCTGTAGCTACTGTCTCGATAGTAACAACAGTAGTTGGTTTATCAGTAGATTTCTCAACTTCTGTCGAAGCCTCAGTTGGTGCGTTTGTTGTTTCAGTAACTTTCTCTGTTATAACTTCTGTTGTTGTTGTTATTGGTGATGTAGTTGTAGGTGTAGGAGTTGTTGTAGTAGTCGATTCAGTTGTTGGTACAGTGGTTTGGATGTAAGTTATCGAAACGTACGAAGGACGATAATATTCGACTGGTTTCGAACTAGTTGCTTGAGGTAGTATAGTTATATTAAGTCTAGGAGGGATGGGTATAGGTCTTTTAGTCACAGGTCTCTTAGTATAAGGTCTGTATGGAGGCTTTCGTGTTGTGTTAAAGTTAATAACGGGTTTTAGAGGTTTCAGTGTTGACCAATTAGTGTATTGAGGTCTTGTGTAGTTATATTGGTTTTGTTGAGGCTTATATGAGGGTCGAACAGGTCGTCGTGTTGGCCTTGGTCTTATCACTGGAGGTGGTGTTACTAAAATTTCTTCCTCATTTTCTATTTCAGGTTTAGGAGTAACTTTATTATCACTTGAAACAGTTTGGAACGTAGATAGTTTAATAGGTACTTCAGTAGTTGCCTCAGTTACTTTAACTTCGACTTTCGGAGTAGTTTCAGTTAAAATAACTGTTGTTAATTTAGTTTCTTCATCAATTTTATTATCTATCGTCGTTTGCTCATCAGATTTAGTTTCTAAATCTATAGCTTCAGTCCTATCTTCAACTGTCTCAGATTTTTCAGTCACAGTAGTTTCAATTCTTTCAGTAGTAGTTGTTGATGTAGTCGTAGTTGTTTTTTTCGGTGGAAATACATCTGGGATTTTAATCACTCCAGGTAATTTATCTTCTATGTGTGGATGAACAAAACTAGCGCTATCGATAGAGTTGTCTTCGATGTTGTTTTCGATTATCTGTGGTATTAATGTTTTATCAGGTACCTGGCAGCAGGATCCAAAGTAAAATCTATCTATGCAAGTGCCTAAGTGTGTGCCGTTGGCTTTGAGACAGTCTATGGCGAACATGCAGAGCCCTTCTTGGCCGGTTCTTCTCGTTATGCACGGCAAGTGTCTTATATTTCTAGCTAGTGGCACTGGACCTGAAACAATAGAAAGGTTACTTTAGTTTTTAGGTTAGAAATTTTTTTTTTATTGGTTGGTAAATCTGCTTAACGGCGGTGACGGTGAACGCAAGGATTAAGTCAATTTGAAATCAAATATAATAATATGCATAATGTACTTTTGTTTTTATAACATTGGAAATAAACTTAAACTTATTTAGAACGAAGTTAGTATTAACAGCTGTTGTCTCTACCTACGCCGAAGGGATAAAAGTGTGAGTATATGTTTGTACGTATAAACGTAAGTTACAATTACATTATTCAACTAACTAAGTCAATCCCGTAAAACCCGGAATTAATCAAATATATTTTTAAATTTTTGGGACAGGAAAGGACCGGGATTATAAGATCTCGAGATTAAATACGTCACGATTTGTAACGTTAACATCCGTTATATTCATCGAATAAAATAATATTAAATATAGCATTATGTATTGTTACTATTATTTTATTTCACTTCGCTTGATGGTAAACTATAAGCGCAGTTCCTTTGTTAGAAACTCAAAGTCCACATGCTTACTTAACTGCACAGTTAATTCTACAACTTAAGCTCATTCCTCATTGCGTAGAACAGTTGGCAATAAATAAAAAATAATTAATTTTTATATTCGTCCTAAAAGCACACAACGACATCTATTATAACTTATTAAAATGAAACGCACGCCATCTAGTTAGTATAGGACAAACTTCATTAGTGTCTTGTTTGTTTAGAGGACAGATGGACTTTGATTTCCTTATGAATTTTATTAATAACAGTAGACTATCATTTATTATTTAACTCAGCTAACCTATGCTAGATGGCGCTAAACAGATGATTAACCATTGAAATTGGAAAATATTTAAGTCAAAGTCTAAGTCAAAAATCATAATAATTCTGTACCTATAGACCATTAAATGCGGCACTTACAAAACGTCAAATTCAAAAATATTGTGACACTACTTTTGGGACTTTACCTAAGCTTACCATCAGGCGGGGTGCAGTCAATCAGGCGGACTAGTTATATAAAAAAGTAAAGATTTTTAACTTTACCTAGGTATAATAACATTGAATTTCATGGCATCAAAATTCCTTCATGCATGATGCGTTTGTCAATCTTATGTTCATTGATAGATACAGTTTTTAAACACGACCATTGTGCGTCTAATAGTTGAAAAAATGCGGCCATGATTTTTTGTATTGTATTCACAAAATACTGCCTTAATTAAACTTGTAGCTTAGAATCTTTTTATATTCAATTTTACAATGGGAGGATTTGCTAATATTATAGGTACCTATTATATACTTACACGCCACGTGATTTTACCCACATAAGTGCTGTTCTAATTAAAATTGCAGTATCTAATGTTATGGCGGAACCATACTTCGCTATTCTGGGGAGGGCTTATTCATGTATATTTACTTTATTCGCACGAATATTCACTTCACTCACTCTTCTATGACGAATTGTGGAGGGTTGAGTCATCTATAAGAATTTCCTCGAATATCGTAGGCGAATATCGAATAACTAATTAGCGAAGTGTGGTTCCACCATTAAAAGTAGCTATTTAAGTAAATATTGCAAATGTAATGTAGGTAGGTACGTAATTGTAGTAGAAACAATTTTTTTTAACTTTCTATCTGTATGGCTTTCTGTCTGTCTGTTTGACTAGCTTGGTCTACGAAACAGCTGGACCAATTTTAAAGGGACTTTCACTGGCAGATAGCTGTTGTTATAACGCATAACTTAGGCTACTTTATATAGAATAAACGTTAGGGTTCCGCACAAGAAACTAAAACGACGCGAGCTGGTCCGACAAATTTTCAATATTGATAAAAAAATATATAATTTTTTTTTGAAACGGTTATTCTCCCTGCCTTTGAAACACCAAAGACCAAACTCGCACATTAACAACACATCTAAAAGTAAATAGTAACTGACCATACCCGCCAGCTTGCGACGATAACGGGCTACCAACATGTTTGAACGACAGAATAACTCAAAAAACAAGTTTAACAACAACATTCAAAGTTACGCAGTACAGGTGAACTACAGAAGTACAACTTAATTAGTATTGTTTATGTGTATTCCCTGGTGGAGGAAAACATCGTGAGGAAACCCACATGTCCTAGAAGAAATTCTAAGGACATGTCCGATCCACCAACTCGCATTAAGCCAGCGCGTGTGGATTAAGGTCTAAACCCTCTCAGCTCTCTCGTTAGAAGAGAGGAGACGCGTACCCAGTAGTGGGACATAAATGGGTTGCTATTATATGTGTATTTCCGGAGTATAATCCTGCAGCCAGATCCGTTCAGCTTTTTGAGTCTGATTGAGTAAAAATCATCCAAACATCTACACAGCCAAAGCTCACTGTAACCTAATGCCCTTCCTAGCCTCCCCACCTCTTCCTAGCCCACCCCCCCTTCCCTTCAGGGTAGGCAGCGCGTGTGTGACACCCTTAGTGTTGCACACGTCCATAGACCACGGTGACCGCTACCCATCGTGAAGCGATACCCCTTGCCTCTTCAACACATACATGCCCTTAGATATTTCATTAGTTTTAAATATATCGAAGCTTGCCCAATTTGTGGACATCATTTTACTCTGGTCTCCTGGGTTATAGTGTGATAATATATAGCCTGTAATCATTCTCGATTCAAACATGCTATGTAACACAAAAATAATTCTACAATTCGAACCGGTAGTTCCTGAGATAAGCGCGTTCAACCGAATAAAATATTACATACATAAACTCACGCCTATATCCCCGAAGGGGTAGGCAGAGGTGCTAGCACCCACATTTCGCCAGTTTATGTTTAGGTCCCAATGTAATAGGTGGCGAGCCTATTGCCATTAACCGGGCACTTATAAACCTGCGATAAATACACACATAACTCCGAAAAGCATCGACAAGTCATTGGTGTGTGTGTGTGTGTGTGTGTGTGTGTGTGTGTGTGTTTGTGTGTGTGTAAAATCTTCAGCTTTATAATATTAAGTATGGATTAAATATTCAAGTATTTTGTAATTGACCTACTGCTATTTACTTCAACAGTGGCAGGTAACAGTACCGTTCGAGACCCAGTCCACGGTGTGCTGCTGACATAATTAAGATACCTGATGGTTGATTGATAAGCAGCCTCCGATCGCATATCTGCAGATAATATCTCATCTGTATCCGTTATATGTCAGATATCTTCTAAGTAAAAGGAACAGCCAATCTTATAGTATCTCTATATAGATCATCATTCATTCTCTGAACCATTTTTCCCAACTCAGTTGGGGTCGGCTTTCCAGTCTAACTGTGGAGCGACTGCCATCTGACCTCTACATAGATATCTATATAGATAATATCTAATATCAAACTAATCTTAATATATATAAATCTCGTGTCACAATGTTTGTCCTCAATGGACTCCTAAACCACTTAACCGATTATAATAAAATTCGCACACCATGTGCAGTTCGATCCAACTTGAGAGATAGGATAGTTTTTGAAACGGATTTCGACATCCACGCGGGCGGAGCCGCGGGCAACAGCTAGTATCTCTATATAGATATTAGTTTGATATTAACCCATTTATGTCCCACTGCTGGGCACGGGTCCATTATTGGCGCCGCTATCGCGTAACATACATACAAAAAAATAGCGTACGAATTGTGAACCTCCTCCTTTTTTAAATCGGTTAAAAACAAGCTATCAAACCTTAAGAATCACTCATAGTTGGTTCAATTTCAATTAGATTTTGAAAATTAATAGCTTTCACTCATTCAAAATTGTAATTTTACTGAATTAGGCTCCTGAAAAGCATATAGCCTCCGTAGTTGGTTTATACGCCCTATTTCAGATATGCAAAATGTCAGATGTGCGTCGAAGTCTGCCGATCTGACATATTGTCAAATCGTCAGACTGATCGAATGGTGCTTAAATGACAAATTCGCAAATTGTCAGAATCTCATAATGACAAATACGCAAAATGCCATGAACGCTGAATGTCAGATACCTTGGTCATTCTTAAAAATCTTTTCAACAGCATACTTCTCACCAGGAAGAACTTAAGTCAGTTCTAATTTACGCTGTACTGTAACTACTTCTGATAAGCTTAAAGTTAACAATAATTATTGTCTTAATTATATAATACGCATGACTGTAATCCATACAAGGAAATATGTAAGTAGGAAGATATAAAATAATTATTCTTTTTGTTTGTTGTTCAATGTCAATTATATATTTACTAGGTACTAATAACTATAAAGTTACTAGTAGTGAGGCATGTCCTTTATGACATTCGTTGTTACCATGTGACCTAGTGACCTAATTTTTATTTGTAAATATGCTGTAAGTTATCATTAATTTGTTAGATTACAATCTGAATATAATATGTATATTCTATTGTTTCATTTTTGTGTTTAGGGATCGGTCATATAATACGTTAGCTCGGATGTTGTACGACATTCTATACAGGCGCTCTCTAAGTCTTAAGTTAACTCCTCCTCATCAGATGCTTTTTCATGCTTTACGGTAGAAAGTTATTCAGTCATTCCTCAGTATGATAAAAAATGGCTTTTTTCTGTCGTGACGTATTTTATAGCTGATCCTTTAGAAGTTGGAATAATGCTTTGAAACCTTTGTAAGTATATTGTCTGTTTGTCTATCGCGTTACTTCTAAATGACTTGATCGATTCAGGTCAAGTTCATGCAATGTTTTTTTTGTTCGGTTTATATTTAGATGGTCCCTACGTACATACGGACATGTCAAATATAGTCTTCAGGGTTTAATAAATTGGAGCCGCCTGTCACCCTAACAGAAGCAGGCCGAGGCGGCGGCGCGTGAAAGTGCGCCCCCCCCTATTCCGGGGGTATGACGGGAACCACGCGGTTCCCAATCCCGAGGGGGCCATCTCGAATCCGGATATGGCCCGGGTCAAGCCGGGGTGCGAGGGAAATGCTCTTTGGGCCACCTTACACCCTGGCGTCAGAAGACCCTAGACGGCGTGCGGTTTTAGTCTATAAGAGTCCGACATAACCTGCCCCGCTGGCCTCTATGAGGATTTCCGCACGGAAAAAAAAGGGTTTAATAAATTTGCAATTTTGTCAATAATTGGTCACTAATACAGAATTATTAACATTTTATATGTGTCATTAGTCATTTAAATGATGCGTCATCTCAATACGCAATTTAATAACTCTCAACCACGTGGGTTTCCCCGCAGCCTCCAATTTTAAGTGAAAGAAAGTCCATGACTCACACTTACCTACACATATCATTAGGCTTGTTAGTGAAACACGACACGATTAAAAACGCATTAAGTAAAGGTGTGTCCATATTGGTGTAGGATTTGTTAATTTTACTTCTATCTATATTATTTTCTTTGTTTGGTTGGACGCGCTAATCTTAGGAACTACTGGTTTAAATAGCTCACTTATCGAGAAGTTCATGGTTTTGATTCCCGCTTAGTGCAAATATTTGTATGCATGAATATGGGTATTTGCATTGGTCTGGTCGTGCCTCGGAGAGCACGTTAAGCCGTCGGTCCTGGTTGCCATACAAACATGATATGGCAGTCGTTACGTGTAGTTGGAGCCCAAAAAAAGTCCAATAACAACGGTCTAGCTGCAATGCTTCGATATCGCCTAATGTCGCCTTTAGTTTGTGAAGGTCAGATGGCAGTCGCTTCACGGAAAATATCGAGGTTCAGCCAAATCCGCAGTTAAGACTGGTAAAGTGGACCCCAGACTCCAAAGTGAAAGCTTTGGATGCGACTGGGATTAACGCTAAGTTGAAGAAATAATATATGTACCTACGTATTTTTTTAAAACTAGTTAAAGTATGTTTATTCTAGAATTTCTAGAACCCCTAACACAACTTACGCTTACTTTGGGTTTAGAGAGCGATGTGTAGAATGTCGTAGAATATTTATTTACATTGTAAAATATTTATTACTGTAGATGACGATGAGATTCCGTGTCGCATGATGAAAGACGCATATCTACATACCAGCACAGTGTGAAATCACCTTAATAGAGACGGACATGAAGATATAATAAAAACTGAGTCACAGATTACCTACGCTGGGTCAATGGCCCACATTATATTGTTAGAAATATTATTTATCTGTCTCATGACTAGACTACAAACCCACCACTGTAGGGCGAACACGAAATTACATTCGAATAGTAAGCGTATAGTTTTCGTAACGAGAGACTGGAGACAGTCAATATATATAGGAAGAAAGAAAGAAAAATATTTGCTTTTTTATACTACGTAGGTGGCAGACAAGCTTACGGCCCACCTGGAAGCGGTCAACGCGGTCTATGGACGTGTGCAACACCAAAGGTGTCATGATACACGCGCTGCCTGCCCTGAAGGGAAGGGGGGAGGGCTAGGAAGGGTGGGGAGGCTAAGAAAGGGTGGGGGGAGGAGGGTACCTTACTTACCGCCGCCGGGTAATAATAAATATTTTACGACATTCTACGCAGCGCTCTCTAGACCCAAAGTAAGCATTTTAAGTAGCTTGTCTTATGGGTTCTAGAATGCGGATAAACATACTTATATACCTTTTTGTAAATACATAAGTACATAATTTTACATCGAAATAGATGAGAGAAGATCGATCTTCAGCGGCTCTTAGATCAAAAACAGAAACTTCAAATTTAGGTCAAATCACCCTTCTTAAAAAATTTGTGTCAGCAACAAAGACGATAGATAACTAAGCTATCGTCTCTGGTCAGCAATAAAAAAAAATTGATTACCGCAATAAACACGCAAATGAACTGAAACCAAAAGAGACCGACAAAATAACACCTTTTTGTAAAACATCCTCAATTCAGTGTAGTCGGTGACCACACTTTCACTTCCTTACAACTTAGGACCAAGTGGGTCGACACTCGACACAGTGTGTCATACGACTCTTTCCTTAACAGGGACAGTCGTTAACGAAAGTCGTTTATCACATTCCAATTGAATTAACACCTTATTTTACAAGCTGTTGCTTGCAGCAACGTGAAATATTTATTTTTTGAGAGAAAGAAAATGAAAGAAAGAAAATGTTTTTTTATTGCAGATGACACAACATGCACACGTATAAATAAACGAAATCCGAAACAACACTCTAAACAAAAATAAAAAATATATTATAACAAAAACAACAGCAGTACTGATGAATGTGATTTTTTTCCTTTTTAACGGGGATGGTTATGTCGGAACCGAACCCCTTCTAGCGTTTCCCTCGCACCCCGGCTGATTCGGGCCATCTCTGGCTTCGAGGCACCTGTACCCAAGGTAAAACTAAGTCTATGTATTTTAGAAACTAATCTATCTCTGTATCAAATTTCAAAAATATCCGTTAAGCAGTTTTGGCGTGACTAAGTAACAAAGATTCACTCAAACTTTCGCATAAAAAAAAAACAAAAATGAGTCACCGTCAAAATGAGTACGCTCATACCTGCCGAAGTTACGAAATTGAATAATTTTGTTGTATTATTTAATCCTGAATAAATATTTTTTATTTATTTATTCATTTATTTATATATATATATATATGTATATAACTAGTAAAAAAGTATAGCTAGTAAAAAAAAGCAAGGTTTGTACGAAAAAATGCCGGAATGTCCATAGCTAGGTAAGGTGTTAGTGAAAGTATCCCACCCACTGAAATTTTTGTTTGCATCAATAATTAACGATTAACCATGAATTCGAACGAGCTGATTCAAAATTACACAATAGTATCATGTGTTTGGCCCATGTTTGGCCTGACAAAAACAGGTATAACACAAAATATCATAACTACATCTATCTTCTATCTATAACTAATTATAAAATGTAAATAAGCGGTATCTGTACATTGGAGAAATTTGAACAAATCTTGGGTTATGTTAAATGAACGATTCTGAAAAAAAAAATATTTTCGAAATTCTTGTTTCATTGTTCGCGATGGACGCAAATACTACTGAACCGATTTTAATGCGGTATTTTGTTACAAAGGCCTTGGTCAGAATTAAAATCAATTACTTGAGTGGAACCGGATATATATTTCCAAAAGTTGAGATAAGCTACATTCACGCGGGTGGAACCGCTGTTATCGGCTCGTATATTGTATCTATATACTTACATAATATTTTGTGATACGCAAACAAAAGGATTATGTATTTAGGTACGAAGGCGAACTTAACTTTATATTGAGCTTTTAGTTTTTAACACTTTCGCTAGCGACTGTACTTTCAAAGTAATTAGTAAGGTTATTAATTGGAAATTATAGATACGAGCTACATGTGGGTCAATTATAGCCAGATTTATAACGCCAATTAATATTTTGACCCGATCCACAAACCAATTTTAGATTAATCGGAAGATTAGAGGCCATTTTTAATTACCATTTAATTCAAAAATATTTTATTTTCTTCTCAGAAACTGTAGCTGCTAATTTAGAAAGTTAAAATATATTTACTTGAGAAATATCTTTATATTTAAGCTCCCTTTTCGGATGTGGGGACCACGTCGTCCCCATCTTTTCAAAATTTCGACCTGTGTGTGAGGGGATGAAATAGGGGATATTAGCGTATAGATATCCATATGCGATAACTGACATCAACGCGGGCGGAGCCGCGGGCAACAGTTACACATAGGCAAACAAAGGCTACATTTATCCCAAAATTGGGCACCTATCTCATGGAAGCGATGGTAAGCTGATGATAAGCGACGGTAGCTGAATGGTTAAGGACGCAGCCTCTTCTCAGAGGTATCGAGTTCGAATCCGGCCGGACAGTACCAATGTGAATTTTACTTTGTTGAATTTATATGTGCTAATCACATGATTTACCATCTGCTGTCGGTGAAGGAAAAACATCGTGAGGAAACCCACATGTCCTAGAAGAAATTCTAAGGACATGTCCGATCCACCAACCCTCATTAGGCCAGCGTGTGTGGATTAAAGTCTAAACCCTTCTCAGTTCTCTCGTTAGAGGAGAGACCCGTGCCCAGCAGTGGGACAAATGAGCTGCTATCTATCCCATAGAAGTAGGAACGCCAATTACACGCGGACGCAACAACAGCTATTAGATAAATAAATTAGTTGTTAAGAAGTGGTCAGGCCATTGAAGGAAAAACATCGTGAGGAAACCCACATGTCCTAGAAGAAATTCTAAGGACATGTCCGATCCACCAACCCTCATTAGGCCAGCGTGTGTGGATTAAAGTCTAAACCCTTCTCAGTTCTCTCGTTAGAGGAGAGACCCGTGCCCAGCAGTGGGACAAATGAGCTGCTATCTATCCCATAGAAGTAGGAACGCCAATTACACGCGGACGCAACAACAGCTATTAGATAAATAAATTAGTTGTTAAGAAGTGGTCAGGCCATTGGCATACTACTATTGTAACGCGTCTGTGTCTGTCTTAACACAGACACGACGCGTCAAAGCATTATTTCACTTTTACTACGACCAATTGGATACACCATTTCGTATTGTAATATCGACCATTCTATTCGTAGTATAAATTACAGACACTTACACTTTTAAAAGCTTTCTTCCGCCATTGTTCTTTGACATACTAAATGTCACTTTTCATTAGAATAAGCACGTTTTTTTGGACCTATTGTGTTAGATAGAGAAGTGTTTTGAATTGTATAGGTGTGATAGAGATGAAATGTTTCGATGAAAGTTGTGTTGATTGCTTTTTAATTAAGCTTGTAAGATTGTATGTTTGATTAATTATTGTTTTTGTATAAAAAGTGGCTATTTTCTCTGGATATGAATTGCATAAGGCTGGATCTGTAAATTCTCGACTTTCAAAAAAGTTTTTTTGCTGTTAGTGCGTAAAACGGTTTAACTCAAAAACTTTTTTATTTATTTTAAAATATGTTCCATACAAACATTATCTACTTTACAATTTTATACTTAATGGTATAGATTTGTATGTCTGTTTAGTCCGTGTAATCTATGGAGTGTCTGGATGGAATTTTTACTGCAAATAGCTAATATTAAGAGGCATAAAAAAGGCTTTTATTTTTCAGTATTACTTAGTGTTCCATACAATAAAACCAGATCTAAGTTCACACCTACGAAGTCGCAGGAAAAGCTAGTTTATTACAATAACAGTTACATTAAACCAACCATTAAAATTTATATTATCTTATAAACATTAATATGATTTAACGTGTATCATTTAAAAGCTTTTGATGAAAATTTCATAATAGACATTATTCTTGAAAGCCTGCTGTAAAGTTGTTAGCAATAAAATTAATAGTTATTAAAAATCATGTGGAATTAAATTGGTATTTTGACATTTATGTTATTAATAGCTATTGCCCGCAGTTTCTCCTGAATTCGTATCCCTTTGCAGCAACCCATAGGCACCTATTCCAGGGATAAAAAGTAGCCTATGTGTTATTCTAGACTATAATCTATCCATATACTAAATTTCGGCCGAATTTGTTCAGCCATTGGAGCGTGATTGAGCTTTATACTCTTATCCCTGGAATAGGTTTCCATGGGAATAGAGCAACAGCTAGTTTAGTTATTTATAAAAAAATTGTTTCAAATTTATGCTAAATAGTTGCTAATTTGCATTGTTTATTCGAAAAGCCCGTCGATATATTTGCATTCAGATCTTGCTTCTTAAATTCTCGCAAATTTACGCGAATGTCACATAATAATCACATTAATAACATTGAAATAAACTATTTTTATCGGTAGCGATGAAATTTTTAAAAACTAAAAATAATAAATTCCGCAAAAAATAAAAATACCATGTTAATACGAAAATAAATATTCAAACATTATTTTATTTGAAACTTTTAGCGGGTTCTATCGTGATTTATTTAAATTAATAAATAAAAGCGAATTGCCGATTTATCTATGCGAATGATATGTCCATCATTCGCGTAAATCGGCGGCAACAATTTTAAAATGATTTTTTTATGTATCTAGGACACGTCAATTTGACTTCACCTCGCCTGATGGTAAGCTGAAAGTAAAGTCTCAGGAAAGAGGGTCACCATTACATTCACGTACCATGTTAACAATGGTGGCACTCAGCTTGACGGCCTCATCAAAAGAGGATTGTCGTCGCAGCACCGCGTCACACCCACCGGTCCCACTAGTTCTGCGACCACAATCCCCCCTGCCCACCTATGTACTTCCTGACTCCTGAACGCAATCCAACCGTGATTGGTTTTTTGCAATCGTTTAAAATAAAAGATAATAAAACAAATAAAATAAAAATAAAATAAATAAAATCTCACCTTGAGCATAGTCCAAATTCAGTATCACGGGTCCAGCTCTCACCGAACTCATATTTAGAAATACTTGCAAGATAATTAGAGCAAACGTAAAATTTAAACATATCACACGAAAATTGTCGACCAATTGGTGCAAATAACACTTTTTATAACACTTGTTCTCACAATTGTCACTTGCGCCGTTCTGCAGGACCGCCGGATGGCTGTACGGCCACGTACTCAAAGGTGGACCCATTTTTGTTTGTGTGTTCGTTTGTGGTTATGACTGTTGCATGTTTCTTATGATGGAATCTGTAACAAAAGGAAATATAGTTAATGTTAACATCTATGCTATTATAAAATGCTATATCTATGCTATGTATAAGTATGTATTTACAAAAAAAAAGTATATAAGTATGTTTATCAGCATTCTAGATCCATAACACAAGCTAGTGAAACTAAGCTTACTTTGGGTCTAGGGAGCTATGTGTAGAATGTCGTAGAGTATTAAAAAAAAAATTGTAAAATTGTGTCTGTACATTGGAAATATAAAAAAAAACGCTTGGGTTATGTTATATGGATGATTCTGAACATGAAAATATTATTTTTGGAATTCTTGTATGTTTGTCTGTTTGTGAGCAATGGATGCAAAAACTACTATATATATAGTATAGTATATAGATATAGTCATAAATGTGAAAACCGAGATCCACGAGGGCGGAGCCGCGGGCGTAGGCTAGTACGTTTATAAAATAAAAGTAACTGTGTCTATACTAAAAAAATCTGTCCGTTTATTCGCGATGGACTCAAAACTACTGAATGGTTTTTTTGTCAGAAAGGTTTATTTGGTCACAATCGGTTGATAGACAATCTCCGAGGACGATGAGTGCCGAGGGGGTTATCTCGAAGCCATAGATGATCCAGGGCAAGCAGGGGTGCAAGGAAAATGCCTTACACCCCAGCATCAGTAGACCCAAGACGGCGTGCGGTTTTAGTCGGTCCAGATGTGACCTTCGCCGGCCAGTGGGGGTATTCCGTGGGGATTTCTACACGTAAAAATAGGTACTCATTAGCAATGGTATACCTAGTGCGTTGTAATACTTTCTCTTCCACTTTAAACTTAAACAGTTCCTTATAGACTCGGCTTAAAATACTCGCCAACAGACCACAACGTTTTTCCAACAAGCCATTACGTATAGGGCTGTCCAATGAGGAGATTAACACGAACTTGTTGCCTAGGGTTGACACCTGAATAACCTATCCAGATAATTTTAGTTATAAGTTAGTTATTTTAGTTTTTCAGCTTTTGCCGGCCTGCGGGAAATTCTGTTCCCGTTCCCACTTCCCAAGGGACCTATTTCAGGGATAAAAAGTAGAGTTTATGTTATTTCGAACTATAATCTGTCTGTACATTGGAGATATATAATAAGTATGTATTAAAAAAAAGTATATAAGTATGTTTATCAGAATTATAGAACCCATAACACAAGCTAGTTGAACTATGCTTACTTTAGGTCTAGGGAACGCTGTGTAGAATGTTGTAGAATATCTATTTTTATTTATTAGGTATTATATAAAAAAAAAAATGGGTTATATTATATGAACGATTGGAACACAAAATTTCTTTTTTTGGAATTTTTGTCTGTTTGTCTATTTATTCGCGATGGACACAAAAACTACTAAACGGATTTTGATATGTTTTTAAAGGTCTTGGTCAAACTTAAAATATACGCATATTTTGATCACAATCTGTTGAGTAGAACCGAAGATACGGTCAAAAGACGTCGCTGCATAGGCCAGTTACCAATATAGTCGTAATTTTAAGACCGGTTTCATACCTGGCAACCCTACACAGGTAACGTTTGAAACACTCAGTGTATTTTACGAACAGGAAACGACCTGTGTACCGTTATAGGCTCCTGGGTACCTTACATTGCAATTTCTACAGATACTTTACTTAAAAATACAAACATTTTTAAATGTAGAATGACTTATAGACTCTGTGGAGGTAGAGCATTGACTGTTAAGCTAAAGGTCGTAGATTCGATTCCAATTCTGTGCAAATCTTTGTATGTATGAACTTTTTTGCATTGGTTTGAATGAATTGAATGTAACTAGAAATTGACTTGTAGAAATTTAATGGTACAAATTTGTCACAAAATTCGGCCGGGTAAAAAACCCTCTATAGTAAACCAATCTCGGTTGGATTGCGTTCAGGGGTCAGCAAGTGCATAGCCGGGCGGGGGATTGTGGTCGCAGCACTAGTGGGACCGGTGGATGTCACGCGGTGCTGCGGCGACAATCCTCTTTTGATGAGGCCGTCAAGCTGAGTGCCACCATTGTTAACATGGTACGTGTATGTAATGGTGACCCTCCTTCCTGAGACTTTACCTTCAGCTTAACATCAGGCGAGGTGAATTGACGTATATATAAAAGAAAACCTGTTACCACCATCCTCTAAGTCTTTTCCTAACTCTGGGAAAAGGCTCAGAACTTCGGGGTCAGCTTTTCAGTCTAACTACACACAAAACGGTGTACGCACAAAAAATATGCTCAAATTATTTTGCTAGACTTATACCTTTTTGAATTATTTGATATCAAGGTATTGTAACACGAATGAAATATAATTATCTTTCCTTTTTAGGTTGCCGTTTACGTCGAGTTTAACATTTCTGAGATCGAAATTGAATTTTAAACACATTCTATTATGAGAATTGACCCTCTGCTGCAGGTCTTCCTCTAAGTCTATATTAGTAGAAGCTATAACGCACAAGTGAAACAAAAAACAAATGCCTTCTCAAGTCAAGAATCAAACCCGCGACAAAAACAAGTCTCCTTAGCAAGTAATAAATTAAAAGGTACTTAATAACTACACCAGACAGAGGACCGCTAGGAAAATGGCTCTCGTACCGTTAGAGAGGACGGGAGGTAAAACTCGTAGAGGGCCAATTAAATTACAAACTAGCAAGAATACGGTCAGTTATGCGATCTGTGTTCAGTGTATATACGAGTTGAAACCACGGATGTATAAAACCTCTGGATCGAACGCGTTAAAAAATACAACTGACAATACCTTCTAGCCAATACGTACATGTCGACACACACACACTAGTCAGCCAGCCAGAGAAATAAGACATAATTTATTATATTATATTATAAATATTTGCACTGAGTGGGAATCGAACTCACGACTTCTGATTTAACAGTCGAACCTTACCACTACGGCACAAGTCATTATGTTTTGAAAATTGAGCGCGTTGATGTCTTTTATACGCAAACGTTAGTTATGTTCTTAATAGCCATTATGGTAAACATAATGACTATTATTGAATAGAACATACTACTTAGAGTTGACAGATTGTGCGTAAATGACGTAATAATGTAGGTAATCAACATGATTTATGATCATACTTTTATCTATATTGTATACTATTATAAAATTGTAAATTAGTTGTATCTACTTTAAACCTATTGCAATCAAAAATAATAAATATGTAAAATTTTAAGTCTGACCAGGATCTTTCTAATAGAAACCACATCAAGTAGTTTCTGCTCATATCGCGGAAAAACAGACAAACAGACAAAATTCCAAAAAATAAAATTTTGTGTTCAGAATCGTTCCTACGTCACATATAGACACAGCACATTAACAATTTTATTTTATAATAATGTACATAGAAATCGCAAAATACACTATAGATATAACTTCCCAAATTCTTTGTATTCTTGGTAATAAGTATTATTATTACTTCAAAGATTATGTAGAAGAACTGTCAAATAATTAATTTTAATTGTATCATTCGCTTATTGTATGAAATAATGTTATCAACAAAGAAACGTGCATCCGTCTTATCGAAACAATAAAAGTTATCCAATTAGAATTCTATGAAACGGAATTTGAAGTACGACCGCAGCTTAAAGTATCTATCTATCTATACTATTATAAAATTGTAAAGTAGCTATGTCTGTACGTTCAATGAATTAATTAGCTTGCCGACGTTCACTGCTGGACATATGTCTCCCCCAATACGAGTATACGCTATACCAATAGATTCTCCGCCTTCCGCGTCCAGTGCATCCCAGCTACCTTTCTCAGGTCATGAAGGCGAGATTTTTATCCATTCGTACCTCTATATCATGAGCAACAGAAACCAACAAGTACAAATCAGTACCTCTAAATACCCACTGCCATCTTATACGTCGGTCCAAAATTACCTAGTTTATGTTAAATGAACGATTCTAAACACAATATATATATTTATTTAATTCTTATCTGTTTCTTATATGCATTTGACGCAAAAACTACTAAATGAATGTTGAGATAAATAAACAAATAAATAAATAAATATTCTACGACATTCTACACAGCTCCCTCTAGACCCAAAGTAAGCATAGTTTAACTAGCTTGTGTTATGGGTTCTAGAATGCTGATAAACATACTTATATACTTTTTTTTTGTAAATACATACTTATTATACATAGAAACCCCCAGACCAATGCAAATAGACATATTCATGCATACAAATATTTGCACTGAGCGGGAATCGAACCCGCGCCCCCTACGTAGCAGTCGCATGCACTACCGCTACGCCACAGAGGTCGTCATTTTTTTATTAGTTTTAGTCAGACTTAAAATTATCGTATAATTGCAATTGGTTTTGTATTGTACGTATGAAGATTTTCTTCTCGGTGTTTGGTTATAAACCAAAAGTAGGAGAAAGAATAAATGGATTTCTAGCCCCGAGCATCCTATTAAATAACCAAACCTTTCAACAAAACAATAATAAGTTATATTAATATTATGTTAACTGGAATTAACGCGATCAATTTGTAGGTATATATATACCTTTGGAATGCCTGACGTTTCGACCAGGTTACACCGGCCGTGGTCACAGGCTGACTGTCAGTAGTCCAGACCAGTCAGCCTGTATAAGTTTAAAAGTTAATAATAAGTTAGCTACGAAAAACCCAGGGTGAGTATTTGTTAATATTTGAACAGTAAAACATAATGGTTAGCAAATAAAACATACATAGACAATTATTTATATTTGTAAACAATCTTTCTTACACAAATGAAATCATTTATTTTTGTAAACAAACTTTCTGTTTGTAAGTGTTGACTTTTAGTTGTAGGTATTGCTTTTCTTTATGAGCATTAACTTATGGGGATGAATAGGTAAATGTAAATATTTAAGCGCTTTTCTATATTGTAGAGACAGCCGAAAAAGCAAAACTATTGTCTTGAATTTTTAAAAACAATAATGGTTTCTTACTTTTTTTAGACGGGACCTTCTATATTGAACTACGGACCCCAAGAAATTCGCACCTCAATCGGCCACTGCGCAGTCCGAACGCCCACCTTAACTTTCTAACTGCGATAACGGTACGACATACATACATATTTAAATAAACACTTGTAACATTATCAACCTTATCGTCATACGAATAAAGATTACAAAACTGTATCAATAATTTGGTCGATTACTTCGAAATGCGTATGCAAATTTAGGTCTTATGTATCAGGTCTTAAAGTAGATTTTTGTTTTGTAGAATGTGGTAAGATTACTGTGTCATTTGAGTGTTATTATTTCAGATTATATTATTGATTTTGGCATGTGGGCTTTTTAAATTGTTTTTTTTTTATATTTGGGTATAGAGAGCAGTGGGAATTGGGTGGTGATGAATAATTGAGCCCTTGAACTCATAAAGTAGAGCGTTCGACTGCTACGGCAGAGGTCGCGGGTTTAACTCACTATTCTGTTAAAATATTTTTATGAATGAAAAATAGTTATAAAAAAAGAATTTCTAATTTTACAGTATGCTAATAAATATAGCCTATAATATAAATTTCTAATTTTACAGTATGCTAATAAATATAGCCTATAATATAAATTTCACAAGACTTGCTGATATAATATTTTAACTGTAGCTTTTTGGCATAATTATCGCAGGTTTATATTAGTGCCTCGGAGAGCACGTTAAGCCGTCGGTCCCGCGGTTGCCATACGAACATTATGGCAGTCGATACGGGTAGTTGGAGCCCACAAAAGTCCAACCAGTCTAACTTGGAACTTCGATATCACCATTGGTCATATGACCATTGGTTGTGGAGGTCAGATAGCAGTCGCTCCAAGGAAAATATCGAAATTCAGCCGCATCACAGTTAGACTGGAAAGCCGACCCCAACTGAGTTGGGAAAAAGGTTCAGAGAATGATGAGTTTTTTTGGAATATTTATCAACCTTACTCTTAGTGCGGCACCCATGTAAATAGGTACCATACCATGGAAAAATGGTTAGTAAACTCCAGAAACTCAATATAACGATCTTTTTTCCGTACGAGAATCCTCCGAATCCCCCCTTCTCCCCCACCGGCCTGTAGGGGTGGTAATGTATACTAGAACCAACTAAAACCGCACGCCATCTTGGGTCTTCGTTTCTTCAGAGTTCTGCATGTAAGGTGGTAAATAACATAACATAACATAACATAAACTCACGCCTATATCCCCGAAGGGGTAGGCAGATGTGCTAGCACTCAAATTTCGCCAGTTTATGTTTAGGTCCCAATGTAATAGGTGGCGAGCCTATTGCCATTAACCGGGCACTTATAAACCTGCGATAAATACACACATAACTTCGAAAAGCATCGAAAAGTCATTGGTGTGTGCCATGGTGATAAATAAGGCCAAATATAAGTCACAGTAAGCTTCTCCGTCATATTTTATTGAATCAATTATGCTAAATTACGTTTTATCTGCAGTTTTAGGTTATATATTGAACTTTGATAACAACGGTTTTTCAATTGGTTATTATATCAACAGATATAAGAATAAGTGTTCGTTTGTTCGTGTTATAATACCCTGGCGTTTTTTCGATGGCGATAAAATATTATAAGCGATGGTAATATTATAAGAATTGAATAGTGAAAAATGAAAACTACATTGCCGAGCTATTTTTCTAAGTAGTGTACAATTATCGGGCCCGAGGTCCATACATTTGTGAAACATCTCCTTTAAATCAATCATCTTGGTTTCTTTAGGGTTTTCCCCTATCGTACGGTTCTAAATTCAAACGGGATATGCCGTTATACCCTCAACCGTCAAGATATTACCTAGATATTTTTTCAGATCGGTGACATTTCTAGGTTAGTTCAATGAACGATCAAGTGGTTATTGTGATTATTTTTTTGTGAATTTTGTCACCTGTTATTACATGTTTAGTGACTCATTTGCAGTTTGTTTTTATATGTATATATATTATATGCCTCTATTATAGTAGTAGAAGTACAAGGCCCGTCTGATGGTAAGTCTGTGTACTGTATATTAACTGTGTACACTAGTTACAATAGTGGTAATGAGGGTGGGTTTACTTACAAAATTATGTTATGCTATTTTTCTCGATGACTGTATCTTAAATAGTGACTGATCCAACCATCCATTCTGCAAATAATCTTCTTTTAAACTACTGTATTTAAAAAATACCAACCAATCTTTATAATTACAGTAATTTTATACTAGCAGACGAACGAACGGACATATTTACAGTACATTACTATTGTGTGCAAATAGCTTGTTTAATATGCTCATACTATTTTTAACATGTGGTTACATCCGGTGTTTCTCGCCGAATTTGATGTTATACTTCGATAAAAGTAATTATTTTGTACTGTTCTTTTTCTTGAATTTGGAAAGGAGGTATAGGTATCTATCTGTCTATCTTAATATATATAAATCTCGTGTCACAATGTTTGTCCTCAATGGACTCCTAAACCACTTAACCGATTATAATAAAATTCGCACACCATGTGCAGTTCGATCCAACTTGAGAGATAGGATAGTTTTTGAAACGGATTTCGACATCCACGCGGGCGGAGCCGCGGGCAACAGCTAGTACTATTATAAAATTTTAAAGTAGCTGTGTCTGTACATTGAATATATTTGAAAAAAAAATTGGTTTTATGTTATAATATGAACGATTAAGAACACAAAAATAGTTTGTTTTTGGATCTGTTTGTTCGCGATAGACGCAAAAGTTACTGAACGGATTTTGATGCACTTTTTTTATTAGGTTTTAACGGAAGCGATAGAGCTGAATGGATAAGGACGCGGCTTCTACCTACTCAGAGGTATCGAGTTCGAATCCGGCCGGACAGTACCAATGTGAATTTCACTTTGCGGAATTTATATTTGTTTGATTTACCATCTACTGACGATGAAGGAAAAACATGGTGAGGAAACCCACATGTACTAGAAGAAATTCTAAGGACATGTCCGATCCACCAATCCGCATTAGGCCAACGTGTGTGGATTAAGTTCTAAACCCTCTCAGCTCTCTCGTTAGAGGAGAGGAGACCCGTGCCCAGCAGTGGGACATAAATGTGTTGCTATTATTATTTGACAGAAATATGTCGCATCTTTCATAGAAATTGGTTTTAAGTAGAACCGGAGATATGACCAAAAATTGTGTTATGCGACATTCACGAGGGCAGTAGGCATTCTAGCTGATGAACCGTTATACGGAAGACTTAAGCATCTGTAGGATAAGTCGAATGGATATAAAGTTATGAGGAAACCATTAAGCCCCGTTAGATTTGTATGGAGACTTGTATTGCAAAACTATTTCATATAGGCGTGATGTTATTTTTCGAAATTGTTTAAACAATATATACGTCTATCCCCCCAATCCTCCCCCCCAACCCACGAGTATGACATCTCTGATGTTGTACACGTCTTCCCATCAGGTGGGCCGTGCGCTTGTCTGTCACCTAAGTAGTATAAAAAAACGGTAGTAACATTCGTAGATGATTTCCTGGCACTTATTTAAGAGTCTTCGAAACATGTCATCAGATCTTTACGAAATTTAAATGGGACCATTTTGGAATAAATGTCTGCCTAATAAAAGAATAAAATTGGAAATCCGTTCATGTATAACAGAGTTATGAACTTAAACATAGTAAACCTGCATGAATAAATATATTTAATATCTGAATTGAGAACCTCCTTTTTCGAAGTCGGTTAACAGAGACTAGAAAAAGGATACATTTGATGAGGCCGTCAAGCTTAGGGCTACCATTATAGCATTATTGATGTTTGTACTGGTGCCCCCATTCCTGAGACTACCTTTAGCTTACCATCAAGCCAGGTGAAGTCATATTGACGTGACCGATATATTATACGATACGACAATTGGAAAAAATGAACGAAAAAAAACTTCGAATTGAATTGACGGAGAGAAGGAGGGGAGGTGGTAGTATGTAGGAGAATAAGGAACAGGGGGAGGGTAGCAGGGGCGAGGGGGGTCAATATGATCAACTTCAACATCTCATCGCTTCATCATCCTTGCATCAATACCGTCTATTTTGTCGAAATACAAAAACAAATAAAACGAAATAGCCTAAACCGCGGTAGCCTAGTGGTCTGGGTAATGGACTGCTGAGACGAGGTCTCGGGTTCGATCCCAGGTTCACCATGGCACACACCAATGATTTTTCGATGGTTTTCGAAGTTATGTGTGTATTTATCGCAGGTTTATAAGTGCCCGGTTAATGGCAATAGGCTCGCCACCTATTACATTGGGACCTAAACATAAACTGGCGAAATGTGGGTGCTAGCACCTCTGCCTACACCTTCGGGGATATAGGCGTGAGTTTATGTTATGTTATGTTATGTATTTCGACGAGTTGATGTAACAATAATAGTTGAAAAGTAAATCTCTCTTCAGTATTCAGTATTTAGAATCTTTTTCCTTTGATAGTCAGATGTTGCTTGAATCCTTTTGCCTTTAAACCATCGATTTCACCAATCGATCGATCAGCACGGAAATTCAATCTAAAGTTTAAACAGTGACCCACAAATTTGATTTCCCGTTCTTCAGAAGTGTAGGTAGGTACTTAGGATGAATTAAGAAAATAAAAGACTTCCGTAAAAAAAAACTAAATGACAGTAAAAACTGTATCTAAATCCGTTGAACGGTTTAGATTAAGTTAGCGGATGCGTAAAAGTGTCTAATTTTTATTAATTAAAAGGTTTAACTTGACCTGTTTTTTTGGGTCAAATCTAGTAATTGAAATTTGACCCTCTTCCAGTTGTCTGATTGGTCTGATATTTGGCAGAAGTCTTTAGTTCTAATGACAATACAATTTAAAACCGTTAACTTGAAAAATATTTTTTCAAAATTTAAAAAATTATGAATAACACTGTTATAATCCGCGCGCGATCAAAATGTGATGCTACCTTTTGGAACTGAGACGTAAGTGGGCCGCCGGCTAGCCGTAGCGTCGGCAAACTCATGTCGAAGCTCACAAAACGAAGCTGTATTTTTAGTGCGACTAGATTTCTAAATGAGTTTAATTTTGAATACGAGATTTATAATAATTATAATATTGTATGATTGTCTGTTTGTCCGCAAATTTTTGTGCGCACAAAAATCAGAAACTACTGGAGGGATTTTGATCAAACTTGGTACGATTATAGTTCATAGTTTTGGGCAACACATAGGCTACTTTTTATTCAAGCTGAAACCAGTGGCTTCGCCCGCGCTTCGTTTTTAGGTCGTTTTTGGTCATTTCTCCGGTACTACTTAGCCAATTACACCAAACATACGGTAAATTTTTAGTCTAAGCAAGACCTTTTTAAAAAAAACCGCATCAAAATCCGTTTGGTATTTTTTATCGCTATCGATGGACGTAAAAAGAACTGAACGGATTTTGATGCGTTTTTTTTTTATTAGAAAGGTCTTGGTTAGACTCAAAATCTTACGCATATTTGATCACAATCGGCTGATTAGAACCGGCAATAAAACGCGAAAATCGACGTCCACGCGGGCGGAGCCGCGGGCAACAGCTGTCTTTAATACCGCCTTTTCTTATCTGATCTACATGGATCTACATGTAATCGTGCCAAAAATACCGAAACGACGACGACGAGAGTGATAGGAGATAGGACGAACATCAAATGTCTGACAGGTAAGAACAGTTCAACCGTTCTCGAGTTTTTGCAATACTTACAGAATTGTAATTAATTTTTATTTATATAGATTATTCTATATAATAAAAATTACTCAAGATTTTACCCCTTTTTCCACTCATTATTAATCTTTAAAGATTAATAATGAGTGGAAAAAGGGGTAAAATCTTGAGTAGTCAATCTCGCGAAATAGTTCTGGCATTTGATAGATATTTCAATCAAGAACAAAGTCGGTGTTAACACGCTAACGCTACTTGAGAACTGTCATTTTCGATTTGCTTTGACAAGGTTCCTTCACATTTTCATCGCGCGCGGATTATAACCGCGGTTCCTGTGCCCGCGATCTACTGAAACCTATTTACTTTTTATTTAATTTTTATTTTATTTAAAGGTATTTTCTATTCCAAGATTTTTGTTTGTGCGAAATTTCATTCAGGTACATTCAGCCGCTCCGGTGATTAGGTTTTTTATATATTGGAGACGTTAATATGATTTCACCTCGTCTGATGGTAAGCTAAAGGTAAAGTCTCAGGGCTAGGGTCACTACTACATACACCGATAATACTGCAGTGGTGGCCCTCAGCTTGACGGCCTCATCAAATGCTTTTTCACGCCCCGCTTAAAGGACCCGGGACTGAAGGAGGAAGGAAACACATGCGCTGATAAAGAATTCCAAGTAACAAACATCCATCGATCCAAACTATTGCATATAACTAAGTAAGATGATGATTAACTGCTCGAAGAAGTAGAAATTATACGCGTATCTATATAATTTTGTTGTTTAATAAAAAGTAACAGAAAAACTTGAGTTAGTTATGATGAAGGAGTGTACAAAAAACATCTACAAATTGCTTGTTAACTGTCATTTAGAATAGGTATCATTCGCTATAAAAAGTTTAAAAAATATCTGCAGTTCGTTGGTTAGAAGCCATTTAGAGTAGGTATCAAAGTGTCGTTTCGGCGCCTACGTTTATAACGTGCAAATCGAGCGTATCAGACAGATACAAAAAATATACTTTTAGCATTTCACTTATAACAGTAATATTTAGGCAGAGGATTAGAAATCGTACCAAGAACGTAATCACGCAATGAGAATAAGCGTACCTTTAAGAAATAAATAAATAAATAAAAAAGACGTCAATTTTCGTGAGAGAAACGCAAAGATTCGGATTTGAAATCTGTGCCCGTAGCCAAGTGGCAAAAGTCTAAATCGCAAACGATCGCTAAGGAAACGTATAGATTAGGTCGACCAATCACACTCCAGCTCGTGATTCCGCCGCGGCGCGCGCTTCGTACACCGGTGACGAGCTGGGATGTGATTGGTCGACCTAATCTAATCGTTTTCTAAGCGATCGTTTGCGATTTAGACTTTTGCCATTTGTCTACGGGGGCTGGTTAGAAATTTTATTGGAAGTCTTTGGTTTTAACAAAAATTTTGTAGTAACTTCAGTATAGCATTCGACACAGTTGCGCATAGAATTATACCTATAACTTACAAAGTATAAATGTATCTTAGGATCCTTCTTTGAGTTGATTCTAACAGTATTTATTTGATAGTATGTATATATTTGCAATGAATGTGGACATACAGTTACTTATATTGCTACCATAGGGATTCCTCAGGGTACTCATTTGGGCCCAAGTTTATTTTATCAATATTTCTTCAATTTGTAGTTCTTATAAAAAAACATAAATTAGTGTTTATGTTGTCACTAGTTAACGTAAAAAAGCAACTTAGACTTAACACAAAACCTACTTTGACTCTAATTACTAAAACCGTTAGTATCTCACAAACGAAATCCCGTAAGATAAAAAAATAAGATGCATTATTATAATAATTATTATAATTAATTCCATAATGTGTGTGTGAATTTTTTGTTTAATTCATAATTATGTTGTGTTATTGTGTAACGTGGGTAATAATAATAAATTATCAAACACGAGTGCTTATAAAATGTTACAAATCATGCTTATTATAATTTTGAGGTAAGTAAGTGCATCAGTTTTTAATAGGATCTTAATACCAATAGCATCACATTAATCGGTGTTTTTCGTATTATGGTGAGGACACCAGGGGCTGCAGTCTCGGCATTTATCGCTACGACTTTACTACTGAAATCGATAAGTTAAGATAGCGACAAACATCGGTTGCTGTAACGTTTCTTGCGTCAAACGGTAGTCTGTACATATAAGGATGGTCAGCAATATGGGGATAGCAATAAATCGTTAAGTTTGCGATGATATTCGTTAAGATACCGCTAACAATCGTTAGTTTGGAAAGTACAGACTACCAAATATCGTTATTTATATTATATATATTTATATTACATATTTATATTACATCTCTACGTACCCTTCGGAGATACAATACATGTGTAAGCGATATGCTGGTAGTTTAATTACATTTGTTACGTAAATCTAGCGTCAGTTTTCACTTTTTTTTACAATATGCGGGTATTTACACATTTGAAATAAAAAATGCAAATGTTACGATACGGGAATGAGTAATTATTCGTTTAATATCTGTTTTATGAGTATATTAGTTGTCCCCTGACTTTGCCCGCGTGGTTTTAGATTTTTAAGGTATTATTTTCTTACTCAGAACCCTAATTCTTCTTCCAAAATTAACATTAACAGTAAGAACATTTTTTACAATTTTTTTCTGCCTATTAATTCTAGCTAATCTCTGAAATGGCTGGATCGATTTTGACAAGACTTTCACTGCCAGATAGCTGATGTAACAAGGAGTAACATAAGTTACTTTAATTTTTGAAAAAGAATTTGGGTTCCGAGTAAAAAATTAAAACCTTAAAGTTCCTAAACCAGTCGCGAGTACAGCTTATGAATATTTTTATAATCTGTGGAGCTGATAAAAAAAGATAAATCTCCATTTCTTGTCAATGCTTGGTAAGTAGAATCTTCTTAATAAGAAAGCTATGAACTCTCGTAATGCCCACCCAAGTCTGTACTCCTTACTATCCAATGCAAGGAACTCCGTACGGTGTTAACGACCTTAAAACAAGCTATCTGGGCTTATCTCTAAGAAAGTCAATTCAATTCTTGCAAACTGTATAAAACCTTCATACATACTACCTGGCTGTATAATTGCAGATCGTGGCGTCGATATTGTGTTATTAAAAAATATAAATTCAAACTTTATTGTTCTTTTTTTGAACGTTAGTTTTAAGGTTATTTCGCGCGAATTTAAACGGAAGTTAGATTGTTTTGTTTCAGTATTTATTGCGTTTGACGTTATTATAATAAAAGCTTTATTATTGTATTATGATTGTTTAAGTTTTAGTATAATTTTGGTGTAACAGCCATATTATTTAAGAATGTATTATCAAAATGGTCAGTAATCTAATACTGTTATAAAATTGTAAAGTAGCACTGGAGATATGATTTACGAGCCGAGGACATAGGCCTGTCGTAAGTAAAATTAGGATTTACCTAATTCAACAGTGTTTTGGGTATTATCATACTTTATCGTTACATTTCACTAAGATATGAAAAAAATATACCTATATGAAGAAGAATAATATCTTTGGACGGAATACATGCTTACCTATAAATAAGTATTTCAGATAGGTTTTAATAATATCAAAACTAATATAAAATACGATCTGATGACGGGTTTATTATTTATTTAAAATATTATAATGATAAGTTTTCTGTTCAAAACTATAGTTTAGTGTTTATAAATATTGGGAAAATCAACATCACTATCGCCAAAACAGATTTTGAAATGAAAAAAAAATCAATAAATAGATCTATGTTTATAAAAAGATGAGTTCAAAAACTTTTTGAATTTAGAATAACACAAATAAAGCCTCCTATCCACGCTAAAAAGAAAGTTACAATATTATTAACTAAAGTAATAATAAAAAAGAATGTCATAGTTTCTAGTTGTGGACACCGAAATCGGTCATCGTGTGCGGGGTCGGATTCCGTACGGGACCGCGTTTCGTTCATTTCACTGACCTACATTCAACACAACGGAACGTGTTGAGACGTCAGCTTAACATAATACTACGAATTTCTTTGTCCTTGAAATATTATCTTAGATATCTCTATCAGATAAAAAAAAACGTAAAATTTTATTTTAACATTAATTTTGAGTAATTAAATAATGTATTACAGTATTATAACCGCTTTAATAGCAAATAATAAGGCACTTAGTTATTATGCGAAAATATTCGCGTAGTAATAAAATCAAAATTATTAGTCTTGCAAAAGTACCTTATCAGATTGAAAGAACTAGGTATCCTACCCCTTTTCAATAAAATCGTGATTTATAGTTACAAAACGCGTTTTCTTGGCACAAGTTGTAGTTACGCGTAGCTTTTCTTCGATAAACGACTCGATTTTATTTCTCAAGTACACCTCGCTAGGAAGAGCAACAACCTATGATTGCAGGGCCGTTATTCCCGACCGCTCACTGATAAAAAAAAAACAGCAACTCTTTCATCCATAACTCCGTAATGAGTTCATTCTTAGAATATTTGAAATTCCAAACGTGTTGTTAGAAAGTAATTAGTATTATATATCGATCGTCATTATGCGCCAAAATTATGGCGGTCGTTATAAGGGGCAAAGCAACGGTGCATCGAAATCAATTTTTATATTCACCTGTTTAGCGGACACCAAGACGAACTCTCACAATCACAGCGAACTCATTATCCACCGGCACTGAGGATTTAACAGTTATTCGTACTAAAAGCGATGATTAACAACTTAAGATACTCGTTACTATCTCTCTTTAATTATAAAAATATTGTTTTTACAAATATCCGAACGATTTCTTGGATGTAGAAATTAAGTTTTTAAAGTTTCGCGTGCGCGCGCTTTTTATTATTTAACTTTTTTTTTCGATATGAGGCACGGGCGTTCGCCGCGACAGCCTTGACCGCTACGCGACTGCGGTCCCACTGAACGAACTGTCTTGGTGCAACCGCGGTCGTATTCTCGTCTACATGTAAACACCATTGCCATAGGCTCTCACCCAAATACATTGGAGATTTCTAGGTTATACGAAACTTGTATGAGGTAGCTAACTAACTGGTGGTACTTTGACTTTTACGGCCTATGATATTTAATCTGTAAATATTATAGGCCGTAAAAGTTGTAATTAAATAAAGAAAAAAAAAATAAAAAAAAACATCAAAGCTTTTCTTAATAAAAAGGTCGTTATTATAAGTTAAATAACTTAAAATTTGTGGTGTAACAAAAATAGTGGTAATTTTTATTTTCCATATGGCAACACAGGCGTAAAATATGAATTACTTTCCAACAGTTAGTTCTCGCTTGACTGCACTGATTCCGGTCAACTTACGTTGCTCTTAAATTAAAAAGTCGTTCAAGATTGAAAGCTCATTGATAATATAGATACAGATAATATTTGAATGAATTATAATATTTTTAGAAGCCATATTCAACATAATAATAAATAATAAGTATTCTACATCAGTCTATACAGCGCTATCTAGACCCAAAATAAGCATAATTTAACTAACTTGTGTTATAAGGTCTAGAATGCAGATAAACATACATAAATACTATTTTTTGTAAATAACATAACATAACATAACTTAAACTCACGCCTATATCCCCGAAGGGATTTTTGTAAAGTACATACATAGAACCACCCAGACTAATGCAAATAGACATTATTCATGCATACAAATATTTACACTGTACAGGAATCGAACCTGCTCTCCCTCTTGTAGCAGTCGAACTACAGCTACGCCACAGTCGGCTGTCATACAAGGAGTTCTTAACGTTAATCCTGGTTACAACCAAGGCTTTTCAACTCAGAGCCCATGCCTAAATATTTGGCTAATTTGGTCAAGGAGAAAAGCTTATATAGGATGCGCAGCGCTCTACCTTGCTCTACCAATATCCTCGAGGCCCAATCCAACCTCACCAGAGTACATTATTTAGCAGGTTGGTAGAGGTAGTCTTTTCTCTCAAGAAAGGTGGTCAAATGTGCCAAAAAACCATTATTCCGACATACCATTAATCTTTTTATACTACATAGGTGACAGTCCCGGGTCCTTTAGGTGGGACGTGAAAAGCATTTGATGAGTCCGTCAAGATGAGACTTTATCCTTAGCTTACCATCAGGCGAGGTGAAGTCATATTGACGTGGTCGGTTTAAAATATCAATTGACCACAAGGCAGCTTAGTAATGTAAACTTTGGACGCAACTGAGCAATCGCTATGAGGATAATGATGAAAAAAAAATGTCTGTCCGTTTTTCCATTCCTTATTTTACTTACTTAGGAGTGAAATATCTGAAAAACAAACCAACTTACAGTAGTCCTACTGGGGTAGCACCTCCGCAGTACAGAAAACCGCCCCATAATAACCATCGTGTTGTGTTTCCCAAGGTAAGTAGAGTAGCCAGAGCTCAAAACCCCCCACTCCCCACATCTCACCAATTCTCTCCTCCAACCCCACCCAAACTCCTCAACCCCCCTTCAAGGTTGGCAGCGCGAGTGTTACATCTCTGATGTTGCACACATCAATAGGCCACGGTGACCGCTTCCCATCAGGTGGGCCGTGCGCTTGTCTGTCACTTAAGTAGTATAAAAATGGTCGCATAAAAACAACTACTTATAAGTAGGCACATCAAGTAGAAATCAATTTTGCCTTTCATTTTTTTTCTTTTTGAAGCAAGCTAATAATTTTCTAATACCCACGCACGTGTACATCGAAATGTCAGAGGTGCGTGACCGGGGATCGAATTTGAACCACCGCACCGCAAGCAAAGACTTGAAGTAAATACATACATAGGTATTATACATAAAAACATGTACCAAAACTTTACTTGCAAATGAAATAAATAAATAAAGAAAGAAATAAATAAACACCCAGACTAATGCAAATATTCATATAACATATACATACATAACATAAACTCACGCCTATATCCCCGAAGGGGTAGGCAGAGGTGCTAGCACCCACATATCACCAGTTTATGTTTAGGTCCCAATGTAATAGTTGGCGAGCCTATTGCCATTAACCGGGCACTTATAAACCTGCGATAAATACACACATAACTTCGAAAAGCATCGAAAAGTCACTGTTGTATGCCATGGTGAACCTGTGATCGAACCCGAGACCTCGTCTCAGCCGGACCACTAGGCTACCGCGGTATCGATGCAAATATTCATAGTTATAAATATTTGCACTGAAAGAGATTCAAACTTGCGACCTCTGACTTAGCAGTTGAACGCTCAGCTACCGCTACGCCACAGTGGTCGTCATTATGTCAAATTTAATATGGGTTTTAGAATATAATCATATTTAGAACCCACATTACGATCTGTGCTTAGTTTAGGTCTAAATACCGCTATGGGAATTATCCGACAATATTTTTGGGGTCACATCTCCCCCCCCCCCTTTTTCGGGTGTATGAGGTTTAGGAACCACGGTGTCCCACCGTGGTTCCTAAACCAGAGGATGTTATCTCGAAGCCAGAAATGTCCTGGGTCAGCCAGGGTACGAGGGAAATGCCTTTCGGGCCACCTTACATCTTGGCGCTAGAAGACCCGCGACGGCCGGCGTGCGGTTTTGGTAGGTTTGATTCCGACATAACTTTCGTATCTAGGGCTTTACGCACGAAAAAAGGGGTCAGAAATGACATCAACTTGCTGACGTCACTTGGCCCAGTCAGCAGTGCGCCATGACGTCACCAGTTGCGCCAAATTACAAATGGCTATTGTAATTCTAAGCAATGAGATAAGGAAAAAAATACCTTTTTTGTTATTATTAATAATATATTTAAAAACGAGAGTAGGTATTTACATTAAAAAAGGGGAGGAAGGAGTATGTATACAAATAAAAATTAAGGATTTTTTTATACTACGTAGGTGGCAGACAAGTATACGGCCCACCTGATGGGAAGCAGTTACCGTGGCCTATGAACGTGTGCAACACTAGGGGTGTCACACACGCGCTGCCTACCCTGAAGGGAAGGGGTGGAGGTAGGATACAGTGAACTCTGACTACCCTACTTACCGGCGGGAACACAACACGATGGTTATTATGGCCGTGGTCTTCTGTAGGGCGGAGGTACTACCCTAGTCGGACTGCTCAGTACGGAAGATACCGTACGGTCCTACCTCCATTAGGTGTCGAAAAATTCCTCCCCATCGATGTCGACTGGTAACGTACCCAAAAGGCTGGCGGCATTACCACGTTGGATGCCATTGGCGATTCTTTGTGCAGAAACGAAGCCAGCCGTTTGGTCACATGAAGCGTCGACCAGTCGCTTTGCGATTTCTAAGCAAAAAGAATTAGATTTCCTTCCTTCCTTGTTGAAATGGGTCACCTTCATTAGTCATCCCGGAGTTCCAGGCATACCTATATAATATAATAGTTTCTGAGAATATCTAAGGATAACTACAGATAACAAAAAGTAGATAAGTAGATAGATAGAAAATCCTTTTTTAATTTTTTTATACAAGCACACGACCCAACTGATGGGAAGCGGTCACCGTGGCCTATGAAAGTGTGCAACCAACACCAAGGGCACTCACGCGCTGCCGATCCTGAAGGGAAGAGGCGGGGGTAGGAAAGGGTGGGGAGGAGGAGGGATACAGGGAACACCACACGGTGGTTATTATGGGAGCGGTGTTCTGTAGGGCGGAGGTACTACCCCACTCGGACAGCTCATTTCGTACAGGAGATACCGTCGTGTCCTACCTCTATTCACCATCTACCTATATTATTAACCATCTACTTATACTATTAAAAATTGTACTATGTTGTTGTAGCTATGTCTGTACATTGGAGATATTAAAAAAAATACTTATGTTATGTTATATTATGAACGATTCTGAACACGAAAAAATATTTTTTTGAACTTTTGTCTGTTTGTGCGCGATGGACGCAAAAATTACTGAATAGAATTTGATGTGGGTTTTTTTGTTTTAATGATCTTGGTCAGACTCAGAATCTTAGGATGTTTGATCAAAATCGGTTGAGTAGAACCGGAGATATAGTCAAAAAACCGACATCAACGCGGGCGGAGTCACGAGCACTCCTCCTCTTTCAAAGTCGGTTAAAAAGAGGAAACACCATTTTGCGTATGACGCAAGACCTATTTATCGACAAAAGTATGTGCCCTCATTTAGCCAATACTCATTAAACGTAGTATTTCCGCAAACTGCGTTTCATCCATGACTCACAGGCAGATAAAAAATAACGGGGAAAGGTGGCCCCATTTTGGTAAACCACATTTACAGTACAAACTTACAGGTTATTGGTATTTCAACCAATTAAAAGTGATTTAATCGTATGGTAGCGATGGTAGCTGAATGAATAAGGACGCGGCCTCTACTCAGAGGTATCGAGTTCGAATCCAGCCGGACAGTACCAATGTGAATTTTTTTTGTGGAATTTATATGTGGTTACATGATTTACCATGTGCTGATGGTGAAGGAAAACATCGTGAGGAAACCCACATGTCCTAGAAGAAATTCTAAGGACAAGTCTGATCCACCAACCCGCATTAGATCAGCGTGTGTGGATAAACCCTCTGAGCTCTCTCGTTAGAGGAGAGAAGACCCGTGCCCAGCAGTGGGACATAAATGGGTTGCTATTAAGTGGGGGATGTAGTAACCTTTTTCGGAGAGCGATATCTTTTGACAGCCTCTGTGGCGTAGCGCTAGTACATTCGACTGCTACGACATAGGGTGCGAGTTCGATTCCCCTTCGATTCTATGTTCAAATATTTCTATGCATAAATAGATATATGTATTGTGTAAAAGTAAAAAAATGCCGACCCAGTGAAAACTTCTAAAGCCCTTCTAGAAGAACTCCATATTGCAGACGCTAGGGAATACCACAGCATGGAGTTAGGACACGAGACGGAACTGCGGACATCAGCTTGTATTTTATAGAAGTAGTCTGTTCTAAAATAATTCTTACTTTCACTTTAAACTAATCGACCTGTAGGTATAAACTATAATTTGTTGGTTATTATACTCGGTATGGTACAAATGAATGCTTTTAATTGTTAACTTTCTATTAATTAAATGGGATATTCCACGGTCTTCTAAAAAAAATTGTATGAAATTGGAGTGTGACTGTGCCATAGACACTCAATCTTTAAACATACACCGATTTCCGCACGAAAACTTTTTTTTCGTGCGGAGTGAGGGCACATGACTTTTGTCGATAAATAGGTACTTGGTCTTACGTCATACACAAAATGGTGTTTCCTCTTTTCAACCGACTTCAAAAGGGGAGGAGTGCCCGTGACTCCATCCGCGTGGACGTCGGTTAGCGCGTTTTTTGACAATATCTCAGGTTCTACTCAACCGATTTTGATCAAACATGTCTAAGATTCTAAGTCTGACCAAGACCCTTCAAACAAAAAACCGCATCAAAATCCGTTCGGTAGTTTTTGCGTCCATCGCGCACAAACCAGAATGCCAAAAAAAATATTTTCCTGTTCAGAATCGTTTCTGCCACCAAAGTCATCATCATCATCAACATTCTCTGAACCTTTTTCCCAACTCAGTTGGGGTCGGCTTTCCAGTCTAACTGTGATACAGCTGAACTTCGATATTTTCCGTGGAGCGACTGCCATCTGACCTCCACAACCAATGGTCATTATGACCAATGGCGATATCGAAGTTCCAAGTTAGACTGGTTGCACTTTTGTGGGCTCCAACTACACGTAACGACTGCCATAGATGTTTGTATGGCAACCGGGACCGACGGCTTAACGTGCTCTCCGAGGCACTAATAAACCTGCGATAAAGTGGTATAAAAAAATTATAAAAGAGCAATGATGATGATATTTGAATGCATTCAGGTCGCGTATAGGTTTCCCCTGTGTTTGTGACCAACTTTTGCCAAATGATTTTAATTCAGGGTACAAACCATCCGCATTCTCTTTATCGCACATTTTAATTGATCAACGAATCATTAGGTAGCTATAATAACAGCAATTTGTGTACATTAATTCGACATTTTACGTTCGTACATACTAAAAATGTTTGATATTTAGGTAATTACTATTTTTGAATGAAACTTTGGAAGGAGGTCATTTCAAAAATGGTTAATATGGTTCTTTGAGAGTAAATTAGTTTAGACTCGCGTATAGCACGATGCTCCCCTCCACTCTCCTATTTTCCGGGGTATACGAGGATACTGTGGTTCTTAAACCCAAAGGGGGCCATCTTGAAACCGGAGGTGGCCTTGAGTCAGCTGAGTTGCTAGGTAAATGGCTTATGGGTCATTTGAGACAGCGTCCGGTTTTAGTCGATTGGAGTCCGACATAACCACCTCCGCTTCATGGGGATTCCCACATATAAAGGTAGGTTGAAGATGGCAAATAAGATAACCTACTGAAAGTAATATCGTTAATACACTTTATAGAATGTAAAGAAATATTAATTTTTACATGTAGTAAGTATATAAAGTTCATTAGCTTGTAAAAAATAGACCGGTTCACTAATTAAAAAAAAATGATAACGGTAGGTACCTTGGTACGGTACTGCGGCAGAAGTGTTGACTGCTTTTGCCAAGCGACATAATAGAGATCTATTTGTAGAATATCGTAGAATATTTAATTATTTGCTATTTTTTTAAATCGTGTGATTCTTCCTTCTGTTATTTACTGAATTCGATTTTTTATTGAGCAATATAATTACTGCAGAATTACTGTGACTCAGTAAGAAGTATAAAATAAATTGACTTCACTTTACTGGCAACCCTGACTGGCTGTCATGTCATTCTAATGTCATTTATGACAGTTTCATGCATGTCAGTTGTCATTTTTTTAAACAATTCGGCTTGACGAAATAAAAACACTTTTCGCTACAACGTGGTCGGTAAGGTTAGACCTGCTGTCAAAGGTTAAAAAAATTTCTCCTGTTTTGTTTTCATTTTAGCAAAGCCTGTATTTCCTGTTTACCTATTTCTGTAAGTTCTTAATTTTATCTTTATTTATTTTCCCTTCTTTCTCTAGGGAAGGTGGGGTCCATTATGGGTCCCCCTTCCCCCCCTTCCCCCCCTCCACCTGATCCTCCGGATCCAGGTTCTTCTGACTATACTACGACTCATGGCAAACGTCGCCTTGCCTCGGAAGATGTTCCGTGTGACATCGCGACGAAAAGGACAATCTTGAACCTAACTCCTATTCCGTCAATTCAAAATATATTTGTCCACCCAAACCTTGTCCTAGGGTTTAAAGCTTATAAGCCTTCGGATAAAGGCCCATTCATCGTTCATGTTTCCAAAGCTGATCCTGACCCTTCATCTGGTACCTCGCTTCGTCCCATTAAGTTTGGCCAGTTTCTGTCTCACAACAAAGTTTCCAATATTTGCGCGGGTGGCGTTAAGAAAGTTGGCAGAAATAAAATCTCCGTGGAGTTTATTTCTGCTGATGACGCAAACAAATTTTTGGACAACCCGATTTTATTTAATAATAAATATTCAGCAACTATCCCTACGTATAATATTACCAAAATGGGTGTGGTCCGTCAGGTTCCAACCGATTGGTCGATGGACGAGTTTGTTAACTCTCTTTCTTTTCCCATCCAGTGCGGTGAAGTAATTAAGGCTAGAAGGTTGAATAGGAAAGTCCATGAAAATGGGAAGTCAGTCTGGGTCCCCACCCAGTCTGTGGTCCTAACCTTTCATGGCCAAACTCTTCCTTCACGAGTATTTTCTTACCATACTTCCCTTCCAGTGGAAATTTATTGTTTTCCCACTATTCAATGCCTGCAGTGTTGTCGTTTTGGTCACATCAAAATACAATGCCGGTCTAGTCCTCGTTGTTTCCGTTGCTCTCAACCCCATTCTGGCGAAACCTGTTCTGTTGTTGAGGCTGAGGCCTCTTGTCTTCACTGCTTGGGCAATCATTTTGCCAACAACAGTAGTTGCCCGGAACATGGTAGACAAAAAAGCATAAAACTATTAATGTCTCAGGATAAACTTTCCTACGAAGAAGCTTCTTCTAAATTTCCTCGCGTCAAAAACTTATTTTCTAAAGTTGTCAGTAACACTCCCCCCTATCGTTCTTCTCCTTTGTTATCATCTACTCCTAATTCTTCTAAACAGCCATCTTCTTCTTCTTCCGTGTCTTTTAAAAAAACTGTTATCTCTTCTCCTCGCCCTAGGGCTCCTTTAGGCAAATCTTATGATGTTAGTACTCATCAGGCCATTGTTGGTAATGAGTCTTCTTCCTTTCCTAATGGCTATTCGCTCCTTTCTTCCCAATCATCTCCAGATACTTCCCATGATGATAATATCATGGATTTGTTATTGACCATGTTAATCACTTTAATATCTAGAAATAATTCTTCTTTACCGCCCAACGTTGCTCAAAAACTTACAAACCTTATCTCTCTCTCTCCTAACTATGGCTACAGTCCTTCAATGGAACCCGGGGAGTATTCGGGCTAAGAAACATGAACTTCTTAACCTAATTAATTCTTTCCGTCCATCAATTATTGCCATCTCGGAGTCATGGTTGAGGCCTGGTTCTCGGTTTAGAATATCGGGTTTCTCGTGTCTCCGGGATGATAGGGCTGATGGCTATGCAGGTAGTGCTATTTTAATAAGGCGCTCCCTATCTTTTTCCCAAATTTCTCTCCCTCCTATTTCCCCAGCCATCAATATGGTTGCGGTTAGGGCTTTTAACGTTTCTTTCCTTTCAGTGTATATTCCTCATCCACACTCTAGTTTGATTCCTGATCTCTTGTTAATTATTTCTTCTGTCCCTCCTCCTATTATTTTATTGGGTGATCTCAACGCTCACCACTCTTCCTGGGGCTCTCATCACGACGATACCTTTGGCCTTTCTCTTCTTGAAATCTTAGACGACGCTAATCTCTGTGTTATCAATAATGGTTCTCCCACTAGAAGAGTCCGTCCTTCTCAAAACCCTAGATCTGCGGTGGACCTATCAATTTGTTCCGCTTCTTTGGCCCCTTCTCTCTCCTGGAATATATTATCCGATTCTTACGGCAGTGACCATTTTCCTATTATAATTTCGTTTTCAGACAGGGTTTCTCCTGTGCGGTCCTTTAACCCATTATTTAAATATAGATTAGTCGATTCTAATTGGCCTTCTTTCTCTTCTTCTCTTGAATCCAAACTAGATGGTCTCCCTACACCCGATTCCAACAACCTTCCAGATTGCTACTCTAAATTTGTTGATTCTATTACCTCTAGTGCTAATGAGAATTTCCCTTTAAAAAAGCCTTTTAGGGCTAAAGTGTCCGCCCCTTGGTGGGATGCTGAATGTACTGTCGCAGTTAATGAAAGGAAAAGGGCTGAAGTCACGTATAATTCTAATATGTCTTTACAAAATTTTTTAGATTATCAAGTGAAGGCTGCCAGAGCTAAAAAACTTTTTTCAAGGAAAAAGAAAGAAGGTTGGGTGCGGTTTTGTTCCAACCTTTCCCCTCGGGCTCCCTCTTCTTTAGTTTGGAGACAAATTAGAAGATTTAGAGGGTCTTGTAGCAGTATTGATATTACTGCCAATGATCCCTCGTCCTGGCTTGAAGCTTTCTCTGATAAACTTTCTCCATCTTTTGTCCCAAATCTTGATTACTGCCCTTCTCCTCCTCTTCCTCTTCCTTCCCTCAATAGTTTTGATCAATTATTCTCGTTCTCTGAACTCCAGCTGGCGCTAGATGGCCTAGTTGATTCTTCCCCTGGTTTAGATGGTATTCCTTATTCCTTTTTGACTCATGCCTCTGATAAAAGTAAGGAATATTTTTTGTCGCTAATTAACAATTATTATGATTTGGGCTCTGTCCCTCAGTCTTGGAAAAATCAAATAGTGATCCCTATTCTCAAGCCCGGTAAGGACCCTTCTGACTCTAATAGCTATAGACCTATAGCTTTATCTTCTGTTTTATCTAAGGTCACAGAACATATGATTAAACACCGCCTTGAATGGTTTGTAGAGAACAAAAAATTGCTAGCCAATTCTCAGTTTGGGTTTAGAAAGGGCAGAGGCACTATGGATAGCCTGGGTATTTTAACTTCGGATATTCGAATATCCTTTTTCAATAAAGAGTATTTCGTTGGGTGTTTTCTTGATATTTCTGCGGCCTACGACAATGTTATAATTCCTTTGCTTAAAAATAAACTCATTAATCAGCTAATGATTCCGGAAAAATTAGTTCGTTTTACTTGTAATTTATTTCTAGAAAGATCTATTACGGTTAGAAGTGGTAATGTCTCTCTTCCTCCCAGGTCGATTTGGAAAGGTTTACCTCAGGGGTCAGTGCTTAGTCCTCTCCTATATAGTCTGTACACGTATGATTTAGAGCTAGTGATTGAGCCAAATTGTCAAATTCTTCAATATGCGGATGACCTTGCCTTATACGCATCTAATAAGTCCATTGAGGTTGCAGTGAATCATTTATCGTCTGCTCTCAATTACTTGTCAGACTGGCTTTTTCGTCATGGCCTCTCTTTATCGGCCTCTAAAAGTTCGGTTGTTGTATTTACTAAAAAACGATCTATTCCCCAGGTAGTCCTCGAAGTAGGCGACGAGGTCATTCCTCAGGATAACAAAGTTAAATTCCTCGGTCTGTGGTTAGACTCCAGATTATCAGGCTCCATTCATATGGATTATGTTGTACAGAAATGTGAAAAGAACATTAATTTGCTTCGTTGTCTCTCTGGGGTTTGGTGGGGCTCTCATCCTTTATCTCAAAAATTACTCTATAATGCAATAATTCGTAGTCATTTGGACTACGGTCTTTTTATTTTAGACCCTTGCAACAAATCGGGTCTGCAAAAACTTGATAGAATTCAATCAAAATGCCTTCGCATTATTCTTGGGGCGATGAAGTCTTCGCCAATCAATGCTATGCAGGTAGAATGTGGCGATCCTCCTCTTTCTATTCGAAGGCAATTTCTGGCTAATAGATTCTTTTTTAAACTTGCTCAAAATTTAGATCATCCTCTTCTTATTAAACTTGGTCATTTATCTAATTTATTTAACGACTCCTATCCCCGCCCAAATAATGGCTTTCCTTGTCTTCTTCAGGCTTTCCATCAATTTTCTCGTCTGCCTGATCCATTTTTCCAATCTTCTATTTTGCCCCTTTTCTTTACACCTTATGAAGCGTTGATATTCCAACCCAACATAATTTTAGATTTTAAAATTAGTAAAGATTCATTAGAGGCAAATAGTCTTTTTATTGATAGAATTTCGTCTAATTTCCACAATTGGCGTTTAATTTATACGGATGCTTCAAAAGTGTCGGTTAATGGTCCAGTTGGTGCTGCTGTCTGGATTCCTTCTACAAAAATAATTCTAAGTTACAAATGCTCAGCTATCACCTCTGTATTCACAGGTGAAGCAATAGCTATCCTTGAAGCCATTTCTTTCATTAAATCTCACAATTTAAATAATAGCATAATTTTTACAGATTCTAAAAGTTGCCTTCAATCCATTTTATCTAACCCTTTTCGTTCAAATCAATGTTATCCCATTATTCTTAAAATAAGACATCTTTTGTTTGATTGTCACAATTCGCATATCAGCGTAGTTTTAGCCTGGATTCCTGGTCACTCAGGTATCTCAGGCAATGTTACTGCTGACTCAATTGCGAAAAATGCTGTTCATTCGGGTTGTCTTGATCATCCTGAAGTCTATTCTTATGATATTTGCTCATCTTTCAAATTAAGTCTTTTCGATTCCTGGTCTAGAATTTGGCGAATTTCCAATACAATCAAAGGCAGATTTTATGGGGAAATTCAGCCCGAAGTTCCTCATAAACCCTGGTTTTCTGTTTTTCCTCATCTGGATAAATCCACCACTTCTACAATCTGTCGCCTAAGACTTAACCATTCGTGCACACCCGTTTTCCTGGCCAAACTTAGAATTAGGGACAGCTCAATTTGCGACTGTGGTCTTTTCGAAGGAAATGTGGACCATATATTCTTTAATTGCCCTAGGACAAGGTTTTCTCTTTATGATAATCTTCCTCCTTATATTCCGCGCCCTACATCTTTTAAATCCCTTCTATCTCTTGCCTTTTCCCCTTTTGTAAAACTTTTAGGAAGTTTTATTCGTATCAATAAAATTAAACTGTAATTTCCTATATATATCTTGTTATTCTTGCTCTTGTTTAAATATTCCTATATATATTTTCCCTTACTGTGATTTCCCTATTTATTTATTAACTTGTTGCTTTGCTTAAAATGATTAACTTTTTTTCAGAATTCACCCTTTTTTTTTTCTTTTAATACCGTTGGCTCCTGTTTTTGCTACAATAAACCTTTCGACAGTTTGTCTTTCTGACACTTGACATTGGCGAAATTGTGGTGGTATCCCCCAAAGCCACTATCAATAGTTGAAGTTGAAGTTGAAGTTGAAATAAAAACAAAAAGATTGGACGAAAATTATCAAGTTCATGAAACGAAATGAAGTATTGAAACGTACAACTATGTACTAATTCATTGTATAAAGATTATTCTACTCGAAAGTAGGAAACGTAAGTATTTTCTTTTTGAAATTTAATGTACTTCGCATGTGTCAACAAATAATGTTTAATTGTTATAAAAGTATGTATTTGATATAATTTCTGTTATGTTTTCACAATATATCCACGTAATATGTTAATACGTACACTTTAATGCTATATGTTACATAAATTCAGTCGCTTAAATTATAATATTAACTTTTGAGAATATAACCTCAAAATAGTAAACAAATGCATGTGACAGATTGTAGGTTAAGCACCTGCTATGATCTATACCACTACGCTGGCAAAGACGACCTACCTGATTTTAAACGGTCACTTTAACCTGTAAATGCTCTCAATAACAGATGCCTTGCCCGTTAATCAGCAAGTGTACTAAAACACCTACTGGTTGTCGGACAAGGCTCTGGTGCAGACTTTCCTCTCGAGTTTGGGGTCAGACTGCAGTCGCCCCCGTTAAAGCCTACAAATCCAAATTTTAGAGGGAAGTAGGAGAGTACCTACCTATGATTAATGCTCGGATTAAGATTAATATTAATAGTCTTTATAATGAAAAATTTGTTTATTATTGAATGACTCAAAATACTCCTTATATTGTTTAATATTATTTTTTTAAACTCGTGTATTGCTATCCATTTGGGAGACATCTATCTTCTATACTATTATAGAATTGTGAAGGAGTCTCACCAAGACCTTTCAAACAAAAAAAAACTGCATCAAAATCTGTTTTTTTTTGTGTTCATTACGAATAAACAGACAGAAATTTAAAAATATATATTTTTGTTTTAAGAATTGTTGATATGTACAGACCACTTTACAGCTGAACAAATAAAATAAACAAAAATAAAAAATTTATTACAGCAAATATTAAAATATATTTTGTATTACAGCAAAAACAATTTCTACAAGAGTATGCAAATTTTTTAATAACACAAAATGGAGGTTTTATTGAAACCCACGCACAAGAAACGTAAAACAAAAACCAAGACAACTATTTTGGATTCAAACGTAAAATTTGACACAACGGTGCCAATAACTCTCAATGTTCCTACAAAACCAGCATCGGCTAAGAAAAGAAAAATAGAAGATGATATTGATTTGGGTATAAAATACCCGATATTGAAGAATGAGTTACTCGTTCAAAGGTTTTTAAAGGTTCCAATGACTAATAATCAGAAAGGTATGTTATTTTGATCAATTTTATTTTTATACATTACTTAAACTCGTGTTATTATGTTCCTCTAAGCCTTTTCCCAACTCAGTCTAATTACGGAAAGGCTGACTATATTTGATTTTAGATCGAAAAAGGTGAGCATCTAGGATGGGGCTTGAACCGACGACCGGTCCATGTCATGCATATGCCAGTCATACTTGTTTTCTTATCAATAGTTTCTGTATAATGTATAATACTCCCTTTTTTTATCATGTGGATATCTCCACGGATACCACCCTACCACCCCCGTCGGCTCGTTCTCAGAATATTATATTTGCAAAACATTACATTAGCAAAACATTATATTCTCAAAATACTGTACTGTACTGTAAGTACCGTGGTAGCCTAGTGGTCTGGGTAATGGACTGCTGAGAGGAGGTCCCGGGTTCGATCCCAGGTTCATCAGGGCACACACCAATGACTTTTCGATGCTTTTTGAAGTTATGTGTGTATTTATCACAGGTTTATAAGTGCCCCCTTAATGGCAATAAGATTCGCCACCTATTACATTGGGACATAAACTGGCGAAATGTGGGTGCTAGCACCTCTACCTACCCTTTCGGGGATATAGGCGTGAGTTTATGCTATGTTACTGTACAATGAAACAGAAAATATGACGTAGTATAAAAAAGAATAGAAATCCCTCCACAAATATTTGATTTGTTAGGAATCTTATCCACGTCTTTTAACGTTCTAGGTCGCATCCGCCAAGCAATCAAAGAATCTCTACAAGGTACCAGCAACTCGGTAGTACCAGATATAGTGAATGGAAAAATTCAAGCTATACTCAAAAGTCCTAACCTCACGGACTCACAACTAAGACGTGTCCGCATACTGTACAACCTCCTCACATCCTCACTTAAAGGTCAGAAGATAGTTGATGAACCGCCAAGGGTGAAATCACCAGTGGCAAAATCACCAACAGCATTATCACCGTTGCCAAAACTAGAGACGATACTGGAAAAGCCGAAAAAGAAAGTTGACAGAAAACTGAGTAAAAGCCCAGAAAAAGAGAAAACGGATAAAGATAAAACTGAAAAGCCCGCTAAAAAAGTTAGAGGGCCAAAAAGATATGTTGTGTTTTTGGGGAATCTGCCGCTTGACGTCGATAAAGATAAGGTAGGTCACGAAACTGCTATAGATGATTTTTGCACAGAAATCCTTAACTTTCCTCCTCCCCCACACTCCTTCCTAGAACCACTCCACCCCTTCCTAGCCCCTCCCCCACCCCTGCAAGGTAGCGTGAGTCTGAAGTCCCTAGTGTTGCATACACCCATAGACTGGTGACCGGTTCCCATCAGATGGCCCGTGTACTTGTATAAAACCTAACTGGTATAAAAAAAAGTTGGTAAGTTCGCAAGCCTGCAAGCCGGCATACCCTCTGGCCAGTATGTTTGTTTTATTTCATTTATTTATTTTAGTTTATTTATTTGTTAATAACATTTTTAAATATACATGAAAAATATTGAAATTTTTATATTATTTATATTAACTTGCTGGTATGTTCATATCAGTGTTCATTTTAGATTTTCTTTCGATTTTTTTAATTTACTTTATTTTTGTTTATTTTTTTTTTTAAGATAATGGGGCATTTCTCGGAGATGAATGAACATATAAAAAATATACGGATACCGAAACAGAAGCCGGACAACAAGAGCGGCATCGCTTTCATGGAGCTTAGCAACGAGGCCAGCTTTGAGGTATAGCCTAGTTTTAACTGACTGCAAGAAAAAAGGAGGTTCTTCCATTCATCTGTTTATTTTTCTTTGTTAACTCGAACTTAGGAGCGATTGAACCGATTTTGATGATTCTTTTTTTATTGAGAGCTGGTGCTTCATGTGTTGTACCATTTCAATTTAATTCATTTCAACTTTGGTGATATTAGGGCTTCGGTTCTTCAACATGTTAAGGGGTTCATATTGCCAAGAAGCAGGTATCATCTCCGTCCTCCATGAGCACAGGCCTGGGGGTGACGGGTGGAGTCGCCTGGCTTTCTAGCAGAAGCAGGCTGAGGAGGCGGCACCCCCTCCCCCCTTTTCTGTGGGCAAGACAGGGACACCGTGAGTTCCAAAACCCAAGGAGGCCTTCTCGAACACCCTGGCATTTGACGACTCGAGATGGCGTGCGGTTTTACTCGGTTCAAGTCTGACATAAACGCCCCTTCTCGCCACGGGTAGTTCGAAATATGAAAAAAAATTGATTTCAGAATAACAATTTTCGCTGGATTTTAATTTGGGGCTGCCGTTATGCTAATTGTTGCTATATTTTTTTTTGTTACAGTTTGCTCTGTCCAAGCACCATTCGATGCTCGGTAGGAAAAGAATAAACGTTTTGTATACGGCACAGAAGAATGGGAAAGTGTCGGCGGCTGAAGCCAAGGTATTTACATAGCTAGCTTTTTGGAACGAAGTTCCTTATCGCGCGTTGCGAAAGGGTGCTAGACGGAAAAAATTGGGACCAAAAATTGTAACAACACTTTTAAGACAAAAAGTTGTGCTAGTGTTGCGACACTTTTTGCTGCTGTTATGTTGTTTTTGCTACATGTAACTTGATTATGAATTATGAGTGATTAGTTATCATTCAAAAAGTCACTCGTGGGAGTGGGAGTGGGGTTGTATATAACATAACTCTGTTATGTTATTTATATATACATACTCGTATATATAATTAATTGAATGTAACTTCGTTCCATAGGCCACGGTGACCGCTTCCCATCAGGTGGGCCGTGTGCTTGTCTGCCACCTAAGTAGTATAAAAAAAAATCCGGGTGTCCCTTGACACCTCCCAAGTTTTTATTCTCCAAAATTTTCATTTTCAGAGCAAATCCGCCAAGCTTATAGCGCTACAGAAGTCCGGTAAGCTGGTTGGTAGCACCCCTCTAGCGAAGAAAAGGAGCCAACGGAGACTTAAACAGAAAATGGCCCAAGCGAAAGCGGCCGCAGAATAATTTATTAGGGCACACACACACTACGACTTTTCAAATTTAGCAAAAACATTAAATTAACTCTAAGAAAATATATACCGCCTTTTACCCCTGCTCCCGGTAAGGATCCTTCTTATTTGAGTGAACAAGAATACATCACAATACAGTTTTCTGTAAGGGATAGAAATGTAAAGTAACGCGCGTTTGTCTTCAACGGAACTATCAATACCGGCTTTGTTCGCCATGTCAAAAAATATGAAGTTCTTCAAGAAAGGCATTAGAAGGTTTTCCCATCAGGTGGGCCGTGTGCTTGTCTGCCACCTAAATGGTAAGGTAACACGCATGTTTGACTTAGCGGAACTGTCGATATCGGCTTTGTCGCCATATCAATAGAATAGAAAATAATAAGAACAAAATGTCACCTTAAAATTAAACGCAGTAGGTTAAAATTAATTCTCGCGCTTCCTTTACTGTCATTAAACCTTTCATGCAAGCCCGCCGGTTTTGAGTTGATATTACTGCCACATTAACTGAACATTGCGCTAATAGTACTAAGTTGACGTCTACTTATTATACAATGTTTTTTTTTATGATATTGAAGTGGCACTACAGATGTATGCGAATGTTTATTGCGACTACGGCGCATTTCAGTTATTCGAAATAGTCGGTAAATAATCGTCGTGTGTGTTGACCCTTAATAAAAATATTTTTGTTATTTACCTACCTGTTTTATTTCAATCTAACTTTGTGGGTAGTTTTTCATAATTTAATTCTTTTTGTCATTTTTTCCTATGGCTGAATCCAGTTAGCCCTGGATATAATAAAAGCCCGGAACCTCGCTAGACGATAATGATATAGGGTAAAAAAATAAAAACAAAATCATTCATATGCACATATATTCGTTACAATAATAGTATTTAATAATGTAATATAATAATAATTATCTCTTACACAACTATTAAAGCTGGCACATATTTCATTGGTTTCACCGCAACGCTAATTTGCTTTAAAACAATAATAACTGTTAATTATTAAAATAATAATAGTAGTTAAATCTAATAATAATAATTTAATTCGTAAACTAATAAATGAAATTAATTTGTACCTACTGTTTGAGTTTATGCACAACTTTGCTTGACTACAATTAACCTACATAATGTTCTTTGACAATTATAATGTCTAACCAACGGAAAAAATCCAGTTTTCGTTTTTTTCCCATTGCATAGATTAGTGGTCAGATTAGTCTGACCAATGGGAAATATTTTCCCATTGTTCAAATTGATTTGACACCTAAGGTCAATTCTCGTTACAAACATTTGGTCAAACTTTCTCACAAATATCATAAAAGGTATTTTGATAACAAAGTTTTCAATTTCAAACATTGACTGTAATATATCGAATTGTGACTGAAGGTTGAAAAGTGTATGGATTCTAAAAAAGTTAAACTTTGTACTTGATATTGTAATGCGAACGAAATGTAATTCGCATTCTCTATAGGTCAAGTTTAATTATATTTATGCGGTAGTCATTTGACTGAACTGAGATTAGGATTAGCGACTGTAAGCAGTCGATTCAAAATTCAATCTGAATTCAATCACTTTTCTTCCTATGGTACAAAATTACGAGAATTGACCTCGTACTTTGCTTGAAAGTAAAAATGAATGAAGGTATAAATAGAGCTATCTAACAAATAATAACAGTTGAAGTGTTAATCTATTTTGTTTGTATATTTGAACTATGCCGTAAAGCGCCTTATTCTCTTCGATATCTAATTCGATAGTTTTGTTTGTATGTGTGTTTTAATACACCGCTTTAATTAATGGTCTTCTATTAAAATGAGCTAGAATATTCCGTTGTCTTCGCCTAGAACAGTCTTACCATGAGCTCATATTGAGATGGAGTTTTGCATGGTGTATAGCGCCATCTCTTTCCTTGAGTTGAACTGCATTGCATTTGAATTGCTATTAAGAGCTCAAAGTAAGACCTACGCTATAGGTACACACCTAACCGAAGTTCCGTCGCGGATATTCCGCGTGTAGAATGCGTTGAAGTAGGCGAATTCACTTGATTATGAGTCCATTTTAAAGCGTCAGTGTTGCTACCTCTTTTTAATATAAGATCAATGAATTTAATATTCGTTCTTTTAATTCAGTCAAAATATTGCTGAGTTAAAAGTAACAGCGGGACAGTAATCTGACTAATTCGCGATTTGCCAGAATCGCATACATAATGCCAGTGATGTAGCCTCCTATTACAATGATATAATATATTAATAGTGCTCATTATAAATTAAGATAGAAAATGACTTGGATTTGATCAGAATTGAGATAGATAGGTAGGTAGGTACTTACAGGTCATAAGATTTTAACACATAATAAAAATTGCATGGTGTTTTAAAGCGAGACATAATATTAGCAACCTGAACAGAATGTGTAGTGCGAGTTTTTTACTGTTATTTTTCTGATATCAATAATTTAACACAAAATTGAGGCCCTGGGCCTCGATTCTGCTAAAGACAAACCACTGTCATGCCACTGACACTCTACAAAATGCCATTTAATTGTAGACTTTATTGTTATCAGGTTAAAGTCGAAAATTAAATGATATTTTGTAGAGCGGATGAAAAAGTTTAATGAATTATTTTCATTTGATATTAGACTTTAACTGTATATAACGGTAAAGTCTACAATCAAATAGCATTTTTTAGAATGACAGTGGTTTGCCTTTAGCAGAATCAAGGCCCCAAATGTAAGTGGAGAAATTAATATTGACATTCATAAGCTTCACTTTATAATCTGGTCGAATTTCGACTAATTGATGGACACTAGTATTTATTAACGGGATGGAACTCGCACTAGGCACTCAGATTAATTAGATTCAAGTCAGGATTTGAAACAATTGCAAAAACCGACAATAAGTTACGGTCTATGAAGAAGCCCGATGAATCAAAAATGAAAATATTATTTATTTATGGAATGTATTTGTTAAAACAACCGTTATTTTAGGTAGATTATTAGTATGTTGTTTCAAATCCTGTCTTAATAGTGGTTCAACGTTGGACATTGATAGTAAACCTATAGTGATGGGAAGTGTGAAATAACTTGACTACATCTTGTCGATATTTTAATTTTTTTATTTTTTATTTTATAGTAATGCTTGCAGAAGAGAAAAGGAAAGGATGGTAGTCAAGATTGCGATTTTGTTTTGTACAAAATGACAGACAAGTACACCGCCCACCTGATGGGAAGCGGTTACCGTGGCCTATGGACATGTGCAACACCAGGGGCGTCACAATCGCGCTGCCAACTCTATATCTTTTTATTTTTTCTCTTTTCTTTTCCAACTACTTTTTTTTCTTATTCTATCCTATTCTACAGTCATGATGCCATGTTTATAGGTATTATGTTGTGGTTAATATGTAATCAGTAATATTCAAAACATCAACGTAAGTATTTGAATCCCACATAAAAACATCGTAACGTTATAATATAATAATAAAATGTAAAAATAATCAAAGCAGTTCCACATCACTATACGCCATACTTGAAAAAAATCACATGTGAACATAAGTTAACATTGAGAATACGCTACACATTAACACTATAAGCACCAACACAGACACGGACAGACAGTCGATAACCAATGAACTACATCTATTATTATTATTACATATATATAAATAAAATTTAATATTTACATTTAATGTCATCGATATTACGTTGGACTTATGTGGCGCCACACTATTTTGTTTCATTTAAATCTGACAGTTTATTTAATAGTAATAGTATTATAAGTGAAAAGTTAAATTTATAAGGAGTTTAAAAATTATTTGGGTTATATTTATATGAAGAATTATTACAAAAATATTTTTATCTGTTTATTCATTCATCCATTCATTTATTTATTCATCAACAATCTTTTACAATCGTGTATAAATGTAGGTATCCAATTAAAAAACAGCAAAAAAAAATTTAGTTACACAATCAAAGGAAGAATTCAACAAACATTGTATGTTCGAGATGGACCTAAAAACTACTGAACATATTTTGAAATGATTCTTTTTGTTTGAAAGATCTTGGTTAGACTTAAAATCTTACGCACGATTCTACTTAACCGATTGTGATCAAACCACAATCGGTTAAGTAGAATCGGCGATATAGTCAAAAAACCATGTCAAAAATCTTCGTGGGCGGAGTTAATAATATATTTTTGTTTCTGTAGTGATGACGCCACAAGTCGCAACGATAATGGTTCAATAAATACCTAATGTACGTAACGAAAAATATTTATGCAGTGCACTATTACTAAATAAATCTATTCATTTCTGTGTCCTTCAAATGTATAGTAAAAATTTCTATAGAAAAATATTTACAAAAACATTGGCATAGGAATTTGGGACGTATTCCATTATATTCTTGGCACGACATTGATATATTTTAACATTTTTATAATATTCATTTATTATGTTTTTTAATTATTTTTCCAATAAAATGAAAACAAAAAAAATATAGATTGACATTTTTGTACTTCTATTTTTAAATAAAACCTCGATTTCGATTTTTTACACAAGTTTAATTTTTGTGTTTGTCGTAATGAAGTGCGGTAGCGAAAACTGAATGTATTAATGCTATATACGACAAAGCGCTTACATTTTCACGACACAATTACATTTAACACGACATTTTCATTTAAAATGAACATTTTGTTATATTGGTACAACGTGTGACGTTTAGAAGCCTTAAAATATTACACCTTAAATTAATACAACACATTGATAATGTCTTAAATATTTTTTTAACATTTTAATAACAATAATAACATTTTATATTGATAAACACAATCATTTGATTACAACTAATATTTTAATTACATTTAGGTTTACATATAATACGGACAAAGTTTCATTTAAATTAATAATAATAGGACGTTTAATAAAATGCACAACAATTTATTAATATTACATAAATACATCTTTTATTGATTTTTACATCAACTTTAACTATTAATAAAATAATTTAATATTAAAGTGTTTAATTATAAAATAAATAAAGTATACTTATTCGTTTATTTGTTTAAGGTACATCAATATTTATATTGTAAATTTTTTCGGTCCTATAATAATTATATATACTCTTTAGAAATTAAAAAGTTGATACTGATGCCACAAACCTTTAAACTTTACGGACGCATAATGGCGGTGGATAACCATGTGTGTACAAATTTTGGATTGCAACGTGTTACCCAAATGGAGATGTTTTATTTTGGGCCTCCTAATTGTACACAGTACAGAAAAAAAGAGAAATAATACCGGTTATTGGCAAAAATACAATTATATTTATTCGCCTCCGAAATTCAAGGGCATAATTTAATAAAATATGAATACATTTTTATAGTTTTAGTCCGCCATGTTTGTTGTGTTTCAAGAAAGTGTTTATTTAGTTAGATTCCGCCCATAATACGAAGCAATATTATAAGAATTGAATAGTGAAAAATGAAAACTATATTGCCTAGCTATTTTTCTAAGTAGTGTACAATTATCGGGCCCAAGGTCCATACATTTGTGAAATATCTCCTTTGATTGAAATGTGATTCCAGGAAATTTTTTCTTGTTCTCACTACAGTTTTTACACAATTCCACTACACAAGACATGTGTATTTTTTTTTCGCTACTTACTGACTGAATCGAATGACATTTGCCGCGTAGTGGCTGACTAGTGTGTGAGTATATGCGTGCCTACTTGTAAGTTTAATCAAGTGGGCCGACTCTAGTATCGTCAGTTATATTCTTTAACGCATTCTGCCCATACATTTTTTAGGTTCATGAATGATGCTTAAATCAAAATCAAACTCTTTCCAAATGTTATATTGACATTGTTTTAAGTATTTGCAAACTACATTCATTTTTAAGACGTTTTTATTTATTTTTAAATTTATTGACAGTATATGTAGATCGTTAATATGTCTCTATATAAATATAATTGTATATATTTATATCTAATATACCAAAAATGGACGTCAGGGTTTCGCAAGAACATTTCTTTTTATTAAAAATGAGAGTATTTTTTAGAAAATGACAAGAAATATTTTTTGGTTCAAGCAGAATTACATAATAAAACGTGGATACCAGAAAACCCGATTCAGTAACGCCACGTTTTTAAAACGCGAGATTCCGATTTCATTAAAGAGATACAAAAAAAATAGCCCGCTGAGTTTCTTGCCGGAGTCTTCTCAGGTCTGGGCCGCGGTTTGAACCGGTGGTCTATTTGCTTGTCTAGTATTAAATATTTTTAATTTTGACGTATTGTAAGTGCCGTCTAACGGTCTATACAGAATAAATGATTTTTGACTTTGACTTAGAAAAACTTAAAAAAGTTTGGTAATTTTGTTAGTTCTGTCGAAAAGAAAAGCCTATCTAAGTTTTCGTAAGCTTATTAAACTTTTAAAATTACTCATAATTTGGTTGTTGTTAGTTTTCGAAATCGAAATTTTATAAGGGTTCGCAATTTTTGAAATCGCACGATTTAAAAACGTAGTTTCACTGAATAGGGCATTACAAGACGAACCATAAAATGATACAGGATCTCAAAATTGTTATTTATAAATATTTTATCAAATCCATTTTAACAATTGGTGCAATTTATTTCTATGTTCATTTGTTACATAATTCGGGTCTATTTTTCATATTTGTTGAGATAAATGAATTAATTTATTTGTCAAATGATTGAAACATCTATATAATACACAGGGTGTTTGAAAAAATTATGAGTTATAAAAGGTGTTCGAAGTTAGCAGTGGGTGAAAAGTTTGAAAAATCCCCTTCCTTTCTCCGGGGCTGGTCCCATTAGCATAGGTACTTGGTTCTTGTGGGTTATTGTTATCTGTGGAGAAAAAAATTATATACATTTACTACATACTAACTTTTACGCGCGACTCCGAATTGCACGTCCAATTGTTTCTCTCTAAACGCTTAAGTAAAAGTCAACCTTTATCCAAATACTATACCTATACCTTTATTTCGTGCATTTCTTTGAATAATACGCCCCATCCCCTCCACCAGCCAGCGGGAGCCATTATATCGGACTTGAACCGACTAAAACCGCATGTCACCTCGGGTTTTCGGTAAGGTGTGAGATGGCCCACCTTGCTACGATACCACCATCGCAGCCAGCGGGTTTTATATCGGATTCGAACCGACTAAAACCGCACGCCGTCTCGTATCTTCAGTAAGGTTTAAGGCATTTCACTCGCACTCCGGCTGACCCAGGGTCATCTCTAGTCCGGGGTGCGAGGGAATTACACCTTAAACCCCGGCGTCAGAAAACCGGGGGGGAGAAATCCGGAAATGCGGAAATCCTCATGGATCCCCCATGAGGATTTCCGCACAAAAAAAGGTTTATCTCTAATTTCGAGATTACCCTTTCACATTCATATGGGGGGGGGGGGGGGGGGGAGGGCCTGCTTCTGCGAGGGAACTGATGGCTGATGGTATACCTTGCAAGGAGGCTGCATCCAGGGCTCGCCGTCGATCTGCATCGGGAATGTTTTCTTCGTAGTGATGGTGATGGAACTGCACTGGGCTAGCCGACGACCTGAGGCGCGGAGACCTGGAGGAACAGTTTAAAAAACTTACTTTTGTGCAAAATTACGAGTCAAAAGACTTTATTAGCCCTGGGCCTCGATTCTGCTAAAGGCAAGCCACTGTAATACCACTGACACTCTAAAAATGCTATTTAATTGTAGACTTTACTGTTATACAGTTAAAGTCTAAAATCAAATGAAAAGAATTCGTTCAACTTTTTCATTCACTCTGCAAAATATCATTTGATTGTAGACTTGATAATAATAAAGTCTACAATTAAATGGCTTTTTTTAGAGTGTCAGCGGTATTATAGTGGTTTCCCTTTAGCAGAATCGAGGCCCTGAACTCACTGCTTTCAAACTCAAGTGATCGTTTAAAAATACAAAGTTATACTTGGGGGGGAGGTGGGGGGGGATGGGTCCAAGGCAACCTTACAGCCATGCAAGCCGGTATACCTGCATCTTGAAGGACCAGGCTATCCACTTAGAGTGATCAGACGGTAGAAGATAAATCAAATTAGGAGTAGAAAGGGACCTAGGGTTTTTTTATACTATTGAGGTGGCAGACAAGCACACGGCCCACCTGATGGGAAGCGGTCACCGTTGCCTATGGACATATGCAACATCTGTAGTGTCACATTCGCGCTGCCGACCATGGAGGGGAGGGGTTGGGTTACTTGAGCTCTGGCTACCCTACTTACCGGCGGGAACACAACACGGTGGTTATTATGGGGCGGTGTTCTGTAGGGCGGATGTACTACCCCAGTCGGACAGCTCAATACGGACTGGAGATACGTCGTGTCCGGTTTTAGTTCGTGAACTGATGATGATGATGATGATGATGATGAATCATTATTACCTGTGCGCACTTGGCCCATGTGCAGACAATTCTCCAAACCTATTACTTCTATTAATTTATCGCCGATATCTGAAAAATATTAATAATAAATAAATATTCTACGACATTCTACACAGCGCACATCTAGACCCAAACTAAGCATAGTTTAACTAGCTTTGTTATGGGATCTAGAATGCTGATAATCATACTTATATACTTTTTGGTAAAAACATGCAAATAGACATTCACGTATACAAATACTTGCATTGAGCAGGAATCGAACCCGCGCCCCCCTACGTAGCAGTCGCTGGCACTACCGTCATTGCATAGTACATGGTTGCTTTAGAATCGTGGTGAAAATCAAATGATATTTACCTTGTTGAGCGTTAGGGAATCTCCCCCTCCGGTGAGCTCCACTCGACCCCCACAGGTTTGACCCCCCGTGAGCGTAGGGGATGTTCAACAACGCGACCCCTTGCAGTGATGGGCCTTTGTTTAATTCTAAGGACGCGCCGTCACACTGTAATGAAGAGAATTTCGCACTGTAACCGCGCCTTTTTTATACTACTTAGGTGGCAGACAAGCACACGGCCCACTTGATGGGAAGTGGTCACTGTGGCCTATGGACGTGTGCAACATGAGTGGCATCACACTCGCGCTGCCGACCCTGGGAGGAGGGTTAGGAGGTCGGGGGGGAGAGAGGTATCTCCCGTCCGAACTGAGCAATCTGATTGGGGTAGTACCTCCGCCCTACAGAACACCGCCCATAATAACCATCATGTTGTGTTCCCAGCGGTAAGTAGGGTAGCCAGAGCTCATAATCCACCCCTCATCCTCCAATCCCCTCTCCAACCCCCCCCCCCCTAAATTGCCCAACCCTCCCCCCAGGTCGGCAGCGCGAGTGTGACGCCCCTGGTGTTGCACACGTCCATAGGCCACGGTAACCACTTTCCATCAGGTGGGCCGTGTGCTTGTCTTCAAAAAAGTCAGGGCATGAAGAACTCACCACAATGTCGATATGCTCGTGGAGATTCTTGCAGCTGGCAGCGAACTGCTCGGAGGTGGCGAACTCGAAGTACCACAGCTTGTTCTTCATCCGGGAGCTGAACTTGTCAGGGTTGCGCTCCCGCTCCGTGTGGAACTTCACGCAGATGGCCGCGTCCTGGACGTAATATCATTTATTATATTGCTGCTAATTCTGTTGTTACATCTCTAAACTTAAAATTCTCTAAAATTTTCTAATTGCATCTGTTTCTTTCATTATCAGATAGAAAAGGACAAATGATTTTATTTAAGTTAAGACCTGTCAAATTAAGACAGCGCCTTGTTGGTACGTAGTAAGTTAAGTCGCATGTTCGTAGATGTCGACTAAAATTGAAGGGTACCGTCAAGGCGCCGACTTAATTTGACAGGCGTTCACTAAACTACCTAAATCATCTGTCCTTTTCTATCTGATAATGAAAGAAACAGATGCAATTAGAAAATTTTAGAGAATTTTAAGTTTAGAGATGTAACAACAGAATTAGCAGCAATGGCGGCAACATCAAGACCTTCAGAGTCAAATGTACCTCACTTGCAAGCCAGTATACCTATTTTTTTATACCACGTAGGTAGCAGACAAGCACACGGCCCACCTGATGGGAAGCGGTCACCGTGGCCTATGGACGTGTGCAACACCAAGGGCGTTACCTACGCGCTGTCTACCCTGCAGGGAAAGGGTTGGGAGGCTAGGAAGGGGGGAGAGAGGAAGGGCAAAAGCTAGCAATAAAATATAATATTTAGTACTCACAACTCCGACGGAGAAATAGTTGTTGATGATATTGTAAGGGACTGTGGTGGGGTGCGGGGCTGAGTCCAGCATCTCTTGGTGTTCACACTGCAGCTGGAAACCACGCGAGGGGCTTTAGAATAATATGTTTGGTACAATACAATTATGTTTGGTACAATACAATTCTGTTTGGTACAATACAATTATGTTTGGTACAATACAATTATGTTTGGTACAATACAATTATGTTTGGTACAATACAATTATGTTTAGTATAATATAATAATTACGTGTAGTAGGTACAATGCAGTTAATGCAATTCAATTAGTAAGCAATTTAGTATAATCAAAGACGATATGATAACTGATAATGATTATAAAGGAACAAGAAGTTGAAGGTGTGTAGGTATTTTGAGTGTAAAATCGTTAAAATTTACGATTTTATACACTCAGCGACATCTAGTTGACGTTGAGCTTACTAATTATCGACGTACGATTTCTCCCTAGAGATTAGCAGTCTATAGTTATCATAATATCGTCTTTGGTATAATATAATATTATGTATGGTGCAATACAATTATGTATAGTACAATATAATACTAGCTGACCCGGCAAACGTCGTTTTGCATTTTAAGGGTGAACAACCCTTACCATTTAGGGGTACGAAAAATAGATGTTGGCCGATTCTCAGACCTACTAAATATGCTCACAAAATTTCATGAGAATCGGTCAAGCCGTTTCGGAGGAGTACGGGAACGACAACTGTGACACGAGAATTTTATATATAAGATTATGTATGTTACAATACAATTATGTTTAGTACAATATTATTATGTGTAGTAGGTACAATACAATTATATATGGTAGGTAAGATAACAGGAAAATTAAATACATTACACCTTCTTTTTTTCAAATGGTAACATTTTATTGTTTATGAATAATGTAGTAGATATTATGTAGTTTGAAATATTTTTTTCATTATTTCGTGAGTTACCTCAGTACTGTTGGTGGTCGAGTTGGCGTTGGAGTTGTTCTCAACGTGGATATGCCAGCGGTCCATCATCACGGTGCTGGCGCGCGCTATCTTATCCAGGATCTTGTGGATGGACTCGCCTTCGTAGCTGGAGCAATAGAGAAAGTTAGAAAATAAAAGGCCTACATACTGAATCAACCTAGGCGTTTATATAGTTTATATGAAAAAATGTTGGTATGTGAACGCAAATGTATCTATGTCTCTATGCCTTTTGTCTGTTGCCCATAAATTTGAATTTGTGTTCTCACTATGGGTGCGAGGTGACACATAGCTAATATGTCTATTCTTACTATGCGATTCAAGTAAGAAGATAATCGCGTTCGCGGCAACTTCATTCCGTACTCATCAAAATTGTACAGCTAGCAACAAAATTTTCACGGCGCGTCGGATAGGTTCATACCTGTAATGGTAACAACGACTTAATTTTTATTTTCTTTTCTTAAATACGTAACATATTTTCTTAGTAATAGTTTATAATAATAGTTCATAATTGATTGGTGTCATAGTGTGCCGCTAGAGAGCTACGCTTCCAAAGCCATTGATATATATTTCCGATTTTTCTCCATTTTGTTGCGTCCTTGTTGACTTTTGTTGTTACATTGTGTTTATTATAGACTTTTGTTATTGTTTTGATAAGTTTATTTTGTTATGTACAGTTAAATTTGCTTAAAACGAGTAGGGAAGGCACAGTGGTACATTCACGAGCACGTGAAATTGTTCGTGCGGCTCCAATAACAGTGCAAACGATAAAATAAGCAGCATAGAAGTGTTACCGCCCGATTAAAAATAAATAAATATAAAAAAGAACCGATAGTTTATTTCGTAATTATCATTGTATGTACTTACCTCAGATGGAATAGTGATGTAAAAAAATGTATTTGCTGACCTTACTTTATGCAATGAAGTAAGCAACGGGAATCAAAATGTCATTATGACAGTTATCAACTTACGTGAATCGCATAGTATATTTGTATATTTGAATATAATAAACCCGTTTGTATAATAATACTAAGTGCTTTTAATATACAACAAAAAAAGCCATGATTTTACTCTTTATTCATAACAGGACTGCATCACATAGTGACCATATCACCCCTAATTAAATTTATAACAATTAAATTCTTAAAATGTCTACTTTCTTGATAAGATTTTTTTTAAAGTATTTATTTAACAGAAGATGCAATGAAAATTAAAAAAATAATTACATTAAATTAATAACTAAACAAAAGAAATATTAGCATGGCGTCATAAAATTCCTCCGCATCAAATAAGATTTGTTTAAGGGTTGAGGCTGAATAATGACTGAGCCAAGATTAAATCAAGACTGAGTGGTGACTGAATGCAGATTTATTTAAAAGTAAATGGAGTATCGAGCGAGCATAATAAAATCGGTCTAAAACGAGATTAAACTGGAGCTATGATTAGTTATTAATACAGTTGAAATGACACAGTTTTGAGAGGGAATTAAGACTGTATTGGAACTCAAATGAATTGAAAGGAATGATAATCAAGTTGGGTACTTACCCTCCACCCCATCGGAGACACCTGGCGAGGTCGTTCCCCGTGCCCAGAGGTATCACTCCCACGGCTGGCTGGGTATCCATCTGCACTTTATCTAAAAACATATTCGTATATCATTCCCACCGGTCACATTTATATTTTATTTTTTTAATGGGTTTAAGTGATGGTAAGACAAATTCTATTTGGAATTTTTTAAGTGTTACCTTATTTTTTCTATTGTACATCTTTTTTTTTGAAAATTTCTCGGACGAAAGTACAATAACATTTGAACTTTATTTCGTGCAGAAATATCCACGGGTAACCCCCTTCCCCCCCGCTTGGGTAGGTGACGCTTATTTCGGACTTGAATCGACTAAAATCATTCTGGTTCAGACGCTGGGGTGTAAAATGGCTGATAAGACATTTCCCTCGCACCCCGACTAACCCTGGGCCATATACGGATTCTAGTTCCCCCCTCGGGTGTGGGGACCGCAGTGTCCCCCATCCTTGGTGGCCTTACCTGCCGCCCCCAGAACAATGATATTTGACCTGAGAATCAAGTTGGAGACTTCTTACACAGTAATTGCACTCTATACCATCACGCTGCCAATGATCTGTATTTATTGCTAAAGTTTGTGAATGACTGTAGGTACTCCACTCACCCATGGTCTCCAGCACCCACCCGACAGTGCCGTCCCCCCCGCAGCAGATCACGCGGTAGTTTTTCACATCTTTGAACATTTGCAATCCTGTAATATTGAGCTATTATTATTTTAGTAATACTGTCTATGGTAGGGGGGAACCGGTATACTGTAGTGTCTAAGATAGAGCGGCTTTTAGATTTTTTTAATACCACTTAGATGGCAGAAAAGTACACGGCCCACCTGATGGGAATCGGTCACCGTGACCTATGGACATGTGCAAGACGGGGTGTTGGAGGGATTGGGGGCTGGAATAGGGAGCAGGTAGTTGGGGGGATTGAGGGGTGAAATATGGGGAATGGATTTGGGGGGTATTAAGGCAGGAATAGGCGTAAGGGTGTTGGGGGTGGGAGATTGGGGGTTAAATAGGGGGAAGGGAGTTGCGGGAGGGAATTATTATTATTATTATTATTTAATCAGGCAGGCAGTTGCTAGAACTGATAGTTGCCTGTATCCAGTTCTAAAACTTGTTTTCTTTCCTTTTGTTTTCAAAGTGTATATCCAGCCTGTTCTTAAATTGGTTGATGGTTTGTTTTGGAATTAGGGGATAAAATAGCGGAAGCTAAGGGTTAGCGGTTGAAAGAGTTTCACTGCTGAAAACGTAGGAGACTTTGTCTCCCTGTTGACAGTACAGAGTCCAGTGAGCTCTGGCTACCCTACTTACCGGCGGGAACACAACACGATGGTTATTATGGGGCGGTGTTCTGTAGGGCGGAGGTATTACCCCAGTCGGACTGCTCAATTCGGACAGGAGATACCGTCAGGTCCTACCTCTATAAAATATTTCGTCAACTAAGTATTATAATGGCGAATCCACACTTCGCTATTCGCCTCTATTCACGTATATAAATCGAAGTATCGGCTTATCGTGTATATTTGCTTTATTCGCGCGAATATTCGCCTTAGTCACTCTTCCATGACGAATTGTGTAGAGTTTAGTCATCTATAAGAATTTCCTCGAATACAATATAATCGAATAGTTAAGTGTGGTACCACCATAACAGAAAAATAAATGACCATGTCAATCTAAGATCCTTTAAAATCACTCACCTTGTGTTGGTCCACCTTTCGCAATATCATGTACTTGTCGTGGGTTCAGTATATACTGCAACTTCCTTAGTACCCTAGAACCCTGCCTACCCCCCGATTTGGGGTTGATGAACACTAGCAGGGGACAGGTGCCCTCAGTAGGAGTGATCTGGAAGGAGATTGGAGGGGCGCGAGTCTCTCGCTTCTGGGAGTCTTCTTTCTTGTCCTCTGAGGTTGCTGCTATAGATATTGGGAGGGAGATTGAGGTGGGGAGGGTTTGCTGTAACAAGAGAATTTGGTTTTAATCATAATTATAGTGAAGGCGGTGTGTGGGTGTAGATTTACGGGGCCAACAATAACTAAACAATATAATCAAATTCAATGAAAGGAAATATTTTACAAATGTAGACCTTGGGCCCGATAATTGTACACTACTTTGAAAAATAGCTAGGCAATGTAGTTTTCATTTTTCACTATTAAATTCTTATAATATTGCCTCGTATTATGGGCGGAATCTAACTGAATAAACACTTTCTTGCACAACATGGCGGACTAAAACTATAGAAATGTATTCATATTTTATTAATTTCTGCCCTTGAATTTCGGAGGCGAATAAATATAATTGTATTTTTGCCAATAACCGGTATTATTTCTCTTTTTTTCTGTATTGTGTACAATTAGGGATGAAACATCTCCTTTTAAAGCAATTGTATGCTAACTATTCCTACCAATTTTTTTATCGGAAAAAGTGGTCATCCAGGACGGGACTTGATCCCGTGACCAGTCCCTTACAGGGGGAATGCTCTGACCAACTGAGCTACCTGGACCCGTTCTAGATGCTCGAATTTCTCCGATATATTCTACGGACGGCTTAGGGCGCCGGTGGAGTCATCTACCGTAATTCGTTCGAACTACGGAAACAATTAACAATATTTTAATTGTTTTTAAACATTATTTTTAGATTCTCCACCCGAATAATTCAATGAAAATGAAAAAAAAAGTTATATAAACTTTTTAATAACTCATTTTGATTGAGTGGTGGGAAATATTTTCTTCATTTGATATTAGATTTTAACTGTGTAACGGTAAAGTCTACAATTAAATAGCATTTTTAGAGTGTCAGTGGTGTTACAGTGGTTTGTCTTTAGCAGAATCGAGGCCCTGTTCTCCAGTGTGTGGCGTCCCCCTGCTAGTGAGAGGGGTGTGGGTGTGTGGGTGTGTGGGTGTGTGGGTGTGTGGGTGTGCGGGTGTGTGGGTGTGCGGGTGTGTGGGTGTGCGGGTGTGTGGGTGTGTGGGTGTGTGGGTGTGTGGGTGTGTGGGTGTGTGGGTGTGTGGGTGTGTGGGTGTGTGGGTCTGTGGGTGTGTGGGTGTGTGGGTGTGTGGGTGTGTGGGTGTGTGGGTACCTGGTCGGGCTGCGGGCGGTGCGGCAGGCTGCGCTGTCGGTCCAGCACCAGCGGCCGGATAGCGGTGGGCGCCAGGATGTGGCGCGCGTGACGCCCCAGGGAACACGCGCCGCCTGCACCCGACACGCAGCGGTTGTGTAACTAGGGGGGGGGGGGGAGAATATAATTTAAAACTGAAGAAAAGACTCTTAGGACGGATGCAATTCACACTCCTTTTTTACACCACTTAGGTGGCAAACAAGCATACAACCCTGATGGGAAGTGGTCACCATGGCCTATAGACGTGTGAAACACCAACCCAAGCGCTGCCGACCCTGAAGGAAAAGAGCGGGGGCAGGAAAGGGTGGGGAGGCTAGGAATGGGCGGGGAGGAGGGGTACAGTAAGCTCTGGCTGCCACACTTGCCGCCGGGAACACAACACGATGGTTATTATGGGGCGGTGTTCTGTAGGGCGGAGGTACTTCCCCAGTCGGACAGCACATTTCGAACGGGACATACCGTCGTGTCCTACCTCCATCGACCTCAGGTAGGCAGAGACAACAGTCCACCGTCTTTTTCTGTCCTTACATACGTCACGCGCTTCCTCTACTGTCATTAAAACTTTCATGCAAGCCCGCCGGCTATGAGATTGCGTAGATCCGTTCACCCATAATTCAGTAACAGATATCCAAACAACTTCACAAACTTTAACATCTATATAAGTGCATTTGGATGTAGGCACGACATTTACCAAAACATTTTTTATAATTTTTGTCAATCTGTCTGTTTGTTCCGGCTAATCTCCAAAACAGCTAGACCAATTTTGACAGGACTTTCACTGGCAGATAGCTAATAAAACAAGGAGTAACACTGGCTACTTCAATTTTGGAAAAGAATTAACGTTTATAATATTATTAGGATAATGATTCTCACCGTGATATGACACCATCGACAGTGCAGGCCAGTGATTCCGTTGTAGCCCTTAATCTTTTTCCGACACCTTGCGCACTTACCGTGGCAATTACCTGAGAAATATTCAGTAATATTACACTTCTCATCAAAAAAATACATTTTTTTTTATATTCAGTCCGTCTATTGACTTAACCCCGCTGGATGGCAAGAAGCAAGGGCAAAGTCCAGAGGGTACGGGCCGCCATTCCAGACACCATTCGTCCCAAAACGGCGGTCCCTACCTTGACGGCCTAGACAGATGCCTTTTCACGCCCCGCTTAAAGAACCCGGGATTGAAGGAAGAAGGAAACACGTGTGCAGAAAGTGCATTCCAGTTTTTTTTGCAATTGTGCGACACAGAAAGGAAGCACCGAACCGCTTGGTTCGAGACCGTATGAATAATAAATAGAAGAAGAAGAGAATAATAAAAAGAATAAAAAACTCGACTGCTCTTGAAAAGATTGAAACAAGTTTTATAGCAGGCGGTCCCCATTAATATATTATTCTAATTAAGTTGACATTTTAATTTTATTCTAATTTTGATTTTAATTTTCCCAGGTTCACCATGGCACACACCAATGACTTTTCGAAGTTATGTGTGTATTTATCGCAGGTTTATTAGTGCCTCGGAGAGCACGTTAAGCCGTCGGTCCCGGTTGACATACAAACATCAATGGCAGTCGTTACGGGTAGTTGGAGCCCACAAAAGTCCAACCAGTCTAACTTGGAACTTCGAAATCGCCATTGGTCATAATGACCATTGGTTGTGGAGGTCAGATGGCAGTCGCTCCACGGAAAATATCGAAGTTCAGCCGCATCACAGTTAGACTGGAAAGCCGACCCCAACTGAGTTGGGAAAAAGGTTCAGAGAATGATGATTTAAAAGTACAACGGATAGTATTATGATTTATTACATTGTATACCTTCAACCCAGTGGTGCGCGAGGGTGGCAGGAGCCCTCTTGGACTTAGAGTATGTGGCGATGCAGGAGGCCGGGGCGCGCTGGACGCAGCGCTCGTGGACCGTGAATTTACAGACTGTAAGACATTGTAACAACTGTTTAGCTATTAAAACGTGTATAGACGAAAATTTGAGCTAACCAGAACAGGTAATAATAATAATGAGGGCTTAATGCAGAAGTAGGTACTCCTCGACACAGCATGTATTCTGAGAAGATTCCTCTCTCTGGAGCCCTAACCATCTGTAGCTTGGTCCCTGTACCCCACGCCGCCGGTGGGGTACTATTTTTTATATTTTCAAATATATTTTCTATATTTATATTTAAAAATATAGTTTACATGGAATAAAATAATTAAGAAAAATTATTATTTTTATAGGATAATATTTAAAAATTTAAATAAAAAGGAGAATAATATTAATAATTTATTTCACTTCATAGAATAGAGTGGATCTTATATGGTATTTTTTCACAACTTCTAGTATCTTTGAATCACATAGACTGCTGTCTCCCAAACTAAGCCATGGTTTGTATCTTGGGCGACAGTATGACAGGTAACAAACTACTCTTAATCATCCTAGAGACATCCCATTCTAGAGACTTTGCCTCAGCTTACCATCAGGCGAGGTGAAGTCATGTTGACGTGACCGACATAAAAAAAAAATCCTCCAGGTGCAGGTTAGCCGATAGCGAGACAGGTGAACTATTTTTTTCATATATAATATCGGTCACGACAATATGACTTCACCTCGCCTGATGGTAAGCTAAAGGCCTCAGGAAGGGGGACCCTTTACATAATGGTGTCCCTCAACTTGACGGCCTCATGAAAAAAGAGGTGATTGTCGACGTTCTGAAAAACTATCTATAAGTCTAAATACTACTTACAAATACAGCACAACCCTTTCTTGCCCAACCCCACGAGCATATTCAGGCACAGGTTGCAGTATGCCGGTCTACTGAAGTGCTTCAGTCTCCACGCATGCTCGCCATCTTCTTTCACATTCGTGTCCAAGCCGAGGAGAACCAGAAGTGGAATTGTTGTCATGCTGTAGAGAAGATAAAAATTCAGTTAGTTTTTTTAAAGATGATATGATAAAGATGATAAAAATGACAGTTTATGTCTATGAAGTATGGTATTTTTTTATACAAAATTATACCCCTAAAATTATTGTAATACATAGACAAGCCCCGCCCACTTGTCATAGTGAAGCGTCTTGCAAGAATATAGCACAATTGACTATACACAAATGAAACGAATGAATCGAATTTAAAATAATTTATTGAAATTATTAAGTACTTATACTACTAACATTTTTGTGATATAATTAGCTAAATATGATATGAAACTTCTCTTTTGTCATCCTGAAGTAAGTTAACTAAAATAATAAAAAATAAAAAGTTTTTGTGTTTTTGTAAATATCGATTCCATGTTCTACGGGAACGATAATCGAAAATCGAAAGATTCATTTTCGATAATACTATATGGGCTACCCTACATAGAGCTGTCATTATTATCATCCTACATTAGACAAAGCAAAAATTTTAGTAGTATATAAGTTCTTAATAATTTCAATAAATTATTTTAAATTTGATTCATTTGTGTATAGTCAATTGTGCTATATTCTTGGAAGACGCTTCACTATGACAAGTGGGCGGGGCTTGTCTATGTATTACAATAATTTGTAGGGTATAATTTTGTTTAAAAAAATACGATACTTCATAGACATGAACTGAGATTATTATCATCCTATATTAGACAGAGTATAGTTAATATAAAAATGACAAGTTCATAAATCGTTTGTACTAACCCTCCACGCTTCCATTCGTCTAGTGACACAGTACCGTCAGCATCATAGTCTATCTCAACCATCATGTCTTGTAGGATCTGCAAAAAACATGTCAATACAAGAAGGTGTTCTGTTATGATAAAATGAAATTTGGTCAAATATTGAATGAAAGAATTTTTTTTAAAGTACATGAGCAAGATAAGATAGTAAATTAGTTGTGTCTGTACATCGGACATATCAAAAAACTTGGGTTATGTTTTATGAACAAAAAAAAAATTTTTTTTTGGAATTCTTGTCTGTTTATCTGTTTGTTCGCGATGAACGCAAAAACTACTGAACACATTTTGATCGGTATTTTTTTTTATTTGAATTTGATTTTTTTTTATTTTTTGTTTTTTTTTTGCTTGTTTTTTTTGTTTGTTTGGTCTTGGTCACACTTTAAATCTTATTTTTAAAGTACATGGGCAAGATAGTAAATTAGTTGTGGCTGTACATCGGACATATCAAAAAACTTGGATCATGTTATATGAACGATTCTAAACACAATTATATTTGTTTTAAAATTCTTGTCTGTTTATCTGTTTGTTCGAAATAAACGCAAAAACTACTTTTGATCGTTATTTTTTTTATTTGAATTTGTTTATTTATTCAATTTTTTGTTTTTGTCTTGTTTTTTTTTTGTTTGTTTGGTCACACTTAAAACATACACATGTTTAATCACAATCGGTTAAGTAGAACCGGGGATATAGGAAAAAAACGCGATAACTGACATTAACGCGGGCAGAGCCGCGGGCATTAGCTAGTTTAAAATAACCAAGTCTTACTGCTATTATAACAATTCTGCTTACTCACAGGCCTAAGCTCCGAGGTCTCCCAGCCCAGGTATTCGGCCACAGTCATCATTTGGTTGACGATGCAGTCCATCTCGTTGGTGTCCAAGACTCCGTTTCCATCAGTGTCGTAGAGACGGAACATGACTGGAAATAAAAAAGTAGGTACATCATACAGATGCCGCCACGTAACGTGGCCAGGTTTTGGAGTAGTGGGGTAAGTTCGCGCATCGTGCACTTTGAGCCAATCAAATGATTCAAAGTACGAACGAACGGAACGTTGATTCGGTACAAGACGTCTCTCGGAGACATATGATTGATATGACATATGACACCCAGACCAATGCAAATAGGCATATTCATGCACACAAATATTCGGACTGAGCGGTAATCGAACCCGCGCCCTCTGTCAGCGCTACGCCACAGAAGCCGTCGAAATGGATTTTTTTTAGGCTATTTGGTATAATCTGTCTAAATAAAATCTACCTAAGCTATCGTGAGGTCATCAAACCTTTAATATCATTTCGGTTTGATTCATTTTTGATTAGATTTCCGAAATCAATATAATATAAGTTTTAGTAAGTTTTGAAATCATACGTTTTAAAAACATACTTTCACTGAATCTGACCCCAGTTTAGTCTCAAGATAAGTTATCATTTTCACGAATAACTTCGGTTTGATGTGTTTTCGATTCGATTTTCAAAATTAATAGGTATCTATAAGTTTTAGTAAGTTTTGAAATCATACGTTTTAAAAACGTACTTTTACTGAATCTGGTTTCAGGTTAGTCTCAGAATGGGTGATCATTTTCAACACATTAAGAACGGTGTCTCAAAGAGCACGTTAAGCCGTCGGTCCTGGTTGTCATACGAACATCTATGGCAGTCGTTACGGGTAGTTGGAGCCCTAAAAAGTCCAACAATAGGTCTAACTACTATGCGATTCACGTAAGTTGATAACTGTATTAATGACATTTTGATTCCCGTTGCTTACTTCATTGCATAAAGTAAGGTCAGCAAATACATTTTTTTGCATCACTATTCCCTCTGAGGTAAGTACATACAATGATAAGTACGAAATAAACTATCGGTTCTTTTTTTATATTTATTTATTTTTAATCGGACGGTAACACTTCGATGTCGCTTATTTTATCGTTTGCACTGTTATCGGAGCTGCACGAACAATTTTCACGTGCTCGTGAATGTACCACTGTGCCTTCCCTACTCATTTTAAGCAAATTTAACTGTACCTAACAAAATAAACTTATCAAAACAATAACAAAAGTCTATAACAAACACAATGTAACAACAAAAGTCAACAAGGACGCAACAAAATGGAGAAAAATCGGAAATATATATCAATGGCGCGTCGGAATGAACCTATCCGACGCGCCGTGAAAATTTTGTTGCTAGCTGTACAATTTTGATGAGTACGGAATGAAGTTGCCGCGAACGCGATTATCTTCTCACTTGAATCGCATAGTACAGAACTTCGATATCGCCAATGGTTTGTGGAGGTCAGATAGCAGTCGCTTCACGGAACATATCGAAGTTAAGGATGATATTCGTATTGCATCCAATACATACGTACAATGACTGCTTTGCCGTTTTGGTTTGCCAGTGGTCTATAAGGAAATATACTCACATTCTAACTTATCTTCGGGTCTTCCAGCTTCTAACAGTGAGAGGTAGCAAACAATGTCTTTCAGAGATACCCTTGCTGTATGCACTTCCAGTGTTGACGACCGTCGCATCAGATGTTTGAAATCTGTAAAGATAAATAAATATATAATGGAATAGACTGGATGCGGAAGGTGGAGGAACGGCTGTAATGTACTGCAATTGGCTAGTTGATAATGGATAGAAAATAATATATATTCTAGAACATAATATTATACAACGCCAAGACTTGGAACTCTTTACCAGCGCATGTTTCCTTTCTCCTATAGTCCCGGGTCCTTTAAGCGGGGCGAGAAAAAGCATTTGATGAGGCCGTCAAACTGAGGGCCACCATTGTAGCAATATCGATGTATGTAGTGGTGAGCCCGGGTCTTGAGACTTTACCTTTAGCTTAGCATCAGGCGAGATAAAGCCCTGTTGACGTGACGTGTTTAATATTTAAAAAAATTACATTAAACCTTCACAGTACTCCCTGATACATGGGTCTGTTATACTGATGGCTATTTCAAAACCTAACTCTTCAAAAGCCTTACCTTCTATCTTCGTAGACTGGTTCACCCTCAGCGAGTTACTGCTCTTCCGGCTTGAGTTCCTGGACATCTGGCTGTGGCTAGGACTGGCTTCGTTACGGCCTAGGCACAGCTCGTGGGAGGAGTACGATGGATGAGTGGTTACTGTGAACATTGGGTGGACGCTCCCTGGAAGGAAATATATAAATAAACGAGCTGTCCCCCGCAGCTTCACCCTTGATTTACTACATCCCTTTGCACCTATTTAAACGCTTTGATTTAAGTTGAGATGGATGAAAACTGCACAGGATAGAGCACAGTGGGCGTCTTTGGAGGAGGCCTTCCCCTACAGAGGGGTTCTTGCTTAATAGAAAATTATTAAGTGAATTATATTTTTAGACTTTCCTTTTATGTTATTTTGCAAGAAATAAAGGGCTTTTTATTATTTTATTTTTATTATCTAAGTTGACCTGTTTGTTTGGGTCAAATCTAGTAATTGAAAATTGATCCCCTTCCTGTGGATGGATTGTTCCGATATTAGATACATATATTTAGTTCTGGTGACAATATAAGTTATCTATTCTGTATTATTGTAAATTCAAGATGGCCGCCGCTACAAAATGGCGGCTTACGGTTTTTTGCCACAACTACCGCAATATGGATATCAAATGAAAGGGCTTGACAAGAAGAATATAGTTCACTAGGAAAAAAAGAATCCAATATGGCCGCTTTTAGTGCATAAAAGTGTTTAACTTAAAACATTTTTACTTAATTTATTAACCCATACATGTAATATAATAATGTATGGAATGTATGAAGTGCAAAAAAATAACAAAATCAATCAGTAATTTTAAATTACCAGTCCGACTCCTTGCTCCTTTATCGCTGCCATCTACAGAATCTCCTGAACTCTTGCCCAGTTGCTGCAGTCGCTCCGCCAGACCATGGATCTTGGAAGCCAGACTCAACTTGCCCTAGGGGAAGAACAAAGGCTATATAAAAGACTGTTCTACTAATCGTGAAAGCTAATGTGAGAAATATTGGGATTCAGAGAAAATGCGTTTTTGTAATCAATAACATGGTTTGATTAACAGGTAGTTAAGAGGCCACCCTGGAGGCAAGCAAGCGATTAATCGTTTCACCTCTGGTTCACACCGAGAGCGGCGCGAGCTAAGAGATAAACGATACCATTCAGTATTTAGTAAAATTACGTTTTTATAACGCGTGATTTGAAAACTTACGAAATCTTATAGATTTTTAAAAAAGGCGCCAGTTAGGGAGCGTGCGAACCGAACGATATCTTTTCACCTCTTCTTTTACATACCTATCGCACGCAGCTCACAACACGAACGATGCCCGCGATGTTGGTCATGTTTTTCGGACTAGTTGCTAGCGGGCACTGACCTGAATAAGTTCTCTGGACTGGCGATCAGTCCCAATAAAGTGTGCCTAATTGAAAATCGCCATTTTGGCGCTGACAGCAGCCGTGAGTGTACTTGGAACTAATAATAATGATGGACAACAACTGTCTTGGTATCGATGAAACTTTTTCAAATGTCAATGTTTCGACTACCTACTTCAATTTGAAGTGTTTATTAATGATAAATACCATTTTAATATGTTCATAAAATTATTTATAGTACATATACCAAGCCTTTTGTTTTTAAAAGTATACCTACGAATTTTGGCATTCGATAGAAAATTATCGATATACATTTTGACATCCCTATTAACAACGGCCATTTGCAAACTAATTAGTTCTCAGTACACTCGTCTGTCAAACGCGGCGCTTCAAATCGGCACAAAAAATATCTGTCATTTGCTATGGCATAGCCAGTCTAGCGATTTATTATTTCAGGTCAGTGCTAGCGGGTATCGCCAGATATTTTATTTTAGCGTGATAGAACAACGAACACACAAACCTCATTACAAACTCCAATATTTATATTTAAGTAGGAAAAATAGTACCTGATGATCGGCATGAGCAGTGACTGGTGCGCAGGCGGCGGTGGAACTGGCTGCCGCCATCTCCCGCAGTGCTGGCCGGCGATCTCGACGGACGAAGGAGAGGAACAGGTGTCTAGATTTAACAGGTTTTTTTTATTAAAAAGTTCTTGGTTAGGCTTGAAATCTTTGATATTTGATCACAATCGGTGGCATAAGCTAGTTATAATAATAATTTTCGAATATCTAATCGAAAATGGATCAAACTAAATTTCAAAACCTCACGAAAGCGTAGCTATTTAGATTTTATTTTGACAGACCACACCAAATAAGTAACATTTTTTTTTCATTTTCTTTCTAATCTAAATGAAATCACGCGTTTAGAAAACACGGCGTTACTGAATCGGGCGGCTGGACGGCTTAACGTGTTCGTCGCTTATCTTATCAATGGAAGACCAATGTTTGTATACTAAAACAGCAACTTCTAATAACCCAAATACGAGTATCACTTCTGGCGAGACGAGGATACATGAACGATTTTATTATTCACCAAGGATCTACACTTTTTTTGCAATAAAAAACCACAGAGCTCTAAAACTAATACCTATTTCGGATGAATAATCCGAAATAGGTATTAGTTGGTATTAGTCTACTTATATTTTTTTCTAAATTGGCGTGACTCATTCGTCAACCGGCTCTCGTGGAACTCGCTCAATCGAGTTGGTACCTACTGCCATAAAGTTTATTTTTTCGTCAACTCGCTTGATAGTGAAAATCTGACATGTAGGTAGGTGGTCAGCTAAAAAAACGTACTTATTTGCTATTCGCGTTTATGCGTTATGCGTGCGAATAAAGCTAATATAGACGAATGCCAATTCACTTGATAAAACTGGCTTAGTTAACACGTTTTTCAGATCACTATATTAGAAATTAGTAGTAAATAAACAAAAAATACATGATATTATCAGTGCAAATAAGTTTTGAAAGTTAAGAAACCTAACCTACAAACAAGTGTAACAAGAAAACAATAGCGATACCTGGTTATTCCGTGAATAAAACAGCAAATACAGTCCTATTAGACTGTTAGCTCCATTTGAACTACACTCACATATAAATACCAGCTGTTGTACAGCTGTTTTATACATTTGCCGATACATTCAAACATACAAATCCAAAAGTAAACAAGAACAACTGATTTTGACATTTTTGGTTTGCAATAGTACCAACATGAAGAACAACACAATGCTACCAACATCACTACATTAAACAACAGTGTGACTGGAATTTTATTCTCGATATTGCAACAGATTAACTTATAGTAAAAATTATAAATAAAATCATAAAAATATTTACCAAACGGCTGAAAATCACATTAGAAATTCACCAAAGCTTTTGGTAAGCATATATATTATTGTACAAGCGTTTTTCATCTAATATATAGTAGTACTAGCGCAAATTATACATAGTTAAGCACAAAATACATTTCGTTCTATGGGTCTATCCTTCATAATGGTCCCAGCGGGGGCGGTATTTTGCATAGGAAGGACTATAGGTATTTATTAATAAAGGTTAAACAAAAACTTACCTAGACAACTCATCTGGTGTGGACACCTCCAGGAAGGTGTCCAGAAACCATCGGAACCCCTCATAGTCGATGTCCTGTAACAAAAAAGATTGCATGTTTATTACTATTATAAATTAGCCATGTCTGTAGGTACATTGGAGATATTTAATAAAATACTTGAGAGCCATAATATAGAACCATGACGTGCACACATAAATACACCGGATTTGCTGCAGCAACAGCGTCTCCCGTAGAGAGTGGAAGTGCACCGTCCTACGGCCCACACCAGAGGCCACGCGGCTGAGACGAGTGTGGCTCTCTAAAGGACTGCTCCAAGGATCTCCAATCCCTCTGCTAGTCAGAGGGACACGTCCTCTGACTAGCAAAGGGGTCGGTGAGGAGCAGGCTGTGAGTGGGCTGATTCTCCGCGTGCTGACGGGGGTGACAGGACGGCCGCCTGTCACCCTACATACCACCGTCGGCGGTGCGACGAGTTGCTGGCCCCACTCCCACCCCTTTCGGGGGATCGAAGGGGCTTTCTTAATACCGTAGATGGCCCGGGGTCAGCTGGGATCTGGGGTGCAAGGGATATGCCTATTGGGTAACCTTACACCCCGGTAATTAAGACCCGAGTCGACGCGGTGCGGTTTAGTCGATTCCTTTCATTATCGGGGGTTGTACCTAGCGTGGGAATAAAAATAAAATAAACTTGTGGGTTTTTTAAAGCTCGAACTGCCCATAACGACTGCTATAGATGTTTGTATGGCAATTGGGACCCACAATTTTTAAAGTGCTCTCTGAGGCACAGTCTATGTAAAGACTGTGTTATTTACGATGAGTAATACCCTAAAATTTCCCCAAAACATTGTAATGTAATTTATTTGTTTTGAACACAGCTTGGCTTTCGAAACAACACAATTATAAGCAAAGGACTCCGTTTGATGGCAGATACTTTATCAACGACGCCATCTTTAAGTTATGAAGATGTTTACAAACTCAACACTTGGGTTTATTATCTGTGCGAATCGATACGATTGGCATGAGCCAGCCAAACTTTACACGGTACACGAATTGGGGAGATCCAATAGGTAGGTATATTGAAATCAAACTTAGATAGAGATTTATTTCTATCTATAAAAATATTTTTTTCTTGGAATTCTTGTCTGTTTGTCTATGATTTGTTCATTATGTACGCAAAAACTACTAAACGGATTTTGGGGTGGAGTGCTATTTCGGTCGCTCCCAGAAACGCCGACATATCAATCAAAAACAATAAAGCGAACCCAAACGAGCTTTAGGAGCCACTGGGCAATCGCTATGAGAATGACGATAATTGGTTCAACGTCGAAATTCCTTTATTCTGTATAGATCAATAGACTGCCACGTAAAAAAACGTCAAAAAACTTGTGTTTAGCGAGTAGACCACCGAGCACCGGTTTGAAACACAGAAGATTCCAGCAAGAAATTCAATGGAATGTTCTTATAGTCGATTTATAAACATCTAGATATGGACTCCTAAAAAAGGATTCCAATATGTTGAACGGCATGAAATGTAATCTTCTATAAGTAGTTATAGAAGGTTACATCTCATAATTATAAAACGCATATTGAGTAACACAGCGCGTGATCCTATGATACCTAAAGTTCCCAGATCACGTTCACAACGGATTAGAGAGCCTTAAACATGATCTCGCTGCTTAGAAGCACGGAGACTGGGGATAAAAATTTTATTGGGTATTATTAGACACACTTTCGCTTGATTCGTTCGTACTAAGAGTCTTTTTATATCTATACCTATACTGATATTATAAAGTGGTATAAAGGTTATAATAATATGGAATTAACGCGATCATCGTATAGGGATCATGACCACGGCCGGTGTAACCTGGTCGAAACGTCAGGCATTCCATATAGGTTAGGTTAGGTTTTTTTTTTTTTTTTTTTTTTCCCTACCACCACTTTAAAGTGGTGCCTATTTTCGCTTTTAAAATAAAAACTCTCCCTATTCTTAAAACCTAGATCTTTCCTCTCTCATTCCGAGTCTCTTTGTCATACCAGTTCTCGCATTTATTCCTCTCGCACTTTCATACAACCTTTCATTCTCTGTAGGGAGTGGGGGCATATGGGAGATTGTGTGTACCTACCTATTGTTTAAGTCTACTCTAATTTTGTTTTCTTTTATTTTGTTTAATTTATTGAATATGGCAACAATATTTACATTTTCCTTAAATTTACTGACTTAACTTATCAATTTACATAAAACATCGTGCATTACATCTTATCTTATTATACACCTTATAGCTAATAACATATATATTATATTTTCCTTATATTTATTTATTTCTTATATTGTTGAGTTACAATTTTTTATTCTACAATACATAATGTAGTCTATGGCTAAGCATCATTATGCCTAGAATAATGGCTAGCATAGTTTAAACTTTGTTTCTTTTATTTGCCGTCACGATAATTTTCCTGGCATATTCGATTGTACTCTGCGTTTGTTTTTGCATGAGGTGTATTAGTCCTGTTCTGTCAACTTTAGTACCTGTGGCGAGTTCCAAATCCAGCCTATCCCTGGCATGGATTGGACAGATCGCCAGGAGGTGGTACACCGACTCCGGAACCCCAGGCTCACAGGCACACGATGGGTCTGCCTTACACTTGAACCGCGCCAAGTATTCGGAGAACCCACCGTGTCCCGTGAGGAATTGGGTTGTAGGGCCGTCGATGTTAATCCTCCTGACGATCCTATACGCCGTAAGCGCGCAAGGGAAAAATATTTTAGTGGTGGAGGCCGTATGGCCTTCCCGATAGCGCCTGTTCCATTCGTCAAGGGAGGCCTTACGTATGACTCCTTGACGAATGAGACAGGACATTTATCGTAGTCCGGCCTCTTCTTGAGTTTTAAGGCGGCGTCCTTTGCGAGGCAATCCGCCCTCTCATTACCCTCAAGACCAACGTGGGCCTTAATCCAGTAGAGGGAGACGCTCTTGCCCTGCTGTTTACAGCGGTTAGGTTAGGTTAGGTTAGGTTAGGTTAGGTTAGGTTAGGTATACCTATACCATGATCGCGTTAATTCCTCTTTACATATTATTATAATCATGGAACGCGAAAGTTTAAAAGTTGGTATAAAGTTTGTGAGTTTGTAAGGTATAATCTCTGTATTGATGAATCGTTTTTGAAAATTATTTTTCCAATAGAAAGCCAAATTATTTATCAGTGTTTTTTTCTACAATTCACAGCCCACGCTGGAGCCTATTTTACACAGTGAGGGATATAAAATACTAGGATTACTATATTTAGCTCGACCCTCACAGGGTCCTTTCTTCGTTAACTATTTCATAAATTTATTCTCGCATTAATTTCTGGCCTCTATTACCACACAGTTCTCGCTTTTGTTCTTCTATATTTGTAAGTATTACCGGATGCCCGAAGTGGGCATTTCACCCAAGGGGTCCATCTCGAAGCTCGAGATGGCCCTGGGTCAGCCAAGGTACGAGGGAAATACCTTTGGGTCATCTTACAACCCGGCGAAGAAAGAAAAAAGATTGCAATATTTTTCAAAGTAGGTTTTATTGGTTATCAGGAAGTTGCAGTAACGCGGATAAACGGTCCTTTCGAAAACAAATATCAAGTTGAGGAAATGACGGTCAGGGCCTATCTACTCTTTTATCTAGAAATTTATCAAACCCTTTTTTATTTTGCGTATCGGACCGGACATACCATTCACAAGGGTTGTAACGTAGTTAGGATGTTATCCGTTTTGACTATCGTCCGGCATAAACCAAAACCCGAATTGCCCAAAATGACCGCCAGCACTTATCACTTTTTCGTTGGCTCCTCTAAAGATGTACTGATGCACATTATCTCTTATACCACTAATAGGTGGAAGCATCCTTGTATTTCTTTAATTCGAGGGTGAAGTATCAAGAAAATAATGAAATTACAAACTAATATTACAAGCCCTTTATACTCGTAAATGCTTCCATTGAATCTCGACAGCGTTGTATAAAAAATACTTGAATACTATTATTTATAAATTACTTGCTATGCATCTTCCCCAAAATTAGGGACAGGCGGCAAGATAAGGTGGGCAACGATCGACCGGGGCGTTAACAACTACTCAACCTATATTTACTGACGCTGTATACCTTTATAAGTTAGTAGGTACCTTAAGAACAAAGTTCAATGCCCTAACGTCTCAAACGACATTTCGAAATAAATGGAAAATTCCTGTAACTTAAGTGTCCTCTACTTTTGTGCCGTGTCAACAGGTGTGAGGTTGCTAGGCAACGGCCATCGCGTCTGGCAGCCATCTTTGATTCGCGACAAGATAAATATTTCTCAGAATAGATTTCTTGTTACGCGATATGAATAAGTGGTTAATATATTTATTTGCTCTTTCACTAGTTATTCAGACTGGGTGTGTTGGATACCTATTGGATCAGAATCCTTGAGGCGCAAGTCAGAGGTCGTTCAGTCAGAGATCGTAGGTTCGATTCATGAATATGTAACTGTATTTGCTTTAAGTTATAATAGTCGCTGGTATTTGCATTGGTAATTATCATCTTGCGAGTCTTTTTCTTGACTGGGCTCGTGTTGGCTTTTCAGTCTTCGCCGTTTTGGGTCTTCAAACGCGGGATGTAAGATCCTCACACTCCAACTGACCCAGGGTCGCCTCTAGTTTCGAGATGGCCTGTCCGGGTTTGGTAACCACGGTAATCCCGGCTTGTGCCCGTAGAAGGCGGGGGGAAGGGGCGTTGAAGTTGATACCTATAGATACGTGTTTCTGAGAAAGGTCTGGACAGACAAATGAACCTGTAAAGTAAACCTTCAAGGTAAAAATATTCATGACTGGGTTGCGACTTGCGGCCACGCAACTAATAATTTTCAAACATTATTATCGCTAGCGTTTTCTACCAGATACGATGGAGGCGGAATTGAGGAAAGGGAGGTGGGTGGGGTGGAGGGGGGGGGGGGCTGGACGTTTGTGAGTTTCTGCTGTGCTAGCAACGCAGGCCACTTTTGATCTTCCCGCTGACAGAATCCCTCCAGTGAGCTCTGGCTACCCTACTTACCGGCGGGAACACAACACGATGGTTATTATAGCCGCGGTGTTCTGTAAGGCGGACCATTTGAGAAACGCTGGGCTAGACCAGCAGGTTATCGTCCTCTTACTAATAAAATATAATAATAAATATTTTCTGGGGTTTCTGTTTTGTTCGAACCACAATAGATGGCTTTATTAAACGAAAATTCTTGGTTATTGTGAGTTTATTATTGCTTTTTCTCTATTGTAGGGATAACAATAGATAACCTAATAATAACTGAGGAGGAGTGGCTAAGAGGGCGTCAGTATGTAAGAGGGTAGTTTACGTATGCTTTTTTTATCTAATATAAATAAAATTCTCATATCTCAGTTTAAATTCCTCCGAAATGGGCCGACCGTACACTGATCTAATGTGATGTAAATGAACACATTTTGGTGGAGTGGAGAGTTGAATGGAGAGTCGTTTTAATAAAATACTTAGACTTGGAGGCGATACCGACTTCCACGCGGGAGAAGCCGCGGGCGGCAGAAAGTATCCATACTAATAATGTAAAATGCGAGAGTAACTCTGTCTGTCTGTCTGTCTATCTGTCTGTCTGTCAGTCTGTTACGCTGTCACGCCTGAACCGCTGAACCGATTTTGATGAAATTTGGTATAGGTGTAGATTAGACCTTTAAAATGAACATAGGCTATGTTTGGTCGCGATAACCGATATCCACGCGGGCGAAGCCGCGGGCAACAGTTGGTTATATATAAAAGAAAGTCGTGTTACTTTCACTATTTATAACTCAAGAACGGCTCAACCGATTTGGCTGAAAATTGGTTAGGAGGTGAGGAGCTTAGAACTAGGTAACTGACATAGGATCGGGTATCGCGTTTCCGTGGGACTTGGTATAATAAGACGCAACAAAGTCGAGTGGAGAGTTGAGCGGGAAGTCGAGGAATACACTTGGTGGCAATACCGAATTCCATGCGGGCGAAGCCGCGGGCGGAAATTAGTTATTAATATTTGGTACATTAAAATCCATCTCGAAAGGACGCTATAAGAAAGCTTTTAACGGTAAAGCTCGCCCTTTGTACATATTTAATTTGTTATATTTCATATACAATTCTGTTTACGGAAATTGACGCAAGCTGCCTATTTATAAGCCTTTGATCTGCTTCACGTTTAGACCTATTACCTCACCGTGATATGGAAGAAACCTTCAAAAAAGTATACAAAACTCTATGTCTATAATCTTAATATATATAAATCTCGTGTCACAATGTTTGTCCTCAATGGACTCCTAAACCACTTAACCGATTATAATAAAATTCGCACACCATGTGCAGTTCGATCCAACTTGAGAGATAGGATAGTTTTTGAAACGGATTTCGACATCCACGCGGGCGGAGCCGCGGGCAACAGCTAGTAATATTATAAAGAGGAAAGGTTTGATTGTTTGTTTGTCCGAATAGGCTCCGAAAGTACTGGACCGATTTCAATAATTCTTTCACCTATAGAAAGCTACAATATCTGGGAGTAACATAGGCTATAATTTGTTTTCAAAAAATTAAGGAATTCGAAATCCACGCGGGCGGAGCCGCGGGCAACAGCTAGTATACTATAAAATTGTAAAGTAAGTTTTGTGTACATTGCGTACATTAAAAAAATTACTTGGGTTATGTTATTGTGAACGATTTTGAACACTAAGATTTAAAAAGCATTTGATGAGGCCGGTCAAGTTGAGGGCCACCATTATGGCACTGTCGGTGTATGTAATAGGGACCCCCTTCCTGAGACTTTACCTTTAGCTTACCATCTGGAGGTGAAGTCATATTCACGTGACCTATATAAAAAAAAAACATAAAAAGTTTTTTTGAAATCTTTGTCTGTTTGTCGGTTTTTCTGTTTGTGCGCGATGGATGAAAAACTACTGAACGGATTTCTATGCGGTTTTTTATTTGAAAGCTCTTGGTTAGACTTGAAATCTTACGCATGTTTGATCAAAATCGGTTGAGTAAAACCGGAGATATAATCAAAAAATCGTGAAATTCTACGTCCACGCGGGCGGAGTACAGGTTTTTTATAAAATACTAGCAAAGAGGGTCCACTGTTGGTAGGGTCAGGATTGGAACTCGATACCTCTCGATCGTAAGACCGTCTCCCTTACCACTAAGCTTTCGAAGCGTTACATTTTTACATTTACCGGTACATGGTGGATATGATATCCCACTAATACGCGCAAAACGTTTTGGCAGTACGTTCATCGTGCGTACTGCTAAAGAGTGGAATGCCCTGTCTGAGTCTGTATTTCCGGAAAGCTACAACCTGGGTGTCTTCAAGTCTAGAGTGAATAGGTTACTTCTAGGCAAGCGTGCTCCACCGTCGACCACATCACTTACGAACAGGTGAGATCGTGGTCAAACGCGAGCCTATTACCAATAAAAAAAAACATACCTATAATTTTTTAATTAAATGCATTTGATATACAGGAATCTACAGTACCACGGGTAAAGGCAGGCGGATTTTGTTACGGATTGTGTTATAGTAACCGATTAATGCTAATTGTTGTCTGTCAAGTTGCATTTGAATATTGAATACACATTTTGACAGCTGTCAGTTAGTTAACGTCACTTTGGCGCGGGAACACAGGTTGCCAATTAACTCCTAATTTGTGGGTAACGGGTAACATTGTACCAAGGAGAAATTATTGTGTTGAGTAATTTGTGTGGTGAGAGATGAGCTGGATATATTTACGTACTAATATTATTAAATTTATAATGACTTACGTGTGCCATTTTGTAGGATTGTGTTAAAACATTTAGAAAGAAAATTTATATATAAAAAATATTTTGTAAGTAACAAGGCTTAGTAAAATCTTAGGAGCCCAAGCCAGGGTGCGGGCCAGGACCTCAACGCGGTGCACCCGGGCAACGGAGACTCTGTTGCCTGCAGCAAATCCGGCCAGGGTGGGAGTAGCCCTCTAGAGGGCTGCTCCGAGGCTCTACACGTGTCCCTCAGACTGCGGGGGTTGGGCTGATTCTCCGCGCACGAACGGTTGAGTGACAGGACGGCCGCCTGTCACCCTACACACCACCTTCAGTGAGGTGGAACGATGATAATGATAGTGCGGTTGCGATGGCTGAATTTTACGCTGGAACTTTTAATTTGAAGTGAAACATTGATACGAAAGAAGACTTCATTCTTGCCCCAAGGTCTCCAAACTTCTAAATCCGGCCCTGTGAATATGCTAATAGGTTCACACGAACGAACAGACTGCATTAACTATAGTTGTGATACTATTTCGTATTCGTTGCAGATTCCCTTGTGGCTAAGTTACCGTCGCAGTTCGCTAATCATATTCAAATTACTTTTATGCACTTTCAAAGCTATTTTGAGCGTCTATCAGTATGCACAATAGCGAAAGGGTTGCAAATGGTTGCAAATAATAGCAAAAAAAAACGACAGAAATAAATAAATAAATAATATCAACCCGCATTAGGCCAGCGTGTGTGGATTAAGGTCTAAAAACCCTCTCAGCTCTCTCGCTAGAGGAGAGGAGACCCGTGTCCAGCAGTGGGACATAAACGGATTGCTATTAAAATAAATAAATATTCTACGAAAATAATAAAATTTTACTATTAGTGTTACATTCCAATTCATTTACACAAATACAACATTTTGTGAAAATTTTAACCGTCTTACGGTACATAAGATACAAACTATTGCCGGATAGATAGACGGACAGCAGAGTTTTAGTAATAGTGTCCGGTTTTACGCTTTCCCTAAATAGAAAAACACCGTAGCAGATGGCGGGCTGTTAACTCTGCCTAGTCCCAAGAGGAAAATATATAGGAAAATATGTCAGTATGTATATGTTTGTATGCACGAAATTCAATATTCCCCAAACCAATATCGGCCCCGTATCCTCGATTGTAAAGGGCCTTAAGTACTACCTTCCCCAAACGCCAATAATTCCATTTCTGGTGAGTTTTTGTGCCTCAAACCTTCTACAGAAATACTATTTACTCGTCAATAAATTTCTATTGGAGGGCATGAAATGTCGTCAAGGGATGAAGGTCACAAAAATGTGCTTCAGACATGGACGCCTGTCACACCGAAATGAATAAATATTCGACGACATTCTATACAACGCTCTCTAGACCCAAAGTAAGCATAGTTTAACTAGGTTGTGTTAAGGTTTCTTTTTTTTTATACTACGTAGGTAGCAGACAAGCACACGGCCCACCTGATGGAAAGCGGTCACCGTAGCCTATGGACATGTGTTACACTAAGGGTGTCAAACACGCGCTGCCTATCCTGAAGGAAGGGGTGGGGAGGTTAGGAAGGGGTGAGGGGAGGAGGGAACAGTGAGCTCTGGCTACTCTACTTACCAGCGGGAAGATAACACGATGGAATAGTCTAGAATAACACTTTATAAGCTTCTTTTTATCCCTGCAATAGGCACCCATGGGCAGTGAAACCGCTGAATACAGTTAGAGAATTTTTTATACTACTTAGGCGATAGAAAAGCACACGGCCCACCTAATGGGAAGCGGTCTCCGTAGCCTATGTGTAGCGGATGTATTACCCTAGTCGAACTGTTCAATTCCGACGGGAGATACCGTCGTGTCCTACCTCCTCTCAAAAGAGATATTTCTACTTTTTCCTCTCGCTGTAAATGAAATAAGGATAAATTTAAAAGAAATCATTTAGTAACATAATTACATTCGCTTCCTCATTGGTTTATGCAAATGGCGTCTCTTTGCCTCGATACCAGAAAATAAGGTAGGTACTTAACATTATACGTGAAATAGGTCAACGCAGTGAACAAGATACCTGTAATTTTGCTGACACGTTCATCGTGCGTACAACTAAGGAGTGGAATTCCTTGCCTGAGTCTGTGTTTCCGGAAAGCCATAACCTGGGAGTTTTCAGGTCATGAGTGAATAGGTTCCTTCTAGGCAAGCGTGATTCATCGTAGACCACATCATCACTTACCATCAGGTGAGATTGAGGTCAAACGTTAGCCTATCATGAATAAAAAAAAAATATTTCAAATACACTACCTCTACCTATTACCCGCGGCTCCGCCCGTTCTAATCCGATTCTCGCTACCTACTAGTAAGAATTTATTCGCTTTTTTACATCGGACACGTCAATATGACTTCACCTCGCCTGATGGTAAGCTAAAGGTAAAGTCTCAGGAAGGGGAGTCACCATAACAAACACCAAGGATGCTATAGTGGGGTGCCCCTTAGCTTGACGGCCTCATCAAATACTTTTTCACGCCCGACCAAAACCACAAGTCGTCTCGAGTCTCATATACCAGGGTGTAAGGTAGTCCAATAAGAGAATTCCCTCATACCCGGACTAACCCTTTTTTTTCGTGCGGAAATCCCCACGTATAGCTACCCGGAGCCAGCAGGCCAGGTTATGTTAGACACGTTGGAGTCGAACCAACTAAAACCGCACGCCGTCTAGGGTCCTCTAGCACCGGGGTGTACGGCGGCCCAAAGAGCATTTCCCTCGCCAGCCAGACCCCGGCTAACCCTGAGGCTGGGCTTTTGAAGCAGGTTAAAAATAGAAATATAATCTAAAGAATTTGTACAGAGAAAAACCAATTCGAATATATAAAATGGCCAGTGATTCTGAAATGAACCGCTAAGTGATCTGTATTTCTATAGAAAACTGTTTTGGGACATTTAATACGAAATCCAATATACTCTGACCAGCGTTTCTCAAAGTGTGATATTAATCCTTGATGATTTGTATTAGTTTAAGTCATTGGTCATAATGACCATTGGTTGTGGAGGTCAGATGGCAGTCGCTCCACGGAAAATATCGAAGTTCAGCCGCATCACAGTTAGACTGGAAAGCTGACCCCATTCTGAGTTGGGAAAAAGGTTCACAGAATGATGATGATTTTTATTAGTTTAATAAAATTACATGTATATCATCACCAACTTAATAGTTCAAAGTTGCATCCGAGATTTTCACTTCAGAGCCCGGGTCCGCTTTTTTTAAATATTTAGTCCGACGGATTGACTGCACCCCGCCTGATGGGAAGTTGAGGTGGAGTCCAAAAAGTAGTGGTCACCATTACCTGAACTAAATAGTCATCTTGTTTAGTTCAGAAGTTCCTTTGATCTACCGTCCTCATATTTGGACCCTTGATATCATGTGGCATCAGAGTATTTGCCATATAAAACAAATGAGCCCAAACTCGATATGGTTTATCTTGTATCTTACCCAAGGTGGCAGACAAGCACACGGCCCACCTTTCCTTTCAACTCCTTTATCAGGCCAGCTTCATAATAGGTATATTATCGTATTGTCACCAAAGATACCTATAAAGTCGAACAGTCATGGCTTTCATTGGCTTTCCAAGATTTAACCCATAGCAACGTAACAAACAAACACAAGATAAATTAAATAAGAGCTTTTAAAATGTTATATTTTTCCTCATAAAGTTCACAAAAATAGCTGCCTACCTACATTAATTTTATTTATTGATTTATTTCACCGTAAAGACCATTCGTACTTTTAAGCAACTTCCAAGTGCAACTTTTCGAGTGTATCGCGAAAATCGCGCGTGTATAAACTTCTTATCAACTTGTTATAAAGATAGAACATAACTTTGAGAACCGCTGTTCCCTACGAACATTTTTAGAACGCGTGGGTGTGTTGAAACGCCCACGGCTTCGCTCGTGGAAACAAATAGTGTTAAGATGGCGAGGCGCCGACGTTTTCCAACTTCAGACATTATACTGACTGTGAAATTGTTTTTATGTGAAATTGTATGAGATTTTTTCGATTTCTTTAGGAACTTTAAGTTTTTTATGTAACAAAGGGTGTATATAATTAAAATCAGTGGATGTTGTATGGTGATGGTTGTACCGGGCTTGAGGTGATGGTTGTCGCAGCACTTGTGGGACCAGTGGGTATTGGCGTTGTCTAAACCAATATCTGCGCTTTGTCACGCAGTGCTGCGACGACAATCACATCTTTCGTGAGGTCGTCAAGTTGAGGGCCAACCATTATGTCACTATCGGTGTATGTAATGGGGACCCCCTTCCTGAGACCTTACCTTTAGCTTACCATCAGGCGAGGTGAAATCATATTGACGTGACCGATATATAAAAAAAACCGTTAAAAAGGCAGTCAACATTTTTTTTTAATATTTCTTCTCGAACACCTATCGATGTTGCCATACACACTTCATTTTTATTACCATAATTATTGCCAACGCGAAAAATATGGCTTCCTTTTAACGTAAAAACTCCTATAACAAACGTTATCAATCTCATCAGAAGAGACATTTTATCTGTACACTTAAAAACCAACCTTATCTCGTACCATTAAAATTCATTTTCACTTCAGCGAGTATGAATTTTCTTGTTAACGTAATTTCAACTTTTGTGTAAATAATATAAGGCTGATTTTACAGTGATGTTATGATAGATAAAATCGACCTAGTGATATTTATTTGACCCATTTTAAGGGCATCATTGCTTTATGAGTTTCATAGGAAACGTCTTGTATATATCGTATCTATGTGCCTTGATAAGGACGGCGAAAAAACTGACAGAAAAGCCTCCTAAAAAGTCATATTTTCTAAGAAAGAAAATCTGAAAGCTAGCTCTTAGACTTTCTAAGAAAAATAAGTTCTTAATATCAGATTCTAGCGAAAAGGCTAGGTACTAACTTAACTTAATAAAAAAAAAAAATCTATTTCTCGACCGAAATTCAATATTTTCCGTGAAGCGGCTGCCATCTGATCTACACAAGCCATAGACGATATCAAAGTTCTGTAGTTAGACTAATTGTGAGATACCTGTTTAAAAAAAATCTTAGGTTATGTTACAGATACCGGCACGTTAATTGGCCAGACGCGTCATATGCGAAAAGGTCGATTTTTAGGTCCCCTTTGAGGTATGAGCGGGTCGCGGGAGACGCGGTTGCGCCGTTGCGGACATATGATTGGCCCGTCACTTGACGGACCAATCAGATGTCTCCGAGAGACGTCTTGTAGCGAATCAAGTAGGTTAGACTTAAAATCTTATCCAAATCTGATCACAAACGGTTGACTACCTACAATCGGATTCTTTTTTATATAGAACACGTCAAAATGACTTCACCTCGCCTGATGGTAAGCTAAAGATAAAGTCTCAGGACTAGGGTCACCACTACATACACCGTTAGTGCTACAGTGGTGGCACTCAGCTTGACGGTCTAGTGCTAGTCAAATACTTTTTCACGCCCCACTTAAAGGACCTGGGACTGTAGGAGGAAGGAAACATGCGCTGGTAAAGAATTTCATTCCATTCCATTCCAGGTATGGTCAAAAATCGAGAATTGCGGGCATAGGCCAGTAATTCTATAAAATCTACACATCTGCGTTGTAAAGTACGGTACATTTTTACTTCATAAATAATTCTTACAAAAAAAAACGACTTCAACGGACTAAATTGAAATTGGGCCATTCCGCCAGCTATCAGCAAATAGAATCATCAAAATCGTTTCATCCAGTCGAAAGGTCTGAGGACAACAAACATAAAAAATACAGTCGAATTGAGAACATCTTCCATTTTAGAAGTCGGTTAAAAAGGGTCCAGGGTTACAAACAAAGGTGGAAATATCGTCAAAGGGTGGTTTATCTTTGTTCCCAACATACCTTGAAGTCCGAATGCACAAAGTGCTTTATTCATCGCAATTTACAACGCAAACTCGCGGCACACAGCGACACAGCGTTACTTTATACCCAAGATCAAAGCTTTGTTGGAAGCTGTGCCGCTTTTCGTTTGACGTTTTGTGCTACAACCCGCACACACAATACACACATAATACATACTCACATACGGCAGTGTAAATCTGGATAGGTAGAGGGTACTACCAAAGACAATGATAAAGTTATCAATGGTCTTTGGTACTACCGACCGACGACGGTGGAAGTACTGAGGTTTTTATTTTTTATATTATCTAGGTGGCAGACAAGCACACGGCCCACCTGATGGGAAGCGGTCACCAAGGGTGACACACACGCGCTGCCAAGTGCCATGCATGGGCCAATTTTTATGATTTATTCCTCTTAGTCCGGCGAGTGTCACTTAAGATTATGATGTTAGTGAAAATTCAATATGGCCGCCATATTGTGAAAATGAAAAAAAAAAATTAAGAAAACAAACTATTTCAAGTGGGTTGATTTGACTGACCGTTTAGGATCTATATCGATTTAAAGTTACGTAACAAACTATAATTTTATTAGGTTTTTAGACAGTAGAAATTTTGAACTTAGAATGTAGAACTAAAAAGTATAAAAAAAAATAATTTAAAAAATCAAAAAACTAAAATAAAAAAAACAAGCACTTAGAAATGTCCTGTGGTCTAGAAGCATAACAACTTAACAGTCAGGATCAATTATTCGACAGCCAATCTAATTATTCAATGGATCCCGACTGTTTAGTTGTTATGTTTCTAGACCACAGGACATATAAGTGCTTGTTTTTTTTCTTTTTACTTTTTTACACAGTCGGGATTTTTGATCCGCGGTAGCCTAGTGGTCTGGGTAATGGACTGCTGAGACGAGGTCTCTCAATCCCAGGTTCACCATGGCGCACACCAATGACTTTTCGATGCTTTTCGAAGTTATGTGTGTATTTATCGCAGGTTCATAAGTGCCCGGTTAATGGCAATAGGCTCGCCGCCTATTACATTGGAACCTAAACATAAACTGGCGAAATGTGGGTGCTAGCACGTCTGCCTACCCCTTCGGGGATATAAGCGTGAGTTTATGTTATGTTATGATTTTTGATTTTTTCAAAAATCGATTTACAAGAGACAAAATAATGTTCGATGTTCTGTTACAAACAATTACTCAAATATATCAGCACTCGAACTTCACCCAAGTCTAACTAACCTTGTAAACTGTTCAACCTTCAACGCTACCACACAGTACATCTCACTACACGTCTAATTGCACATTTGCATACTGTCTATTTGGATGTAAACAGACTCAAATGTACAACAGAACACGCGGGTTTGTTTACTTATGAACTCTGAACATTTGCATAATGTTGGGAGAAAAAGCAAGCAAGCGTTAGCGTTGAGGATTAGCGATTATAAACTTGAAAGGCCGTAACCGAAATTTTACCAATTTCGGGGATATTTGTGCTTGTACAGAAGCGTTTAAAAAAAAAAACTACAGTTCAGCAGTGCGCGATAACCAAGATTTTGACTGTACTAAAATATATTTTTTTGGTAAAATTTCCTATTTTTTATGGTTCTTTTTTAAGAAGTAAATAGAACGTTAATTTGAAGTTCGTATACGAGTATATTTTTATGAATTAAGTACTAGTTTTCGCCCGCGGCTTCGCCAGCGTGGAAGTCGGTATCGCTACCAATTAAACCACTATCCACTCAACTCTCTACTCCACTCTTCATTCCACTTCACTATCCACTCCACTCTCCATTACACTCTTCACAAAAAAAAAGGATAAAAAGCATCCTATATCCGTCTCCTGGTTCTAAGCTCCTTATAAATTGGAACAAAATCGGTTCAGCCGTTCCTTGAGTTATGAATAGTGTAACTAACACGACTTTCTTTTATTTATATAAATAATAAATAAGTGTTAAGTAGCCGTAAAAATCAGCTCTTCTTTGCCTAATTTCTCTAAAATTTATCCGACCGAGTTTAATATTTTTACCCGACTGCGCAACGCAAAGGAGTGGTAATGTGTTTAACAGCCTATGTATGTATGTATGTATGTTTGTATGTTCCTTTGAAGCACTATACAGACCAAACGCCTGGGCCGATTTTCATGATTCACACGTCAATCGATTCCTCTTAGTACGGCGAGTGTCACTAAAGACATGACGTTAGTGAAAATTCAATATGGCGACTACTGGCCGCCATATTGTAAAAATTAAAAAAATGAAAGTCAGCAAACTATGTCAAGTGGGGTATCGTTGAATAGGTATTTAAAACTCATTTTTAGTTTCCTTTCAATATTTTTCGATTCCAGTGACAATTTAGGATCTATAGCGACTTAAAGTTGCGTAACAACAATTCATAGGTTTTTATTAGACAGTAGAAAGTCCAATCGGGTAAATAGCTGGCTAGGACACTTATAACCAAAAAGTATAAAATAAAAAAATATAATTTAGAAATTAAAAAACCCGACTGCGTAAAAAACTAAAAAGAAAAAAAAAAACAAGCACTCAGATGTCCGGTGGTCTAGAAACATAACAACTTAACAGTCGGGATCCATTGAAAAATAAGATTGGCTGTTGAATAGTGGATCCCGACTGTTAAGTTGTTATGTTTCTAGACCACCGGACATCTGAGTGCTTATTTTTTTTTTCTTTTTAGTTTTTTACGCAGTCGGGTTTTTTAATTTCTAAATTATATTTGTTTTATTTACTCGAATATTTTATATTGCAGCGCAAAAACTATGAAAGTTCTTGATCAGATTTAAAATCTAACGTACTTTTTATTGTAATTGGTTGATAACCGGAGATAATATGACAATAATTGTGAGGACCAACATTCAAGCGGGTGAAACCTCTCCTTTCCTACACAGAACTACACGTGCCAGACTGAGGTATCACCCTCACACGGTGGCATCAATTCCATCAAGAACCAAGCGGTTCGGTGCCTCTTTTATTTGCCGCACCATAAGACTTGGAATTCTTTACCAGCGCATGTGTTTCCTTTTTCTTATAGTTCCGGGGCCTTTAAGCGGGGCGTGAAAAAGCATTTGATGAGGCCGTCAAGCTGAGGGCCGCCACTGTAGCACTACTGGTGCATGTGGTGGTGACCCCAGTCTTGAGACTTTGCCTTTAGCTTACCATCAGGCGAGGTAAAGTCATTTTGACGTGTCCTATATAAAAAAAAAACCTCGGGTATCCGCTAGTGCTTTTCATGAAACCAGTGATATTTTTTACGTATATACTGACCAAAACTCATTTTGTTCTTTATGCAAAACCGAGCGGAAAATGGCCGCTGCATTCACGGGTACCGCGTACCTACACGTCCCAAATAGGATTAAATTTTCATGTAAAGGTATAGTGTAACTATATTCCCCTCGAAGCCTAATGAAATTGCGTCGTAAGCTTCACATGTTTTTAATAATGTTAAAAATGTTGTTCGACGTCCAGCCCATGATGTGAGATGTAAAAGTTTTTGAAAGGAAAATTTTGTTACGAGCTACACAGGTTATCCACGGCGATGCTACACGGAGGGAAAGTATTTTAAATAATGTAAATAGACAAATTTATTGAAAGAAGACTTATTTTTTATTTTAAAATCCATTTTAGCTACAATTGGAAAATTAAGGCACATGTAAGTGGGCAGGCAAGCCGGGGTCGACCTCGCAGAGTATACACTGACCAAATTAAGGAGTTATTGCAAAAGAGCAGTCAAAGCACTCGAAACCGGCGGGCTTGCATGAAAGGTTTAATGACAGTAGAGGAAGCGCGTGAAGTATGTCAGGACAGAGGCAGTTGGCGGTCTGTTGTCTCTGCTTATCTCGGAAGGAAAAAGGCGTGAGCATAGGTATGTATGTATTTATGTATGAAAATAAAATTCGCTTGCAACACTCGGTAATCGAACCGGTTTAAATCCAAAAAAATAACACCCGTACTTTTATGGCATCAATCGATAGGGTCAATTATAAGGATCAAATCTCTGTAACAAAATACTAAATTAAATGATATATTATAATGACCATTACACCCAAGGCACATTACAGTACATTATAGTCACGCCTCTTTCCCGTTGGTGTAGGCAGAGACAACATGTTTCCACTTGTTACGATCTTTTTTTCGTGTGGGAATCCCCACGGATACTGCCCCCGTCGGTCATCTGGGGGTATGGTAGGCCCAGCCCTTGCTTGCTCTCAACCATGCCCTTTCCTCGTTAGAGGGACACGCGGGGAGCCTTCGAGCAGCCCTATACAGGGCCACTCTAGCGTCTCCTTTGCAAGTGTGAGGCGCTGCCGATGCCGCTTTCTTTGTCCGGGTGCTTCTTTCTTCTCCCTCCCTCTCTCTTGCTCTTTTTTCTTTTCTTTCCTTTACTTTCATAAGGGTAGTATTAAAACGAGCGACTGTATTACTGAGTGACTGACTGCGAGTGACGATAAATCAACAGTGGGGCGAGCACGAATTTTCTTTCGTATCGAGTTCGTAACGTGTGCGACAAAAATTGAATGAAATTAATTTGTACAGCGCCCCTATCGTGCGTAAAAGGAATTATACAAATTTCATATAATTTCTATCGCACATAATGTTTCGAACTCGATTAGAAAGAAAATTCGTGCTCGCCCCACAGAACAGCAACTTATTTCATAATTGTTTTCATACATGCTTGCAGATTGCGTATACGAGGACATTTTGAGTCCGTTCCTCAAAATGTCCTCGATCTGTTTGGCATATACATGAAGGGACTATAAAAAGATAAACGGTTTTACTAAACTATTTACTTGAGCTATTAAGTCGAGCCGGCATTTTCATTTGGGTCACAATGATCCATTACTGAGGACGTACTTAATTGATTTTTATGGGCCAAACAAACAATTACAGTGGCGCTGGGAGACAGCCTGATGTTGTTAGAGTACTTTAGAATTTATATAAGATAGGTATTGTACTACAGAATAATGAATAGTACTATATACAGAATTTACACTTCTTTGATCTTGAAAAGCGTCGTTTTAATGGCCTAAAGAATTACGTAGGTAACGCCTTTTGTGCCAAACTTACCCACGCCACTAACGCGACTGTAAGGGTTGTCACTTTGTCAAAAATTTATAGATAAGAGTTCTTTTATTCATTTTGAAATCCATCCACGCAACCGTTATTAGTAGGTATTATTATTGTTACAAACATTGCAGTTTGGTCTAGTGTTCTCACAAGTAAAATAGCCCAGTGATATGTTTGTGCGCGTCGCGTAATGTCGCGTTACGTGTGCCCTCACAGGCGTGCGGCAGCCCCGACTGCCTAGATCAGGGTAGGCGAACCTTTATGCATCAACGTGCCATTTTTTTCTAAAACATGTTTTATGGGGTCACTGGCGTGCCATCAAAACTCTTTATGATTTATTTTTGAAATGTTTTTGTTACACGCATAATAATTAGTACATTATGATACAAGGGAGGTAAGTTGAAAATTACGGCAGAGGCGATATTGCTAGCCCTCGTCATAAGAAGCCGAGAATGACGATCACAAGTGTCATACGACGTTTTATAACATAATATTTAAACACTCCGTAGCATATCATTCTCGTTAGATCGTCATAAAATACCTAAATACATATTTTACACAAATTTTATGATCGGCGACGTGCCCAAAATATTGCGCCGCGTGCCACCTATGGCACGCGTGCCACCTATGGCACGCGTGCCATAGGTTCGCCTACCCTGGCCTAGACAATCTCGAGTTGTCGCACGCTGTACTATGGACATGAACGAGTGCTTTTTTATTCATGATATTTATGCTTACGTTTGACCTCAATCCCACCTGATGGCAAATGACAATGTGGTCTACGATGAATCATACCTGCCTGCCTAGAAGGAATCTATTCATGCGGTTTTACTAACTTTAGAGTCCAAACCATTTTTGAATTTTAACCTTGAAAGTACCCATATTATACAGAACCCTTCGCCATACTGTGTTCAGTACGGGTCTGCTTGTCTTTTGTAAATAGTCCTCACAATTGCCCCTCTTCCCTCCCACCCTCCTCTATTCACTGAGCTCGCTTCGCGATTTAAACGTCCCCGGGCATGAACTTCCTTTGAAGCCGACATTTTGATTTTTGTTCCGTTGTGAAACGCTAAGTCATTCGGTTTTCAGTTGCTTTGTAATATAATCCAGTTATGCAAGTAAATAAACATTTTATTTTTAAGCTTTTAGGGTTCCGTAGCTAAAAATAAATAACAGCTACAAGTAAAAAACCAATCCCATTAATCCTGTGGGGCGAGCACAAATTTTCTTTCGAATCGAGTTCGTAACGTGTGCGATAGAAATTATATGAGATTTTTACAGTTCCTTTTACGCACGATAGGGGCGCTGTACAAATTTCATACAATTTTGTCGCACACGTTACGAACTCGATACGAAAGAAAATTCGTGCTCGCTCCACTGTCCCCAACCATCGTGTTGTGTTCCCAGCGGTTGGGGGGTCGAGGGGGCCATCTTAAAACCGTAGATGGCCCAGGATCAGCTGGGGTGCGAAGGATATGCCTATTAGGTAACCTTATACCCCGGTAATTAAGACACGAGACGGCGTGCGATTTTAGTCGGTCGATCCCGACATAGCCACCCCCGATGGCCGACGGGGGTGGTAGGTACCCGTGGGGATTTCCGCACAATCAAAAAGGGTAGCCAGAGCTCATTGGAGGGATTCTGTGCTGTCAGCGGGGATGCTTTCAAATATTTGCACTGTGCGGGAATCGATCCCACGCCCCATATCACAAATGTAGAATGCACTACCGCCACGCCACAGAGCAAGATTTCCACATGACAAAAAAAGGGATTGTGTTACAAGTGGTTTACGACATTACAGTATCCAATTATATCGCTCATATCCTTATAACATGATATACAGCTCATATAATATATTCCAGCCTCGATTCATATCGTTATCAGACACCCCTATTACTGCCTACCCTCCATTATGCAATATCAATGATATCACATTCTCACGTATCGCGATATCATCTCTTACGTCACTTCCGGCGTCGTTTCTGTGATGTATTGCCGCCAATATGGTGGCGACATGTCATCCGGTTCAATTTTCAGTGTTATACTATAGCCTCCGTGCCTTGGAGAGCACGTTAAACCGTCGTCGGTCCCGGTTGCCATACGAACATCTAAACATTTTAAGGATTCGTATTGTCACATTATTTTATTGTTTGTTATATAACCGCGGTAGCCTAGTGGTTTGGGTAATGGACTGTTGAGACGAGGTCTCGGGTTCGATCCCAGGTTCACTATGGCACACACCAATGACTTTACGATGCTTTTCGAAGTTATGTGTGTATTTATCGCAGGTTTATTAGTGCCTCGGAGAGCACGTTAAGCCGTCGGTCCCGGTTGCCATACAAACATCTATGGCAGTCGTTACGGGTAGTTGGAGCCCTAAAAGTCCAACCAGTCTAACTTGGAACTTCGATATCGCCATTGGTTGTGGAAGTCAGATGGCAGTCGCTCCACGTAAAATATCGAAGTTCAGCCGCATCACAGTTAGACTGGAAAGCCGACCCCAACTGAGTTGGGAAAAGGTTCAGAGAATGATGAAATGATGATGATATGATAAGCCAAAAGCCAATCGAGTTTAGGCTCTTTTGTTTTGTTTTGTCAAATACTCTGTGATATCCAAGAAGATAGGACCGTAAGTGGTCATAGGAACTTCTGAACTACACAAGATAAACCCGTCATGTTTGGGTTCATTTCATTTGTTTGGTAATGCACTTACTAGGAAGCTTGTTTTTCAAAAAGTTTTACAATTAATAAGTTATTTCTTCACAAAGCGCTACAGGAAAACGATGTTTTATAATTATTTGAAACACGTGAATTCTCTTCGTATTTGAAGGGTACTTACGGCTCAAAAAACGTGCGATACGACTATATTTTGAAGGAGGTAAGGAGGTAGGACATGACGGTATCTCCCGTCCGAACTGAGCAGTCCGACTGGGGTAGTACGCCCTACAGAACACCGCACCCATAATAACCATCGTGTTATGTTCCCGGCGGTAAGTAGGGTAGCCAGAGCTCGTCCCTCCCACCCCACCCCTTCCTAGTTCCTTACCCCACCCCTTACTAGCCCCCTTTCCCCTTTCAGAGTCGGCAGCGCGAGTGTGATGCCCCTGGTATTGCACACTTCCATAGGCCAGGTGACCGCTTTCCATCAGGCGGGCCGTGTGCTTGACTGCCACCTAAGTAGTATAAAAAAAAACTGGAATTATTTACAGCACACGTGTTTTCCTTCTTCCTAAAAGCTAAAAAGTGCTTTAAGCGGGGCGAAAGAAAGCACGTGATACGCACATTGTATCTGCAGTAGTGATTCTAATTCGATAAGATTTCCCTTTAAGTTTACCATCAGGTGAGATAACCGTATAGTCGCGGAATCGCGACGACGCTCCACCACACTTTAGCCACCGCCATTTTTGCGATCAACGTGTTCTATCCATACACTTTATAGGTTCCTGTTTCAAAACTATGAACTCTAAACTTGCTCTCAACTTTCCTTTTAAGCCGTCTACTGAAAATGGCGCATGTTACCTTGACGCGGAGGTCACACAAACATGCAAAACTTCGTCAGTTATGCACGAGTTGCGAACTAGTTCTGTGTATTCGCAAATGAGTTTATAGCTGTCATGTCTGTTTGTTTGTTGTTGCGCTTCAGTTCATATTTTATACGAGAAAACAGGCATTAGATGATTGGTAAAGTTTGGGTTAAAACACGGTCGCAATGCAATTCATTTCTAAACCTACTTACTATGGTAAAATCGTTTCGTTGAACGAATTTCGTTGCGGATTTCAGAAAAGCATTTTTTATAATCTGGAGAGGGTTTGAGTATACCTAACCGACCTAAAAAAGGAGGTAAGTTGGTTCTAATGTGGTTCAAAGTATCTCTATCTTTTATTAAACTTTATTGCACTATCGCGGATGTAAGTTAAGTTCTATATATAAGTTCTAACGAAGTTACGAGCTCGTAAGTATAACCATTAGCGTGCAACTCGACGAGACGTGAGTGTAACTAATGACAGCTTTTGTTGCTGACCCTAGAGAGTGGAGCATGGGCGGATACTGGAGCGAGAGTCGAGTGGGTTATTATCATACGAAGGTGTTTGGCCGTCGTGTAATAAAAAGATTAATCTATAGATTCTCAAATAACCGCGGTAGCCTAGTGATTTGGGTAATGGACTGCTGAGATGAGGTCTCGGGTTCGATCGTTCACTAGGTTCACTATGGCACACACCAATGGCTTTACGATGCTTTTCGAAGTTATGTGTGTATTTATCGCAGGTTTATTAGTGCTTCGGAGAGCACGTTAAGCCATCGGTCCCGGTTGCCATACAAACATCTATGGCAGTCGTTACGGGTAGTTGGAGCCCACAAAAGTCCAACCAGTCTAACTTGGAACTTCGATATCGCCATTGGTCATATTGACCATTGGTTGTGGAGGTCAGATGGCAGTCGCTCCACGGAAAATATCGAAGTTCAGCCGCATCACAGTTAGACTGGAAAGCCGACCCCAACTGAGTTGGGAAAAAGGTTCAGAGAATGATGATGATCAATAAAAAAGTATAGACGGAGTATAGCGTAATTTTTTTGAAGCCCACCTACATAAGACGATTTGGTAATCTTATGACGAATTTTGAATAGCATTCTGGCAAAAGTGCCAGGTTTCGCAGTCGAAATCGTAAAATTGACAGTAGCAACATGTCAATTTTCCGATTTTTAAAACTCTTTGCTCCCTTCCATATTTGTTTCCTTTTGTTAGTACCTTTACCTTTGTAAGAAATATTTTTTATACCAATTAGGTAGAAAATAAACATACCCACTTGATGGGGTACGGTTAACAGTCACCACGGCCAAAGGATGTGGGTAATTGTTGACCCTGTAAAACCCTTCAAATAACTTTCTTAAAGATATTCTAGCCGCTTAACTAACCAAATCTAGGAGATATTTTTAATAAATATTTTGCTCATGATCTCTAACAGGATATCCAATTATGCCTACCCTCCCCTTTTATACAATAATATAAATTATATCTCCACATATAATTCCACAATCACGCAACCATTCCCTCTCAATAAGCATCACTTTATATTCCGATTATTCTTATACAGCCTCCCACAACTTTAATGATCATCCCTCCATAGGCCCTCACGCTAGAGCGAGACAGCAAACATGACGTCATATCACCCATCCCTCTCTCATTGACGTCACGATCCCATAATCGATGCCATATAACATTTAGTAGAATAGCATTGTATTTTGGATAGTACGAAAGGAATCAATGACGTCACAACTAAGGGGTTGTCAGAGGAAAATATTTGGGTATGTTGCTGTTGAATTTTGTACCGTATCTAGTTAAGTTAAGGTGTATATTTGGTTGTGTTCTATAAATACATTTATTACTTACTTTAGTAGGGTGCAGGATTATAGTGCTGTTTGTTTTCGCCTAAGAGTATTCCCTTGTAAGAATTACGCGGTAGTGGGAATTACTTTACTTTGAAAGACAGGTTCTGATAGTAATATACAGCTGGGCAAATAGCGTGCTATTTTTAAAATTCGAGACTATATAGGTCCTTATTCTATGGTTATATTTAACTATTTCATGTACTATCAGCAACAAAAGTTGATTAACCAAGCGGTTCGGTGCCTCTTTTATTTCCCGCACCATAAAGGCTTGGAATTCTTTACCAGCGCATGTGTTTCCTTCCTCCTATAGTCCCGGGGCCTTTAAGCGGGGCGTGAAAAAGCATTTGATGAGGCCGTCAAGCTAAGGGCCGCCAATGTAGCATTACCATTGTATGTGGTGGTGCCCCAGTCCTGAGACTTTGCCTTTAGCTTACCATAAGGCGAGGTAAAGTCATTTTAACGTGTCCTATATAAAAAAAACACTAAAATATTTACATAGGAAAACATGAGTCAGCCACGTCATTCATTTATATGTACAGTAAGATTCAGAAGTGGGTTAGCAATTTGCTAAAACTTTGGCTCGTCAATACTAGTCGTACTTATGACCTTATTCTTTGAAGACAATTCACACACACACACACACATTAACATTGTTCACTCGTTGATTGATATTGTTAATTTCATTATCATACGTAAACCGCTCCGTGGCTTAGTGGCTGGCGAAAGATAATGGTCGGGTGATGGTTCAGAACCTGATATCTGAACTATATAACTTTTTGTGTTTTATATTCAAAAGTTATGATTTATAAATGTTGAAATATAAAAATGTTTCATAAGTAGAATTTTAAACTTAGCGAAAAAATAATTATTTGAGGGTGGATTTGAAATAAAATGAATTTATTGGCTAGGAAATAATAAATGAGTGAGGTTGTTGGTTGGTGAAGTCGTTACGACTGTTTGTGTTAATTATATTAGCGCGATTAGAGATAATATTATAATAAATCAATATGTCAAATATAAGTATTAAAGCAAAAGTAATATTTTGGCCCTATATACGAATGGTCTGAATATAATATCTCAAATTATTAACGAGACGGGCTTATCTGTAAGTTGATTAATTCATTTGAATATTGTTGTAGGTAGTGCAATTTTGTTCAATGGTTGCATTTGTGTAATATAGTGTTGTTGTTTTTTAGACGAATACTGTGAGCCGTTGGGTGAAACGATTTGAGGAACATGGTAACTTGCAGAGTCAGAGGAGAAGTGGAAGACCTAGTGCTATCATTAACAGGACATTGAGTTTCATTATGTCATGTCATTACTCACCGTTCGTAGTGCATTTCATGCTGACATCACCGAACGCCAGCGATAAAACCGTTTTTGACTTAAAGACATAAACACGAGCGGTTACGTTTTGCACGAGAGTATTTAGGCTTTAACTGGGAATCAACAATATTTTCTGATGAAAAAACGTTTAATTCATCTCAAAAAGGAAGATACGGAAAGGAAGATACGCACGATAATTATTCCATCCATCGAGCCACCATAGTTCGTGAATTGTTTAGTGAACATTTTGGATATTAAAGTTATTCCTTGGCCAGCACGATCCCTCTGTTTTCTTAGTTGTATTGAGAATAACGGAGGTCACACAAAATATTAATAATATAAAATTTAGGCTTATATAGTCATATATATAAAAGTTATATATATATATAAAATAAAAATGTAAGTATACTTTTTTATATAAAATATAAAAGTTAGGCTCAATTTAAAATGAACACTCGTGATATTGTTACCGCCGCGCTAAGCTATACTGTTTAAATAATTGTATTATATAATTTCAGTTGAGCCTATTGAGCCTATCAAGGGACGTAATAATAAAATAATAAGGAGGGACGTGCTGGCCTGTAATTAGTATAAGACTGTATGGTTGAGGTTAAGTTTCAATCCTCTTTTCCTCGAGAAAATGAATAATTAAGCTATAACCTCAATATGCAATATTAATTAAGTATAAAAGTATGTTTTTTGGATAAAAATATTATAACCACAAATTAACATTCGATGATTCTTTTAATTTTCAAATTTAAATAAACATTTTTTGAAAACTTTTGTTTTATTTATAATCTTTTGTAAATTAAGAATAACATTTTTTTCTATTTGTAAATAATTATTTCTAATTCCGTTAACTTGTTCCTAAAATTTAATGAAAACAAAAACAAAACAAAAAGTGGATAAAACTAAGATCCGAACCCACAACATCCCATTTCAACACTAACCGTACTAGCCTCGTTACCGATCTAGCTACGCACCACCTTACACAAAATCACAAATTTTTGCATCACTTGCATAGATTCAGCGCATATGCTTCGAACATAATAGTATGAAGAGGCGAGCATAGTGTTATCTTTGTTTCGCATGACACACATTTATATATTTTCTCATATTGATATTGTATGACGTATAAATGTGTGCGTTGAAACATGACATACACAGAGATACGCGTTTAACCGGAGAAGCGACTATAAGACTTAAGATGCTAACCCAATTCTGAACTTTGACTGTACATACATATATATATATTATGCATATACCTTTTTCCTTCTAGGGTAGGCAGAGACAAAAGCCCGCCATTTGCTTCTCTCTTTACATTACTGACTTCCTCAACTGTCATTAAACCTTTCATGCAAGCCCGCCGATTTCAAGTGCTCTTGACCTTTTTCTTATTTTTTTTTATCGTGCGGAAATCCCCATGGATACCACCCCCGTTGGCCATCGGGGGTGGTTATGTCGGGATCGAACCGACCAAAACCGCACGCCATCTCGGGCCTTAGTAACCGGGGTGTAAGGTTACCCAATGGGCATATCCCTCGCACCCCAGCTGACCCCGGGCCATCTACGGTTTTAAGATGGCTCCCTCGACCCCCCCAAAGGGGGGTGAGGCGAGCATCGCGCCACTTCGCTGACGGTGGGGTGTAGGGTGACAGGCGGCCGTCCTGTCACCCAACCGTCGGCGCGCAGACAATCAGCTCGCCCCCCACTCGCTCCCCACTGTGCCATCTGCTAGTCAGAGGGACACGTGGAGAGCCTCGGAGCAGCCCTCTAGAGGGCCACTCCCACCCCGGCCGGATTGGCCTCCGTTGCCCAGGTGCACCACGTGGAGGTTCCGGCCCGCACCCAGTTCCGGCCCGCACCCAGTGCTCTTGACCTGCCCTTTCTTTAATATGATTTATGATTGATTTTATATTATGTAATTTTATAATCCCCAAATAATAAAGTTTTGTATCATAAGTATGTTATTTTTATTATTTTGTTGAAGATTTAAGAGCTATGATAAATAATATTTGCCCATAACTGGTGATAACACAATGTACTTGTTTTGATTTCAAGGACCGTCTGATTCTACTGTATTATAATAACTTTGCACTCATAAATAAATAAATCAGATTTTGTTAACCAATTTTTTTGTTGACTGTATTTATCTAATACATTCTCGGGGTCTTTTCCCGCCTGGATGTTGATGTTCACATTTTTGATTATATCTCCGGTTCTACTCAACCGATTTTGATCAAACATGGCTAAGATACTAAGTCTGAATAAGACCTTTCAAACAAAAAATCACAATAAAATCCGTTCGGTAGTTTTTGCGTCCATCGCGCACAAACAGACAAACATACAAAAATTCCAAAAAACAATTTTTTGTGTTGAGAATCGTTCAATAACATAACCCAAGTTATGAACAGGCTGCTTCTAGGCAAGCGTGCTCCATCGTCTTCTACCACATCGTCACTTACCATCAGGGCCTCGATTCCGCTAAAGACAAACCACTGATATACCACTGACACTCTAAAAATGCCATTTAATTGTAGACTTTATTGTTATCATTTTAAAGTCTAAAGTAAAATGATATTTTGTAAGGCGAATGAAAAAGTTAAATGAATTCTTTTCATTTGATTTTAGACTTTAACTGTACAATGGTAAAGTCTACAATTAAATAGTATACCTATTTAAAGTGTCAGTGGTATTACAGTGGTTTGCCTTTAGCAGAATCGAGGCCCTGGTGAGATAGTGGTCAAACGCGAGCCTATCGACTATAAAAAAAATCTACAGACACAGCCACTTCACAATTATATAGGTACTTAATAGTACCTACTTATTAGATATTCCAATTGAAATGTTTGTGGTATGCCTCTCTTTCATCACAAGTGGTATATAAAAGTCTTTGTCAAAGAAATTTCTTCTGAGAAAACGTATTATCGATTAGGTTTATATATTTTTTGTACCGTCAGCAAAAGAACTCTCGTTTCACGTCTATTACCCCAATAAATAACGTCTGCCAAAAGAAATTTAATATTCTCTCGCCTTTCAAAATGTCCCCTTGTGCTTTTGGTGGAGATAATTTCGTTTTTAGGGTTCCTTGTAGATGGAAAAAAAATTGAAAACTTATTGGGTAACTCGTGTGTTATCATAGTTAAATTGTTGTTGTTAAAAGAAAAAACTAATTTTTGAACGTGTCTTAAATAAAAAATGATTTTCCAATCGAAATTTTTCTGATGATACAAAAAAATAAATAAAAAAAAGTTTTTCAGCGTAAATTTGAGTTGAGGGTCAATAAAGTTGTGAATTCAAAATCAAATTTTCGTGGCATATTTCGAACACGATCGATCGAAAAAGAATTCCCTAATATAGACTTTAAATATGTGCACTGGGCAATATTCAACACAGAAATAATAAAAGTAAAACACCTATAATTATTTAAGTTACTTGCTAGGCAAACTGTTTTTGAACGGTACTGACCACCATGTCAACCATCTCGTATTACATAATGTTGGCGTAATAAAAATGTACTTATAATTTTATTAATTTACGCCCTTGAATTTCGGAGGCGAATAAATATAATTGTATTTACCGATAACCGGTATTTTTTCTCTATTTTTCTGTATTGTGTACATTAGAGGGCCGAAAATGAAACATCTCCTTTACCTCTTTATAATATTAGTATAGATAGACTCTCATCACACACATTCCAACCCTAATCTGGTTACCACAGTACCCAATAAACTTACATTGCCACATTACACTACGCTACCCAGAATCGCGTACTCATTTCAGCTATTAATAGGGTGGGACTACCCCCATGATGGCTTTGGGAGCGATAGAAATGAGCATCCAGGGACAATGGACAATTCCAGGCGGAATTTATAGCCTTGTTTGCTTTAGACTTCCCTGTTGAAGGGACTATGGACTGGAAGTTAGGTGTTAATATGAAAATAACTAACAACTTTGTAGATATCATTAATTTTACTGTTACATAAATTCCTATCTATAATAACAAAGCTGAGGTTTGTTTGGGTGAACGCGCTTATCTCAAGAATCACTGGTCCGAATTGAATAATTATTTTTGAGTTGAATAGTTTATTTATCGAGGAAGACTATAGGCTATATAGCATCACGCTACTGCCCAGAGGAGCTGAGTAGTAATCATATATTTTATGCTTACGAATCGGGCAAATTTTCATACATTATTGCAAGACTAAGTAATTAAGGTCTTGTATGGGTTAAATAAGTGTAAATAATGGATGAAGTATGTCACGGGCGAAACCGTAGCGGACAGCTAGTTAATTTTTATAAAAGAAATTTCATTCCACGCACGCTTAGGCTGTGAAATGATCTCCCTGCTGTGGTTTTCTCTAGCGACTACAATATGGGGTTCTTCAAGAAGGGCATTAGAAGTTTACAGGGTCGGCAGCGCGAGTGTGACGCCCCTGGTGTTGCACACGTCCATAGGCCATAGTGACCGCTTCTCATCAGGTGGGCCGTGTGTATGTCTGCCACCTAATTAGCATAAAACATCTATTTGGACGACGATTCATTCGTTGTACATACCAAAACCTTCGTAAACCGTATCAAAATCGATTCAATCAAATGCGAGATAATCTCGGACAAACATACATACAAACACACTTATAGGTTAAATTGTGAACCTCCTTTTTGAAATCAGTTAAAAAAGAAATCCAATTCGTTCAACCTTTCCGGCGTGATTTAGTAAGCAACATTCATAGTTGCATTTATTACGTTACTAGCATACCTAAGTACAGTTTCAACGTGATTTAAATGCCTACGTACCTATGTAGGCTTTTAAATCACGTTGCAAATGTGTTGAGCAACGTCACAAACAACCATTTTTGCAACGATATATAATCGTTTCTGCCACATTGTTTACAGAATAAAGCTTGAAGCCGAATCAACGTTTCCGTCAGATAAAACTTATAGGCCGCCATTACTGTGAAATTTCTGAAATTTTTATACAACATTTTTGAATAACATAGTATCATAATAATGTTTGTATAATTAGTAAAAAACTATTGAAACTGTGCCAAGTCCATGGTAGATTCTAGCGGTACACCCGCGCGGGTGTACCGCTTAATTTTTTTATGTTAGACACGTCAACATAACTTCACCTCGCCTGATGGTAAGCTGAGGGCAAAGTCTCAGGATCGGGAGTCATCATTACATTCACAAATAGTGCTACAGTGGTGGCCGTCAGCTCGACGGTCTCATCAAATGCTTATTCACGCCCCGCTTAAAGGCCCCGGGACTATAGGAGGAAGGAAACACATGCGCTGGTAATGAGTTCCAAGTCTTTATGGTGCGGCAAAGAAAAGGGGCACCGAACCGCTTGGTTCTTGATGGAATTGTTTGCACTGTGTGAGGGTGATACCTCAGCCTGGCACTTGTAGTCTTTTCTAAAGTTCGGTGCCTCTTTTATTTGCCGCACCATAAAGACTTGGAATTCTTTACCAGCGCATGTGTTTCCTTCCTCCTATAGTCCCGGGGCATTTAAGCGGGGCGTGAAAAAGCATTTGATGAGGCCGTCAAGCTGAGGGCCGCCACTGTAGCACTACCGGTGTATGTGGTGGTGACCCCAGTCCTGAGACTTTGCCTTTAGCTTACGATCAGGCGAGGTAAAGTCATTTTGACGTGTCTTATATATAAAAAATAGCTTGTCTAAAATGTACTTATCCGCCATTAATTTTAATAAGTAGGTACTACTTGATGCAACAACGGTATCTAGCATACTCTAAGTCTGTGGTTTACCTCATTTAACAAGCTCGATAAAGCGTCCTTTTTGCTTTAGCGGAAAATGCCTAATTTGGAATATCTTTAATCTACCATGCCTGTTCCTTTTTTGTTTCCTTTCAAACCTCAATCGCGTGAGGCGCGCTTTTTTCCGAACAATACAGACCTTCACTTTACAGCTATTGTGAAGGTTCAGCTAAGTAAAATTGTCATTATTTTAAAAGGAGGGATAGCAAAAAATATGATTTCTTGATTTTTCATAATTTGGATACGATTTTTGAATTCTAGTTATAGAAAGTATTTAAAAATCTTGAGAAATTAGCCAATTTTTTTTTTATTGGTAATAGGTTCGCGTTTGACCACAATCTCACCTGTTGGTAAGTGATGATGTGGTCGACGGTAGAGCACGCTTGTAGAAGTAACGTATTCACTCTAGACTTGAAGACTCCCAGGTTATAGCTTTCCGGAAACACAGACTCAGGTAGGGCATTCCGCTCTTTAGCAGTACGCATAATGAATAATACACTGCCAAATAGTTTTGTGCGTATGAGTGGGATATCCACTGTGTATTGGTGGCGCGTTGCCGTACGTCTGGTCGTTCGGTGATAGAAGGGGCTTGAGGGAAAACTTTTAGGTGTCTTTGATTATCAAAATCGTCCAAAAGGGCTAGCGTGGTTGGTTGATCATTCATTTTATTTACATTTTATTCATTTTATGTGTGATGCTGGGAAGAAGGGTGGTCGTCTGAATAGAATCGGGTAATTTTAAAGAAAAAACAAAAATATATTTTGTTTGTTGTGACCACACCTCGATACGCCTACGCCCACAAAAAGCTTATCGTTGTGGAAACAGCTTTAGGGACTTAATAACAAATCTTATTAACTGACAATGACTATCAGAATGTGATAGCGATTGTTATCAGACGCGGGTTTGCCCGGATATTGGCATATTACATCATACAGATTGGTGAAAATATGTAGATAGCAACATCATTCTCTGAACCTTTTTCCCAACTCAGTTGGGGTCGGCTTTCCAGTCTAACTGTGTTGCGGCTGAACTTCGATATTTTCCGTGGAGCGACTGCCATCTGACCTCCACAACCAATGGTCATTAAGACCAATGGCGATATCGAAGTTCCAATTACAATTGCAGCCCCTGCAGCCTGTATGAGGTCTACGGAGTCCAAACACACTTCACCTGCAAGCCGATAGGTACACCTGAGACTCTCGGCGCAGGGGTTTTCTTGCGGAGTAGGGGTTCGTCAGATGGTAGTTGACCTCATTCCAACACCAAACCAACGAAAAAAAGCAAAAAAAAAACCGAACCACAGCCTGCAAAATACGAACTGTGGATGATGACGCGTCCCCCTCTAAAATCATCCTCTTTTTTTATATAGGACACGTCAAAATGACTTTACCTCGCCTGATGGTAAGCTAAAGGCAAAGTCTCAGGACTGGAGTCACCACCACATACACCGGTAGTGCTACAGTCGCGGCCCCCAGCTTGACGGCCTCATCAAATACTTTTTCACGCCCCGCTTAAAGGCCCCGGAACTATGTAGGAGGAAGGAAACGTATGCGCTGCTAAAGAATTCCAAGTCTTTGTGGTGCGGAAGAGAAAAGAGGCACCGAACCCTTTGGTTCTATTTTACTATCATATTATATATTTGTTTTAATCTTCCTGATGTCAAAAGGAAGGGTTTATTTTGATATCCTACTCCGGCTACGGAAATATTGTTTTGACGTTTTCCGTTTGAAAAAAACTTTAAATTGTTTTATTAGAATTTTCTTTGAAAAATTACCTAAATTTTAGCGTCAAAATTCATCAGCTTTATTCTTATTTCACGCTCAACACTTGGAAGATAAACTACTTTTCATTTGAGACCTAATTCATCGAAATTCGTCAAGCAGTTAGGCCTATAATGGCGCAGTTGGACAGAACTAATGAAGCAATTACTCACCCCGTCTGGACTCTGTTTCTTGGCGTCACAGAACTGCTGCAGTACATCTTGGAGTTTCTTTGTGGAATCTGTTGGCAACATATTCAAAATTATTGTATCAATTGTATTGTAAATAAGCTAGCCCGGCGACGTACCCGTACGACCTCAAAGTTTGGACCCTTTTACAAAAGTGCCCTTACGACCTCCCAAATATGACGGGTTTATCTTGTTTAGTTCAGAAGTTCCTATGACCACTTACCGTCACCATCTTTAGACCCTGGTTATCATGTTTTGGTCAAGGCAATACTAATGAATCTTTCGCTTGATTTATTTTGTTTAGTTCTGGAGATTCTATAACGCTTCCATATCGCCTAATGTCACCATTGGGTTGTGAACGTCAGATGGCAGTCGCTTTACGGAATATATCGAGATCAAGTCAAATCCGCAGTTAAGACTGGTAAAGCGGACCCCAGACTCGAACCCGAGACCTCGTCTCAGCAGTCCATTACCCAGACCACTAGCCGGCTACCGCGGTTTTATACTAAACTCACACGAAATTGATCAAACTGGGTGTGTTAGTGCTACGAAAACACTCACAAAATTGTGGAAACTAAATTGTTTTTGCTAATTGGCACTAATGGTATTTCCATCAGCACAATTGCTACAATATCTAATGCATATTAATTCTATGCAAACTGGTATATATTCCACAATAATTGCACGGCTCAATTACGTATAATTGAAACCGGGTTGGGCATGTATTAGCGTACTATACTAGCAATTAGCGGTTAATTTACAAATTGGATTATTTTGGCTTAAATCGCCTATATCAATGTCAAATAGCTTTTTATCCACAAACCTTTATCCCGATTAGATTGTAATGGCTTTGTGTCTAACTACAAAACAGCTGAACTTCGTTTTTTTCGGCAATCGCTCTCATACCATAATCCGGAGATGGCCCGGGTCAAGCTGGGATGCGAGGGAAATGCTCTTTGGGTCTCCCTACACCCTAGCGTCAGAAGACCTTAGACGGCGTGCGGTTTTAGTCGGTTCGATCCCGACATAACCACCCTCGCTAGCCGCGGGGTGGGTATCCATGAGGATTTCCGCACGGAGAAAAAAGGCCCCGTTAACCGCGCTGTTCTTCACTGTCTCCAAAATAATCACTTAATTCGCCCAAAACACTTTTTAACATGGCAGCAAAGGGCAGCAATTTTACTTTCATAGGTACAGTCAGCGCCAAAGGTTGGTTAACAAATTCTAATTTATTGATCACCTTAGCTCTAATTCCTTTAATATAACAATAAACAAGACATATAAAACATAAGCTTTGTCCTCTGGAGATTTTAAAACTACATATAAATTAATGACTGACCTATGTATTCCAATGTAAAAAGGATTTGTAAATATTTTAGTGTTAACCGACTTTTGGCGCTGACTGTAACTTCTATTAATACCCAGAGGATTAATACTCATAAATGTACAGTAATCTCGTTAAACAAGTGGTCTGACCACAAGGGAGTTGAACGTTCTGAGTAATGAAATTGTAGTCATGCTAGCTTGCACTGTGGGTAGCTTTTGTGAAAAAAAAAAATCAGTTTCCATCAGCCATGAACACTTTTTGATAGGCAAGTCATCATAAGCATTTTAATAGACGAAAAACAACCTATAAAACCTATAAACGGAACGTATCACTCGAGTGGGCCCACTTGCTTATTATGTACGGTAAGAGTTAAGACATGCTCACACACTACGAGTAGTCAGCCACTATGCGGCAAATGCCATTCAATTCATTCAGTTTAATTCAATGCAGTCAGAAGCGAAAAAAACAGCATTTCTTGTATAGTGAAATTGAAAAATATCCAGGAATCACATTTCAATCAAAGAAGAATGATGTTTCATTTTGGGCCCCCTATTCTACACAATACAGAAAAAAAAGAGAAATAATACCGGTTATTGGCATAAATACAATTATATTTATTCGTCTCCGAAATTCAAGGGCATAAATTAATAAAATATAAGTACATTTTAATAGTTTTAGTCCGCCATATTTTTTGTGTTGCAAGAAAGTGTTTATTTAGTTAGATTCCGCCCATAATACGAGGCAATATTATAAGAAATTAATAGTAAAAATTTAAACTACATTGCCTAGCTATTTGTACAATTATCGGGCCCAAGGTACAACATACATTTGTGAAACATCTCCTTTTTGTAACACATTGCTACCCAAAATTCACTCACACATGGTTAGCCTACATCATTTTTATGACAGTTTCGTCTTCAATGCGTCCTGTCCGTAGGTATACTTTCATGGTCCGTTGTGGTCTTTCGTGATGCGAGTCTTGTAGTACAGATAGGAGTCATTGGATTACGTCATCTACACGAACATGACTTCGCTTGTCCCGGGGGAAATTAGACTCTAGCAACCTATAACGATTTTAATCAAAAGTGAATTAGAGAATTATCTTTTTGTATCACGCCTGTTATTGCCCGAAGGGAAAGGTAGGTGTGTTTGCATCGTCTTTTATCTATCTATCTATCTTATCCTCCTAATATTATTAACTCGAAAATTTGGATGTCTGGATGCATGTTTCTTAGTACTACTTAGGTGGCAGATAAGCACACGGTCCACCTGATGGGACTTGGCCACCGTGGCCTTTGGACGTGTGTATCAGAAGACAGAATTTAATATAGATCTAGCCGTTGACTCAAAGATCAGGTGGGTTTGTGGTACTTAAGTGGTATATTGTTTTTTTAAATAAAGCTTGATAAGATACTGACATAAGGTTAACTCCTGCAGCTGCTGGAACTCGGCGGGCGACAGCTTGTCCCACTGGAACGTGCTGCCAACACTCGCCATCACCTTCTGCAACAAAAAAACTCCATATTAGCTGGGTTTCATCTAATATTCGATAAGGCCGTCAAGCTGAGGGCCGCCACTGTAGCACTGTCGGGGTATGTAGTAGTGACCCTGGTCCTGAGACTTCATACCTTCAGCTTACCATCAGGCGAGGTGAAAAAATTAATAGATATATACTAATTCAGTCACCGTGGCCTATGGAAGTATGCAACGCTAATTACTTAACTTTCATAGTGTGAATCGGACCATCGACGTCGACTGATACTAAGTGTTATGTGGTCTAGCATTCTCTAATTTTTATGGTATGTACAAAAAAAATTGTTAGATTTACAAGACACAGAACATTAAATTTATACAATAAACGAACGACGTTTGACCAAGTCCGATTCACACTATGAAAGTTAAGTATTATTAAAACAATACTGCTTTAAGATTTTGTGGTAAGGTCCCTGGTCTTTCTCAAAAGCGCTTTCGATCTGATCAGCTCTTGTAAACATCATATTATATTCAAAGCTTATAAGTAAATTCTATTTCGATTGAGTAAACAACAAATCCTATCAATTCTGTATCTAGAGCCTGCGATCAGGGCTGACCGCTCCACGGGAATTCCTAGGGGTGGCAACAAAATCAATCGGCTCAAAAACGTAAACACCCTCGTGTTTACAATCAAATCGCCAAATATTTACGAGCCCAGATTGGGTACAATACAGTTATAGGGCTGTCACAAAAAATGTTATACAAAATATTTTTTTTTCACGTCAATGATTTTACATTGCCCGATGGTAAGCTAAAGGTAAAGTCGCTGGAGTGGAGGTCACAATTACATACACCGATTGTGCTATAATGGTGGCCCTTTTTTTTTCATGCGGAAATCCTCATGGATACCCCGCGCCCAGCGGGGCAGGTTATGTCGGACTCTTACCGACTAAAACCGCACGCCATCTAGGGTCTTCTGACGCCAGGGTGTAAGGTGGCCCAAAGAGCATTTCGCTCGCACCCTGGCTTGACCCGGGCCATCTCCGGATTCGGGATGGCCCCCTCGGGTTTGGGAACCACGGTGTTCCCGTCATGCTCCGGAATAGGGGGAGAGGGGGGGCACCGCCTCTGCCTGCTCCTGCTAGGGTGACAGGCGTAACAAACATCCATACATTCTTACAAACTTTCGCGTTTATAATATTACCTAGGAAATATATCAGATGTTTACCTGTTTACAGACAAATAGTTATGTCTCAACAATTACTAAGTACAATACGACAAAACATAATTTATCTATTAAATCTACCTCTCTGAAAACAGGTGCGATAGTTCCAACATTGTCATAGAGTAATAGAGCAAGTTTTCCGCTAGAACAATGTTTTATGGACAAATAAACACATATAACAATAGATCCCATTCAGACGTTTATCCCCTCAGGCAGGTTGGGACAACAGTCCTCTAATTGTTTGTACCAACACACCTTGCAAACGGCCTAAAGATATTTTGTATACGGAATTATGCTTTGTTGTAGACCATCTTATTAGAATAGATCATCATTCTCTGAACCTTTTTCCCAACTCAGTTGTGATCGGCTTTTCAGTCTAACTATGATGCGGCTGAATTCCGACATTTTCCGTGGAGCGACTGCCAGCTGACCTCCACAACCAAAATGGTCATTATGACCAATGGCGATATCGAAGTTATCTTATTAGAATAGATATTTATTCCAAATCTAAAAAACTATCCTACCACTTTCAATGAAGTTTGAAGGTAGGATAGTTTTGAATAAGATAGCGTTGTCTAAACAACCCTAACGCCCCATAACATAACGCCTTTAAATTTGCGAGAAAAATGTAAAATGTCAAAATCTCAATTACTAGAAGTTGTCCGCGGTTTCGCTCATGTAATTAAGTTTCTATGCCTGCAACCCATAAGAACCTACTCATGGTATTAAAAGTAGTCTGTTCGTTATCCAGGCTATAATCTATCTGTCGGGATGCGAAGGTAATAATACCATTTGGGTCACCTTACACCCCGACGCTCTATGCCAGTGCCGAGTTGACGAATGAAAAATAAATTGAAATAATTCGGGGCATCTCAACACCGAGTGCCGAGTTGACGAATACCTAACTCTCGAAAACCCGCGACGACGTACGATTTTTCCGTTCTAGTCCGACCATCCCCGATGGGAGATTAGGGTGGTATCCATGGGGATTTCTGCACGAAAAAAAAATCTATAATAATCTATCTCAAAAAAAGTTTCTAATGTCAAAATATCATTTTATTAATTTCAAAAGTCACACATAAACTTTGCTTAAAAAACGTAAAATATTTTTTTTGTAGGAGTGACAACCCTGACTTTCTAAGCATTCTATACCCAGGGCTCGTCCGCAGTCGAGTCACGAGCATTTTATTAGACCTTTGAATCGATTACGATAGTTTTGAGCGATAAGATTTATGATGATCCGCATTACATCTCGGTGATTTTTTCCTCCTTAGGGATTTGTTCTGAAGAGTTCCAATATAAAAAATGCTTGTTTTTCTGTTGCGATGGACGCAAAAACTACTGAACCGATTTCGATGTAGTTTTTTTGTTTGGAAGGGCTTGGTCGGACTTAAAATCTTACGTATATATATGATCACAATCGGTTGAGTAGAACCGGAGATATAGTCGAAAACGTGAATACCAACATCCATGCTACGCAACTGGTAAATGATAAAATCACTGAGTATGATGATGACTATACACTGTTTGTAAACAAAATTGTAACTAGACACCTAGAGATATTTAAACATTCGTAATGTCGGAATGTAAGCACATATGAATGTGATGGTAAGTTAAAATTATTTAAAAACATTATGCTACTGTGTCAGCGTTTTTACGAGTATAAGTATTAGTAATGTACATAATATTATTATGTAAGCACATTATTTAATTTCTCAGGTTCATACTGAAGTACATAATATGTAAAATAGGTAGGTACCTGCTTAGTAGGCGCCATTTATTTCTATTAAGTTTTTTCGCCTACTCTTTCCCCAGCCAATAGAGCCATTCGAGATAGACTTGGTGGATCTATTATGGGATCTAAGCGATTGTAGACTCTCCTTCATCCTAATCATTGCATAAATTATTATATAGTTATTAGTTATTTTTATGTCAGACACTGAGACGAGGTCTCGGGTTCGATCCCAGGTTCACCATGGCACACACCAATGACTTTTCGATGCTTTTCGAAGTTATGTGTGTATTTATCGCAGGTTTATTAGTGACTCGGAGAGCACGTTAAGCCGTCGGTCCCGGTTGCGATACAAACATCTATGGCAGTCGTTACGGGTAGTTGGAGCCCACAAAAGTCCAACCAGTCTAACTTGGAACTTTGATATCGCCATTGGTCATAATGACCATTGGTTGTGGAGGTCAGATGGCAGTCGCTCCACGGAAAATATCGAAATTCAGCCGCTCCACAGTTAGACTGGAAAGCCGACCCCAACTGGGTTGGGAAAAAGGTTCAGAGAATGATGATGATATTGTCACTGGACTGTACATAAAAAATCTGAATTTAGAACATACTATTTTATTACGAGAATTATTGACCCTCAGAATAACGTACGCCAAACATTTCCCGTATCGTCAATAACAACACAAAGAAATTTAGGAAGACATGACTATTACACAAGCAAACATCCCCGTCAGGCGTCCGGGTGCGATCGATCTCATACATAACTTTAAGCTTTCAGATGTATTAAACAAACAGTGTCATTTATGAGATTATCATCGCGGCCACAGATTTAGAGTAGGCTAGATCACGTAGGTGCATTAAGAACGTATTACCACCGATTATCTAATAGTTGCTAGTATCATTGACAGTGTGCTTCATACAAAGTGGAAATTATTGTTAGATTTTGTAACAAATTATTACTAACCATCCTAGCCTAGCCATCGTATATAAATAGCCATCTGTTGTATCTAGAGTTACGTCACTAAAGTAGATATAATTCGAAAGGCACTTATTCCATTGAAGCAGTGCTAGAATAAGATTATAAGGTTAATGAGTGGTTTTATAAAATTAGCAATTGTTTTTAGCATCTATAATTAACTTATTCTATAAATTTTAATTAGAAAAATTAAATACACTGTGACCAAATAGAACTGGATATGCCTGGATTTTCGAAATTCTCTTTAACCAAAGTAAAGGCTGTAGCAAGAACGCAAAAAATTCAGGGGCACGCTGGGATTTGAAAGTCAGAAATCATTTATTAGTTGCCCGCGGCTCCGCCCGCGTGGATTTCGAATTCCTTAATTTTTTGAAAACAAATTATAGCTTATGTTACTCCCAGATATTGTAGCTTTCTATAGGTGAAAGAATTATTGAAATCGGTCCAGTAGTTTCGGAGCCTATTCGTTACAAACAAACAAACAAAAACAAATCTTTCTTTATAATATTAGTGTAGACATATACCATCAAAATGTGAAAAACAATTTAACCAATGGATTGCCGGTTCGAATCGTGGGTTTACTCCGGCGGGCTGTTTTTTTCGGTCTATTTACAAACATGTTTACTAATTACAATGTTTTATTTGAGTAGTATTGGCGAGAGCAAACAGTTCTAATGCAAGTATACCAAATTTGAGCCAGATCAGGAAGTGGTTTTTGTCGTCTTAATAATATTGCTTAATAATCTTGCAGCTTGCGGTTCTAGCCTATTCTATGTCTATAATCACGGCTCTGTTTTCCCAAAGGCTTTTGCTGGAATATTCCGTTTGCGTTTATCTTAAACTCGGTTTAGATTACGAACTTGTAGTAGATATAGTATGTAAGGGTACCAATTATAAGGGCTGGGGGTACAGATTTTGTTTTAAGGGCTGCTAGTAATACGGGTGAAATATTACTGACTAGCTGTTGCCCGCGGCTCCGCTCGCGTGAAATTTTGTTCCCGCTACCCGTGACCCACGGGAATCTATTCCCGGGATAAAAAGTAGCCTATATGTCATTCCAGGCTATAATCTATTTCTGTATCAAATTTCAGCCAAATCCATTCAGCCGTTTTTGCATGAAAGAGCGACAAACACACATCCAGACATACATTCTTACAAACTTTAACTTTTCTTACAAAGCATACATAGGGACGGACAGACAGCGATAGCGACTTTGTTTTATACTATGCATTGAAGCAGGATAGGAAGGATATACCAAGAATGTCACCATTGGGTTGTGCACAACCATCTGACCTTCAGGTCAGATGGCAGTCGCTTCACGGAAAATATCGAGGTCCAGCCAAATCCGCAGTTAAGACTGGTAAAGCGGACCCCAGACTCCGAGGTGAAAGCTTTGGATGCGACTGGGATTAACGCTAGGTTGAAGAAGAAGGAAGGATAATACATATTCGGGGATGATTTGACTCGGTGTGGTCAGTTCCGCGTTCCCCCAGCCTTATAGACAGATCTAGGTGATGAATGAATGTATTGTGCGATTTTAGTCCTTAAATTACCCTCATTTTCTTTGGCAGTCGGGTAAAAAGAATTGCATCAACATCCGTTCCGTAGTTTATGCGTCGCGAATTAACAGACAAATAGACAAGAATTACCTTAAGCTTACCATCAGGCGTGGTGAAGTCATGTTGTCGTGTCCAATATAAAACAAAAACTTCTCCAACTTAACAATTTTATAATAGTACCTAATAGACATACTAGGTTCATAATTCATAGCAACCCATTTATGTCCCACTGCTGGGCACGGGTCTCCTCTCCTCTAACGAGAGAGCTGAGAGGGTTTAGACCTTAATCCACTAAGTTGATAAAATCGTGTTAAATTAAAATTAAATTGCTTATTAACCTATGACTCGCCCACGGGCCTATTGTCACTCCTTGATTGAGTGACAGGGAGAGTGACAGGTCCATTGTGACGTCACATGGGATGCGTCACTCCCGGCTATCTGAATTATGAGCTGTCATCGTTCAAAGGGAAATGGCCGCTATTATTTGGTTCCCCGGCGAAGGGTTTAGGGCTGGTCGTTATGAAGTTAGATAAGGATTACGTTATAGGACTGTAGACTGTAGAGTTACTTTTTTATACTACTTAGGTGGTAGACAAGCGCATGGTACACCTGATGGGAAGCGGTCACCGTGGTCTTTTGACGTGTACAAGATTAGAGATGTCATACGCGCTTCGAGGTGGATGGGGGTTGAGGAGTTTGGGAGGGGTTGTAGGGGAGGATTTGAGAGATGGGGGGGAGGGCATTGTGCGCTCTTTCCGGAACTGTAAGTTTCAGTGGCATGACAATGGTTTGCCTTTAGCAGAATCGAGGCCCAGTTCTTTATAGAGGGAATACTCTGACTACTCTGAGCAACTGACTTATCTGAACTCGTCCTAGATATTCGAAATTCTTCGAGTTTTTCTCTTTCAATAGCAAGTAGGAGGTAGGACACGACGGTATCTCCCGTCTAAATTGAGCTGTCCGACAGGTGTAGTACCTCCGCCCTACAAAACACCGCGCCCATTATAACCATCGTGTTGTGTTCCCGCCGGTACCTAAGTAGGGTAGCCAGAGCTCACTGGAGGTATTCTAATTTGTCTGAAACTATCTTAATCTCCTTCCTTTCCCCCCAATTTCCCCCCTTAGCCTGCGCTCGAGGGTCAGCAGCGATGCTCCTGATATTACACACGTCCATAGGTCACGATGACCGCTTCCCATTAAGTTGGCCATGTGATTATCTGCCTTATTGTATAAAAAAATCTCAGTACGAAAAAATACACAATTCCAGTATTTCTTTCTCAGACTATAAAGCTATAACCTGGGAGTATTCAAGTCACGAGTGAATAGGTTCCTTCTAGGCAAGCGTGATTCATCGTAGACCACATCGTCAATTACCATCAGGTGAGATTGAGGTCAAACGTAAGCCTATCATGAATAAAAAAAAAAAAAAAAAAGACTAAAACGACAGCCATAACGTGGACATTCAGAGCAAGTACAAAACATTTTATTAAAATAAACCCACAATATTAAGTTTCCTTGTCACAAAATGAAAATATAACACTGTTTCTGCGAAATAAGAAATGAAAAGTAAAGGTGTATTCACGCTGTAGTTGCTTTTTTTAAT